>CM055095.1:26333311-26966160 GCA_029204225.1 Diphasiastrum complanatum
ATAGAATAATGATTTGAGGATCCAAAATCAATGTTTCAGAATATGTACAATCACATAAAGTTTGGTTAGCCTGATTATGGGTCACATTATATAAATCACTTTGAACTAATCATCCCTATAATCAACGCAAAGAACACAAAAATAGAACAATATTGTTTTCTACATCACTTGAATCAGAGCTCATACTAATAAGATATTTAACTTGAAAGAAAGTTAAGAAATCCCCGTAAAAGGCGTAAAACGTCATCTAACTGAATAGGATCTTTAAAAATCTCAGTCAAACTGAAATCAAATATTGTCATGCATATACTTGCTGGAATCAGCTCGAAGAGTAAAAAAATATTGTAGTTATGACTTTTTGAATTCAGGTCATTATTTTAATACTTTTATTGATAAAAGCATTTTAAACACTTACTTACAAAAAAATTAAATCCAAACAAATAATTAAATAGAGTCTACTAATGTGTGTGAGCACACTATTTTTCATTGTTTTTCAGACTTGAATATCTTCTTTACATGACGGCATCCGAAAATGAAGGTAAAAGAAATTATACCTTCAAGAAAATATCATTATTTGCGAAGAATCACAATGATCATATGGTGAAGGACATCCCATAAAGAATCTAACCAATTGATGCTCAATTTTTGCTCTGATAATAAGGCTATTGTTCGTACTCTTCAAAGTGTTCTTGTTCTTCTAGCGAGTATTCCAGAGGGAAGAATCACAATGATCATGTGGTGAACGACATCCTATAAAGAATCAAACCAATTGATGCTCAGTTTTTGCTCTATAATAACTTGAGTATTGACAGTCGTGGCACTTTGATTAGTTTAATTAGAAATTCTTGCTAGGAGCCTAACTTAGCACTCTAATTAGGAGTTATGGTCATTCTCAGCACCTAGAAGCGAACGTCTGCATGGAGATGGTGAACAATCGACCAATCCATGCACGGAACCTGCTTCATGAAGCTTTTGGCACAACTGGCCATGAGCATTTGTTTTCAGAATGCATTTTGAAAGTTCCTCCGAGGTATTCTGATGCAGTTGTCGCTGGGAATGGGAGTATGATCGGAATATCGGCTTTGAAAACGTGGCTGCGGCAGCACCAAAATAACGCGGGGAATGCAGAACTCCTCCAAGAATGATTGTACCACCATTGCTAATCTGCAAAAGTTTTGGCCCTCTCCATGAGCCCAGTTTCACAGTTCAGCTCCATTGTTGCGCCACAGATGGTGAATGCTGTGAGCTCCCCTACCAAATCCAAGAACAGATTGGCTTCAAAGGCTGCTACCAAGGCACCTTCTCAAAGAAAGTCCATCGACACGTTTGGACAACACACGTCCATCTATAGAGGAGTTACCATACTGCTATCTGAGATACATCCAAAGGTAAGTCATAACTGAAGAGGAGCCTAAATGAGAGACTCTTGCCAACTTAAAGAGGAGCCTAACTGAGAGATTCTTGCTAACTTAGCACTTCCAAGAGAAAAACCCCTGAAGATATGGAGGTCAGTCATTGAGGGAGATGACGACGCCTAGGCAGGAGGTAACCAATTGTGAAATCTGAAGCAGGCGACCTATTTTGCTATTTTTGGAGTGCTAGATGATCAGAGATTGGTGCATCTATTTAAGGTTGCCTAAATGATTGTGGTAGCAAAAACTTTATAAGAAAAGATCTGGAGGTCAGCCATTGAGGGAGATGACGACGCCCAAGCAGGAGGTAGGCTAGGACTTGTGAAAATGACATGATTTTAAATGCAGTCTGTTTGACAGTTGAAAATGCATTTCAACTTGAGATCCGTGGTTTGTTTTGTTGAAGACTTGTCAAATCTGAATCAGTCGTTCACGTTTTAGTTTGGAAGTTCAATTTGAAAATTGGTGATTCAGTTTAGCCACAAAGAGTGTAATTCTTCAATGATAAATACCTTATTTGTGGCCACGGTTTGCAGTTACTCGTTTGTGACCATCTATGTGTATGTAGAGCTATTCATCCGGGTCTTTTTTTGGGGAGAGGATCGCTTGAGAGGAGAAAAGTTTGTAGCGGAAACATCTTCTGGGAGAAAGATGTTTGTTAAATCCTACGTAACAGTTGAAGCTTGATAAATCCACATCAAGGATTTACACTATGAAGAGATAGATAGGATACATGAAAAGATAGCGAAAGACATGAAGAGATACATACCTTGATTTCAGGTTGGTTCACGTTTCTGCCTCCCGCAATGCTACATACACAGCCTGCACAATGACGACAGAAACAGGGATTCACAATACAATGCCGCTACCAGACAGACAATGCGAGGGAGAATTAGAGAATTAGAGCATGAGTGATAACACCTAAGACTTTGCATGGATCAATTGTGTGAATTATAGAGGGATAATGCCGCTACCAGACAGACAATGCGAGGGAGAATTAGAGAGCGAGAGCGAGAGAGAGAGAGAGAGAGAGGGGGGGGGGGGGGGGTGGAGCGTGAGATGGGAAACGGGTAAGTGGTGTCCCACCATTACATCTTGTACCATTACATAGGGAGACATTGGGAAATAGGACATAGGCTTTAGGTGTGACATGAGACATTGGAAAACTTAGGACATAGGCTTTAGGTGTGACATAGGGTTTTAAACTTAGTTGACACCACCCATACATTCTCTCTCTAAAATATGGGTTATCTTGTCCTAATCAAAAATGTGTTTTCCTTGGCATTAGATGTCGAGGCTGCCAGCCACTCGTCATGCTATTCTTTGGCAATGGATGTAAAGGTTGTCAATCCACCTTCATAGACATGATTAGGCCTTAGATGGTCACATCAATTCATGCAGAACCTAGAAAAACAATTTGTGGATTTGTTTTGACCAATTCATGTAATTCCTCAAACCAATCATTGCAGCTCCGTAAGATTATTCCATTGTGGTTCCTTAAAACCAACTCATGTGACTCCTCAAAATGAATCATTGCAATTTCTTGGAACCAATTTGTGTGGTTTCTCGAAACCGATCATTGTGGTTTTTCATAACAAATCATAGTCGTGCTCTCTAAAGCACCTACAAACTCACAAATCTTGTGATTTATCCTTCCAATCCTTGTGGACTAAATCTAAATAAAATAGTATGAAAAAATATTAATTTCAAAATCCATGGAACTATAGAAATCTAGATTTTTCTAACCTTATGAATATTAGTTCTTGTTGGCATGGACCTTTGATATCGCTCTAAAGGGTATCTAAACATACCAACATCTTAGTAGCATATGACATCAACAAGATATCTTGGTCATCTTTAAGTGGATCTTGATATCATAATGTGTCTTAAAGTGAGGTCTTGGTTTAGGGTTGCAAGTTCAAGTAGCTCAAAATGCATGAATGAACTAGTAAGTATTGAATCATTAATAAATGTGTTTAACCTACCAAGACTATGCCATAATTCTTCACAACTTAATTCATATGTTTCATGTGACCTTAAGTTTACAAAGTTTGCAATTCTAACCAATATCTCATGCTCGTTTGGATTCGGAAACAACACTAGGTTCTGGTATAATTCAAATGACACGCTTCTTGTTCACATCAATTTGCAAAGCTAGTTATGCAACCACGGTAAATAAACACTCAAGTTGTCACCAAAGGAAACACCATCCCTGATTAGAAATTAAATTTCTGGCATAATCTATATGAAACACTTCTTATTCCAATCAATTTGCAAGGTTAGTTATGCAACCATAGTTGGTCCACAAACACTCGCGTTGTCACCTAAGGAAACACAATCCCTGATTAGAAATTGAATTGAATGTTAAAAATTCACAATTCTAGCTTGACTAGTTTTGGTCATATGACTTGTAAATAGTTAGATGGTCATGATGTGGCTTGTCACACGTGCCAAATAGCATAGGATTCCATTCATAAGGATGTTCTCAAGTAGACCTAAGTGTTAGAACCTTTGGAATGAGTCCAAATTATGCTTAGATACAAGGGAGAAAAAATAGGAGCTATTTTTGGTAATTTTTGCATTGTTGAGGGATCTCCAAGATTCCAACCCTAACTTGGTAGGGATGAAAGATCCACCAAAATTAGCATTAGGGATAGGTTTAGGGCTACTCATACCTGCCCAAAACCGTGATGGATCATGTATATATAGGTGATGATATCTCACCAAAATCAATCAAGCAATTTCATGATTTTTCTCTCATAATGGTGCAATTGCTCTCTATGTTCATAATTGTTTGAGTACTTGTGATTACTAATGATTATAGGATTGAATGTAGGTCTGGTGTACAGTACTCAGACTGTGGGAGGCCGTACTTTCACACGTGTGAAGCCTTCTTCAAGGATTTGGGCCATTTAGTGAGGTTCAAGCATAGATTTTTTATGGATTTTGATGGTTCAACTTGTGCTAATCTTATGAAATCATAATCTATTGTTTCCCTCATCATTTCAAGTGCTTTAGGATCCTTATTTGCTGTAATTTTTACATGGTATCAGAGCCTAAAGGTTGAAATGAGCTAAATCCTTGGTTTTCATTCAATTTGATCACAATTTTTGATCTAAATCTTGTGTAGATTGGATCTTAGCATCTAGTATTGATTCTAGAACTCAAAGTGAGTCAAATACATTGGAGATTGGTGTTGTGTGACTTCATTTGCAGGTGTTTAGGTGTCTAAAACCAGAGGCAAAGTTGAATTCAATTCACATTACCAAGATAGCAAGTTTTGCTTGCTCCAAGCATTGATTTCTAAGCGAGTTTTGGAGGTGATTTCATAGAGGAGGCTTTCTAGCATTCAAGGAGAGGGAAGATCAGAGTTTTGGGGACTCTTCAAGGCTTTTCTAAGGTGTAGTAGGCACCTCCTAAAGTGATTTAGGTTCAGTCCAAGCATTGCTTGACTTATGCACCAAATTAGATCAATTTTTCATCAATTTTGATCATTTTTTGCTTGTGATTAGATAGTAGATTGTGTTGCATCCTCATTAAGTTCCATTTAGATCTTTTACAAGTGATTTTGGAAGTATATGAGGTTGCTGAAATTCACTCTTGATCAGATCATTTGGAAGCTTTAATGTTCTTTATAGAAAGAGGGGCAATTCTACTAGTATTGTCTACTTCAATCAAGCAAGTGCATTGCTTCTAGTGTTCTATGATTTGATTTTGTTAAAGATCATTCTTAGATCTTTATAGGAAGTTATTACTGATATTTTCAGGTCTCTAAGAAGTGGGATAAGGTAGACCTTCAATCAAATCAATAGAAGTAACCTTCATTTGTGTCAAGTCCTTGATTAGGAGACTAGATGGCATCTATAAATGCATATCTTTTGGATACTAATGAAAGGCTCAACAAAACTAACTATTCCATATGGAAAGTTAGAATGGAATCCATCATGATCATACAAGATCTGATGGAAATTGTAAATGGTAAGGAGGGTGAACCTATTCATCCTCAAGAAAAAGCCAAATACATCAAGAGGTGCAATGTTGCACTACATTGCATAAAAATGAATGTTGCAAATGAACTCTTAAGAGAGGTAGGAGATTGCACTTCAGCTCAAGATGCTTGGGAGACTTTGCAAAAGGTCTATGAATCCAAGAACCAAAATAGAATGTTAGCTTTGAAGAATCAAATCTATAGAAGCTATCAAAATAAAGGAGAGAGTGCACATACTTTTGTCCTAAGAGTAAAGGAATTGAACAAAGAGCTAGCCTTTATAGGTGATCCTATCAAGGATGAAGAGCTTGTTCAACTCATATTGAATGGACTAAGCTTTGAATTTGACAATTTGGTTCAGGGATATGCAATTATGGGTAAGCTACCCATACTTGAAGAACTCCAAGGCACGCTCATCGCCGAGGAATCAAGAAGGAGCCAAATGCAAGAGAGGATGGATAGGCTTTCCATCCAAGGTGGAGATGACCAAGCTCTCTTCACCAAAGGCAAAGGCAAGCCCAAAGGCAAAGTATCAACATTCAAGAAGTCTACAAAGCTTGAGGATCAAGAAGGACCCTCAAAGGCATCTCCATCAACCACCAAAGTCAAGAAGGACAAATCAAAGGTGAAGTGCTACTATTGTAGCAAGATGGGGCATTATGCCTCGGAATGCTTCAAGAGGAAGCAAGATCAAAGCCAAGCCAACATGAGCAAAGAAGAGGAGGAGGAGAGTTCACATGAGAACTCTCTCATGATGTCCATATTTTCTTCAACAAGCTTCAAAGGAGAAGATCCTTGGTGGATTGACTCGGGTGCTAGTTCACACATGACTAGTAAAAGGGAGTTTTTCTCTTCTCTCTTATCTTATGATGGACCTATAAAGTCTATCTATACAGCAAATGATGAAGCTTGTAAGATTGAAGGAGTTGGTAGCATTCCCCTTTGCTTAGGATCTTCCAAAAAGATCAACATAGAAGGTGTTTTGTACATTCCTACAATAACAAAGAATCTACTAAGTGTTGGCCAAATGGTAGACAATGGTTTCAATGTTGACTTTGCTTCAAATGAATGTTTCATCAAGAAGAAGGGTAAGATAGTGGCTAAGGGCACTAGACTTGGCAAACTTTATAAGTTGGATGCATTTGTGGATACTAATGTTGTCATGTTGGCCGAGAAGAGCAAGATATCTACCTTTACTTTATGGCACAAAAGACTTGGACATGTCAACTCGGGTTCCATGGATGCTATGATCAAGGAGGAGTATGCTTTAGGCCTACCAAGGTCTATTGGGAAGGAAGACAAGGTTTGTGAAGCTTGTGCCTTATCCAAGGCACATAAGAAGGTGTTTCCTAACTCCATCACAAAGTCATCTCATCCTCTTGAACTCATACACTCGGATGTGCACGTTGCTAGCACCAAATCTAATGGAGGTTCATCCATGTTTTTAACCTTCATTGATGACTACTCAAGATATTGTTGGGTGTTCTTACTTTCCTTCAAGTCTCAAGTATTTGATACTTTTGTAAAGTTCAAGTTGTTTGTGGAAAAGCATCATAATCATAGCATCAAGATTCTTAGAAGTGACAATGGTGGAGAATTCATCTCCAATGAGTTCAAGGCCTTTTGTGAGGAGGAAGGGATCAAGAAAGAGACTTCTTGTCCTTACACTCCTCAACAAAATGGAGTTGCTGAAAGAAGGAATAGAACATTATGTGAATGTTCTAAGGCTTTAAGATTAGATGCTTGTTTGTCCAAATCCTTTTGGGGTGAGTCTCTTGTATGTGCAAACTACTTGATGAATAGGGTGTCTTGCAAAGCAATTGAAGGCAAAACTCCTTATGAGATGTTGTATGGAAAGAAACCCAATCTTAATCACTTGAAAATTTTTGGATGTATATGTTATGTGCATGTGCCATTGGAAAAAAGAACCAAGGAGGATCCATCTTCCACAAGAGGGATCATGCTTGGATATGCAAGCTCAAGCAAGGGCTACAAAGTCTATCTCCCATCCTTGAACAAATTTGTTGTTTCAAGGGATGTCATCTTTGATGAACATCATATGCATATGCTTGAAGAAGGCTCAAGTGCTCCAACAATCAAGAAGAAGATGGCCGAGGAGCAAGATCTTGGTTTTGAGGAGGAGCTCATGGAGGAGCAAGCACCAAACCCACCTATCACACCAAGGAGATCTTCAAGGGCAAAAGTGGAGCCATCAAGGCTCACATATCAAGGCAAAGGACAGCAAGTTGAGGGTATCTCATCCACTTCTTATGCTTTATCTAGTTTTGAAAAACCATCTAAAGTTGAAGATGCATTGAACTCCAAAGAATGGTATAAAGCTATGTTGGATGAGTATGATGCCTTGATTGAGAATGAAACTTGGTTGCTTGTTGAGAGACCCCAAAGGAATGTAATAGGATGCAAGTGGGTCTTCAAGCTTAAGTTGAATGCAAATGGGAGTGTTAACAAACATAAAGCAAGATTAGTTGCAAAAGGTTATGCTCAAGAGAGAGGGATAGACTATGAGGAAACTTTTGCACTCGTGGCCAAGATGGTCACAATAAGGCTAATCATTGCACTTGCATCACATTTTGGATGGATTCTATGTCAAATGGATGTCTCTAATGCTTTCTTGAATGGTTTTTTGGAAGAGGATATCTATATGGAGCAGCCACAAGGGTTCATCAAGCATGGAATGGAGAACAAAGTATGTCATCTCCAAAGAAGCATCTATGGCTTAAAGCAAGTCTCGAGATCTTGGAATTCAAGACTACATTGCTATCTTATTTCACTTTCTTTTGTTCAAAGTGAATATGATCTCACTCTTTACATTAAGTTTGATGATATTGGTATTGTACTTTTACTCATTTATGTAGATGACATCATCCTTAGTGGAAATAGTGTTGATGGTATTGAAAAAATCAAGATAGATCTATCCTTAGAATTCAAGATGGTAGATCTAGGGTGTCTTCACTTCATCTTAGGCATAGAAGTACTTAGAGGGTCTGATTTTATCTTTATAAGTCAAGTAAACTATGCTCAAAGTCTTTTGAAGAAGTTTAAAATGGAAGTATGCAAAAGTGTTGACACACCAATGGAGCAAAATGTAAAAGTGCCAAATGAAGATGATGAAAGATCCTTCATGGACATCACTTTGTTTAGGCAACTTATAGGTTCCTTAATGTGGATCACTATAACTAGACCAGATCTTAGCTTTAGTGTATGTAGGTTGAGCCAATCCATGCAAAAGCCATTGAATATCCATTGGAAAAAGGCTAAGAGGATTCTAAGATACATCTCGGGTACATTAGATTTTGGGATTCTATATAGAGGAGATGTGATTAACCTTCATGCATTTAGTGATTCAGATTTTGCAAGGGACAAGAGAGATAGGAAATCAACAAGTGCCTATTCAACTTTCATAGGAGAAGGTGTGGTTTCATGGCTTTCAAAAAAACAAGAAACTATATCTCTATCTTCAACCGAGGCCGAGTACAAAGCTTTGACAACCACTACAAAGGAGGTACTTTGGATCAAGAGATTATTGGTGGAACTAAAGATCATGGATTCAAAGGAGGCACCAATCATCTACAATGACAATATATCAGCCCAACACCTTGCATCTAACCCAATCTTCCATGCAAGATCTAAGCACATTGAGATATGCCATCACTTTGTGAGAGAAATGGTGCAAGCCAAGGAGATTGCTTTGGAGCATGTTCCAAGCAATGAATGTGTAGCTAATCTACTTACTAAACCACTTCAAAAGACACCTTTTATGAAGTTCAGATCATCACTTGGAGTGATTAGTAAATAGTGAGGAGGAGTGTTAAAAATTCACAATTCTAGCTTGACTAGTTTTGGTCATATGACTTGTAAATAGTTAGATGGTCATGATGTGGCTTGTCACACGTGCCAAATAGCATAAGATTCCATTCATAAGGATGTTCTCAAGTAGACCTAAGTGTTAGAACCTTTGGAATGAGTCCAAATTATGCTTAGATACAAGGGAGAAAAAATAGGAGCTATTTTTGGTAATTTTTGCATTGTTGAGGGATCTCCAAGATTCCAATCCTAACTTGGTAGGGATGAAAGATCCACCAAAATTAGCATTAGGGATAGGTTTAGGGCTACTCATACCTCCCCAAAACCGTGATGGATCATGTATATATAGGTGATGATATCTCACCAAAGTCAATCAAGCAATTTCATGTTTTTTCTCTCAGAATGGTGCAATTGCTCTCTATGTTTATAATTGTTTGAGTACTTGTGATTACTAATGATTATAGGATTGAATGTAGGTCTGGTGTACAGTACTCAGACTGTGGGAGGCCGTACTTTCACACGTGTGAAGCCTTCTTCAAAGATTTGGGCCATTTAGTGAGGTTCAAGCATAGATTTTTTATGGATTTTGATGGTTCAACTTGTGCTAATCTTATGAAATCATAATCTATTGTTTCCCTCATCATTTCAAGTGCTTTAGGATCCTTATTTGCTGTAATTTTTACATTGAAACGATAGAACGGTAACATATTATACCAAATTAGAGCAATTACATACATCAAAACAAATTTCTATTTATAACAAGTGAAGGACTCTAGTATTTAAATCATGCAAAGAAATATAATTGTGAATGACTTCAAAGTAATGTTTCGATTGGGCTTTATCTTTTATGGAGTTCAAATGTCAAATACAAGTTGGTAACTACAAGGTAAAATGTGAGGGGCAAACCGTAAATTTCATATTGTCTCGCTTAGCACTATGGTTGTTTGTAGAAGGGATACTTTTCCATTTAAGAAGAAGGGGGAGCGACAAGACATATGATGACAAGCAACAAGTCCTGGTTTAAAGGCTGAAGTTGATGGATGGCAGGAACAAGGTTGCAGAAGTCATAGAAATTCAGTACATTGGTCATTGTACACTACTGTACAATCATATGAAAGCTAATGTGGACATATGTTTGCGCATCTTACAAGCACCTCCTCTAGGGCACTGATGACATTAATAGAAATGTATGCATGATGAAGTTGATGGTCTAAGACAAGCAAATGGAGATGCCAAATTCAAGGCATTGGCATCGTACCCATACAATTTTCTGATGGTCCCAGATCAAGGTAATGAAAACTGTCTTGTATGTTCATGGCTTGCAAAAAAGTTTACTTTCTGTGGTACTATGACTGCTTACATGCTAAAGGTTGAATTTAGCAACAAGAAGTGTCAGATCAAGGACGTTACATAGGGCATCAAAGCGATTGTTGATGGAGTAGCCTATTCTTGTAACGTGGGAGCGTGAAACTTGCAAATTACCAAGTTTCAATGGTTATCATTTTGAATCTATATAAAGTGAAAAGGGATTGGCACATGGGCTTTGGAGGGATGGCTTAATTCATTCAAAACTTTTTTGAAAGAGCCACAATTACCAAAAAAATTAGTTCTTAAACAAGTGGATCTAATCTTTTGCCTTTGGCTTTTGTAGCAAAGATTCCTAGCACACATGATTCACTCAAGCCCATAACTTCCAATTTTGATTTGTAATGAATAATTTAATTATCAAACTACTTAGTGATGTTTGTATGTATATTGGCAATTCAAACTGATATATATGTATAAAAAAATCAGCCTCAAAAAGAAGCTACCAAGTGAAAGGTCAAATTTCAAAATAAAACAAGAACATTGTGATATACCACAACGACATTGCCAAAAAATCCTGAATTTTAAAAATTGGAAGCAAGGTAATTAGCTACTTTCAAATCCTAGTTATCATGGAATTGTGACATAATGTTTAAATTAAGCATTGAACTTTCATTCAAAGACTATGCATGAATAGAGATATGACGACAATAATCAAGGTACACAACACATTCAAATTGTGGGAAAAAAAAATCTGCATTCAAGGAAATTAAAAAAAACAAGTAAAACTAATTTTAATGTTTAAACTCACTAAGGATTGACTTAGCTTTTAGCAAATTGTCAAAGCTAAAAGCATGTGTAAAATAATTATGTGAATACAAATAAATAATCTTGATTTTATTATTGTTGTTTGTGATGATGTTGGTGCCTCGTGCAAGTTAAGAGCCTAGGAATACACATAAGAAAAATAGAAGGAACACAACCTTTTGCTATTTATGAGTTGCACATGGAAGTTTATCTAAAATGCAGGCATGATGCAAGAAAAAGAAAGGGACATGAAAATTTTGCTATTCACTACTTGCACATAAAGGTGCATCTAAAGGACCAAGTTCTTGTAATAAACTCCTAAGCAGTGTGGCAAAGTTTTTTGTGCACACATACCCTTATAATTTAAAACATTGACTTTAATGTTGACTTTTGCATAAACTCCATTGACCAACTTGAACACAATATTGCAAGGCAATGCCAACAGATTGGATATCAAACTAAGCAAACTAGAATGCCAAAATAGAAAAAAAAATACTCCCAGATTTCATCCGCACCAACAAAACCTGTCAGTTATGCAGTTCCAAGGACTACTCTATAACCCTTCTCTAGCCCAGTTTGAATGGAAGCTAGAAAGCTTTTAAATGGCAAAACTATACACCTCCTGATTGACATAAGGCAATTGGTCAATGACATGAATGATGATCATAAGTTGTGGCAATAAACAATGCAATGTACATACATGATTTATTATATGCTTTGTAAGCACTGTAATTATATTATTTGCACATGCTACGTAACCTATATCCAAATCTCAAATACACTACATATACATACTAACATAGTAAGGAAGAGAAAATAAAAATCTGACGACTCAAATACTCAACAAAGAATTGAGAGGGCATACATTGCTCAGAATGCAGAATGCCCTTTTTTTTCCGTGTCAAGTTTTCTCACAAAATCGCAGCCTGCTGGGAGGAGCATCCACTACAGATCTTCATCAACCAACTCAAGAGCACGTTGAACCCACGCAGTTTTGCCAACAAGTGTCCGGCAGAAACTTATTGAAAAGGGCCAAAAGATGTAAACCTAGTTACAAAGCACATCGATCAGTTGCTCTACTGCATATCCAGTCTCGGCACGCAAGTCATCAACATTGCAAAAGATGATGCAATCCTCAAACTACATTGAAATCCTTTAATTAGGCACAGCCGCTTCTTCTTTGGAAGCACCTGACTAGTAACTAACATGACCAAAAATTAGTAAGAGAGTTCCTTCACTTGTCATTGAATTGAAGGTTTCTGATTGTTGCAAGATGAATTCTCAAAGAATACAATGTAAGTGTGTTGTAAGTCCACCTCGCAGGTTTATATCCAACCATGAAGATCAGGATAAATATCAGCCAGCCAGAATCTCTTGCTCTTTCTTCTTGCAGATGTCCTCAACAGACTTCACATGCTTCTTTGTTAGCTCTTCAATCTGATCAATAAAATTGAACAATAATGAAACAGCCAATGTGTAAAATGACGCAGTAGCAGTATAATAAAATCTAAAAAAAATCTCAAAACATAAAAAGTCAAACTTTACTTCTTTCTCATAGCGCTTGAGTTCGTCCTTGGAAATAATTTTTGAGAGCTTCTTTAGATGGTCCATAGCCTGGAAAAATTAACCACAAACCTTCGTCTAAATAGTGTTACTAAGCCCAAAACACAAGGGGAAAAGCTGCACATTTACACATGGCCCAAAGCTGAACTGCAGGAAAAGCCAGTTATCATTCAGAATACACAAACAAAAAAACCATTGGAACAAGAGTAGAAAACTCTCATACATACATTTTGCCTTCCACGCCGTAAACTCAATTTTGCCGCTTCTCCTGCCTTGCTAACAAGTTTGCACATAGTCTGTTGGTGGAATGAATGAAATCAGAGCTTTAGGCAGTTATGACAAGGTATGCTTCTATGGATAAAGAGAAACTTATAGAAGCTGGCAAATAAAACTAAATAAGAACAAGAAACAAAACAAATAGCAACAAAACACCACAAGTTTCGAGAAATATAGAGTAAGACACCCTACACCCTAAACCCTAATAACCAACGCAATATAAAACATCCACGCAAGAGAATTTCAGAACATATGAAGAGAGAAGTTAGTCGTACTTCGCAATGCTCCTTGGTAAGCCTGTAACAAAGCAGCAGAAAATGTTCACAACGAGCAGCATCCACCCAATCACAAGTATGTCAGCTGCAAACTATACAATTGCAAACAGGAGGTATATTTCAGGACCAAACTTCAAAAGTCTTGTCTAGCATCAACCTCTTCCCAAGGACAACTTCAAAAATCCTATCCTATTTTCAAAAAAGTAGAAAGATTTAACAAACTACCTGGGTATGGGAACTTTAAGTGTTTGTCCTTCAGATATCGGAGTAAGACGCAAGGGAGATGAACAAATTGCACGTTCAACCTCCTTCATCATCTGCAACCACCGAAATTACGGGCAATGCGATGCACAAATCATAAATATACAAAATTGATATATTAATACCTATACATACGATGAACATGGTTAGATACTTCTTAAGTTCAGAAAGAAAATTCAAACACCAAACGAACAGCCTTAGAGAATGGCTTGCAAAAAGTTCAACTTTTTTCATCAAGAATTGAGCCGTGCCAGAGTTCCATAAGACCTCACTACTTGTTTGAGCACTGATCTGGTGATGAAAAACTCAAATGTCACCCATATATTAGATTCATATGAACTGAACACAATTTTTTCGTGTGAGAGCAGAAATTCAAACTGCCAAATTGCAGCTGCTATAAACCATAGGCTTAAAGAAGGCTTCAAGATACTAGAGCAGAAAGAAAAAAATCATGACATCTAGCGAACAGAGAAGAATAGAACAATTGTCGAATCTGCTCATGGCATGTTAAAAGCTGCTGATCTATCTCATTCTTTTTGGGTTGAGGATGTTCACAACAGGTCACCCACAGAGGCATTGGAGGGCAAAACACCCAAGGAGATGTTTTTTGGTAGCAAGACCAAGCGTTGCTCACGCTAATCGGAAAATGCTTACTGATTGTATGATTGTACTGTTAAAATAGTCATCGTTTAGAGACATCAGTTTCTATGAGACTATGCTTGCAAATTTTCTGCAAATCCAGTAGACAACATGAATGTTTCTAATGACATTGATGATCCTTCAATAAAGGGATGACAACATTGATCATGGAGATGGTGGCAGCAACAAATACGTGAAGAAGAACATGCTGCATCGTCATCAAAGGCAGCCAAGAAATTTCCCAAATGGTTTGTCAAGACCATTCAAGATGGCCACATTTTGGAACATGACAAGGCAAGCTATCGAAGAGTATTGAGAGAAAGAAAAAACCATTGCAAGTTTTCTTTGATGGCTAGAGTTTTGGATGATGTTGAACCTGACTCACATGCTGAAACATCTCAATCTAAGTAATGGATGGGATGCAATGAAGGATGTATATTCTTCTATCTTGAAGAATGACACTTGGGAGCTCGTAAAGAGGAGTAATGTCAAGAAGCGGATTGACACCAAGTGGGTGTACCGAATCAAGTACAATGCTAATGGTGAAGTGGACACATGCAAAGCAAGATGGTGGATCTCATCTTATCAATCTACTTGCTTGGAAGTGTTCAACCTACATGATGTAGCTTGAGGGTGATGCATGCAACCATACGTGTGCGCATGGTATTGTATGTGCCATTATTAGTCATGCGTGTGATATTTATAACCGGTTATAGATTGTGTGCATCCATGGTCGGGTAGATCTAGCACCTTAGCTTTGACTTAATTTACTTTAACTAGCATTGTTGGGGCTCTGCGGGACATCATCTCACCATGTATATAGATCAAATTGATCTAGAGTAGGAAATAAGTGTGAGGGATTTGGCACCCTGAGTGTGTAAGTCCAACCTTAGCTGCCCGTTCCGGAACGGAACACGTACTGGAACGCGTTCCAAAACGTGTTCCATTCCGGAACGGGCCCTTGAAAAAAAAAATGTATTTTTTTACAAAGGGTTAATTATCACTTCCGTAAAATAGAGGAACTGCTACGCAGTGCTCATTTCCACAACACGATTAGTTCTTTGCAATTGCACTACAACGAAAAAAGAAAATGTTGTTTTGTTTTGAAAAGGTATTCTCCCTAATAGTTTGATCAAACAAAATTGTTACAATTGCCAAGGAAAGTTTTCTTCCTCATTCCCCCTAATACAGAGAGGCACCGTTATTTTCTCATCGTCGTATATCATTTTTTCTTTCTCATTCTCCAACACACAAACTGTAGACGCCCCAGGGTTGAAAAATCCAAAGGTAACAACCTAAGAGCAAGGGGGGCTCCACTCTAAGTCAATCAAGATCAAGGGCACTTGGATTTCTCAAGGATGATAGTTCCCAATACTCAGTGACTGATATGCACTATTTGAAAGTTATATCCTCAGCAGCATACTCTAGGTAACAAAGCAATAAATTGTCAGTTGAGTTAGGATCTCATGCTCATCTTTTGTCCGTGGGTAAGATGAAAAAACTTCCACTCTTCTTATTCGCACCATAAATTTTTATGTTATGAGCCATCTGTTGGAATATCAATCCACACTCTAGAGAGAACTATCAAACAGGGCGGATAGCTCAGTGGTAGAGCATCCCATCCGGTATGAGGGAGATCCTGGGTTCGAATCCTAGTCTGTCCATCCATATTATGATTTATGGATTTCTAACATGGTATCAGAGCCAAGTTAGACCTAACAGTTCATGGTGTCAAAGCCATGGTTAGGTGGCCCAAGTTGTGGGGCAGGTGACAGCTAGAACCCCAACCAAGTGTGGCTTGAGGGGAGGTGTTGGAATATCAATCCACACTCTAGAGAGAACTATCAAACAGGGCGGATAGCTCAATGGTAGAGCATCCCATCCGGTATGAGGGAGGTCCTGGGTTCGAATCCTAGTCTGTCCATCCATATTATGATTTATGGATTTCTAACACCATCCAGGATGCGCAATGTTCATTGTTCAGTTAAGTTTCGTATCAAGACTCCTAATTTGGGGTTTCTCCAACACACAAACTGTAGACGCCCCAGGATTTCAACCGCTATTCTCATCGTCGTATATCATTTTTTAAAAATTTACCATGAAGATTAGGATTCATGGATGTTAGGGTTAATTGTGAAATCATAGCATGTTTGTGAAAATGACATGTTAGAATCCGCTTCATATCTTGATTGCTTCGCATGTGCCTGGAATTAGAGTTGAAGCTGGACAAGAAAGTCCCTACAATTTTGGTGACGTTGTCGGGGAATAACGCCAATATTTTCATTTTCAGCATGTTTATGATGATTGGATGGATGTTAGCTTGCATTTAGGCATCTTGGTTTTTGCATAATAGGGTTAGATTTTGGTGAATTTTATGATTTTGAGTGGTTTTCTTGCTTGTAATCACTTGAGATTGATGGGCAAGAAAGGAGAGACAGTACACATTGCTAAGAGCCAGTTAATCAGAGAACAACCAAAAATCGCTCAGTTTTTGCATTTTGGAGACAGAAAGGGGCAAAATTGTCATCGGACGCTGATAACTTTCTGTTCCCTAGCAACCAATTTTCGCTTGCAAACAGGACCACCTTAATGCAATAAACCTACAGGTTGAAGCGCGCAGGTGACTTGCCAGCCATTTTCCAAAAAATTGAGAAAAGCCGCCAAAAACATCAAAAGAAACCCCTAAAAACTAAAAAATTATTTCAAACCAACCCTTGCCCGGCCTATTGGAGTTGAAATTGACATAGATCTACTTATAGAAAGCTCGATGAAGGTTAATTCCAAAAATAGAAGTGAAAGTGAAAATTCTTTGAGATTCTGAACAAAGGAAGGACATTTCTTTTACTAAAAATTGCATTATCTCTCTGTTAACCTTCGCCCACACACTCTCCTAAATTCCTCATACCATATCTGATCATCAGTGAATCAGGCGAAGAATAGTTCTCAAAATAGAAGTCAAGTTAAGGTTCTTTGAGATTTTGAACATTTTTTGTGAAGGAAGGCCATATCTTTCACTAAAAATCTCAGTATCTCTCGGTCAACCTTCACTCAACCTTTGTCGGGCCTCCCGAACCTTCCAAATATAGTAATTTACTACCAGTGAGTCAGGCAAAGGCTAGTTCCATCAGAATTTTTCAAGTGAAGGTTATTTTTGAGAAAATACCAATCTGAACCCTCGTCGAGTTGAAAAATCCTCTATCGTTCCATAAGAACTTTCGCCAAGCCTACTAGACATTTATTACAGTAGGATCTACCTCCAGTCAAGTGGGTGAAGGATAGTTTTTCCAAAATTTCCAGATATAGACATTTCAGTGAGCTTTTATTCAAAAAATATCAAAAAGAATCCTCGCTGAGTTAACATTCGCCAATGCCATTATTGACTTCATATCAACCTAATTCATCTACTTTCAAGTCAATGAAGGTTTCGAAGTTTTTGCCATTTTTAGAGATAATTTAATTGTTCCAAGACTGATGTCAGAAATCATCCCTTAATATCATTATCAATTTGACTCTCATTCACTCCCTGAACAGTCCAGATCTGTATCCATTGAACAGCTAGAAGTCACAAGTCTATCAATTATAAAGAATTTTCATCATCTGAAGATTTTTTAGAAAATGGCCCAAGGCGAAGAAGATGTCCATTATAATTTTCCACGTCCTATCATCAGACGAACACCTTGTTTAACAATACTAAAATATAATGGAGTCACAGATCGACTCAGATTTCTCAAAATCTATACACAAGCTTGTGAAATCTATGGTGAAGTTAATCCAAAGGATAAGCTCAAATTATTTTCAGTGGCACTTACGGGAGCTGCACAAGATTGGTATTTCAATCAAACTCCATAAGAACGTACTGATTGGGAATTCATCAAAGCGACCTTGATCATGCGCTTCAAGCTAAGAAAGTTTCTTGAAGATTTTTCCTGTTACTGAGTAAGATCAAAATGGGGAAGAAGATGGTTCAAGATTATATGGAACGTATCAAACATCTCAGATCAGAATGTGATCCAGATCTAATTACTGATGAGGCCATGATCATGTGCTTTTTAGCAGGACTGCCAAAAAGTATCAGGCGTGTGAGGTCAAACAAAGGGAACAGTACATGACATTGCAGTACAATGGATGATCAGTACGAAAAGACGATGAGTAGTCGGATGATGAACCGCATATCGGAATGTTGCCTTTTACAGCAAAGCAGACTACCCCAGCTTCTACAACTGTTGCTTTTACCGATATCAATGCAACTGTGGAAATGATTATGGATGTTTTCGAGAAGCTTGGCCAAAAACGACAGACGCAGATGGAGAAAATGCAAGCTCAATTTGAAGAGAAGCTGAAAGCATTAGAAGATCAACGTACCCAAGGTAGTGAAACTAGTGAGAAAGCGTTGCGTCACATATATCCTAATAGGGAAAATGTTTGGTGCGCCATCTATGTTGGGAACCATACAATCAATGAGTGTCCAACAATGAAACGACGCATGACTAAAACATATCCTCATTTGTGCAATTCTACTGGTCATGAAATAACATTTTGCTCATTTCATTCAAGGATTATTCAACAACGCTATCACAAGTATGGATATCATGAGGGACCAAAATGGAATGGACGAGATTTGTTGTGAATGTGGATATGGACATTGTTATAAAGATTGTCCAATCAGACCAAAAAGTATCACCTACAACTGCTCCAGTCAATATGATATCCATCAAACCAAGGCAAGCTGCTACCAACTCTAAGGAGCAAATGAACCAGCTACATCGGTTATGGTTGTCACGCACGCTCAAAAACAAAAGGAAGTTGCTCTTCACCCACCGCCTGCGGAATCTATACCAGTAAATGATCAGCCTTCCGCATCTGGAGTCTATTGAAATCTACAATCAGAAAAGAAGAAATATCATAATATCTTCGAGTGGAATAAGCATTGGAGACTGCTCGTGCTACTGCTATGAATCCACTTGTACCAGTTATTCCAACGAATCTACCTGATCCGTTGCAGAAATCGCATCAAAGAACTGATGTAAATACACAATTACATCAACGAGAAGAACCTTTCAAGATGACTAAACTAGAGATCCCACGAACAGAAGTCATAGTAAATATCCTTTCAAACAAGATGGATATCACTCTGGGGGAGTTTTTCCGGTTGATGCCTCATGCGAAGGAAGTATTATCAAATCACTTGTCCAGAACCAGACTGTGTTTTTTTTGAAGAGTCAAACGAGATTTTGAATATAGGGGCAACATGGGAAAGTGAACAACACAATATCACTTTGCCAATTCAACATAAACATTTTGATCAAGAGGCAGCCATGATAGATGGCGGATCTGGAGTCAATCTGATTTCTTCCAAGATGTGTGCAAAATGGGGACTTACAAAGTTGATACCTGCAAACTTTGCAATCAAGCTAGCAAATCAGTCAAGTGTCAGGCCAAAAGGTAGAGTGGAAGACATACCAATAGAAATTGCTGGTATCCAATTTGTCATTACTTTTGTGGTAATTGACCTACTTGAAGCACCATCGCTTATCGAATTTTATTGGGACGTCCTTGGTTACCGGTTTCTCAAGTAATTCATAATTGGGGAACGGGCAAAATCACTTTTGAGAATCGGGAACAAGCTGTCAAAGTTTTATCCACTAACTTGGACAATTAAACCAACTCTGTAGAAAGGTGATGAAGACTCCTCAATCACAGATCACACCATAGATCGAGCAGATAAAGCGTTGGGAATTCATTACGATTCTCAAATTGACAACATCAATTGGAATCAAGCTTTGGCAACAATAGATTGTACACATAATGACATATCAAAAGTATCACACCTGCGAATGATCGAACCCTTGATACGGCAATTCCAGATCCAATCGAAGATGATCTTATAGCAGTTAGCCATGCCTTATCTTACAATGAGGCGGCAAAGCTAACAGATGAGCAGATCTTAAGGCATATGGAACCAACCAGATTTGGGATCCGACACATTCCAGATCAACCACCACTTGAAAGCAATCATTCTGAAAGATGGCAAGCCTTCTGGGCCGATGACAAAGAAGCAAGCTAAGCAGCATTACAATAAAGTTCTCCATGGGACAAACCCTCCAAATGAGGCCGTTACGTCAGTTGATCCAAAAATCAATGAGCATGATGTTGTGCCACCTTTGTTGGACAAAGAGGTAAAGGAAAGATGGATCTAGATCTTGATGCCTCCAGTCAAATCTCTTTCAAGTCACAATCACGAATGGCAAAGAAATCCAAAAGTAAAATTAAGATCGATCCTTTGGAAGCAGATGAAGTTCAACATGATATGCCAGAACATTTCAAAAGCTCATCGTGGATGATGTAGTCATTATGTTGCCAAAGGCTCATCGTGCGCTCAAAGCTATGCCAACGAATATCTATCGTCACCAAATACGAAGGTGAGACAATCTGCAATGTATGCGCAGGACCTAACATATCTGACAGCGATCAAAACACGATGGGATGATTGTTTGCTGACCTGGCATTCGATCCAGATCTGTCGTTAGTGTCCTAGCAAGTCAAAGATCAATTACCTTGGCGAGACTTTATTACAGAGCGTCAATGATCAGCGGATCGTGGGAGAGCAAGTTCGTGACATGGACAACGTCAGATTGGACAGCATGGGCACACAATTGGTTTTTGCCACACTCGCGAGATCAGAACCTGTGAAGGTTGGATTTCATGGACAAAGTCACTTCCTACCTCATCAAGATCCGTCGTGAAACAAATAAAAGCCCACAATAAAGAGATGTCTGCAGGTGTCGTGGGATCGTCACCAATTTTGGTGGGGGATATTGTTGGGCTTTGCGTGCGGGACATCATCTCACCATGTATATAGATCAGATTGATCTAGAGTAGGAAATAAGTGTCAGGGATTTGGCAGCCTGCGTGTGTAAGTCCAACCCAATGATCACGTGATTATTTGATTAAAAATTCACTATAAATAATGGTACTTTGTAATTCATTTTTCATGCTCAATCAAAGAAGGTGGAACCTCTACCATTTAGCAATTGGATGTCCTTACTCTTCCTCTTTCTCCATCTCTCATATTTTTATGCTATCTTGATATTATTTGGATTTGCTAATCGTTGGATTTGAATCTTCTTTCTATTTTTAGAAGAGAAAAGAGAGAGAGAGAGAGAGAGAGAGAGAGAGAGAGAGAGAGAGAGAGAGGAGAGAGCGGAGAGCTTGACCGTGAAGATTAGAATTAATTGTATGTTAGGTTAATTGTGAAATCATAGCATGTTTGATAATGAATCTATGAATTGCGCTCATGGGATCGAACTATCGCATGACATGCTAGAATCCACTTCATATCTTGATTGCTTCGCCTATGCTTGGAATTAGAGTTGAAGGTGGATAGGAAAGTCCCCTGCAATGGCGCCAAAATTGTAGGGACTTTCCTGTCCACCTTCAACCCTAATTCCAAGCACACACGAAGCAATCAAGATATGAAGCGGATTCTAACATGTCACGCAGTAGTTCGATCCCATGAGAGCAATTCATAAATTCATTATCAAAAACATGCTATGATTTCACAATTAACCCTAAGATCCATTAACCCTAAAGCTTACTTTTCTCTCTCTCTTTTCTCTCACAAAAATAGGAAGATTCAAATCCAACAAATAGCAAATCCAAATAACAACAAGATAACATAAAAACATGAGGGATGGAGGAAGAGGAAGAGCAAGGACATCCAATTGCCACATGGTAGAGGTTCCACCTTCTTTTATTGAACATGAAAAATGAATAACAAAGTACCACTATTTATAGTGGATTTTGGGCACTTGGCCACAATAGCTATCGGCCGATTTCTACCTCCCTTCTTATTTGAATTTGAATTTAGGTGAGAACCCTCTTTTATGTACTAACTGGACTATTTACACTTTTGACTCCCACAATTGGCCTAAAAGTCCTTTTATTGGTATCTATCTAATCAAATAATCACGTGATCATCGGGTTGGACTTACACACGCAGGGTGCCAAATCCCTCACACTTATTTCCTAGTCTAGATCAATCTGATCTATATACATGGTGAGATGATGTCCCACAAAGCCCCAACAAGCCTTTAATGCATGACTCAAGTACAAAGAAAATAATAAACATTATACACAAAATAGGGTACAAAATAATCAATACCAACATAACTAGTGCCAACTACAATTGTGTATAGCAACGTTCACACATAGAAGATCTTTGTTAAGAAAGATTTGCACCTAGAAATTGTTGTTTTCAAGTTACAAAAAGTATTTAGCATTCTCTTGATCACTAAGAAAAGGGAGGGTAAGCTACTCAACTATATTGAAATGTGAACTCTTAATTATTTCTAACAAACATAAGTCACCAACATCACAGGTGCCATAACTTAAAACTTCATAAAAGCCAAGTAAGCTAAGAACATGCATATGTAGAAACCAGAATTCTACACTTACGAATGAATCAAAAGGCAAGACATTGATAGTCTGTGAATCAAATACAGACACAGCTGCAACATTGTTAAGAGGTGTCTTAGTCCCATGGACCTCAACCATGACATGGTCCAACATACCTGCGAGGCATCAAAGTTGATCATTACTTCTTCAATTTGAAACTACAAATCTAAAAGATGACTACATTAGAGATGGTACCTGAAGAAGCCCGTCCAGTTCGTAATTTACTTAATTCCACGATAAACGCATCCATTGCAACCTCCATTTGTGATGATGCTATTTCCCTAGCCTGTTCCGGAGATCCACTCCCAACAGAGACCTCAATCACATCTTCACCTCCTATACCAAAATTTAAGAATGGAAAACCAAAAACAAGTTAACCACTTGCAGTAAGATCTATCTAAATATCTACAAGGTCGTACTACGATTGAAAGGCATGGCAAAAAGTAAACGTTAGCAATGGTCAAAATCAGCTCGGAGTTAGACCTCAAGCAATGCAAGGCAAAGTTTGTCGACGTGCAAAAGTTTGTTAGCAGGAAGAAAGTCTAAAAAACTCAATTAACAAACCATTTACTATCTCTCATCAAATGCAGTACATGATTATTACAAATTGTATAAACCATAAAACTCAAACTGCATGCCAAAACCACGACAAATTATCTCTTTACATCAAAAACAATTTCAAAACATAAGCTAAGCTAAACATACATAAAACTACCTTAATGTGAAAAGCAAATCCGAACTGCATCATACTTGTCCAATGTCACCTGAAAGCTGAGGGCATGCCTAAGTAGTGTAGTTCAAACTTTGATACATTCACATGCTTGATTAGTGTACTTCAAAACTGATATATTCGCACTAACGGTTATAAGCTACAAGGGCTCACAACTATAATCTTAGTTGATTGCTTGTACACAATTTAGACTGATCAAAATTATTGTGTAATTTTCTAGCAAGGCAGGAGAGCGCATGAAGACTATCATAAGCTATAAAAAAAGCAACAACGAGGAAGACCGTGGAAGTTGAATATATTAGCCAAAGTATCCATCCAAGTCACACATGACACCATGAGAAATCTCCTATATCTAGTAACAAGTTAATAAGATGGCTAAAGTGCCCCTCTAGACCTTTAAAATATAGCTATATTAGGATCCTTCAAGTATTGAAGTTGTACTAGAATTTTGTTGTGAATCGAGTTACAGTGTGCGCCTATTTAGTGCGGAAGTGCGCTACACAGTACATTAGATTACTAGACCTAGATACGCTGTTATTAATCACAAACAATGCAACAATCAATCACATAACAATAGATGCAACGTATAAACAACAGTTGGAAGAACTAAAAGTCTTTTGTATTTTGTTTTGTTTCAAAGTGAGTCGGAAGAGCATCACGACATGCGGCCTGACACTCCTCTTACAATTCTGTATTCTATCTCATACCTTCTATTGATTTCTGGTCTACACTTATGTCTCGCCAGATGGAATTAAAAGATAGTTTTACTAATCATTACAAGAGATAGTTATGCTAGTCGTATAAAGGAACGACTTGGTGGAAAAGATGACTTGATTCTTCACGAGGACCTCGTTCAGCTTGAGGACCTGACATCCTTTGTACCTACAGAACCACAGGCCATTGTTGATGTACGTCAACGTGGGCTCAGAAACCGGCAGGTAACTGAGTACTTGGTTCGTTGGAAATGAAGTTCCGAAGACGATGATACTTGGGAAAAGGAACGTGACCTTATACTGAGGTTCCCAGATTTTCCTCCTTAGATAAGGCATTTTTAAGGAGAAGGGAATGTTAGGGACAACTCCCTTGGGTCCCAAACCCAAACTTGAGATTGGACGATGACTGGGCCTGTTGACTTGACCGGTGACTCGTGAACCTGCATGGTTGCCACATGTCATGATCTAGGACGTGCGCATGGCTTGGAGTCTCTCACCTTGGAGGTATACGAGGGGAGGAGGACTCATTCGCCATCCATTCTATCTACCTAGGAGGTGGATGGAGAGCGTGTGCGGCCAGGATGAGTGCTAGCTTGAGGCAGGAGATGGTTGAGAGCCTAGGCAGTGGTATGGGACACTGTCTAGGATGGAGGTCGGATCTTGCTTGATACGGTCACATGCCAGGGCACGGAGGGTGGACCTCGATTAGCTCCTATGGCGGGGTGGAACGTGAATCGTTCGGTCTCTTGTGGTTAACCAGCACCTGAAGGTATTGCAGTAAGAGAGAGTCTAACATATAGGGCATCATTCATCTCAAAAATACGATTGATATCATGATCACAAATGAGCTACATGTTTTAAGAGTATGGGAGTAGTATGGCTACTCCATTATGGCTTATGGGGTGGATAGACATTCTACAAAGTTCATCTTTAACATGATTCTCTATGAGGCTTGAGCAAGCCTAATTCTACTAATCAACATTTGGTGTAGCCAACATGATGTAAGGGTTGTTATAAATTGTATAAATTTCAAATTTTGATGTGTATGCGTATGTTTTGATTATATGTTATTATGTTGACGTGGCATCCCCGTTCTCGTTCCCATTTTTTCAAGGGTGTTGTCGTTCTTGTTCCTTGTTCCCGTCCCGTGCTCATTCTCGTTCCTGTTCCCTGGTCATTATGGCATGCATAGGCAACCTAAATTGGGTGCATGCTATGTTTTGCACCTATATCTAGACCTGGAGAGACCCAGATCCAACAAATTTTCCAAGCTCCTACACATGGCGACATACATAACAACAACAAAAAACAGCGAGCTATTAACTTGCCCAAACTTCAAGGCTCACACCCAAACTTCAAAGGAACCATAGAGGCAAAGGCAATTGGGGCAAAGAGTGGCTTAGTGTATGCATAGCATTCACTAATAGCTCCAAAAAGGGCTTCAAGAACACAATTTTGAGGGATTCTAAATTTCAACTACCATTACTAAGTATACCTCCTCTAGCTCTATGGAGTTGATCAATGTGCGGTCACTTACCTTCTTTAAAATAGAGGAGATTTCACAAGTAGTGGTAGAGGTGAAACCAAATAGTCAAAGTATGTCTAAATTCAATAAAAGCCAACATGGCTTCAAATCACTCATGTGCATTGCAGTCGTTCACAAGAGATAACAATAAAACAACCACTAGTAAACAATTTGCTAAGGTCTCCGAGAAAATCAGCAGCCAAGTTTGAGGGGGAGACCAAACCATGTGCCAACAAATGAGTTCAAGCAAGTGCACTACCAACTGCCAAGAGACCAAGGTGAAACACACTACACAAGAAGTTTAAATAGTGGTAACAAGCTTCGTTCCTATCACCAACTATTGAACTTTTGACATAGTGAAATACTTCAAACACGAGTTTGCATGTCATCCCAGCATGATGCATCATTGCAACACAAGTAGGTCGTAGTGAAGTACTTCAAACATAACTTTGCATGTCACACCATCATGATGCATCACTGCTACATAAGTAGGTACTTCTTGCATTGTGCCACATCATGTGCAAAGAGCTGGCTTCTACATTGAAGCTTAAGTTTGCTATGATAACGGCTTAGACCTAAAAGCAAAACTCAAATGACTAAATCAATAACACCCGTTTTGAAATTCCAGTGAAAAAGAAAAGATTCAATTCACTTAGAGAATTCATTGCATCCTCAATGAATCTGAAAAATTACTTCTACTTTGAATACCATCAAGCCAAATTGATGATGATGAACCTTATGTGAACCCTATCCTCACCTAGAGATACAAAAAACATAGCAGATCAAGCTTACTATGGTTTTTTGTTACATTTCAAAGCTTACTTCTTTTACATGTTGCCACCGTATGTGTGCGGAGGCAAATGGTGCACGCTAGGTGGACGGTACCAAGTGTGCTCTTCCGAGCGTGTACAGTCTATGGAGTGCAGTCTACAGTATAGGTCTGTATCTCCCAGAAACTCTGCATAAATTCTACAATAAAGGTTGTGCTTCAAATGTTAACGCAGGCGTGGTGTACGAAACGTCTGGGAATAGAGTGGCAGCATTGATTTGATTTTGACTGCTTATGAGTCCTCAAAATTTCGAGGAATACACAAAAGAGAGAACTATGAAACCCTTTGCAGAAGTAGCTCAACTTTGCAGAAGTAACTCAACTTTGCAGAAAAAAAGCCGAAATATCCCGAAGCATACTTGATTTTTTAGCTTTGGCAAAGCCTCTGCAAATGGCATTATTGGCTCCAGAGACCCTCATTTCCGTACTGCCCAGACCTCGCAGGATTGCAGCCCCTGGATCCACTGGCCTGCACCCGGGACCATTCAAGGAGGATGAGACAGAAAATATGGATCTAGAGAGAGCGAACAAAGGCTGCCAAGAGTTGTTGCTTGAAGGCTGGGGCATATTAGAACTAGGTTGTACAACTGATTCAACAATTAAACTGATCTGGTTATCAAGCGTAGCGAAGGGAGGCGTTTGTGCTGCAGGGAGTAGCGAAAGGAGGGAGCCATTCATGCTGTTGCGACGCAGACGCCTGCTCAGAGCGGCCTTCGCCATCGCCATCGCCACCAGAACACAGAAAGCAAGCTAGGGCTAGTGTGATTGAGGGTTTTAGTTAGGGTTTGTCTGCTATCCTGAGAGGATCTTATGGCCCTCTAAGGTTTATGAACGCGCCGTCAGATGTTTAAGATTTAAGAAGAAGAAGAAGCCCCCTTAATGACTTTATAAGGACCTTGATGATAAAGAAATACGAGTCATCCTAGTGGAATTAACAAGAGTAAAGCTTGTACTACAATTAAGATTACAATCCGCTCAAAAAAACATTTTTATGTTGTTGTAGTTGGAACTTCCCCTTTGTAACATTGATGATGTATAAGCTCATTGCAAAGTGATGAAAATTCGTTGTCTTAAGAAAGTCATGAGCACTAAGCAAGAACACCTTTACACATGCAAAGGAATTCATCAAAACGTCGATGAAATGTGTCGTATGTCAAAAACGATGAGCAACTACTTTTCAGTGCTTTGAGGGCAAAAAACGAGATGATCTTGACATGCATATTCTTCAATGCGCAATTCACTACTTATTAGTGGAATATTGGAGTACCCAGCATGTTGAGTTGTCAAGGCAACCTAAAGTGATCATTTAATACACTAGAAGAATTCACCATTTGGTGCAGATTGTGATCTACGAATTCCCACATCATCGATATCATGACCTTTCATCAAGGGTTAGAGCGACATGAGACATCATAATTCCTACACCTCAAAAAGGAAGGTTTATGATGACGCCATGCTTATTGAAGCTTGGATTTCTAAAAGAAAAGTGCTTGGAAGCAAAAACAAAAGATGAGGAATTGGAGGAAACAAATTCAACAATGATGATCGATCAAGCCATTGAGGAAGATCAAACTTTGTAGCAGGTTGAAGAAGAGACATTTGGACCAAGTGTTTTGTGCCAAAGAAAGCGACAAAAACATTATAAGAAGAATGGCCACCATCAATAGAATGCTCATTAGTGATTTTTTTATTATCTCTCTCTCTCTCTCTCTCTCTCTCTCTCTCTCTCTCTCTCTCTCTCTCTCTCTCTCTCTCTCTCTCTCTCTCTCTCTCTCTCCATCGGGCCAGTTACTGCTACTGTTTTTTCTCCTCCATCCGCAACTATTCCATCATCTGCCCCTGAGGCTTGCAAAGGGAGAAGATGTTCCCAATGGTGGGTTTATAGTTGAAGAGTTGACAGAAACGAGGTCCGATTGTTAATGCCAGGATTGTGCAAAGCAAAGGTAGGTGCGATGGTGCAACATCTTATCTTCTTCTCTACACTTCTCTCATCGTGTTCATGACTATTCTCCAATTGCATCCGCTTCGCACAGATCTATAAGTAGCGCCATGGTGAGCTTAATCAGAGGCTTCAATTGTCCTTCCTTCTTAATCTCTCTGTTACACTTTCTACTCAGGGATTTTCTTCAGTATGTGTGTTTTTAGTTTTGTTTTGATCCAGTTTTATGGATAGATCTTCTGCTTTTGAACTTGCTTTGTAACGATTCCTTCGGCTGTATTTGTTTCTTGTAGGAAGAGGAAGAAAATCTATTAGCGATGGATTAGCAATGGATATTGACATCATCAATGCGATATTGACATCATTAGCAATGGATATTGACATCCTAACCCTAGAATTTTACCCTAACTACCAACACCACCCTATCCCTAACAGTAACCAACACACATTATCTCATTACAAATTTCTACAAAATTCCATTCTCAAACCATGCAAAATTCTGCAAAATCCCATCCTCAAAACATGCTCTTACCAAATCCCAAGATTCTAAGATTGGCCTCCATTGCCCGTCACGGTTCTCACGGTTAGCCCTCACCGTTCTCACAATTTGCGGTTCTATGCAATCCCAACCCCTCCCTTCAGCCCTCCCCCCGCAAAGTCAATGATTGCGGTCACATACGAAGACTCATCGCAAAGTCTCGCCTCTCTCTCTCATGCGGTCAAGATACGGTTTGTGTTGAGGTTAGATGCGGTTTGATGGAGTCTCTCTCTCTCTCTCTCTCTCTCTCTCTCTCTCTCTCTCTCTCTCTCTCTCTCTCTCTCTCTCTCTCTCTCTCTCTCTCTCTCTCTCTCTCTCTCTCTCTCTCTCTCTCTCTCTCTCTCTCTCTCTCTCTCCCCATACGGTTTGTCTTGCGGCTGGACGCAGTTTGTCCTGCGGATGGATGTCTCACGGTTACTCCTCCCTTTGGCCCTCCCAAAAAAATGTGACCATTTAGGACTGCAATGGACCTCCCTTTGGCCTTCCCTTGAACCCTCCCAAACGACCGCAAAGGAGGTCATTTTTGTAGTCATTTGTGGTCCCATTGTGGTCCTATGCGGCACACCTCTCTCTCTCTCTCTCTCTCTCTCTCTCTCTCTCTCTCTCTCTCTCTCTCTCTCTCTCTCTCTCTCTCTCTCTCTCTCTCTCTCTCTCTCTCTCTCTCTCTCTCTCTCTCTCTCTCTCTCTCTCTCTCTCTCTCTCTCTCCATCACGGTTGCCCCTACCTTCGGCCCTCACGGTTCTCACGATTGCCCCTCCCTTCAGCCCTCCCCTCCGCAAAGTCAACGTTGTCGTTCACATATGAAGAGAATCACTTACAGTCGTTTAGAGACCACATTTAGGCAGTATAGGGACCACATTTCTCTCATATGCCCTCCCTGAAAAATGCGACCGTTTAGGATCGCAATGGACTTCCCTTTAGCCTTCCCTTGAACCCTCCCAAACGACCGCAAAGGAGGCCATTTTTGCAGTCATTTGCGGTCCCATTGTGGTCCTATGTGACACCACTCTCTCTCTCTCTCTCTCTCTCTCTCTCTCTCTCTCTCTCTCTCTCTCTCTCTCTCTCTCTCTCTCTCTCTCTCTCTCTCTCTCTCTCTCTCTCTCTCTCTCTCTCTCTCTCTCTCTCTCTCTCTCTCTCTCTCTCTCTCTCTCTCTCTCTCTCTCTCTCTCTCTCTCTCTCTCTCTGCGGTCTGCAACAGTGGATCTAAAGTGACCGTAAGGTCTCACAAGTGCGTTAATTGCTGTCACTTATGATAATCGATTCTGAACCAAAACAGAATCACTTACGGTCATTCACGGTGATGGAACGGACTGCAAAGGAACCAAAAGAACGTCACTTACAGTCGTTTGCAGTCCCTTTGTGATCCTATGCAGCCTCTCCCCATGCTCTCTCTCTCTCTCTCTCTCTCTCTCTCTCTCTCTCTCTCTCTCTCTCTCTCTCTCTCTCTCTCTCTCTCTCTCTCTCTCTCTCTCTCTCTCTCTCTCTCTCTCTCTCTCTCTCTCTCTCTCTCTCTCTCTCTCTCTCTCTCTCTCTCTCTCTCTCTCTCTCTCTCTTGCGGTCTGCAACAGTGGATCTAAAGTGACCGTAAGGTCTCACAAGTGCGTTAATTGCTGTCACTTATGATAATCGATTCTGAACCAAAACAGAATCACTTACGGTCATTCACGGTGATGGAACGGACTACAAAGGAACCAAAAGAACGTCACTTACAATCGTTTGCAGTCCCTTTGTGATCCTATGCAGCCTCTCCCCATGCTCTCTCTCTCTCTCTCTCTCTCTCTCTCTCTCTCTCTCTCTCTCTCTCTCTCTCTCTCTCTCTCTCTCTCTCTCTCTCTCTCTCTCTCTCTCTCTCTCTCTCTCTCTCTCTCTCTCTCTCTCTCTCTCTCTCTCTCTCTCTCGCGGTCTGCAACAGTGGATCTAAAGTGACCGTAAGGTCTCACAAGTGCGTTAATTGCTGTCACTTATTATAATCGATTCTGAACCAAAACAGAATCACTTACGGTCATTCACGGTGATGGAACGGACTGCAAAGGAACCAAAAGAACGTCACTTACAATCGTTTGCAGTCCCTTTGTGATCCTATGCAGCCTCTCCCCATGCTCTCTCTCTCTCTCTCTCTCTCTCTCTCTCTCTCTCTCTCTCTCTCTCTCTCTCTCTCTCTCTCTCTCTCTCTCTCTCTCTCTCTCTCTCTCTCTCTCTCTCTCTCTCTCTCTCTCTCTCTCTCTCTCTCTCTCTCTCTCTCTCTCTCCAACATGGTTTTTACGATTGCCCCTCCCTTTGGCCTTCACGGTTCTCATGGTTGCCCCTCCCTTCGGTTCTCACGGTTACTCCTCCCCGAAAAAGACGACTGTTTAGGACCGCAATGGACCACCCTTTGGCCCTCCCTTGAACCTTCCCAAGTGACCGCAAATGAGGTCGTTTGCGGTCCTATGAGGCTCCTCCCTATGCTTGCTCTCTCTCTCTCTCTCTCTCTCTCTCTCTCTCTCTCTCTCTCTCTCTCTCTCTCTCTCTCTCTCTCTCTCTCTCTCTCTCTCTCTCTCTCTCTCTCTCTCTCTCTCTCTCTCTCTCTCTCTCTCTCTCTCTCTCTGCAACAGTGGATTTAAAGTCACCGTAAGGTCCCACAAGTGCATTAATTGCGGTCGCTTACAATAACCGGTTCTGAAACAGAACCATAAGCGAACCAAAAGAGAATCACTTACAGTTATTCACGGTGATGGAACAAAATGTAAAGGAACCAAAAAAGCGTCACTTAGAGTCATTTACGGACCGCATTTAGGCCGCATAGGGACCGCATTTAGGCCATTTGTGGTCCTTTAGGCCACGCATTTCACTAGATCATCGGCCACCACCTAGATCGGAAAATCGGCGTCCGTCAACGACATACTAAATTTCCAAATCATCGGCCGTGAGAACCGTTGAGAGAGGAACCGTGAGAGAGGTTCTCACGGTTCTCAACGGTGCTCACGGCTCTCAACGATTCATCTCTGACTCACTCCCTCCCAAACGACCACAAAGGAGGTGTTTGAGGCCCCTCCCTTCACGGTGTTTGTGACCCTTCCACTCACTCACTCACTGTCCTCTCCCTTAGCGGTCCTATGCGGCCCCTCCCTATGCTTCCTTAGCGGTCCTATATGCGCCCCCCCCCCCCCCCTCTCTCTCTCTCTCTCTCTCTCTCTCTCTCTCTCTCTCTCTCTCTCTCTCTCTCTCTCTCTCTCTCTCTCTCTCTCATGGTTCTCATGGTTGCCCCTCGCTTCAGCCCTCCCCTCCGCAAAAGACCGCAAAGTCACGATGTTCTCTCTCTCTCAGATCTCCCTCTCTCTCTCCCTCTCACTCGTCGTGAGAACCGTTGAGAGAGGAACCGTGAGAGAGGTTCTCACGGTTCTCAACGGTGCTCACGGCTCTCAACGCTTCCTCTCTGACTCACTCCCTCCGAAACGACCGCAAAGGAGGTGTTAGTGGCCCCACCCTTCACGGTGTTTGTGACCCTTCCACTCACTCACTCACTGCCCTCTCCCTTAGTGGTCCTATGCGGCCCCTCTCTATGCTCCCTTCGCGGTCCTATGCGGCCTCTCCCTATGCTCCCTTAGCGGTCCTATGCAGCCCCTCCCTATGCTCCCTTAGCAGTCCTATACGGCCCCTCCCTATGCTCTCTCTCTCTCTCTCTCTCTCTCTCTCTCTCTCTCTCTCTCTCTCTCTCTCTCTCTCTCTCTCTCTCTCTCTCTCTCTCTCTCTCTCTCTCTCTCTCTCTCTCTCTCTCTCTCTCTCTCTCTCTCTCTCTCTCTCTCTCTTGCACGCTTCTCATGGTTGCCCCTCGCTTCAGCCCTCCCCTCCGCAAAAAAAGTCACGATGTTCTCTCTCTCTCTCGGATCTCCCTCTCTCTCACTCAGTCACTCACTGACTCACTCACTCACGGTGCTCACGATGCTCAATCTCTCTCGGATGCATAGGGACCACAATTATATATATATCATCGGTCGCATAGGGACCGCAATTAGGCCGCAAAGGGACCGTATAGGGACCACAATTACGCCGCATAGGGACCGTTGCGTAAGGACCACAATTAGGCCGCATAGAGACCACCGCCACCTAGATCGGAAAACTAGCATCCGTCAACGACATGACATACTAGAGTTCCAAATCATCGGTGGTCACCTAGATCGGCCAGCATTGCCTATCAACGACGGGCACTCTTTACTAGTCTATATATATATATATATATATATATATATATAAGCTTACGTACAATTTTGCGCATGTGTATGGGTGCATCATGCATGCTCCTCCCGTCACCCATGCATGCACTTTTTCTAACTAAAAAATTTGGAAAGGAGGATGCATGTATGGGGGCCCTCCCCATACATACATAGTGGGGCCTCCCCATACATAAATATTGCACCTCTCCTTGGCCCTGCCTCCCCAATTCAACCTCTTTTTTCCTCCCTCTCCAAGATCGAGATCCCTCTCTCTCTCTCTACCATTTTTCTGTCTCTGTCTCTCTACCATTTTCCTTTGGAGATACGGTCGGACTTTCTGCTGAGAGAGCCGCTTCATTGCAGGCACCATTGCCGAATCAAATCCTTGGCGTTGTAAATGTTGGTATAAAACTTTAATAAAGGTATCCGTTTTTTTCAATGCAAGTTCTAACATTTCAGGCGTAGCAATGAATCTAAGTATGATCCACTTCTGGCAGAGTTTTCTGCATTATATCTCTCAATTTGTAGAATAAGCATCTTCAACCTTGATATCTCTTTGTCATTTTGTTCTGAAACGATTTGCAGCATCTGTATCTTACTTTCTAATTTTGAACATTTGATTGCAACAACTGAACAGATGGATGTACAAACTCAGATCCATTCCTTCTAAAGAAGATTTGTTGATCTTCTATGCAAGCTGAGCGCATACACCATTGAGGTTTTTATTAGCAGAATCGATTGCCAAAATAAGAGACTCATTCTCCTTCATATATCATGAAGTTAAGTGAAGCAAAAGATTTGATTGTATTGTAGAGGTTGAAGACAGAAAATTAGTAGGTGAGCCATTGGTTTTCAAGCATTTAGACCACTACTGTGATTGCGATGATGAGCATTCCCTCCACCACCTTCAAACCTCCTCCCTCCCCTCCAACTTTTCACAGCCATCTCAAACAGTGCACTCTCTTTTGCAGAATATGCGTGATGTGAATATTCTTCCCAATATTCTGTGAGGTGATCGTGGAGGTGCGCGCGCGTGCGCGCGCGCGCGCGAGAGAGAGAGAGAGAGAGAGAGAGAGAGAGAGAGAGAGAGAGAGAGAGAGAGAGAGAGAGAGAGAGAGAGAGAGGAGAGAGAGAGAGAGAGAGAGAGAGAGAGAGAGAGAGAGAGAGAGAGAGAGAGAGAGAGAGAGAGAGAGAGAGAGAGAGAGAGAGAGAGAGAGAGAGTTTTTTTGTTTGCAACAACCCATCATCAAATTATCATTGCATTTGTTTGGAATCGGTTGCAGTTGCATTTGTTTGAAATTGTTTGTGGATAGAGTGACATAGGAAGCGGACTCTTCTGCAAAAATACTCTGGCTTGGCTTCAGATTTGCATCATTTCTATCTGATTTATTTGCTCACATATTTTATCTAGAATTCCAGAGAAGATGAACACAAGTTATCGATCTAACCATGGTTTTGATTCGTTGACAATAGACCAAACCTTCTACTGCTTCAGGATTTCTATGATGCTACTCCTCCATCCTGCATAACTTCTGCTTCTGGCCAAAACCTTTTAAATTGGTGTCAATTCTTTGTTTGGAATTGGTTGCAGTAAAACGTATGAATTTATGTGACAATATTCTGATGCCGAGGATGGCTTACCTCCTGAAGCTTCTCACTGGTCGTGTAGGCTCTACATCTTTCAAACGTATTAGAGTGTATGCTCCTGACCCTATATGCATACCCAATATGGGAGATTGTCAACAGACGTACTTTTTGGTCTTTTGTGTGCGGGCTTTTTCGCTATACCTACCGGCAAAAATAATCAGTCGAGGGAAGGTGTTATAGCGGGATTGATAGTAGCAATAATTCTCTTAGCAATTTTGGGATGTACATATCTTTTATATAAAAGAAGAGTTGGAGTTTTGCTCCTCCTCCGTTGTGTATTATCAGCGATTTCTATGTTTCATGGTCTCAAGATACACCTAACAAGTTTATGGTTCCACTATAAGTATTCTATCCTTCGACATCTTTATTTCTTGCTCTTATCTACCTTGCCTCACATGAACACACACTTCCAAAAATGTGAGATGTACAAAACAAGCTAGATATGCGGTATATGCGAAATATGCCAGATATGCGAGATGTGCGAGCTGTTTGAGATATGAGATGTGCAAGATATGCCCGAAGTTGCTCTCTCGGCCTCTCTCTGACTTGAACATTTGCTGTCACTCTCTCTCTCTCTCAAAGCGAGATATGTGACACACATCTCGCATATCTTGGCCTCTCTTTGACTCTCTCTCTCTCTCTCTCTCTCTCTCTCTCTCTCTCTCTCTCTCTCTCCAATGCGAATTTTTAAAAATGACTCGAATTTTTCCGAAGACTCAAATGTTTCGGATTCATCTGCAGGAGGAGGAAGATAATATTTTTGAGTAATTGATTCGACATCGTCTTGTGATAGGTCGTCTAGGGAAATGAGGCTATGCTTACAAGTGGAGCAAGGAGAGGTGCCCTCAAATAGCAAGAGTAGTCAATTCAATGCAGATCAAAGAATTTTCTCATATCTTTTGAGGTCAATGTCAAAATCTTCTTGAAGTCTTTCATTTGCTTCTACCATCAAGGATAATGATTCGTGAATGGTAAGTATTTTTTCCAGAGCCAAGAAAGGGTTGAAAGTAAGAATGCTCTCTCTCTCTCTCTCTCTCTCTCTCTCTCTCTCTCTCTCTCTCTCTCTCTCTCTCTCTCTCTCTCTCTCTCTCTCTCTCTCTCTCTCTCTCTCTCTCTCTCTCTCTCTCTCTCTCTCTCTCTCTCTCTCTCTCTCTCTCTCTCTCTCGGTTCCTCTCTCACGGCTCCTCTCATTGTTCTAATGGTTCTCACAGTGCTCTCTCTCTCTCTCTCATGGTTCCCTTAACGGTTCCTCTCTCACGGTTCCTCTCACTGTTCTAACGGTTCCCACAGCTCTCTCTCTCTCTCACGGTTCCTCTCACTGTTCTAACGGTTCCTCTCTCGCGGTTCCTCTCACTTTTGTAACGGTTCACACGGTTCTCGGATGTTATCAGTTCTCACGGACCATTGTTGACCCCTCCCAAACGACCGCAAAGGAAGTGTTTGCGGCCCCTCCCTTCACGGTGTTTGCGGCCCCTCCACTCGCTCACTCACTGGCCATCACTGATCTGCAAACACACCTTATACCTCAATGTACTCTTTACATGATTGACTATTTCATCATTTGGCATTATCTACAATCATATAAGGTGTTGATCTGCAACCTGGACATCGTTGATCAACAAACACACCTTATGACGGTGGTGTGATTCTTCAGCTCTGCCCGACAGTTGTGATAGCAGGCTCATGACTCAAGGTTCTGATAGCAGGCTCTTCTCCTCACGCTTCTGACAACATGCAGGTCGCGATCTTCAACAGCTCTTGCCAGTTGCGATCTTCAACATTTCTTGCCAGTCGTGATCTTCAACAACTCTTGCCAGTTGCGATCCAATGGTTCTCACGATTTTCACGAATCTCTCTCTCTCTCTCTCTCTCTCTCTCTCTCTCTCTCTCTCTCTCTCTCTCTCTCTCTCTCACACACACACACACACACACACACACACACACACACACACACACACACACACACCGCTAAGGCCCGCATTTCACCGCACTCACTCACTCACTCACTCACGGTTCTCTCCCTCTTTCTCACTCACTCACTCACTCACGGTTCTCACGGTGCTCAATCTCTCTCGGATGCTCTCCCTCTCTCTCACTCACAGTTCTCACGATGCTCTCTCTCTCACACTCATGGTTCTCATGAAGCTCCCTCTCTCTCTTGGATGTTATCAGTTCTCACGGGCCGTTGTTCACGGTTCTCACGGGCCGTTGTTGACCCCTCCCAAATGACCGCAAAGGAGGTGTTTGCGGCCCCTCCCTTCATCCCGCATAGGGACCGCATTTAGGCCATTTGTGGTCCTTTAGGCCACACATTTCATCGCAAACGAAGGCAACGTTGACCGCATAAGCTCTCTCTCTCTCTCTCTCTCTCTCTCTCTCTCTCTCTCTCTCTCTCTCTCTCTCTCTCTCTCTCTCTCTCTCTCTCTCTCTCTCTCTCTCTCTCTCTCCGTCTCTCTCCGTCTCAAGGAGGTTTTTGAACAAAGGAGGTGCTTGCGATCTCACTACAAGGACTGCATAAGGACCGCACTACAAGGACCGCAACTTCACTACAAGGACCGCATAAGGACCGTTATTAGGTCGCATAGGTACTGCATTTAGGCCATTTGTGGTCCTTTAGGACACGCATTTCACTAGATCATCGGCCGCATAGGGACCGCATTTAGGCTGCACAAAGATCACAATTAGGTTGCAAAGGGACCGCATAAGGATCGCCACGTAAGGACCGCAATTAGGCCGCATAGGGACCATCGCCACCTAGATCGAAAAATCAGCGTTGGACGTCAACGACATACTGAATTTCCAAATCATCGGCCACCACCTAGATCGGCCACCATTGCCTGTCAACGATGGGCACTCTTTACTAGTATATATATATTTAAACTTATGTACACTTCTGTGCATGTGTATGGGTGCACCCATGCATCCTCCTCCCCTCAACCATGCATGAGCTTTTTCTAACTAAAAAATCTTGGGGAGGAGGATGCATGTATGGGGAATGTGCATATCCCCATACATTTGCACATTGTGTGCATTGAGGGGTGGACCCCAAAAAGATTCTTCAACCCCTCCCTCCCACTTACTAAATTCAAATACTTAAAAGCCTGCATTTGTGTGTGTGTGTCTGTGTGTGTGTGTGTGTGTGTGAGAGAGAGAGAGAGAGTTCTTTGAGATTTTTTGTCTTAGAGAGAGAGTTTGAACAAAGGAAAACTTTGTGTCAAATTTCCATTTCAATTTGAATAAATAAAAAAATGTCTAGTTTTAGATATTTAACTTCTACTATTTTCCACAGTCGTTGCAAGGATGGGATTGGCAATTATGTTCCTTCATAGAGCATGGATGCTAGACGAAGAAAAGAACTTTGGGTAAACTTTTTGTTCATGATTTATGGGTAGAACTTTGGTAATTCAAAATAAATAAAAAAGTCATGTAATAAATCTTAGTGTGAGTCTGCTCATCGATGACGTTTTCTTAGGTGGACTGACTGGAGAAGGGGGGAAACATATGGGGTGGGCGGAGTGCGGGTGTGCTCTCTAATGGTTAAGAACAAGTTGTTTGGGCAAGAGGCCGATGGTTTAAGTGCTCGGGGGAGATGGGTGGGTGGGTTTTTCCATGTGACAAAAAAGGGCGAGAAAGTGTTAGAAAAAAATATGCTCTCGCCCTTAAAAGTCTTAGTTTTTTTTTTTTAAAGGGGGAGGGGGGAGCGGTTTCTTTCTTGATGGGGACTTTTTTTTTGTCTCCTTTTTAAAAAAAAAGAAAATTTAGTTTATGGGGAGCCAAAAACCCCTTCACTTTTTTTTGTTTTATGGGGAGTGGGGGTTTACGTTCATATTTTTTTATGAGGGGTTTACATTTTAAAGAGGAGGTGTTTTACATTTAAGAAAATGTGTGTGTGTGTTTGGGGGGGGGGACCTCCCTCCCTCTATGCGTGGTTGGTTAGCCTGTGGAGAGAGAGAGAGAGAGAGAGAGAGAGAGAGAGAGAGAGAGAGAGAGAGAGAGAGAGAGAGAGGACTCTAGACTCTATACTTCATACAATATACCTCATTCACAAAAAAAAGAATTATATGGAGATGTGTCGGGGGAATCACACACACACACACACACACACGTACACATACACGTACACGTGTGTGTGTGTGGGGGGGTTGGTTAGCCTGTGGAGAGAGAGAGAGAGAGAGAGAGAGAGAGAGAGAGAGAGAGAGAGAGAGAGAGAGAGAGAAAGGACTCTGGACTCTATACCTCATACAATATACCTCATTCACAAAAAAAAAAATTATATGGAGATGTGTGTGTGTGTGTGTGTGTGCACACACGTGCGCGCACACACCCATGCATTCGATGTGTCGGGGGAAGCGCACACACACACACACACACACACACACACACATGTGTGTGTGTGTGTGTGTGTATGTGTGTGTGCACGCACGTGTGTTCCAAATCTCCCTTCTCCCGTGTGTGTGTGTGTGTGCACGCACGTGTGTTCCAAATCCCCCTTCTCTCATATGTGTGTGTGTGTGTGCATGCATGCATGCACGTGTGTTCCAAATCCCCCTTCCCTCCCTATATTTATCTTTTTATTGTCTCTTTTGCTCCCCTCTCCCCATCCTCCTCCTTTTTTTTTCAACTGTGTATTTTTTGGCCCATGGATAAAAGCTTGTGGGCAACGATTAAAGCTAGTGAGTTTGGGCTTGTGGTTAAACATTCTTAAAAATGGCGGGCCAAGATAAGGATTTGAAGGATTGAAAAAAAAAAAAAAGTAATTTAAGGTAGTCAAGAAATTTTTTTTGGTTTATAATTTATGGGTAAACCTTTGGTAATTCAAAATAAATAAGAAAGTCATGTAATAAGAATTATTGGCTAAACTTTAAAGCACATTGAAGTGTGTGAAGAAAATAAAACCTTAATTTCAAACTTCAAATATTTGAATTTAGTGAGTGCGAGTGAGTGAGTGAGGAATCTTTTTGGGCCCACCCCTCAATGCACACAATGTGCAAATGTATGGGGATTTGAATTTAGTGAGTGGGAGGGAGGGAGGGGGTGGTGAATCTTTTTGGGGCCCACCCCTCAATGCACACAATGTGCAAATGTATGGAGATATGCAATTTCCCCATACATGCATCCCCCTTCCCATTATTTTTAGTTAAGAAAGTGTGTATGCATGGGTGAGAGGAGGAGGATGTCTGGCCCCCCATACATATGCGCATGACATGCGCACAAATAGTTTTATATATATACTAGTAAAGTGAGCCCGTCGTTGACGGGCGAGCAGCGATGGTTTAGGAGGAAAGCCGATGATTGAGGCATGCGATCGAGCAGTCGATGTTGTGTGTGTGTGTGAAGTGGGTCTATGTCACTGAATCCGACCGATACCTAGCTCGATGGGCCTAGAATCCCAAGACTGCATTTAGGGTTTCTGGTTCGGATGCACGTTTCGTTGTGAGTACTGAACCGTTTGGAGTCCGGTGTAGTCCCGTGGGTTTGTCTCGGAGTGAAGCACATGACAGAATAAACGGTCTGAAAAATAGACTCTGTTTGACGACACTGGACCAGTCCTTGAGAATGTTGGAAAGTAGTCCATTTAGTGGCATTCCCCCCGAAGGAAAGGGCATTTCCGAACAAACAGCAGTGGAATTGAGCTGCACATGGTCCTGTGGGTTCGTGTCAAGCCCACGAACCTTTCGACACCTCCAGTAAGAAGTTCTGTCATTTTTTATTGAATCTAGCTCGATGGGCCTAGAATCTCAGGACCATGCTTTCGGACGCATGTTTTGTTATGAGTACTGAACTGTTTGGAGCTCGATTTAGTGTTGTGGGTTCATCTAGGCATGCAGCACATGATGGAATAGACAGTCTAAAAAATGGACTCCGTTCGGCGACACTAAACCAATTCTCGGAGATGTTGGAAAGTAGTCCATTTAGTGGCATTCCCCCTGGTAGGAAAGGGCGTTTCCGGACAAACGACATCGAAATTGAGCTGCAAATGGTCTTGTGGTTTCGTGTCAAGCCCACAAACCGGTGAACACCCGGCCATCCGAAATTCTGACCGTGTTTTATTGAATCTGACCAATTGCTGGTTCGACGGGCCTAGAATCCCAAGTCTGTGTTTAGGGTCTCTGGTTCGGACGCACATTTTGTTGTGGGTACTGAACCGTTTGGAGCCTAATTTAGTCCTGTGGGTTCATCTCGGCGTGCAGCATAGGACCGAATAGACGTTTTGGAAAACGGACTCCGTTCGGCGACACTGCACCGATTCTCGGAGATGTTGAAAAGTAGTCCATTTAGTGGCATTCCCCTCGACAAAAAGGGCATTTATGGACAAACGACATCAGAATTGAGTTACAAATGGTCATCTGAGTTTGTGTCGAGCCCACGAACCTATGGACACCTCTCGTCTAAGGTTCTGATCATTTTTTACTAAATTCGACCAATTCCTGGCTCGACGGGCCTAGAATTCCAAGACTACATTTTTGGACGCACATTTTGCTGTGAGTACTGAACCGTTTGGAGTCCGGTTTAGTGCTGTGGGTTCATCTCGGCGTGCAGCACATGACAGAATAGACGGTCTGAAAATTGGACTCCGTTCGGCAACACTGGACCAATTCTCGAAAATGTTGGAAAATAGTTCATTTAGTGGCATTCCCCTCGATAGAAAGGTTGTTTATGGACAAACAGTTAGAATTAAAGTAGAATCACTGTGCTACTGTACTGTGGGTCCTATTAGTTGATAAAGATCAGTTGGCCTCGCCACGAGGCAAGTCGACGGGACACGCGTCCCGCCAACGGCAACCTTGGTCATGCATGGGTTGCCTGAGTGAACAACTATATGTACAGTGTAATTTCATTTTGAGAAATACAGTTGCTATGTGAGCTTACTGTGGAGAGTGTTTTTTGTCTGTGTTACTGTGTAGCATGATCTGTGTTCCTGGGCAAAGCAAATTCTAAGTTGGTATCAGAGCCGTACAGAGAGTGTACACAGTACAACATCGTCGTTGAAGAGAGCTTCGGGAGAAGTGTCTTCTGAGAGTTCGGGGTTTACGGCGGGTTGAAGACGGAAGGAGAAACATTGGTGCAAAGAGTTTAGCACACAAAAGCTTGGTGAGCTTGAGACTGTGTGAGGATTCAGAGACAAGATTTGTCAGCTGAATCAGAACATCAGCAAACAGAATTTTGAAATTCGGAAGCAGGCTATTTGGTGTTTGCAGTCAATGTGCATTCAATCGGACACCGTTTGACAAACAGATTGAAGCATCAGAGTTCTAGCAGTAGGGCGACCTCAGAGCAAGATGATAGGCTTGTCAGAACACTGTGAATTGGAAGCCAAGAACATATGTGTGTGAAAAACCCTAGTCTGGGGTTTGGGAGCACAAAATCAGAGATTTCTCTCTATACTGATCTGTTTTGCAAGCTGTAAAAACCTAGAGGAGGGCGCCCTAGCAATGCGAATCAGTTTTGAAGAGGCCGTGGGCAGCTGCGACTCAGAGAGAGAGAGAGAGATGGTTGAAAAATCTTCAAGGAAGCCATAGCTAAAAACGTAGGGAAGCTGGCCGCAAGCAGGGAGGTCGCGACTCAGTTCACGCGTGGAACCAAGCAAATGGCATAGTGTTTCGAAGTGGGTAGCGCTTACAAGACTCTCCATTAGTGCACAAGAGTGCTCAAATCCGTTGGATAGAGAAGCTACAAGATCAACGACTCAGTTCGTGTTATCCAGAAGGGATATCCACAGTTGGATCATAATCAACCATTGGATGGAGTCTAAAGGGTTGTTAAAGAGGGCCCTGAAGAAGTGAAGTGCATTTTGGACTTCAACTTCTAAAAAATTTTCATACTGAAATTGGAGTTGGGTCCCTTCACAAGTGAAGAGTGAAGTTTCTTCAAGGTGAAGAAATAGTTCAAAAACTAGAAAAGTCCCTATTTTTGGGTCCTTTGCATGTTTTGACCCAAATGAAAGGCTATAACCTCCAAACGAAGGGCACCCGAATTGTACCTGTAAGTACGGTACAACAAAGCAGAGTGGCGGAGAAAGTGTTCGAAGTGCGTCAGAAGTGATTTCACCATTCCATTGGGCACGTTGTTGGAGTTGACGACTAAGTGCATTTTGGAAGGCGACTCAGATTTGGCTTTTAAATTGGTGGAAAAGTGGCAAGTGGCCTGGTAAGGAAAAAAGTGCAGGTCATTATTTTCAACTTCTGACATCGCTGTTGGCCTCGGCATACTGTTTTTAGCCTACGACAGAAGTTTCAAGTAGTTTTGCGATGGCAAACATGGGAGAGTCCATTTTGAGTAAAAGTAGCAAATTGGACAGGATTACCAACTATGCAGTGTGGAAATTCAAAATGAAAAACATACTGATGCCGAAAGACGTGTGGGAAGTGATGATCAAGCATGGTATATTGTCTCGGGAGCCACAAGACACATGACATGTAACAAGAATTGGTTCAGTAGCTTGAAAGTGTTGGATAATGGAACGTCCGTTTCACAAGCAAATGGTGAGGTGTGCAAGGTCAAGGGGATAGGCACTGTTTCAATCCAACTACCTAATGACAAAAGCGTTATGATCAGGGAGGTACTTTAGGAACCAGGTTTGAAGAGAAATCTACTTTCTGTTGGAGTCATTACTGATCAAAAGTTGAAAGTAGAATTCGCCCATGATCGTTGCTTTGTGAAGGATGTGAACCAAAAGTTCAAAGTTATTACGGATGGAGTAAGGGAGCCCAATACAAAATTGTATAGGTTGAATGCTACAATCAAAGGGCAACATGGACTTGTATCGTCCATTCCATCGCAAACTGAGTTGTGGCATAAGAGGCTTGGTCATTTGAACTTGGGAAGCCTCAGTTTGATGATAAGATTGGAGATGGTAACATGATTGCCTACTATAGAAGATCACTTGAAATTGATGTGCGAATCTTGTGTATATGGGAAGTAGCATCGAGAGAAGTTCAATAAAGGTGGTGTTGTAAGAGCAAAGAACATCCTGGATTTAATCCACACAGATTTATACGGGCCTATGAGGACCATGTCCTTAGGTAAAGCCTTCTATTTCATGACCTTTATTGATGATATGTCACGTAAGACGTGGATCTATTTCTTGAAGAAGAAATCAGATGCATTTGACAACTTCAAGGGCCTCAAAGCATTGGTCGAAAATCAAACAGGTAGGAAGATTAAAGTTCTAAGATCAGATAGTGGAGGTGAGTACAAGTCTAATGACTTCAATGATCGTTGTGATTAATGTGGGATTAAAAGACAATTTACGCAAGCTCATACTCCTGCTCTCAATGGTGGAGCTGAGTGCAAGAATCATACGATTGTGAAAAGTGCCAGATCTATGTTAGCTGAGATAAAACTACCAAAAGATTTTTGGCCAGAAGCATGCAGTACGACAGTCTATCTTCAAAATAGAAGTCCTACCATTGCCATACCAAAGATAACACATGAGGAAGCATTCACAAAGAAGAAGCCAAAGTGAACCACTTGTGAATCTTTAAATGTAAGGCCTTTGTACACGTTCCTAAGGAAGAGAGACGTAAACTTGATGTAAAAGCTATCAAGTGCATATTCCTAGGATATGATGATCGTGAGAAGGGCTATAGATGTTTTGATCCAGTGGAAAACAAAGTCCATATAAGCCGTGATGTTATCTTTGATGAGTCCAAGATGTATGAAGACGAGGATGCTAAGAAGATAGAGACATCTAGTGGGAAAGATGGTATAGTGAGGATACCACCTGATGATGTTTTGATTCAGTGGAAAACAAAATCCATGTAAGTCATGATGTTATCTTTGATGAATCCAAGATGTATGAAGATGAGGATGCTGAGAAGATAGATACATCTAGTGGGAAAGATGGTATAGTGAAGATACCATCTGATGATGATCCATTCATTGACCTTCCAAGTGATGAAAAAGAGGATACATCTCAAGATACTAGTACTCAACCTCAAGAGACAGGTTGGAGAGGTAGGGACAAACATTTTGGTGCAAGAAGGATTGAAGTTGTAGGTGACAAACGCAAGGAGAAGGATGTACTGTGGGATACATTTTCACCAGGAAGCCGATCACCTGACAGGAAGCTCCCTAAGTGGTTTGAGATATTGTTGGAGAGCCACGACATGGATGACTTTCCAGGATCATCTAGCCAGGGAGAGCTACGAAGATCAACAAGAGAGAAGACACAACTTGAAAGGTATGAAGCAAATTATGCTCTCTTATCTAGTATTATTCAAAGCAAAGAACCTTCGACTTATGGTGAAGCGAAGGATGATGACATTTGGGTCAAGGCCATGGGAGAGGAGATGAAGTCAATTGCTAAGCATAGCACATGGGATTTAGTAGAACCACCAGTTGGCAAGAAACTCATTGGTTGCAAATGGGTATACAGGACTAAGTATCATGCAGATGGAAGTATAGCAAAGCACAAGGCAAGATTGGTGATCAAAGGGTATGCACAAAGTAAAGGCATTGACTATGAGGAGACCTTTGCGCCAGTATGTAAGTGGAATACTCTACGTCTACTTGTTGCTTTAGCTTCACATTTTGGTTGGCCTTTGCATCAGATGGATGTGAAATCTGCTTTTCTAAATGGTGAGTTAGAAGAAGAGGTGTTAATGGATCAACCTAAAGGCTTTGTAATGAAGAGACATGAAAATAAAGTATGTTGCTTGAAGAAAGCGCTTTATGGTCTTAAATAGGCACCACATGCATGGTGTAGCAGGATTGATGTCTATTTTTGTTCAAAGGGGATGGTGAGAACACATTCTGATCCAAATCTATATGTCTTATGCTTTGATGGTATGGTTGCTTTGATTGCTCTTTATGTTGATGACTTGATTATTACGGGAAATAATCAAGAGATGATAGATATGATCAAGGAAGACCTCATGGAACAATTTGAGATGACAAATCTCAGTCTGATGCATTATTGCCTTGGAGTAGAGGTTGGGCAAAAAGAACACGAAGTGGGTTTAACACAGCTGAAGTATGTCAAAGAGTTGCTTCACATGTTTAGGTTGCAGGATTGCAAACCAGTGAATACTCCTATTGAACCAGGTAAAAAGCTTTCCAAGCTTGATGAGTCACAGTCATTTGATGCTACACTGTATAGGCAGTTAGTAGGGAGCTTGATTTACCTTGCCACAACTAGACCAGATATATGCTATGTTGTTGGCATTGTAAGTCAGTTTATGACAACACCTACGGAAATGCATTGGAAGACAGCTAAACGCATTTTGCATTATGTGAAAGGCACTTCAGATTATGGCTTGATTTACAAGAAGCATGATGGTTTACCTGAGTTGTGTGGCTATGTGGATGCGGATTGGGGAGGTGACTATGATGATCGTAGATCCACCACAGGGTATGTATTCCAGTTTTGTGGTAGTTGATTTTCTTGGTCTAGTAAGAAGCAAAATACAATTGCTCTTTCCACCACAGAAGCAGAGTATAAGGCAATGTGTAGTGCAGCACAAGAAGCTATATGGTTGAGACAAATCTTGGAAGAAGTTGGCATGAAGTAGAAAAATCCCATGACATTACATAGCGACAATCAGAGTGGCATTCAGCTAGTAAAGAATCCAGTGTTCCATGCGAGAACTAAACACATTGAGATTCAGTATCACTTTATACGTGAGAGACTGCTGAGTCGTGAAATTCATGTTGTTCATTGTAGCATAGAAGAACGACTAGCTGATATTTTCACTAAGCCACTTGTTGGAAAAAAGTTTGATAAGTTTAGATCAAAGCTTTATGTACTTAAAGTTTGTTAACTTTGAAGCTATGTATATGACTGTATAAAGTGGACTCTACTTTAAGAGAGAGAGTTAGAATTAAAGTAGAATCACTATGCCACTATATTGTGGGTCCTATCAGTTGACAAGGATCAGTTGGCCTCGCCACGAGGCAAGTCGATGGGACACGCATCCCGCCAACAGCAACTTGGGTTATGCATGGGTTGCCTGAGTGAACAACTATATGTACAATGTAATTTCATTTTGAGAAATACAGTTGCTATGTGAGCTTGCTGTCGAGAGTGTTTTCTGTCTGTGTTACTATGTAGCATGATCTGTGTTCCTGTGCAAAGCAAATTCAAAGTCAAACGACATCGGAATTGAGCTGCAAATGGTCCTGTGGGTTTGTTGGACACCGGACCAAATCTCGGGAATGTTGGAAAGTAGTTCATTTAGTGGCGTTCCCCCTAACAGAAAGGGCATTAATGGACAAACGACATCGAAATTGAGCTGCAAATGATCCTGTGGGTTTGTGTCCAGCCCACGAACATGTGGACACCTCCCATCCGAGAATCTGACTGTTTTTCACTCCTCTCGACAAAAAGGACGTTTTCGGATAAATTCTCTCTCTCTCTCTCTCTCTCTCTCTCTCTCTCTCTCTCTCTCTCTCTCTCTCTCTCTCTCTCTCTCTCTCTCTCTCTCTCTCTCTCTCTCTCTCTCTCTCTCTCTCTCTCTCTCTCTCTCTCTCTCTCTCTCCCCTCGACAAAAAGGGCACATCTGGACAAATGGCATCAAAATTGAGCTGCAAATGGTCCTGTGGGTTCGTGTTGAGCCCACAAACCTGTGGACACCTCCTGTCCGAAGTTCTGACAATTTTTTTTACTGAATTTTGACTGATCCCACTCTTGATCCTCAGCAGCACTTGAACTTGTTAGCATGTGGAAGACATTCTTATAGAGTAAGCCAGTCGCCTTTGCATATTTTAGTTTCTGTGATCTTTATCTTCAGCTGTAGCAGCTAAAACCTTTTGGAGCTGTTATGATCTGCTCCATCGTAGTGCTCCATATGGAAATGTGAGATGCTATTGTAGGCTTTGGACTTGATTTTGTGGGACTGAGATGGAAATTAAGTGAAGAGGAGATGCTTAGATTGTTTATGGATGAAAGGACTCATGTTCATTACCCTTTCAGACCTCCTCCACAAATCTCATTATTCTAAACTCTCTTTTTCTAAAACCGTACAACATGTTCATATCATACAACGGTCAAGTGGCTTAATCTTTTTATTATGTTTTTGTTGTGATGTGCAAAGTGTGGGTGCCTATGTGCTTTGTCTATGTCTATAGAATAAGGAGAAAGCTTGAGACTCTAAAACTCGAGATACATCTCGATTCATTTCCTTTCACGTGATATAAATGACTATAAGTAAAGTGTTGCCTATGTGACCTTTCTAACAGAAAGAATGTCAAATTTGAGCTCCTACTTTAATTTGTACTTTGTGACTTGTTGTGGGGTTGGCAACTGCATAAGCAATGGATTATACATGTCTCTAATCTCTACAACATAGAGAGCAGTGTGGGTAGTGGAGGGAAATGCAAAAACACGTAACAAAATGCATAAGCAATTCCCCTACTTTTGCTAGAAAACCAAATAAAATATACAAGCAATTATGTAAATTGTGCTAGGGAGATATCATACAATAGACTATACAGGAAAAACCACCTCTTAAAAGGACAATAGATAACTTGAAATGAATGAAAATATCAGCCACCTCTATGTATGTGTGTGTGTGTGTGTGTGTGTGTGAGAGAGAGAGAGAGAGAGAGAGAGAGAGAGAGAGAGAGAGAGAGAGAGAGAGAGAGAGAGAGAGAGAGAGAGAGAGAGAGAGAGAGAGAGAGAGAGAGAGAGAGAGAGAGAGAGAGAGAGAGAGAGAGAGAGAGAGAGAGAGAGTCATAGCCTCGACGTCTCATTTTTCATTGTTCTCTTGACTTTTCGACACACAAGGATGGATTCCGTGATCGCCATCAGTTTCTCTTGTTTTATGTGATCCCAAGAATATCATTAGATATGTGCACATCTTTCCATGCCTTGTGCTGCTGCCTTTTGCTCGGTAGCGCATTTGGAATTGCTTGCCTTTTGGTGTATTCTTGCATTTGCTTCTAATCCCAGAGCGATAATGTTCCATCTGTGTTTCCACCTCTTGCAAATTTCATTTACTTTTTTCATTTTGGATTAGGGTTTGGGGTTGTAGGAACAACCCCAAATGCTCTTTGACTCTGAATATGGCTCTCTTAGTCTACATCAGCAACAAATCTTCTCAGCACTCCATTCTCTCATTCTTTCAATCCTATAGAGATTCTCCCTACAACGATCCCTCTTCTTTAAAAAATGATGATCCACAAACACATTCTTTGCAACAACCACACAAACTCTCTTTTTCAGCCAGGATCGAGTGACGTAAATGATCAAAACTCGGCCCTCAACAACGTTTGAAGGTTTCAACTGGTAATCGAGCACTCTCTCTCAGACTGAACAACACAAATGCATAAGAACTGAGGCACACTCCGTCAACCTACTTCATTATGCCATTCTTTGGGGAATATGGATCCATTGTTTCCTCCATGACAAATGCAAGAGCTCTGGACTTAGCCTTTTGTACACACGAATGCTTTATTGAGGAGCTTGCTGGCATCTAGCATGAAATGATGACATATGGCAGATTGTCTCACAAATGTTTTGAGCTGTCTGAATGATTATGACGAATGCTAAATGCCTGAATGATTATGATGACGGCTGAATACCCGGCGAGAGCAGCTATCATAGCTGAGACAGCCAAAACTGAGTGTGACCTTCTGCTAAACTCAGATCTGTAAGCTCTTATGCTTTGCTACACCTCCCAACAGACTATGTAATGCGTGCACGATGATCACCCCTTCTACTGGCTTCCCATAAACACTTACCTCTATGATCTCCTTGGAAACGGTAGGGTGATTCGAGGTCGAGAGAGAGAGAGAGAGAGAGAGAGAGAGAGAGAGAGAGAGAGAGAGAGAGAGAGAGAGAGAGAGAGAGAGAGAGAGAGAGAGAGAGAGAGAGAGAGAGAGAGAGAGAGAGAGAGAGAGGAGAGAGAGAGAGAGAGAGAGAGAGAGAGAGAGAGAGAGAGAGAGAGAGAGAGAGAGAGAGAGAGAGAGAGAGAGAGAGAGAGAGAGAGAGAGAGAGAGAGAGAGAGAGAGAGAGAGAGAGAGAGAGAGAGAGAGAGAGAGAGAGAGAGAGAGAGAGAGAGAGAGATTTGTTTGTGTGTGTGTGTGTGTGTGTGTGTGTGTGTGTGTGCCATTACAAAACAGTAAGAGTCATGCCATTTGCTTAATGACGATCAATCCAAGCTTTCCTGATGAATACTTTCGGTGTTCATGTTTCACTCTACCATTGCATTAGTTCGCTACTTAACTTCATTTATGTTTTCTGCTTCTCTGTGATTTGAATATGGTCATCTTTGTTGTCATTGCTGTCTCAAGAAAATGGTAAGGATTTTCAAATCCGTTAAAGAATTGGCTTCATTTGAGAAAAACAGCTCGTTTGTGTTTCACACTCGAGTCTGCGAGGTGGACTTGTATGTCACACATACAGTGAAAAGCGTCATTTTATATATTACAAACGCAGTCTCACAAATACAATGAAAAGTGTCATCTGATATATTACGAAAATATTATTGTTGTGTATTCTGTGATAGTGTATCTCTTTAGTAGGAAGAACTACTTCCATGGTATTTTGCTGCCTAGTCTGTGATAGTTTGCCTGTTTATTACAAAGAAATGCTTCTGTGGATGGTCTCACGGTAATATTCATGCTGTCTCTTCTGTGATAGCGTGTTTCTGTATTTTGGAAGGCCTGCTTCCATGGATGGTTTCTTGGTGATATTATTGCTACTTGTTCTGATAGCGTGTCTCCTTATTGCTTCCATGGATAGCTTAATAATCCATTTCATGTGCTTGTCATTTAAATTCATAAATCATGTCTTGTACAACAATCCACATCATGGATAGAATTCAAAATGACAAAATCCACAATTACAACAGCTCAAAAAGACATTGCAACTTCTCAAAAACACTATTGTGGATCTCATCATTAGATTTTGTTTTCAATGAAGTCCGAGCATCCTGCTCATATATCAGATCGCTGGCTACAAAGCTTCAAAGCTTCAATGATGTCAGATTTCCATCGAAAGATAGAGCATTCTTCTCTCTCAGTTGATCTATGTCAAACAGAGAATGGTTGACTCAAATGTGTGCATTCATTTGTGTCAAACAGAGAATGGTTGACTCAAATGTGTGCATTTATAAGTGCGGTGGATTCTCAGCAAGTGGTACCTTGACTGGCCTTTGTTTTTAGTGATGGATGGCAATATGGAAAAGCTTCGATCCTTTCGGAAGCTTCAGACATCTGAATGAGTGTCTTTGTGGAACACAACTACTCTATATTGGAGCAGTGGCCTCTGGGATGGACACACCTATACTGGCGTTCCTGAGATGACATCCAACTTTATCTACAACTTCGCCTTCGTGAATGATTCTGGACATCCTTACTTCACAAGGATTGAAAAGCATGTTCTGTTGCATTCATTACACTCTTGAGTATGAAGGCATCATTCGTGCTTGCATTTGGGACAGTCCTAATGCCAACTGGTACATAATCTTTACACAACCCAAGAATCAAGAATCCATTCACAACCCAAGAATCAATAATCCATGCGATGTAGATCATCTTTGTGGATAGAACGGCTAGCATTTTGTACGTCGGTTGAATGTTCAATCCCAGAGTTGTCGTGTTCAATGTTCACACCAAACTCAATTTTGTTAGCGAGTTTTATAAACCAATCCTCCCTCCATGTACGCTAGCGTTAAAGAATCAGGACTTAATCTGCAAACACAAGCATGCAAATATGCTAAAAACGCATACAGTTCCTGATCTACCACAAATACCATGTAGTTTCTCGCGTTGTGGGAGTGCTGGACTACAGAATGGACAACGTTCTTTAGCAGTGCAACTATACAGGGCAAGGAGGAGGGCGATGGATGGTAGAGGGATGCTAGGAGCGTCTATGGAGGGAGGGTAGTTTAAGTTTTAAATTTGGAGTGGGTTGTGGGCCATTTAGATGCATGCATGGGGAGGAGGGCCATGCATTCTATTCCCCATACATGCATTCCCCCCCATCATTTCTAGTTTGAAAACTGTGTATGCATGGGTGAGGGGAGGAGGATGCATGGTGCACCCATACACATGCGCAAAAGTGTACATAAGTTTAAATATATATATAGACTAATACAGAGTGCCCGTCGTTGATGGGCAATGACGTGCGTCGATGGCAAACGTGCATGCATGCATGCATGCATGTGTGTGTGTGTGTGTGTGTGTGTGTGTGTATGTGTGTGTGTTGTCTGTGTGTAATGTGTGTGCATGTGTTGTTTATGTGTGTTGTGTGTGTGTATGGGCATGTGTGTGTGGGTCTGCGTTTGTTTGTGGGTGTGCGCATTGTGTGTTGTGTGTTGTGCATGTGTTTGTGTGTATGTGTATTTGTGTGTGTGCTGTGTTTGTGTGTGTGTGCATGTGCATGTGCATGTGTGTGTGTGTGTGTGTGCGCGCGCGCGTGTGCGTGCATGCGTGTGTGTGTGTACTTAGGGTAAGAGTTAGAGTGGGTCTTTATGGATGTGTGTGTTCGTGTGTGTTTGGACTAAGCTCAGAGCTGGCGATCTGGGTGACGACTGATGATTTTTGGTTCGATAGGCCTAGATTTCCAGGACTACGTTTAGGGTTTCTGGTTCGGATGCACGTTTTGTTGTGAGTACTGAACTGTTTGGAGTCTGGTTTAGTCCTGTGGGTTCGTCTTGGCGTGCAGGACATGATGGAACAGACCGTCTAAAAAACGAACTTTGTTCGACGACACTAGACCGGTTCTTGCGAATGCTGAAAAGTAGTCCATTTAGTGGCATTCCCCCCGACAGAAAGGGCGTTTCTGGACAAACGACATCGGAATTGAGCTACAAATGGTCCTATGGGTGTTTGTGTCGAGCTCACGAACCTGTGGACATCTCCTGTCCAAAGTTTTAATCGTTTTCTACTGATTCTTGGCTCGACAGGCCTAGAATCCCAGCATTATGTTTAGGGTTTTTGGTTCGGATGCACTTTTTCACTATGAATAATGAACCATTTGGTGCCCAGTTTAGTGTTGTAGGTTTGCATCGCTGTGCAGCACAGGATGGAATAGAAGGCCTGAAAAACGAGCTTCGTTCGGCTAAACTAGACCAATTCTCAGAAATGTTGGAAAGTAGTCCATTTAGTGGCATTCCCCCCAACAGAAAGGGTGTTTTTAGACAAACAACATCAAAATTGAGCTGCAAATAGTCCTGTGGGTTCATGTTGAGCCCACAAACCTGTGGACACCTCCCTTCCAAAGTTCTGACCGTTTTTTACTGAATCTGACCAATTTGTGGCTCGATGGGCCTAGAATCCTAGCACTATGTTTAGTATTTCTGGTTCGGATGCACGTTTTGTTGTGAGTACTAAACCATTTGCAGTCCGATTTAGTCCTGTAGGTACAGTCTCGGCGTGCAGCATAGGAGGAAACAGACTTCTTGCAAAACAGACTCTGTTCGACGACACTGGACCAATTCTTGGGAATGTTAGAAAGTAATACATTTAGTGGCAATTCCCCCGACAAAAAGGTCGTTTCTTGACAAACGATGTTAGAATTGAACAGCACAGGAGGGAACAGACTTTTTGCAAAACGGACTTTGTTCGATGACACTGGACCAATTATTGGGAATGTTGGAAAGTAGTCCATTTAGAGGGAATCCTCCCGACAAAAAGGGCGTTTCTTGACAAACAACATCAGGATTGAGTTGCAAATGGTCTTGTGGGTTCGTGTCGAGCCCACGAACCTATGGACACCTCTTGTCCGAAGTTCTGAGAGAATTTTTCTAACACTTGATCAACTCGAATTCAGAGAATTTTTCTAGACACGAATGTCTAAACTCAAATTTTTCTAGACATGAATGGTACTAAATGCACACTCAAATTGGACGAATTTTTTGAGACTCGAAACTCGAATTTTTTGAGATTTCAAATTTTGGAGTCTCGAGATTTTCGAGACTCGAAACTCGAGTTTTTCGAGACTCGAATTTGGGAGGCTCCAAATTTTCGAGACTCAATTTTTGGAGACTACAAATTGTCGAAACTCAATTAGTGGAGGAACGAATTTTTGTAGACTCAAGACAGAAATTTTTAGAGGTATTTTTGAGGTACATTTTGAGGTTTCAAATTGGAGACACGAAATTTTCAAGACTCAAAACTCAAATTTTTTAGAGTGTCTCTAAAATTTCAAGACACAATTTGTGGAGAGACGAAATTTTGTGAAGAGACTCAAAACTCGAATTTTTCTAGACTCAATTTTGGTTTTGGAGACTCCAAATTTTTTAGGTACATTTCAAGGGTCATTGTCAATTTGTGGAGAGCTGAAATTCTGGAGACTCGACACGAATTGTTGGAGGTATTTTTGAGGTACATTCCAGGGTGTGTCTTAATTTTTTGAGGTATTTCGATGAACGTTTCGAGGGTGAGTGTCTTAATTTTTCGAGGTATTTCGAGGGTCATTGTCAATTTGTGGAGAGTCGAATTTTTGGAGACTCAAGACATGTATTTTCGAGGTACATTTCGAGTTACTTTTGAGGGTGAGTGTCTCAATTTTTTGAAGTATTTCGAGGAACGTTTCGAGGTATTTTCAAGGTATTGACGCGCAATTTTTGGAGACTCAAAATTTTCGAGGTACATTTTGAGGGTCATTGTCAATTTGTGGAGAGCCGAATTTTTGGAGACTCAAGACACGAATTTTTCGAGGTATTTTCGAGGTACATTTCGAGTTACTTTCAAGGGTGAGTGTCTTAATTTTTCGAGGTATTTCGAGGAACGTTTCGAGGGTGAGTGTCTTTATTTTTTGAGGTATTTCGAGGGTGAGTGTCAATTTTTTGAGGTATTTCGAAAAATGTTTTGAGGGTGAGTGTCTCAATATTTCGAGGTATTTCAAGGTATTGACTCTCACAATTTTTGAGAAACGCAATTTTCGAGACTTGAAACTTGAATTTTTGGAGTGTCTCCAAATTTTCGAGACACAATTTGTGGAGACGAAATTTTGTGGAGAGACTTGAAACTCGAATTTTTCTAGACTCAATTTTGGAGACTCCAAATTTTTGAGGTACATTTCAAGGGTCATTGTCAATTTGTGGAGAAACGAATTTTTGGAGACTCAAGATACGAATTTTTGGAGGTATTTTCGAGGTACATTTTGAGGTGCATCTCGAGTTACTTTTGAGGTTGTATCTCAATTTTTCGAGGGTGTGTCTCAATTTTCGAGGCTCACTTTTTGGAGACTCAAAGTTTCGAGGTACATTTTGAAGGTCATTGTCAATTTGTGGAGAGTCGAATTTTTGGAGACTCAAGACATGTATTTTCGAGGTACATTTCGAGTTACTTTTGAGGGTGAGTGTCTCAATTTTTTGAAGTATTTCGAGGAACGTTTCGAGGTATTTTCAAGGTATTGACGCGCAATTTTTGGAGACTCAAAATTTTCGAGGTACATTTTGAGGGTCATTGTCAATTTGTGGAGAGCCGAATTTTTGGAGACTCAAGACACGAATTTTTCGAGATATTTTCGAGGTACATTTCGAGTTACTTTCAAGGGTGAGTGTCTTAATTTTTTGAGGTATTTCGAGGAACGTTTCGAGGGTGAGTGTCTTTATTTTTTGAGGTATTTCGAGGGTGAGTGTCAATTTTTTGAGGTATTTCGAAAAACGTTTTGAGGGTGAGTGTCTCAATATTTCGAGGTATTTCAAGGTATTGACTCTCACAATTTTTGAGACACGCAATTTTCGAGACTTGAAACTTGAATTTTTGGAGTGTCTCCAAATTTTCGAGACACAATTTGTGGAGACGAAATTTTGTGGAGAGACTTGAAACTCGAATTTTTCTAGACTCAATTTTGGAGACTCCAAATTTTTGAGGTACATTTCAAGGGTCATTGTCAATTTGTGGAGAAACGAATTTTTGGAGACTCAAGATACGAATTTTTGGAGGTATTTTCGAGGTACATTTTGAGGTGCATCTCGAGTTACTTTTGAGGTTGTATCTCAATTTTTCGAGGGTGTGTCTCAATTTTCGAGGCTCACTTTTTGGAGACTCAAAGTTTCGAGGTACATTTTGAAGGTCATTGTCAATTTGTGGAGAGACGAATTTTGGAGACTCAAGACATGACTATTTCGAGGTCTAGTGTTTTTGAATTTTTTGAGGTATTTTTGAGGTACATTCGAGGGTCAGTGTCTCAATTTTTGAGGTTTTGAAACTTGAAGTTTTGGAGTCTACAAATTTTTGAGACAATTTGTGCAGAGAAGAAATTTTGTGGAGAAACTCGAAACTTTCGAGGTATATTTTGAGGATCATTGTCAATTTGTGGAGAGACGAATTTTTGGAGACTCAAGACAACTTTTTGGAGGTATTTTGAGGTATTTTCGAGGTATTTCGAGGTACTTTGAGGGTTTCGAGGTATTTTCAATGTGCTTTCGAGGTATTTTCGATGTATTTTGAAGGTCAGTTTCTCAAATTTTCGAGGTATTTCGAGGTACTTTTCAAGAGATTTCGTGGTACTTTCAAGGGTCAATGTCTCAATTTGTGGAGAGACAATTTTTTTGAGATTTCAATTTTTGGAGGTACTTTTGGAAGTATTTTGAGGTACTTTTCGAAGTATTTCGAGGGTCAGTTTCTCAAATTTTTGAGGTACTTTTTGAGGTGCTTTTCGAGGTACTTTCGAGGGTCAGTGTCTCAATTTGTGGAGAGACAAATTTTTGGAGAATTTTTAGAGGTATTTTCTAGGTACATTTCGAGGTATTTTTCGAGGGTCATCGTCACATTCTTCAAGGGCCTCCTCCTCCAGAAAATATTTTCGAGGTATTTTTGCTAAGGCATCGGGATATCGCGAGATTTTCGCGAAGCCTTCAGTGATTTTCATGAAACCTTCAGGGAAATTTCACGAAATTTTTGCGATATTGTCCCTCCCCCTCAAATGTCGCAAACATAACTGAAGCCTTTGAGGGTCAGTGTTGCGAACATAACTGAAGCCTTTGCGAAAATCCCCTAAAGGCTTTGCGAGGATTCGCCGTTTTTTTCAAAATTTTCGCAAGATTTTCGAGGCCTTTTCACGTTTCGAGGTATTTTTGTGAAGGCATTGGGATTTTCATGAAGCCTTCAAGGAAATTTTTCGAGATATTTTTGCGAAAGCTTCAGTGATTTTTGCAAAATTTTCACCAAACCTTCAGATAAAATTTCGCGAAATTTTCGCGGTCTCGTGGGCTCGACACAAACCCACAAGACTATTTCTAGCTCAATTTCGAAGCCGTTTGTCCATAAACAACCTTTTTGCCAGGGGGAATGCCGCTAAATGGACTACTTTTTGGCATAGCCGAGAATAGGTCCAATGTCGCTGAACGAAGTCCGTTTTTCAGACCGTCGTCTATTTTGTCCTGTGCTGCACGCCGATACAAACCTACATCACTAAATTGGGCTCTAAATGGTTCAATACTCACAACAAAATTTGCATCCGAACCAGAAACCCAAAACGTAGTGCTGGGATTCTAGGCCCGTCGAGCCAAGAATTGGAAGCCTCCCTCTCCAAAAAATTGCGACACTCCCCCTCCCCCTCCCAAAAAATGCCTCCCCCTCCCGAACAATGCGATACGTCAGCTGGCACATTTCAACCATGTACACACATACATCTTTCACTCGTCAACGAGGACTTACTAAATTTTCAAATCATCGGAAAATCATCGCCCGTCAACGAGATACTCAATTTTCAGATCATCGGTCATTGCCTAGATCGGCCGCCATTGCCCGTCAATGACGAACACTCTTTACTAGTATATATATATATATATATATATATATATATATATATATATATATATATATATATATATATATATATATATATATACTCTCTCTCTCTCTCTCACACTCTCTCTCTCTCTCTCTCTCTCTCTCTCTCTCTCTCTCTCTCTCTCTCTCTCTCTCTCTCTGTCTCTCTCTCTCTCTCTCTCTCCACCGCGACCTAATGCATGTAGGAAATTACATGTATTGGGCCTACGAAGGCTTGTGGAAGAGTGATACATTGGCAAAGAAGCTTGGAGCAATGACATATATTGTTATGGCTATTTGACAACATGTGAATGTGCTTTGTTCTCTTATAGCACACATTTGCAAACTATCTATGCTTTGTATGCTGTTTGGATTGGTAGGCTAACATATGTAATGATGAATGTTGATAGACAAGCATTCAAAGCTTGTTTAGAAGGAAATTTGGTGGTTTCTATAGGGCGCTATCCGAGCAAAGAGGTGGATCCATTTTGAAGGTATTATCTACATCAAAAACTGATGTTTTGTTGTCCAATTCTGGGTATGACTTGGAATATTCTAGAGTATGGCAAGAGGCTTCTACAATAAGCCCAAACACTACACGATAGAAGTAGAGAGTTGGAAGTATTAGAAATAGACGACCAGTTGGCATTCTACGCATGTGAGTCCAACATTGGGCCTTAGGGTAATAAGTGCCATGGAGCACAATTATTCAATAATGTACTTTAAACTTAGCTTTTGTAAAGTTTTTAAGTTGGGAGAAATTTGAATAAATTATATTACTTGGGCCCTTTCCAATGTATTGTAACGTTTAGGAAAATTATTAAATATTGCAATTTTTTACATATTTTAAAATTTTGTTACAAAATTTGTAAAAAAATGTGATGTGTTTTTTTTATGTAATTTTCGAAATGGGTATGATACTGTGGACATTCTTTTTTAAAATGTGTCAAAAAGTGCCATTATTTAACGTGATTCTAGGAATATTCCTTATAGTTCCCGTTTCTACGTAATATTACCCATTTGATACGCAATGGTGTTCGCACCAATCTAGGTTATTCCACAAGTAGATCTGATGCTAGGATTGACAACCTTAGCAAGCCTAGATCCCCACTCCTATTTCGTCGCTTGGCTCTCTCTGCATTGGATCGAAGCTTGTTACTACACAACAAAACCCCTTCTTTGCCCTCTAGATCTGACCGATTAGGGAGGCATAGAAAGGGTCCAACATGTTTTATGGAATGTAGGCCAGCGCTGGTATTCCTTAAAGGAATGCACATTATTACATTGCTTTTGCATGCAAGATTGCTACTATGCAAGTGTATGTAGGCGTGCAATTTGTTAGTAGTTGGTCGCCCTATCAAATGTGATTGTTTGGTTATGATCATGATCATATGTATGAAAAAGTAGTTGTACACCACAAACACATGTGGCTGCCCTTCCTTCCACCATGTTCTCACTATAAATATTTTTGTTTGCACATTTATGAGGGTGCTCTAGTTGGCCGCCCTTCTATCTCTTTATTCCTTTTTAGCTCTTTAAAATATGTAGAAGCGCACACTACCTAAAAGATAATAGGGCGCCACTCTCTACGCTATTTTTAGAAGAGAGATAGATGAATGCATAAATATTTTGCATATGTTGCCCAAATTGTGCTTGTAGCATATGTCATTATAGAAACGAAGGTGATTAGTATGAATGCGTACTTTTAGGGTTTGCTGAAATGATACACATACATGCTATATGTGATAGCAAAAGACTTGATGTAAGAGATAAACAATACTATAAAACTCGAGACGAATGTAGTACTGTGTAGAATGCTATCTTAATACTAAAGTAAAATATGGCATGTCTCTTGTTAAATGGATTCCTACAACATCCAATTGTAACCTACCATTGAATCATTAGTATATAAGGAAGGTATGTTGCCTACTTGTTGGAGGATGGGTAGTTCTCAAGAGATCTCTTCACCACATATACAAGTACGAAGCAATTCAAAACTACGTATTGAACACCACTAATGTTTGCTTACATAAACCTATGTTTAGGTTTCTTTACAAGTCGATGTGTTGATTACAATACACATGACTATATGACATGGTTTTGCCCTCACGACGTAAAAGATATGTGTTATTTGTTTTATTAGATAAGTACATCAATGAAAACATGATGCGAAATGCTAATTATGGTTCTAAGACATTTTTTTAAAAGTAGAATGATGCTGCCATAAGATATAGGACTGATAGGTAAACAAAAAGTGGTAGCATTGAGTATACTAGATGTCTGATTAGGGTTCGGTTCTTAGAAGCTTGAATGGCATGGATATGCCCAAGCCTCACAGCGTATGGACTCTGATAAAGCTTTGTAGAGGCCAAGGGGTAAGCATGGCACAAATCTGCCATGATACCCTATGCTAAGGCCTAAATCGTAACTCTTTGCATGTTTTGAAATGAATAATATCTTCTTACGTATGTTAAAAGTTAACATCTCCTTAACTTTGGAGAGTGTTGCCAGGTCAAGTGTGAGACTATCTTCAATGGAAGATGATAACAAGGCTACTATCTTGTCGTTTTTCTCCCTCCAATCGCATAGCTCCTTGCCTAATGTTGTAGGCATTTCTTCTGTGCCATCCACCTAGGGGAAGAGTCCTTCGCCCTTGAGTATCCCAAGCTAGTGTTGTAAAGCTACCTTTACAAGCTTTACTTCTGGCGCCATCGGCGCCAGCTATTTCCCCTGCGCCAGCAGCGCCCCTGCCGCTCCCGGCGCCAACGGCGCCGGCGCCGCTCCCGGCGCCACTGTGACCAGAATCCAGCCGGCGCCAAGTTCCTATTGCTGAAAATCTTTGATCGGTTCTAGCGAAGTCCAGAGAGCTCAGATCGATGTGCAATCACCTCACACGATCTAGGCATGATTAAAGGAAGCCTGGGGATCAATAAAATCTAGAGAGAGAAAATGACTTTCTAGAAAGAGAAAATTCTAGAGAGAGAAAAACGTGCTTTACCAGCTTGGGTAGAGTGCTTGGTATGAGGGGGGGTGCCGAATCACACCAATACTATAGGGGAGTGCGGGTTGCGACTCAGGGCGAGCTCCAACCAAGTCTCAGCCTCCCTTGCTGGAATGTTGTCATGGCTCTCGCCTTGGCATGCAAGCGCCCTGGAGACTAGGGTTGTCACACACTTGAAATGTAACCTTCTCAGATTTATCAATAAAGTGGGATTTTCCTCAAACTGACTCTGATTACCTTCTGGGTTTCAGTGTTCGGTAAAAGCGCCAGTTGTAAGGCCGCTTTCAAAATTTTTAACTTGGCACATAGCTGAGGGTCGTATCCCGGGACGCCAGCGGTATGCCGTCGGGACCATTCGGTCCGTGGCGCCATCGGTATGCTGTCGGGACCATTTGGTCTAGGAACTGGTTGTTTCCATATCTGTCGCGGCTTGTGGTTCTGAGTGTTCCTTGCATGAACGTGAATGGATTAAGCTCTTGGGGAACGGGCTCTAACCTGTTGGCTGAGTTGGATGGCTTGCTTGGGTGGATGTTACCTATTTATGGCTATCCAGTCTGGCGTGGCGCCAGGTTGGCTTCTAGCGCTCGTGATGAAGCTTTCAGTTGGTTAAGTCTGATGTAAGTCAGACCGCTTTCTTGGAATGGATGTTACTCGTTTGTAACGAAGCCTCGAGTTGGTTAAGTTTGATGTATGTCGGGCGGCTTGCTTGGAGGGAAGTCACCCACATCGGGACCCCCGATCTGCCATGGCGCCAGGTTGGATCTCAATGTTGGTTTTCGGAACTTCAAGTTGGTTAAGTCTGATCGTTGTTGGCGAGTTGGCTGCTTGTATGTCAAGTGGGTTTGGATGGCAAGAGTTGAAGGCTGGGAAGCTAAGTCGTGGTTCCCAGCTCCCTTTGAGATGCCTGCGCTACAGCTAGAAAGTTAGATAATGAAGAATCAAGTACTGTGCATATCTTGCTCTGCATGCTCCTGATTGAAGCCATTGCTTCCTGGAGTCTGTTGTCTTGTTGATGGTTGTATGTTTGAATGCTTGGTCTCCTGGATCTACTAGCTTCTTGGCTATGTCAGAATATGACAGGATAACCTGCTCTAATACCACTGATGAAAAGTGATATGCTCTGATACCACTGATGAGAATGAGTTGCTCAATATGCTCTGATACCACTGATGAGAATGGAACAAGTTGTCGCGAAGCTTTTGCGAAGGCGAAGCAACCGCGACACCCTTGGAATTCGGATGGAGTTTAGATGTGATCGCTGGACACTGCCAGCTGAATCACTCCTACAATCCTCCAGAATGTAGTCAGGCACTGCTGATCTATGTTTATAAAATTAATACAACATTCAACATAGTTTCAACCAAGGTACGGAATTCAAATGAACAAGAAAAACTCAGACACACGATTAACAGCAGAAGCATTTGCATTCGACATCAAACACAACAAGAAAATTGACATGTACGCAAAGGCGACAATATCGTCTATTGATTTTCCTTCTCTGATTCTTTAAGCACTGCATGCATATCCATGCAGTGCGTTGGCGCGAGAGAAACACGGTTCTCTCACAAGTAATCGCCTCACTTTACTAGCGGACAGTTGGATATCTATGGATCCTGATCAGAGAACTCGTCTCGCATGCAAGTGGACTTGTTGTCTGTATTTCGTCTTGATTGCTTACTAGCATCAGACTACGACATTACACTGTGTGTGTATTCTGTTGATCTATATGTCAATGATCCAGTAAGTGCAGTCGCTCTATGTAAATCTAAGATTAGAGTGATTAAGCATCTACAACTAATCAGGGAATTACAAGAGTGGCAGATTAGCCACGACCTAGGGAGTATCTGCTGACGTCATGCCATCAGATCAAATTTCTATACTTCTGGGTACTTGCATGATCTTTGCTGGTACTCTTTGGAGCGTGAGGGCAAAACGAATTTCGCAAAATTTTTCGTGTCGCGTCGTTGGTTTCGTCTCCGTCGTTGGTTTAGTTTCCATCATTGGTTTCATTTTGCTCGTCTGCCTTTCTCTCGTACTGGACCGCGAAAGATTCTTGTGCCAATAAGCTTTACGATCCTCAGACTGCTCATGAAGGTGGTCTGCATCATCTTCTTTTCAATTAGATCCCTAATCAAGTGATACTTGATCGCAATATGCTTCATTTTGGAATGGAACACGAGATCTTTCATCAGGTGTATTGCAGAGGTGCTGTCCATCTGCAAGACTAGGGGCTTGTTGTTTGTTTCGCCCAATTCGTCCAGGAACTGACTTAGCCAGATTATCTCGTTGGCCATCTTTGCTGCTACTACCTATTCTGCTTCACAAGATGACTGGGCTACAACGGTCTGCTTCTTGCTGACCCAGAGAACTGCTACTCCTGATGCGATGCCGCATCCTCCTGAGATGCTTTTACAATCGTCCTTGAGAGATGCCCAGCTAGCATCGCTATAGGAAAGTATCCTAAAACCTGCACCACGACAATAACACAAGCCATAATCCCTCGTTAATTGAAGATATTGCAAAATTCATTTTGCAATCTTCTAATGTGTCGAGCCTAGATTCGGACAGAATTGGCATATCCTGAACACTGCATAAGCAATATCAGGACGTGTGTTGTGTGCAAGGTAATCAGTGATCCTATCAGCTTGCTGTAAGGTGTGAGCTGCATATGTTCTCTCTCTTCCTTTGTCTTTGGACAGTCGTCATTCGTCAGCACCGTCCCTTTGAGCATTGGAGTGTTTGCTCCTTTGCAGTTCAGCATCCCAAAGTCCTCTAGGATCTTCTGGGTGTATCTTGACTAGTAAAGGTATAACTTACAATTAGAATTAAAGTCGAATCACTGTGCTGCTGTACTGTGGGTCCCATCAGTGGATAAGGATCAGTTGGCCTTGCCACGAGGCAAGTCGACGGGACAAGCATCCCGCCAATGGCAACCTGGGTCATGCATGGGTTGCCTGAGTGAACAACTATATGTACAGTGTAATTTCATTTTGAAAAATACAGTTGCTATGTGAGCTTGCAGTGGAGAGTGTTTTCTGTCTGTGTTACTGTGTAGCATGATCTGTGTTCCTATGCAAAGCAAATTCCAAGCTGGTGTCAGAGCGCACCAGAAGTGAGTTCACCATTTCACTGGGCACGAAGTTGGGAGTTGACGACTGAGTGCATTTTGGAAGGCGACGCCGATTTGGCTTTCAAATTGGTGGAAAAGCGGTGAGTGGCCTGGTAAGGGAAAAAGTGCAAGTCATTATTCTCAACTTCTGACATCATTGTTGGCCTCGACATACTGTTTTTAGCCTACGACAGAAGTTTCAAGTAGTTTTGCAATGGCAAACATGGGAGAGTCCATTTTGAGTGAAAGTAACAAATTGGATGGAATTTCCAACTATGCAGTGTGGAAATTCAAAATGAAAAACATACTGATGGAGAAAGACGTGTGGGAAGTCATCACAGGTGATGAGAGAAGGCCGTCAAATGAAGCGGATATCAAAGTGTTCGACAAAAAGATGAGGAAGGCTTTGACCTTCATTAACTTGTCAGTGAAGGATCACATCATTACCCACATTTGTGATGCTATTACACCCAGACAGGCATGTGATGTGCTAAAGGGGCAGTTCGAGACGTCAAATCCGTCAAGAATCATGTTTCTGAAGTCAAAGCTGAATAGTGCCCGAATGGAACAAGGAGAGCACATTCAAACATACATGACCAGAATCAAAACAATGAGGGATGAACTGCATTCTATTGGTGAGCGCATACGTGATGTGGAGCTGGTGCACAATGCATTGTGTGGCATTGCAAAACCCTACCAGATGTTTGTGAGCGGAATAGCATCAAGATAAAGATTGCCAACCTTTGATGAGCTCACAGGAATCATGATGCAGGAAGAGCAACGATGAGAAATGGTGAAATCTAGACGTCAAAATACTGACGATCAGGCACTTGCGACATGCCAAAAACAAGGCAAGGGCAAGGGCAAAAAGAAGTCTAAGCAGCAATTTGTCAAGTCTCAGGAGGATGAGGGATCTTCCAGTAGGACCAAGAAGAAAGGCAAGTGCTTCCATTGTGGTAAAAAGGGCCATTGGAAGAGTGAATGTCGCAAATTCTTGGCGGAACAAGGCAAGGGAAAACCAAAACAAGCAGATAAACTTGTCGATGAGGGTGAGATTGAAGACTCTAGCATCTTCATATCTGCATTGTCATCTAATCAAGATGATCAAGCGTGGTATATTGACTCGGGAGCCACAAGACACATGACAGGTAACAAGAATTGGTTCAGTAGCATGAAAGTGTTGGATAATGGAACATCCGTTTCACAAGCAAATGGTGAGGTGTGCAAGATCAAGGGGATAGGCACCGTTTCAATCCAACTACCTGATGGCAAAAGCAGGATAATCAGGGAGGTACTTTACGTACCAGGTTTGAGGAAAAATCTACTTTCTGTTGGAGTCGTTACTGATCAAAAGTTGAAAGTAGAATTCACCCATGATCGTTGCTTTGTGAAGGATGTGAACCAAAAGTTCAAAGTTATTGCGGATAGAGTAAGAGAGCCCAATACAAAATTGTACAGGCTGAATGTTACAATCAAGGGGCAACATGGACCTGTATCGTCCATTCCATCACAAATTGAGTTGTGGCATAAGAGGCTTGGTCACTTGAACTTGGGGAGAAAATTGGAGATGGTAACAAGATTGCCTACCATAGAAGATCACTTGAAATCGATGTGCGAATCTTGTGTATATGGGAAGCAGCATCGAGAGAAGTACAATAAAGAGGGTGTTGCAAGAGCAAAGAACATCCTGGATTTAATCCACACATATTTATGTGGGCCTATGAGGGCCATGTCCTTAGGTAAAGCCTTCTATTTCATGACCTTTATTGATGATATGTCACGTAAGACGTGGATCTACTTCTTGAAGAAGAAATCAGATGCATTTGACAACTTCAAAAGCTTCAAAGCATTGGTCAAAAATCAGACTGGTAGGAAGATCAAAGTCCTCAGATCAGATAGTGGAGGTGAGTACAAGTCTAATGACTTCAATGATCTTTGTGATCAATGAGGGATTAAAAGACAATTTAAGCAAGCTCATACTCCTACTCTCAATGGTGTAGCTGAGTGCAAGAATCGGACGATTGTGGAAAGTGCCAGATCTATGCTAGCTGAGATGAAACTACCAAAAGATTTTTGGTCAGAAGCATGTAGCACGGCAGTCTATCTTCAAAATAGAAGTCCTACCATTGCCATACCAAAGATAACACCTGAGGAAGCATTCACGAAGAAGAAGCCAAAGGTGAACCACTTGCGAATCTTTGGATGTAAGGCCTTTGTACACGTTCCTAAGGAAGAGAGACGTAAACTTGACATAAAAGCTATCAAGTGTATATTTCTAGGATATGATGATCGTGTGAAGGGCTATAGATGTTTTGATCCAGTGGAAAACAAAGTCCATATAAGTCGTGATGTTATCTTTGATGAATCCAAGATGTATGAAGACGAGGATGCTAAGAAGATAGAGACATCTAGTGGGAAAGATGGTATAGTGAGGATACCACCTGATGATGATCCATTCATTGACCTTCCAAGTGATGAAAAAGAGGATACATCTCAAGATACTACTACTCAACCTCAAGAGATAGGTTGGAGAGGTAGGGACAAACCTTTTGGTGCAAGAAGGATTGAAGTTGCAGGTGACAAACGCAAGGAGAAGGATGTACCGTGGGTTACATTTTCACCAGGAAGCCGATCACCTGACAAGAAGCTCCCTAAGTGGTTTGAGAGATTGTTGGAAAGCCACGACATGGATGACTTTCCAGGATCATCTAGCCAGGGAGAGCTACGAAGATCAACAAGAGAGAAGACACAACCTGAAAGGTATGAAGCAAATTATGCTCTCTTATCTAGCATTATTCAAAGCAAAGAACCTTCGACTTATGGTGAAGCGAAGGTTGATGACATTTGGGTCAAGGCCATGGGAGAGGAGATGGAGTCATTTGCTAAACATAGCACATGGGACTTAGTAGAACCACCAGTTGGCAAGAAATCCATTGGTTGCAAATGGGTATACATGACTAAGTACCATGCAGATGGAAGTATAGCAAAGAACAAGACAAGATTGGTGATCAAAGGGTATGCACAAAGTAAAGGCATCGACTATGAGGAGACCTTTGCGCCGATTTGTAAGTGGAATACTCTACGTCTACTTGTTGCTTTAGCTTCACATTTTGGTTGGCCTTTGCATCAGATGGATGTGAAATTTGCTTTTCTAAATGGTGAGTTAGAAGAAGAAGTGTTCATGGATCAACCTGAAGGCCTTGTAGCGAAGGGACAGGAAAATAAAAGTATGTCGCTTGAAGAAAGCACTTTATGGTCTTAAACAGGCACCACGTGCGTGGTATAGCAGGATTGATGCCTACTTTCGTTCAAAGGGGATGGTGAGAACACATTCTGATCAAAATATATATGTCTTATGCTTTGATGGTATGGTTGCTTTGATTGATCTTTATGTGGATGACTTGATTATTACGGGAAATAATCAAGAGATGATATGTTAAATTTTACAGTTTTTAGGACAATAATGATTGTACTTTACAATCATAGAGAGTTATTGGTTGCTTAATCAATGAATCTATCAAGTTCTACACATTAGATCTTGATCTAGATTCACTACACTTGGATTTAAGCAAGAGCAATGGATCAACACATCATTTTTTAGTGAGAGCGGCTTCACACGTGTGGAGTACTGTCCACTGTACGGCCTGCACCTGAAACAACAAGTACAATGATACTAGATAGCAATCATGCATAAAAATCACAAGACAAATGACTAGAAATCTCACAAAAGTGTAGAGTGCAAAAGTCTCATCAATTTTCTTAGCAAAATGATGATCCTTTTATGGATCAAGTACATCCATGAGTCTGGTACAGTCCAGCAGGCCTTCACACGTGTGAAGAGTGCCACATCACTCATATCTATCCATTTGATCCATCCTTGATCCTTATCCAATAGTTGACCTTCTAGAATATGACTAAAATCCAAAAAGCTAGTCTCCTAGAATATAGGAATATTCCCTACAAAATAGGATCTAAGGAAAATGGTCAACTCTTATCTTCTAGTACTCTATACACACATGTGAACATCCACTTGCCATGTGGGAGCATTTACTCATGCACATGCAAGGAAAAGCTAATTTGTAGGTGACTAGTCAACTTGACTAAAAACTAGTCATTTCATGTTCACACTAACTAGAATGATACAAAATCAATTTGGATATATACAAACATGAAAAGTACATCCTTTCACACATGGGAACATGCTCCACACGTGTGAAATCATATCATCAACATATTCTAATGTTTGATCAATATTTACATGAACCAATGTCAAGTGAGAAGTGACAATTTTCAACACTCCTCCTCACTTCTAACTTGGCAAATCTAGTGTACATCTATCTACAATTCCAAGAGCATATCTTAACTTAAAAAATGGATCTTTGGACAATGGTTTGGTTAAGATATCAGCTATGCATTCGGATGATGGTACATGATGTAGTTGCACTTCCTTGGATTGTACCTTCTCCCTCACAAAGTGGTGAGCTATCTCAATATGCTTTGTTCTAGCATGGAAGATAGGATTTGAAGCAATTTGTTGAGAAGCTTGATTGTCACAAAATATGTAAGGGATCTCCTCGGCCTCTAGCACATGTAGTTCCATCAAGAGTCTTCTTAGCCATAAGAGCTCTTTGGTTGTTGAAGTCAATGCCTTGTACTCGGCTTCACAAGAAGATAGTGAGATTGTATCTTGCTTTTTGGAAAGCCAAGATATCACTCCTCCACAAAGAAATGTTGCAAATGCACTAATGGACTTCCTATCCATCTTGTCACCTGCAAAATCTGAATCCGAGTAGGCTCTCAAGTGCAAGTTAGATCCTTCATAAAGTATACCAAAAAATCTAGTACTAGAAACATATCTAAGTACTCTCTTGGCACTTTTCCAATGATGAATTAAAGGAGCTTGCATACTTTGACTCAACTTGCTTACACAAAAACTTAAGTCAGGTCTAGTGATGGTTAAATAGATTAGAGAGCCTATAAGCTTCCTAAAGAGAGTGATGTCCTCAAAGGATGCTTCATCACCTTCATTAGTTGCTTTCACAACATGCTCCATAGGGGTGTCAATCCCCTTACAATCTTTCATACCAAATCTTTCAAGAATGGAAGTAGCATACTTAGATTGACTTATGAAAGTACAATTGCTACTTCTAGACACTTCTATCCCAAGTATAAACTTTAGGAAGCCTAGATCTACCATCTTGAACTCACTAGATAAGTCAACTTTTACTTTGCCTATGCCATCATCATCATTTCCTGTCATAATGATGTCATCAACATAAAGAACCAAAATGATGATCTTTCCTTCATTACATTTGAAATATAAAGAAGGTTCATAAGCACTTAGTACAAAGCCAAGGGAATAGAGAAAATCATGCAACCTAGAGTACCAAGCTCTAGGTGCTTGCTTCAAGCCATATAGGCTCTTCCTTAAGTAGCACACCTTTTGCTCCTCACCAATCTTGATGAAGCCCTCGGGTTGCATCATGTAGATTTCCTCTTCTAAGAAGCCATTCAAGAAGGCATTTGTCACATCCATTTGGTAGAGATCCCATTTGAACAAAGTAGCAATGCAAATGATTAATCTAATAGTTACAAGCTTAGCTACAGGTGCAAATGTTTCTTCATAATCCAATCCTTTTATTTGAAGAAATCCCTTAGCAACAAGCCTAGCTTTGTATTTACTAATAGATCCATCTTGATTGTACTTAATTCTATAAATCCACTTACATGCAAGTGGTTTCTTTCCTCTTGGAAGATTTACAAGATTCCAAGTATGATTTTCTTCTAATGCATCATACTCTACTTGCATTGCATCTCTCCAAACTTTAGATTTACATGCTTCTTCAAAAGATGATGGTTCTTCAATCAATGTAGCTAAAAAAGAGTAAGAGGTAGAAGATGTAGAGCCTTCCTTTTGCTTTCCCTTGTCCACATAGGTAAGCCTTGAGGGCTCGGCCTTGCTCCTTGATGATCTTCTTGGCCCCTTTTGACTTGGATCCAAATCTCCATCCTCGGGTTTGTCATGATCCTCCTCGGGTTTGTCAAGATCCTCCTCGGATTTGTCAAGATCTTCAATGCACAATGGGTTAGATCCATTTGACAAGCTCTTAGCAAATTGTGACTCATCAAAAAGTACATCCTTGCTTACCTTTACTTTCTTGGATGTAGGATCATATATCCTATATCCCTTGCTATTTTCTCCATAGCCAACAAAGATTCCTTTGAAGGAGGTAGCATCTTCTTTCCTTCTAGTCTCCAAAGGAATGTGTACATAACAAGTACATCCAAAGATCTTAAAATATTTTACATTGGGTTTCTTATCAAACAAGGCTTGATAAGGTGAGATCCCATCTATAGCACTACTAGGAAGTCTATTACACAGATAATTAGCACATGTTATGGCTTCTCCCCAAAATGAGATGGGAAGTGATGCATCAAGCCTCAAGGACTTTGCACACTCACATAGACTCCTATTTTTCCTCTCGGCCACCCCATTTTGTTGAGGGGTGTAGGAACAAGTGTATTGTAACTTAATACCATTGATCTCACAAAAGTCTTTCATTTTATTGGAGGTGTACTCTCCTCCATTATCACATCTTAGTGCTTTGATAGAAGTACTAAGTTGTTTCTCTACTAGAGACTTGAACTTAATGAAAGCTTCATAAACAAGATTTTTCTTTGATAGTAACTCAATCCATGTGAATCTAGTACAATCATCTATAAAAGTTACATACATCAAGGCACCTCCATTACTTGCATGTGAAAAACTATGTACATCAGAATGTATGAGATCCAAGGGAGAGAGAGATCTTGATGAAGATTTCTTGTAAGAAGATTTGTGTGACTTTGCAAGGCCACATGCCTCACACATTTTTCCACACTTCTTGAAAGCTCTTGGTAGGCCGAGAGCTAGTTCCTTGCTTGCCATTGACTCCATAGATTGAAGATTAGGATGGCCTAATCTCTTATGCCAAAGCTCCACTTGAGTTAGCTCCTCCCTAGCCAAGTTCACACTTTCACTTGCAACATTAGCATCCAACTTGAAAAGTCTACCTTGCTTAATGCCACTAGCTATGCACTTATCATTTTTCAAGATGGAACAAACTCCATTCTTGAAATGTACATCTAGTCCATTGTCCATTAATTGTCCTACACTAAGCAAGTTTCTTGAAATGGTAGGAACATACAAAACATTATCTAGATCTATCCTTTTAGATGTGCCTAAACAAAGAGGTATAGATCCTATGCCATCTATCTTGCATGCTTGATCACTAGCAGTGTATATTGACTTCTTAGAGTCATTACAAGATAGAAGAGTAGAAAAATAATGCTTGTTAAAGGACATGTGGGAACTAGCCCCACTATCTATCCACCATGTGTCTTGACTTGAAGTTGGTGTAGATGCAACCATTAAGGATGTGTTGAATCCATCCTCATATTCTTCCTCTTGAGCAATGTTCCCTTGATCTCCTTTGGCTTGTTGATTCTTCTTCAAGTAGCATTCTGAGGCAAAGTGTCCTTTCTTTCCACAAAAGAAACACTTTAGTTTTGCCTTGTTCTTCACTTTGCCTTTGGAGGTAGATCCTCCATTCTTCATCTCGGCCTCCTTGCCTTGATTTTTCTTGAATGGATTTTGCTTTTTCTTGCCTTTAGATGTAAAGTTAGCTTTCTCCTCTCCTCCATTAAGTGACATGCTATCCATTCTTGTCTTGAGGTGTAGAAGCCTACTCTCCTCGGCCACAAGAACATTGTGCAACTTTTCAATGGATGGAAGAGAGTCTTGAATGGCAAATGATTGGACTAAGTTGGTAAACTCATCACTTAGACCATTCAAAATGATTTGTACTAGTTCTTGATCTTGGATCTTCTCTCCTATTGCACTTAACTCCTTGTTAAGAGATTTGATCCTAAGAACATACTCTTGTCCACTCTCTCCACTTCCTTTCATGCTTTGGAAAACTTGATTTCTTAGCATGAGGATTCTTGAAGTATTGTTGGATTCATAAATGCTCTTTAATGAATCCCAAGCCTCTTTGGATGAGGTACAAGAAGACACCTCTTTCAAGAGGTCATTGCATACATTTAACTTTATGCAATGTAGAGCTAATCTTGCTCTCTTCTTGTATTTGGCTTGTTCTTGGGGAGTTTGAGGCTCTTCCTCTACTCCTTGAACTATGTCATATAGATCATGGATCACTAGGAGTGATTCCATTCTCACTTTCCAAATGGAATAATTTGTGGAAGTGAGTCTCTCACTTGGTTCCATCAAATATCCACCCATGGATGACATTTTAGAATGAATGCTCTTTTAAAAATCACAAAGATTTTTGAATTTTAAAAGATCTATGAAGTGGCCTAAAGCTTACTAGAATGCCTATAGGCTTGTCTCTATCAAACTAACACACAAGCTTGAATGATACTCAAAGATCTTACCAAAAATTTCTAGCTTTCACTCTCACAAAAAAAAATTGCTTTACACTTTTCTTAGAGATTTCACTTCAACTAAGGATCTGAACAAATCAGCCTCTTAGATCTGATCTTAGACTCTAAAAAGAAATGCTTCAATGATCCAAAACACTATTTGGTCATAGGCATTAGTTAGAATGAATCTAGATCAATACTATGCTTCAAAAAGCACCAAAAATGAACTAGTATTGTGATTTTGGGACCAAAAAACACAAAGTAACTTGAATTGAAAGTTGCTGTACGGTTTCACACGTGTGAAAAGTACATACACAGCCTCCAAGTCGTTTTGATCCAAATGATTACAAGCTATCACTCTAGAAGAACTCGCCCTCACTAGTATTGGCCAAAAAACAAATTTTGCCAATGATCTTTACAAGATTTATGATTCAATGATCACTCTCTTACTTAGCTCTGATACCATGTTAAATTTTACAGTTTTTAGGACAATAATGATTGTACTTTACAATCATAGAGAGTTATTGGTTGCTTAATCAATGAATCTATCAAGTTCTACACATTAGATCTTGATCTAGATTCACTACACTTGGATTTAAGCAAGAGCAATGGATCAACACATCATTTTTTAGTGAGAGCGGCTTCACACGTGTGGAGTACTGTCCACTGTACGGCCTGCACCTGAAACAACAAGTACAATGATACTAGATAGCAATCATGCATAAAAATCACAAGACAAATGACTAGAAATCTCACAAAAGTGTAGAGTGCAAAAGTCTCATCAATTTTCTTAGCAAAATGATGATCCTTTTATGGATCAAGTACATCCATGAGTCTGGTACAGTCCAGCAGGCCTTCACACGTGTGAAGAGTGCCACATCACTCATATCTATCCATTTGATCCATCCTTGATCCTTATCCAATAGTTGACCTTCTAGAATATGACTAAAATCCAAAAAGCTAGTCTCCTAGAATATAGGAATATTCCCTACAAAATAGGATCTAAGGAAAATGGTCAACTCTTATCTTCTAGTACTCTATACACACATGTGAACATCCACTTGCCATGTGGGAGCATTTACTCATGCACATGCAAGGAAAAGCTAATTTGTAGGTGACTAGTCAACTTGACTAAAAACTAGTCATTTCATGTTCACACTAACTAGAATGATACAAAATCAATTTGGATATATACAAACATGAAAAGTACATCCTTTCACACATGGGAACATGCTCCACACGTGTGAAATCATATCATCAACATATTCTAATGTTTGATCAATATTTACATGAACCAATGTCAAGTGAGAAGTGACAATTTTCAACATGATAGACATGATCAAGAAAGACCTAAGATGACAGATCTCAGCCTGATGCATTATTGCCTTGGAGTAGAGGTGTGGCAAAAAGGACACAAAGTGGGTTTAACACAGGTGAAGTATGTCAAAGAGTTGCTGCACAAGTTTAGGTTGCAGGATTGCAAACCAGTAAATACTCCTATTGAACCAGGTAAAAAGATTTCTACAGTCATTTGATACTACGCTGTATAGACAGTTAGTAGGGAGCTTGATTTACCTTACCACGACTAGACCAGATATATGCTATGTTGTTGGCATTGTAAGTCAGTTTATGGCAGCACCTACGGAAATGCATTGGAAGGCAGCTAAACGCATTTTGTGTTATGTGAAAGGCACTTCAGATTATGGCTTGATTTACAAGAAGCATGATGGTTTACTTGAGTTGTGTGGCTATGTGGATGCGGATTGGGGAGGTGACTATGATGATCATAGATCCACCACAGGCTATGTATTCCAGGTTTGTGGTAGTTGCTTTTTCTGGTCTAGTAAAAAGCAAAGTACAATTGCTCTATCCACCACAAAAGCAGAGTATAAGGCAATGTGTAGTGCAGCACATGAAGCTATATGGTTGAGACAAATCTTGGAAGAAGTTGGCATGAGGCAGAAAAATCCCACTACATTACATAGCGACAGTTAGAGTGGCATTCAGCTAGCAAAGAATCCAGTGTTCGATGTGAGAACTAAACACGTTGAGATTCAGTATCACTTTATACGTGAGAGGCTGCTGAGTCGTGAAATTCATGTTGTTCATTGTAGCACATAAGAACAACTAGCTGATATTGTCACTAAGCCACTTGTTGGAGAAAAATTTGATAAGTTTAGATCAAAGCTTTTGGTACTTAAAGTTTATTGACTTTAAAGCTATATATATGACTGTATAAAAAGTAGACTCTACTTTAAGGGAGAGAGTTAGAATTAAAGTAGAATCACTGTGCTACTTAACTGTGGGTCTTATCAGTGGACAAGAATCAGTTGGCCTCGCCACGAGGCAAGTCGACAGGACACTCTATATTTTATGTGACTTTTTTGTTCGATCGCTTTGAACACAAATTGTGGTCACATTGTGCATTGATTTTATTTGTCTATTGTAGATCATATTTCATCTGGATTGATTATCCCCTCAGTGGTTATATGTTGTCCAACTCAATACAAGATCACGACGTATATTTGAAGACAAAGATATTGCATTAGATATGTCAAACGACTTGCACGAGGAACCGGAAATCAAGCCAGAACTCTTGATCGAGCAAGAAATCCAAGTTCCATTTGATGCTGAAATCACTGAAGAAGAAATTGCAAATGAAAATATGAACGTAGAAAGGCAATCACCGATGAGAATGTTACATTTTGATGAAGAATGGCCAGAGGAAGAAAGTGATGATGAAGATGATTATACTCATAGGCAAAGAAATTTATGATTGCACTTAGAATTAGATTCAGATGAATGTATGGACTTAGATGATGACGAGAATGAGGCACTATTTGACGAGCAATGTAATGAGAATATTGACTCACAATTCAAATGTTATTACAAAGACTGCTTGCACCAGTATCACAAAGATTGTATGCACACTATTGGCATGACCTCAAGTTTCAACTTTGAGTATTCAAGTATATGCTGTGGAACTAAGTTGCACCCCCTTCTGGAACGCTGCGTTCCAATCGTGCATTCCAATTGCGTTTTGGAACGGATCCGGGTTCCGAAAAGCTGCGTTTCTCAATGTAAGGGTCATGCATTTCGGAATGCTATTGGATTCCAAAACCCAGTTAGTTGGATTGTGTTATTGAATGTTAGTTGATGGGTTGGGGACCCGAGCAAACCCATAAAGTTGTTTTCTAGACAAATAAGAGGAATAGCACATAATATATTTTGATGGACTTGGATATGATTTTAGGGTTTTCTCACTCCTACCCTCAACCAAATTAAACCTCATTAGCCTTAACCAAACTTCATTAGCCTCACCAATTAATAAGATTTACCAATGATGATTTAATAAGAGTTATCAATTAATAAGATTTGCCCTCAAATCTCTCTTTCTTTGTCACACACTCCTCATATTCTATTACCAATGAGGATTGTGAGTAGAAAAGTAGTTTTCAATTGAGGAACAAAGGAGCTAATGAGCGATTTTCAAGAGGAGGAGCTATCATCATTGTTTATTGTGAGAAGCATAGGGGGTTCTAGCTAAGGAGTGGAGTAGATGAGGTTATGCGGGCTATCAAGACACGTACACACATGCAAGGTGTCGAAAATAGGTGAGTAATGGAATAGCGGAAACTTCCTACTTCTAATGCATGACTATGCCTATCAATACTGAACAAAACAGTAGTGATGGAAATCATGTTTAATCTTTAGTAACTAACTTTGAAATCGCTAGAAACTAAGTGATTACATAGCCAAATATAAAGCATTGAATTCTCAAACAAGTTCTATCAGTTACAAAACATTACAGAGATGCATACATTCCGACACATACTGAACACAATAAGACGTTTGATTGATTCAGTAAGAAAACAAATCAAATGCAAATGAGCGCAAATAATAGCGATTCGAAACCGCACACTCTAAGCTTTATCTCTGAGTAACTAAGAAAGTATGAAATAAGCAACTCTGCTAATAAGCAGTAGCACAATAGCAACTCTAAAATAAACTCTAAAGACTGAGCTAGAATGCTCAAGAGAGTTCAAGCTTGAAAGCTTGATAGAGAGCTAACTACAATACTTTCTGGTCGTGAACGATCTGCTTGATAAGAGCGCAGGAAGCGTCGTGTAATAACACTCAACTCCTTCACAATTCACAACATAATAATGAGATGTATGAACAGTTGATTTATACTAAGTAATTAGGTTGTCAAATGTGATTTCCAATTGGCTGGAGTCCATTGGCATTCATCCAATTTCTTGTCAGAAATTAATTGCTAATAAGCGGTGTCAATCGCCATAAACAGTTTGTCTGCATAAATGAGCGAAACTGTCACTCTGCAGAAACGAACATAAACTGTCAGCAGGGGAAAGCAAAAATGTCGAAGTGAGAGAAAATTCCAAAGGGCGAAAAATGTGAAGGTCTTCAGTAAATTCATTTTCTTAATTTTAGGACACTTTGAAAATTCGAAAAACGCGATATTGCATTTTTACTCGAAATTCTTGACAAGTGAAAAATGCAAAAAAGGCGACACTATTGTCAAACTCCATGTATTTTTGCAAATTGTGTAATTCTGCAGACTATGTAAAACACGGGAAAATCCGCGGAACAGGATAAACAGTTGGATGAAGATTAAAAACCGATTAGTCGATTAGTAGGAAGCAAAATAATCCAACACTCCCCCTTAATCTGAATCCATGAATGCCTTGACCTTCAAACTTAGTTCCGCATAGAACTTTCCGTGTGCTTCCAAGCTTAATGCTTTAGTAAAAATATCCGCTGTCATATCTTGCGTTCGACAGTACTACAATCTGACCTCTTTCTCGAGAACTTTGCTTCTGACATAGTGATACTTCAGTTCAATAAGCTTACTCCTAGAATGAAATCTAGGGTTGTTTGACAAGGCAATGGTTTGATTATCACAAAATAATGATGTCGGAGCATATTGATTCAGACTGATATCTGAAAGTAAGTTTCTCAACCAAATTGCTTCCTTTGTAGCTTGACAGGCTGCGATATACTCTGATTCTGTAGAAGATAGAGCTATCGAAGATTGCTTGCAAGTTTTCCAAGAAATTGGACCATTGTTAAGGAAGAATGTAAATTTGGAAGTGGATTTACGAGTGTCTACATCTCCTGTCCAACTTGCATCTGTAAAACCAATGAGTAAATTGAATTTGTCATTGTCGACTGTTCCATAACAAATGCAAAAGTCCATAGTAGCTCGAAGATATCTCATGACTTTAATAAGAGCCTTCCAATGTGTCATACCAGAGTTGGTCATATACTGAATTAGGGAGCTGATTGCAAAAGCTATGTCTAGCCTGGTATAGATCATGGAGTACATAAGAGATCCTCTAATAGAATGGTAAGAATACTCACACATCTGCTCCTTCTCTTGAATTATTTGGGTTAATATAAAAGGAACCAAAAGTTAGCAATCTAAAATTTCACAAAGAAAGTTAAGCTCACCAATATTGTAGATTTATTGATTCATCAAAGCTTTAATTTGTTTCGACAATTTTTATGCTTGACAATAAATCTTTGCATGGGATATGATCTTCTTGCCTTGCTCTAATCTGCATTAACATTGCAAATGATCTATCAATAAATCATTGTTAATAAATAACAGTATAACAATTATATAACAGACTATTTAATACAAAAACGTACCATTCTTCCATTTACTCGAAAACCATAGCTTTGAGGTATGTCAAATTGGAGCATTGTAAGTTTCGATCGTATATATTTTAGACTCCAGTCCTCCTCCACTTCAATTGTCGCAATAACAACCTCATTTTGCTTCACCTCTATTTGCATTTGCTCTTGATGGTTGACTGTAAAGTCTTGATCTAATGCTTTCCATTCATTACTATCTCTAATCCAACATTTGTTTTTCTATATCATATCGAAATATCATGGATAATTTGTTAGCCTTACATTGAATGAAGGAGTTCTGATATCATTTCATCAGTTAAATCCTTAGCAATGAACATTGTAGTTGTTTTACGAACATTACATCTAGCAAAGAAATCTACAAAAATTGCAAATGATAAATACCAATATAGTTTATTGGTTTTTGAACCTGTGCTACATTTCATGCAGTTTTGAATGTCCATAAAAAACTTCGATCTAAAACTTTCTGCTATGGTAGAATCGGGGGGAACCCATTCCTCACTTAAAAAATGTGGTAGAGGTAGAGTTTCTAGTTTGCCATTCAAACCATTTTTGCATGGTATGTAAAGAGAATTGTAAAAAAAATGCCAGAATCCAAAAGTGACTTTAAAGGACGATGCTTATATAGGAGTAAACCGATATCAGAATGAATGACGTCTATGATGCCTGCAAGTGATTGTATTGGTTGCCATTCGCTTATGCTCGATCGATACAAGTCTGCAAAAGACAATATTCTATTTTAACACAAAATATATCACAATAATGAATGTGGATCATTAACATAGAAAAACCAGCGTAAGTTGCATCACATACAATTGCATTTGAGTCGATCTACGGGATTGACATCCTCCACCATAACTTCATTGTGCATATACACATGTTGAATCAAGACTTCTGAAATGGATTGACCTCCCTTTGAAACTTTGAACTCTAAAATTCTTCCTTTCCAAAAGTTTCTGTAATCCATATTTGATTTCTTTCTTTTGCGAAATGCACCTTTTGATGAGGGATGCATCACAACCCATTGAAACTTTCTGTATGTGCATGGTATCCATAACCCTTTAGACTTCCTTTCATTACAAACAGTGACCGAATTGATCACACTACGCGGTCTTCGATTGCAAGCGGCCATTGCATAACAGTGCAAGATACAAAACGATTGATAATGTACAAAATGATTGATAACTTCAGTTAGTTGAACCATCCATGCAAGTTAGTTTCACTTCAGTTAGTTAAACTCGAGCTTTTCCCGACGGGCAACAATATATTATCCAATCACATATCTAGACTCTGCCCGGCGGGAGTTTTGAACTGGCTAAAAATATGCCCGGGAAATTGTAAAAAAAATTTGTCCGGCAAACACCGTTACCGTCCTGCACACATGTAAAAATATTATTGGGACATGTGGACGTCGAATAGTTGAAAAGTCAAAAAAAGTATCTTTACAAAGGGCCCTTATAGCGCTTGGACCTCCCCTAATCTGAGAGAGAGAGAGAGAGAGAGAGAGAGAGAGAGAGAGAGAGAGAGAGAGAGAGAGAGAGAGAGAGAGAGAGAGAGAGAGAGAGAGAGAGAGAGAGAGAGAGAGAGAGAGAGAGAGAGAGAGAGAGAGAGAGAAACGAAAGTAGACAAGCTAGAATCACACAGTCCCTCTCGTAAAAACAAGACCAAACTTTTTACCTCCTATCAGAGTTAACCATAGTTTAATTATATGTCGATATAGCAATCTACAGTGCAATGTACCATACACGTAACCGTTCCAAGGAGACCAACTGTTACATGCCACCATCCCACAGCAACATACCACAAAAGTTAGTGTCACGAGGAAGACATGCATCTTTGCTGATATCTGATTGTTATCCCTGACGAGAACAGTTTACGAATTATTGGGCAATAGAATATCCAAACAGTAGTATTTTTTCATACATTCATTAGCCTTAAACATCATTGTGGATCATGGTATGGTAAACATCTATTAGTTGTTGGGGCACTTGCCATATTGGCCCAATTTACCCTCCGCACGTTGTGAAAGTAAACTTTTTGTATAATTAATGTGTTGAAATCGATAAACCATGAAAAAAGTACATATACTTGTTCATTGTAACACTGGTTGTTTTTGGTTCCTCATACCAAACATTTATGGTCAGTAGCCCACGGCCTAGGACAACCACTATGACAACGAGCAACTGCACATGCATCTATATCTTTTAGCAAAAGGAAATTTTATATCCATATATATATAAGTCCTTCCTGGGTATTTTGAAACTTTATCTCGAAGGCTATGGATCAAAAGTTTTGTTTTTTTTCTTTGCCCTATGCTCCTCTGCAAATGAACTTGAAAAATAACATCAAACTACAAGCGTATTTTTTGGCCAACTAAACACTTCCTAAAAGCATGTAACATATTCCATGAAGTTGATTCTTGTTCAAAGCAAATGAAATTAGACCTTCTGGCCAATTTTTGTTAAAGATGATTGGTTTCGATTGATCTTGACATATAGGATGGCACATGAAATCTTTATGCTTTCAAAAAAGTTTGGTTTTTAGACAAGGATTGTGTGCTTTCAATTATAGTTGCACTGTGTGGTTTGGTAGTAGAAACTTGATTGACTTATATCTCCTCACAAATTCCTTGAATTAATAGATAACAAAACAAAAAGTTGCAAATACGCACAGCCTTGTGCATGTATAACATTTCACTAACTATGCAATGTTTAGATGCCAAACAAAAGAATATGGTGATTTTACCAATCCACCACATTTATAAATATGGTAGAATAGTAAATAGTATCGATGGTTACCTGCTAGGTACCTTAATATTTTCAATCAAAACAAGTAGAGTGGGGATTCCAGTGTCCAAGTGAGGATTTTCCTATCTTTTCACTAAGTGATATTCAAAATTTTGAAAAAATTGGCCCGTCTGGTGAACATGTGTTCATGGCTCATGATCCAACCTTTACAATTAATCCCCCCCGTTTCCTCTTTTTGTGAAGCTGGTTCATATATATGGCCTTGAGCATCTCCACATGGACATTAATAACAACCATCTCAAAAATCAATAAGGAAAAGGCGTGGCATGTCAACCATTGTCAACCAATCTGTTGATTCCATCCATGTTTTTTACATCAAACTAAAAAACATTAAATGGAATCGATAATGTTTTCTAAGAGACCATACTCAACCATGTACATAGAATCCTCAAAAAAATGATGTGAATGTTGAAAACAGCTGGAGTCTAACCAATATTATAGCTCAAAGCTTCAAACTCCAGATATACTCTAATATTTTCCACACGAGATCTACAAAAAAGGCATGTTGCAAGCTTCTTGCAACGATCATAAAGAACATTGAAATAACATGAATGAATAAGTTATAACTTGCAAGTGAAGAGCCATGAAATGGCTATCCTATTCATTGGAAAAAACTTATTCCTCACGGTTCCAAAGCCTGTCTTGCCAGTTGAATCCGATTCTCCATGTCCTTGTCTCGGAAATTCTCAACCATAAATAATCTATAGAATAGTATAGAATATGTTACAACAGTCATGTTTCACTCTTGGGTCTTTTTGAACGTTGTTTCTCCTTTGAGGCTTCAAGGCCAACTCTTCCTCTTTTTTGCTTCTGTTTTGGGGTCCGGCCATGCGACTCCAAATGTTTCCCATCCCTCCTGGACTTCTCGTACATGATGGGCTCGATAATGATGCCTGCACTTTTGATCTCCTGCAAGACTTTATATATGAGTATGGAAAGCAACAATTAAGTGACTTGATCTTATGTAAATCTAATCTTCACAAGAGAGAATTAGAGCACAACATTTCCAGTGTCCACACAAAAAAAGTGACCAACTACAATTGTACTTTTGGATGTGGATTCAAAAGACATTGCCAGTTTGTTGTTAAAATACTTACAGCAGGTCGAATCATGTTGCGAAAAGCTTCATCGGTATTAAAATCTCGACCAATTGGCATGCGCAGAGTTTTTTCAAACACTTCTCTCGATTTGTAAGGAAATGGTAAAGAAGAAGACATAAATTTATCAGCCTGTAGAATGCAAGAACGAATTCAGAACAATCGCAGTTAATTTAGTTAAATTCCTGACAATTTAGTATAGTTGTTTTGGTCTTTCCTCCTTTAATTCATTTTGTGTCTCATGTTTTAGCTGATAGATGAAGCATCACTTTTTCTAGTGGTACATCTAAACAAGATTCGACATGCTACAATGGACAACACAATAAAGCCACTTAAGATTCCACAACCTTACAGCTCAAAAGATCGCATGCTGCAACACTAGTGATTGACAATTATGGACGAAATCAACAAGTTCCAAGGCGCGCGCGAGAGAGAGAGAGAGAGAGAGAGAGAGAGAGAGAGAGAGAGAGAGAGAGAGAGATGCAATGTTGCACAAAGTGACTTCGGCAAAGTGAAAATCTTCATCTGGGTCAATACAAACTGGATCAGGTTAGAATATTAATCCTACAGGAATGTGGATGGAACCGGGTTGGATGAAACACAAAAGTGAGATACGGACTGTGTTTTGGATTTTAACTCTTGTGAATGTTAGTATTTGCAGGGCATGCTCACTGGGTGCAGTACTAGCTCTGAACTACAAAGAAAACATTCTTATGGCAATTTCTTGCAAGTGGCGTTATGTCTACGAAAATACGCGAGATAACAAAGGAGACGTACACCCTTCGATCCTATGGAGTCCAACCACGGCTAGCACTGAAGAGCAAAGCTAATCAAATGAAATCCCTGTTTCCTTATGGGAAAAATAAGGAAAATCTACATTTCATCACTTCAGCTTTCTCAAAAGCCAACTCGAAAGCAGAGCTGGTGGACAAAATGCACCACTAAATGCTGTCCTTATAGTGGGTGCTTAAGATCCTACAATGAGCACATATAACAAAGATAATGCAAACTTTTGCACACTATAGATTAACAATTGCATCTTTGATTTGAATCATGCAATCTCGATCATGGGTCCAAGAAACAAAATAAAATGGCTATGCATTATAAATACCTAGAGTACTGCACTATAGAATGAATCCTCCCATTCCATATATAAAACTTTCTAACATTCATCTCTTACCTTATTACAGTAAACATCAAGATCTCTTAAAAAATTGCTGAAAATCCTCAGCCACGTCAATAAAGTTTAGCACCATAATGTGAATTACCTTTCGATCCATTTTTTCACTGATGATAACATACTTCAACTTTGCATCCTTACGCTTACTGAGAGCAGCTTCCCTGCTTTTCTTTTGACTTTCTTCTTCCTTCAGCATCCACAAAGGAGGTCCATGTTTTTGCTGGATACTAGTCCACTGACCCCAACCCGGTAAGCTGATTGATCCTTGCACAGCAGGAACTTCTTCATCGAGTGTGTGGAGCTTAGCTTCTTCAAACTCTGCTTCCACATTATCTCCAGCAAAAGCTCTTCGAACAAGATCTTCTTGAGAACCTATTCCATCAAGCAGCTGAGCATTCTGATCTCCAACCTCTTCATCATCACTTCCCTCCACATTTTGGAAAGAGCCATTTGTTGAATCAAATGCTGCTGGAATGGACTCAAAGCGGGATGCTTCAAGAATTGCACTTCTATCCTCAGCTTTGCAACTAATATCACCTGTTTTTAACACTTGCTTTAAATTACCTGCAATAGAGACATTTGTAGGCATCCCATCAGATACTTTCAAAGCATCTGATGTAGAGACCTCATTGACAATCGAACCTTTAGTTTTTTTCTTTCTCCTGCACTTTTTCTTCTTTTTTTCAGCTTCCGACAAGCTTCTTGCACTTGGGTCATTGACGTCTGTTGGCAAATCGATTCCATATACCTTTCTGTCAATGTCTCCAAAAAGCACAAGGTTGATTCCTGCAGCAGATTTTCCTATCACGTCATTTCTAAATTCATCAGACAGTGGTCCGAAACAGCCAGTATTCGCATTGGCAGATGGCTGGCTTACAGTAGATGATCCTTCACTGACGCGATTTTTAGTTTGGGAACCAGTCAAATCCACAGAAACAGGGGCCTTCATTTGAGTCACATGCCCAATGGTCATAAAAGCCTACAGACACAAAGCTATAAGTTAAGGAAAATCATTCTATTATACATAAAAGATCTAAAGTCTAACTAAACAGCCTTATGTATGAAAAACCCACTGCAAGAAACTTAAGACCAATGATAGTCTATGTCACAGCACTGCATTCATAACATCATCCAATGAGGAGATAACCAAGAGTTGAAACTTTCAATCATATTTCTCGACAGAGATTGCTAAATTTAAAGGGAGCCCACACAGCTTGGCTACACCACAGATTGACTGTACTGTGATTACATGGCATTGAAAGGCTTTACTTAGCCTGTCTCAAAGTAAACATAAGGATGGTATGGTTGCACCAAGAAATAAGAGCGCATACTAATATGATGGAGCAATTAAAGTTTCCAATATAGCAAGTGCACGTGTACTGTCTACGCACTCATGATAATATGATCTACAAAATATTTGGCAACGATGAGTGAATAGGGCTTTGACAGACGACAAAGAGTATGAAATCGAGTTCAGCAAGGAAGTTGAAAATGAATTTAAATAGGTTAGCTTTACAAACTATGGCCTGTAACAAATTAAGTACTGGATGCAGCGGTAGGATATTTGACAAGTCACATGGTGGTAAACCTCAACTGAATAGCAAACCTTACATGGATATTGAACCTCAACTAAACAACAAACCTGAATTTGATGGTGAACCTCAACTGAACAATGAATCTTAAGGAGCGAGGGGAAAATCACGATCCTCGACTGTCGCAATGCTCAAGAGAGAAGGGTGACAAACCTTAAACCTAAGAGTTTTGAGTTTTAATGGACGAGCCTCAGACCTGGAAGAAAGGCGATCCACATGGCTGGAGACGGCCAATCTCGGTGAATCGCGACGAGCCTCAGGGAGTCAGCGACAACGAGTGAGATGGGAAGCCCTGGCTACCATGAAAAGAGCATTCCTACTTGAAACAAATGAATGACAGGCTACAATAACGTGATTCAATATGAAAATATTAGCTCAAACAACACTATAATCCTTCACATGAGCTAATGGAAGGCCAGATATAGGATTCTAGAATTGAAATTGATGGAGGGATAAATAATGCTAAGCGAACCCGACTCCTAAATCAGTTCGAGAAACCAAAGATGAAAATTGATCACGAATGAGGAAATGCTTGGCAATCCTGATTTGTGAAACCCTCAAATTTCTGAGCCATTCTTTTATTAAGTATGAACATTAATATATCAAGAAGCGAACATATAAGTGGCAATCTAATCATCAAGCCTCAAGCTGGGTCATGACGCAGGCTTTGATGAGATAATGGAAAAAAAAAACGGAAGATCCAAAAGCTCGAGGAAAACTGAGACTAAAATTTGAATTCCAAGAAGAATGCTGTGTTGCAGCGGATCGCGATTCGCTGCAAAAACGTTTCGGATCGTGCGATCTGGAACGTCAGCCCGGATCGCAAATTATTATTTTCTTTTTTTTGTGGAAAAAGGTGTAATGGCCAATTGTTTTTTTTTTGAGTTTAATACTAACTAAACCATAATTGAATGGTGGACATGCTTTTCCAATAGATATCAGAAATCAGTTTTGAATGGTGTTCTGATGCCAATGGTTTGCAGATCTACTAATTCCGTTTTCTGTTAGAAAATGATAGAAAGAGTTAGAAGGAGCCTTCCTTAGACTGGCAGGAATTGTATACTTCTTTTGGAATAGTTGAAACAGGGGGTTCGGGGGGCGGTAGCCCCCCGAGAAACAGGGGGTCCGGGGGGCGGTAGCTCCCCCCGGTGGGGGTTTTGAGGGGCAACGCCCCCCAACGGCGGGGTCCGGGGGCTCTTCATGATTTGGCCTTCCAACTCCCTGAGTGAAAACACACTTTTTGGTGTTTCGCACCCGAAACAGTCGGCAAACTAAACAGTCCAGATTTCTAATCAATGTAGCCTGCAGCCATCTGAAACCAAGCAACAGATCTGCATAACAATTGCTTTTTTGATATCCTTCCACATGATACCCATATTGGCAACTATACAAAAAAAAAAAAAAATTGCGTTCCGGGAAACCCTAATGGGAAATCCTGGATCGCATTCCGGAACGTGTTCCGGATCGCATTCTGGAACACGGACTGCAACCTTGGAAGAATGATCCAAAGGTGCTTCATAATCGCAAAGGAGCATCCTTAGCCTAAGCAATACGAATTCAAATGTCTATTTAACTTTTCTGGAACGATCTTTTATTAGAAAATGCAACCAGTACCTTACCATTCCATCTGGTTCATCGTCTGCAGATCCCATCGACAGGATAGCTTCTGTTGGTAGCTGAGCAACATCCACTGTCTTCCCATACTTTCCTGATGCACTCAATACCCGTTTAGATTTCTCTCCAACGTTAACCTCATCTTCAATAGTATCGTCTTCACTGGCACTTTGTTCTTCAAGCAGGTCATCAATTTCAGACTTCTCTGATTTTCCAGTTTGTAAGAAAATGTTTGAAGATTTCATGTCTCCAAACCTTAACATGCCTGTAACTTCCTTCCTGCCCATACCTGATCCATTTCTTTCTCCGTCATTTAAAGAAAACGTTCCATCAGCTTCAACTTGATCAAGTTGATCCAGAACTGCGATTGCCTCAGACTGTGCCTCCTTTCTTTTCTTTTCAATTGCACGCGACTGCAAAGTTAACAATCAAGTTATCAAACATATACCCAAGAAAAATAGGGATATGATCTGAAATTAATTTCGTGAGTGAATTACCATGAAGGGTAATGCAAATAAACCGGTGTTTGGTATTTCAGCTTCTTCATCGCCCTCCAAAAACTTTAATGTAGCCACTTTAGCTTTAGCAAGGATCTTTGATCCTGATTTTTTCTCTAAAACCAATCCATTCTCCCCATTCTGAACATTTTCATCGTCATCATCTTCGCTAGCAGTATCATCATCACTGCTGCTACCCGTGGCTGAATGCATTTTTCTAGTCAGTTGCCGATGTGCTCGTAGCTGTTCTGCAATGGCATCTCGTGTGCCATCATCAGAGTGTGCTTTTAGGCCACGCTCCAGAATCCTCTTTGCCCATCTTGACGTATTCTTGTGTTTGAGAGTCATTCGCTCCTGTCATAAGATGCAAAGGTTGGAATCAGTAATAAGCAGACAAATACTTTTCAAATTCGCTCAGTTAGCTAAGGTAGGAACAGAAAAAACAACACAACCAGGAGGCAATGATCAGCAATTTGTTGAAAAAGGAAGAAAATTCCGTACAATAATACCTGGGCACGCTTGTATTCCTGTTTCAAGGCTTCATCTTGTCTAGCTTCAGGATCAGTTTCAAACATATTTGCACCTGCCTTTCTCTTCTCGGACTTTTGAAATAAGCGATGGAATGTTTTTGACTTTATCTTCTTAATGCGCTTTGCTCTAGCTTCATGCTGAAATAATAAACTTCGCATTTTGGCTAGCCTTTCCTGACGCTCCCTCACCTCCTCAACTGTCAGCTGCCGATGCAAAAAACCAAAACCCACAAGCAATAATAATCATTTCACATTGTGTTTAAAGGACAAAAAAGTACAAGCTCGACTTCTGCAATAAAATTAGAAGAAATGCTGCTTTCAACAACCAGAAAAATAGACCTTATTTAATGCCAAAGACTCAGCTGCCTCAATCTCCTTGACGTTATCGAGCCGGCTTTCCTGTAACAGGCCAGCAATCTCTTTTTCGAAATCTGTTGTGGGTTTGAAACTTGCAGCTAAAGCAGCAGTGGATGGAGTTGAGAAATTGGTTCTTTGGTTGAAGACAAGAGTTGCGGCTTCTCTATTCTTCTTTATTATGGGCTGCCAGTTACTGATTTCCTCTTTTGTTTTCTCATAGCCTGCCTTTCTTTCTATCTTTTCTTGAATAATTCTTGGCAGTGGCACTTGAACAGGAGCCTTAGGGTGAAGTCTTCCCCTCATCTTTTTCTTGAGAGCACCAAATCCAGCTGTGCCTTGTAAGCTTGCCATCAAATCCTCCACAGTGATGCCATGCAAATTGGTTGCACCATTGGTCCTTGCTATAGAAGGATTCACGTTGTATTCTGACTCTGGATATGCCTCAGAGACAACATAATCTCTCTTCCGTTTTTCTGGAAAGAAATTAACCTCGGGGATTAGAATCATGCCTAAATTCTAAAACTGATAACATAAAGAGATAAAGGCAAAAGAAAAATCCTTCGTTAAGAAATTCCGACTAAGATCACCTTTTTTGCTTTTCATAGGTTTTCCTGTGACATCAGCAACCATCCTCTTGTGCCTTTCAGCCTCAACTGCCTCATCCTCTTCATCCTGTTCAGAGTCTGCTTCCTCCTCGAATTCCTTTACCACTGGCACCGCCGCCCTATTGCTGCCAAATTCATCAATCTCCTCTTCACTTTCATCATCCTCATCTGCTGCTGCTCCCATTTCTTCATCCAACATCTCTTCCTCCTCGCTATCCAAATCAATGCCCTCCTTTTCCTCAACTTTTCTTTTCAAATTTCCATCATCATGTTCATCCTCACCATATGCTGTATCTTCATCAATCTCCTCATCCTGACACCAATAAAATTCAACTATGAGGTAAGTAAAAAAAGGCATATTTAGAAAACTCAATTCAATCCAAATTTCATGATTCAAAAGACGAAAGGGATAAGCCATGGCATCAGATACTGTTGCCATGAATCATAGAAACCTGCCCCTGATCCAAATGAATCAAGTTCCAACATTCTAAGTGAAACATTTTTTTATATTACTGTTTACATTTGTAAAAAATGAAAAACAAATATATTGCTTGATTCCATACGTACAAAATATGTTCCATTTCGTAACTTAAAAAACCCAAAACAGATATCTATGGAACAAATAAAATGCTGAGAAACCACAGTAGACTTCACAAGAAAAGTTAAACTTTGGATAGGCTCCTACTTAACAAAGCAATCACCGGTAAGATTCTGGTTGTGAAGGTTTGTCAGAGCTGAATCTGATACATACTGATTACATTCCAGCCACCAAATGGGATGAAATAAAAAGTCAAGTGTACACTATATGACTGGTCACTGATTAAGCAATTTTCTGTCTAAAGAGGTTGCTAGCTGACTAAGCCATTTGTCGTCTCCATCATACATAAATCATCATCACTAGAGCTAGATTCTATTGTTCTCAGGATCCGTTGAAATATTGATGGCATTTTACAATACTATGTTTTCGGTTACTTCCATCAGGATCATGGGAGGAAAAACAACGCTTCATAAATTCGGAAGGAAGGTCTTAATTCTGTTCAGGGGACTTTACCTAGAGTGCTATCTAAAATCTAGTAGCAGTGATTTCTTAAAATAAAAAATCACTCGTGTGTTCACATAGTAATAGTTATGGCATAATGGATGAGTACTCTAAAGCATGCCAGAGCAAGGGACTGTCCTGTCCGCCATAGGAATCCTTCAACGGATACTTCCAATGGATCATGCTTCATAACTTTCTGAATCGATTCAAATCAATTGGCTAAAATCCATTTGAATTTTAATCGAGAAGTTGACATTTTCTTCCAAACCTTAATCCTCTTCTGGAAAAAAAATTCAGATTTTTGAAATTTTATAGGATTTCAGGTTTCTCCCATTTGGACGTAGAGCACGGATCATGGATGGATGGCTTAAGTTCTCTATGTCATTCCACCATTGGCTAAGGTTGAGGCACGACTCACAAAATACAATTATTAGCTTCTCCCAACTATAATCTGAAAGTTTCTCTTCTCAAATCAAATTGTAAAGACAACAAATACCTCAAAATCCGAAGGCAACTCGTACTCTAGCCGATCAACGTCATCATAACGCCTATTTTTTCCAGACATTTCCTCCGGAAGAGCCTCCTCATATTCATAGAAATCGCCCCCAACTTGGTTCGTCTCTTCATCCTTGGTAGATCCTTTCTTGCTTTCCGACTGACGAAGTTCCATCAACAATCGAGATGGATACCTGGGCCCGACTTTCTTCCCCATCTCCATAACAGCTTTTGGAGCTATCCTTTCTCTCTGTCCTTGCTTAGTATTGGAAGGCCCTGTTCTTTTCCCCATCTTCAATACAGTTCCCTTAACCGCAATGGCCCGAGGATGACCTAAGAATTATGTTCGCAACCTTCGTAGCTATTATATGGCAATACTCTTGCTTTCTCGCTCGCTCGCTTTAGGCTACTGATCTACATCACAAATCAAAAAGCAGCAGATAAAATCATTATACCAAATAACCATGGAATTGAAAATGATACAATCATAATAGCTCTGTACAAACCATATATTCAGATGGAACGCTAAACCCTATAAACGATTACTATGGAGCTTAAGCTGCGGCAATCATGGATGGCATCACGAAATTACGCAAAATCAAGACAGATGCACTAACCTGATTGCTGGCAAAATGATAGGAACAAGGAGCATAGCTAGAAAATATTAAGGTTTTGGCGATCGATTTGAAGGGGCTCTGGATCAGGATCTTGAACACAAAGAAGGCAAAACCTGGATCGCGATCTGGATTCTGCAAAAACAAAGCTTCAATGATCTCTGCCCTGGCTTAGCTTAGCTTACAGGACAAGAGTCCAGAAATCCATCGCAAACAGCAGAAGAACAAAAGCAACCCTAACCCTTATCCTGAATTGTGTGGGCTTATTGGACTCTTAACCACGGACCTATGATTCTGGTTGACACAGTTCGCTACTATGTGCACCCATTGATGAAGACGGAAACTTGTTTCTGCACTTTGCGTTCTACCAAATTTCTTGGAGATCTCGTTTGCAAGCTGAATGAACGGAAAGGCGACCCAATTGGGTACTTGGTTGAAGTACAATATGCAAAGCTTTGCAAATCAATAGCTGGCTACCAGTATCAAGCGAGCTTCTCCTGGATGTCCTAACGGCTAACGAGAAGATGCTGGCGATCTGCTCAGAAAATGAGACATTACTGACCTCCAGGTCTTTATGATTCAGACTTGCACTATTGTGGTTTCTTGGAGGAAGGAGGGCTGGAACTCACATTCTTGTGTGAAGAATGCATCCAAATCAACTAAACCCTAAAGCCTATACATTCTTTAAACCCTAAACCGTGAGAGGCAGGCAGATTCTTCAAATAAAGTTCTGTCAATTGCTTGAAGTTATGAAATGTGGCCTGCTAATGATGGATAGATATGTGAATGAATGTCATTTGAAGAACAATTTTGTATGGTGGAAGGCCTGGGGCCTTCCTTGCAAGGAGGGCCTTGCTCGAGGGCGGGAGCCCGAGGGCAGGCCCAAACCTGCAAGGAAGGCTCGAGGCCCTCGGACCTTCCACAACATAATGCCAGGTGAGAAGGTAGAGAGAGAACGCAGAGAGAGAGAGAGAGAATGCACACTATGTAAAGAGAGAGACATATTTAGGAGGAGAGAGAAAGGTGAATGGATATTATGCTCATGGAGGTGCTTTCAAAATACAAAGCAAACTTGAGCACTTGGCATTACGTTGTTAAGTGAGACTATCATTTTGAAACGTTGTGAAAAGATCAGCCCTAACCAAAGACTCTGCAATACCTCAAAATTATTGTTTGCCTTTATGCTTTAGTTCCTAAGTTTCCTAATGGTGACAAATGAGTGGTGAAAGATGACAACATTTTAGAATGAAGTTTTATGTGCACCATAGGTGTACATGGTAGGACATTGATGACGATCATTGTATGTAAGATGTAAATGCGTAGATTCTGAGATGCACAAAAAATAGAGTAAATGTCATGTGAAGAAAACGTGTTGAGAAATTGTGTGGAAAAATTTCGTATTACAAGTTTGTTTTTTTATTATGTATTAGTTGGAGAAGCAACTTTGTCCACATACAATGCCCAATAATGACAATCACTATCTAGAAGATTTGGTTAGTATATCTTTTCCAAAAAGCATATTATTTGCCTCTTCATTAATGTTGGCCTATTTTTGCTCATCTGGTTTCAATAAACTTCTCACAAAATTAGCATAAAACTGGAAACTCACTTCACTTGCCAAGCTAGTATTCTTCTCCTCCTCAAAACCATTTGTGTTAGGAAATTGTTTATGCATTTGAGAATGACCAATAACACTTGTAGTGACATAATGAAAACATTTTCAATTCTCATCATTATCTTCACTCTCATATGGGATTGATTTCACCACCTTTAGCATCATCATACTTGTACATCTCGTCAAAAATCATGTCAACCTATTGGAAATGTAGGTGTTGTCGGAAAATGGTGGTGTATCAGAAACGTGCTCTGATCGAAAATCAGTATCTCAGTCTGAATTGGAATCGATTTAGAGATAAACGTCCATAATCGAAATCTGCATCAAAATACTGGCAGCGGAAAAAAACAACGAACGAGATGTGGATCAGAAGTGTGTCAGTATAGCAGCAAGAATCAAGATGTATTAAGTCTGTAATATAATGAGCAATGAACAAATCAGTAGTGTGGACAAAATTGCACTCTTTGATTAATCAAAAATAGAGTACATTAGCGTGAAGCAATGCGCGAGTCTGTGAGGTGCAAAATGGCAAAGCTTCAGTCGCTTGATCGTTGCTTGAATTGATTCTGCACACACTGCTTGATTCAGACTTTAGACTTTTATTATAGACTCACTTGATCGATTTGTTGATGATTGCAGATCAGTGATCAGTACTTGAAAGTATAAGATTGAATCTACTTAATTGACTAGATTCGTCCTACAGTAGATAGTCGTCATTGTAACAGCTTTATGTACAAAGTAGGTTGATTGTCAACGTCGTCCTTCTAATTGCGACGTGGGTCAGAATTGACTGACATTATCGAATTTTGCCTTGGATCAAATTTTATTAGATCCAACTCAATCCGATCTGGAATCGAAAAAGGACGACTCTCGATTTGAGTCGATCCAAGATAAAAAAAAAAACTCGATTTGAGTCGATCCATATCGAAAAAATTCGATTCAAGTTGATCTGATTTTGGATTTTGATTTTTCTAATTATAATATATATATATATATAAAATGTGCAGTAAAGTATATACAGATTTCAAGATGCTCATTACTGAGTGGATTTGGACTTGAGCATTAAAATCCAACACTCCCCTTTAATGTGGATCCTGAAAACTTTCGATCTTCAGATTTAGAATGTTTGTTAAATCTGATGTGATGGTCCTTGGATAGTGCTTTGGTGAAGTAATCTGTTGCCATAGAATTTGTCCTGCAGTAAATCAATGACACTTCCTTGCTTTGCACTTTTTCTCTAAGGTAGTGATACCTTATTTTGATATGCTTACCTCGAGAGTGAAATCTCGGATTCAAAGATAGTGTGATTGTGTTTTGATTATCACAATATATGGTTGTTGATTGTAACTGAGCAAGGTCGATATCTACTAGTAGATTCCTCAGCCAAATTGCTTCCTTGGTAGCATTTGTGGCAGCTATGTATTCCAATTCAGTTGAAGATAATGCTATTGAGGTCTATTTTCGGCTGTTCCATGAGATTGGGCCTTGATTGAATAAGAATACAAATCCAGAAGTCAATTTTTTGGTGTCCATGTCTCCTACCCAATCTGCATCTGTGTAACTTTCAAGAATGTTGGCAAATTGGCTGCCTCCAGAACAATTGCTCAAATATTTTGTTGCTTGAACATATTTCATGACCTTCATGAGTATTTTCCAATGGGTTGGCCCTAGATTGGATAGGAACTAACTTAGCTGATCGAGTATGCAAGGTCAGGTCGATTGCAAAGCATTGCATACATCAGTGAGCCGATAATGTAGTGAAATGGGTACTGCTTCATTTCCTTCTTTTCTGCCTCGGTTTGAGGACATTGTTCCTTTGACAGTTTCAAACCGGGGTTGAGTGGAAAGAGACTCGATTTGTAGTTGGTCCATATTTTTCCAACACATTAGTGAGATATTGTTGTTGACTAATGTAGATTTGTCTGCTGGATCAATTTCGATGAATCTAAATTCCAAAACAGTAATGGGCTGGACCCATATCAGTCATCTTGTATTCTTGGGCTAGCATGCATTTTACATCCTTCAAGAAATTCGGATTGTTACTAAACAGTAACGTATCATCAACATATAAGGTGATGATTTTGAAGGAGGTTGAAACAGACTTGAAATAGACATTCGAGTCCGTCGAGTTTGGGATGAAACCATTCTCGATTAGGAATGCATTTATCTTTTGAAACCATGCTCTTAGTGACTGCAAAACTCCTTGAATTCGGTAAAGATGAATTCTCCCCTTCCATCAGTGTGTAGGGCCTTGATTTTTCTCTGTGTTTGAATTTCAGCAGATGCCTTGAACTATTGAAGAACTTGAATGCTTCATATTTGTTCTTCATAAAATAGGTGACAGTTTTTCTAGATAAATCATCAATAAAGGTTAGGAAATAAAAGGCTCCCCTTGTGGAAGAGGTCTGCATAGGGCCACAAACGTCACAGTGTACAAGATCTAGCAAACCTTTAGATGATGAACTGAATCGGAATAGAAGGGACTTCTAGCATGTTTGTTGATAATACAACTTTCACAAAGAGAAGTCGATTTGTTAATAGAGGGTATATCTTCTTGCACTAAATTTAGATTTGACATTTGTTGAATACTTTTGAAATTTAAATGGCCTAGTCTGAAATGTCATAGCATATCAGTTGCTTCAAAATTCGAAGTATGAAGAGCTTGACTATTTGTAGAATAACAATGGCTTAGCTTGTAAAGGTAGCCACACGTCCTACCAAAAGATAAAACTTTCCTAGATCTGTCAAGAATAGTGCAACCATCTGCATGAATTCGACCCTATGACAATAATCAATGATTCTACTAATTGAGAGCAGATTTTTTGTAAGATTCGGAACATGAAGAACATTGGACAGAAATTTTACATCACCTTTCTGAAATTCGATCTTGATAGTTCCTTCACCCTTGATAGTATGAAATGTCGCGAAATTGTTGCGAACAATTCGCAAAATCTTCTGGACTGTTCTTCAAGCTCACCTGTCGCGAAACTATCTCTAATGGTTCACGAAATATTCTAGATTCTTCTTCAAACTCAAGAATTGTCATCTGTCACGAATAATTCGCGAAAGACGAAAATGTCGCGAAGAGACAAGTGTCGTGAGCAATTCGCGAAATACGAAGCTGAGACGAAGAGATGGACTGTCGCGAATAATTTGCGAACAGAATTTATTCGACCGTGGAAACATAGCGTCTATTTGAATATCAACCGTCGTAAACGGTTAGATATCTATTGTTACAGCATTGAAAGGCCAAAAGACCTGTCTTGAAACAATATAAATACATGTGCACTACTCGTTGTAACACACTCACTCAATCAGAGACACAACAACGAGATAAGACAGCAAGAGATGTATATTGATGATTCAGATTCAGAGTTAAAAAATTCATTTTTGATAAATAGTTTCTTATTGTCTAAATTGTCTTAAGTTGTCTCTTACTTCCACATATAACTTCTGCACGCATATTCAATTAGAACTAATACTATTCTATTAATACATAGATCAGATACAATCCCGATTGAAGACACTGATATTAGTTTGATTTATTTGAACTTGCATTGTGTTCTCTGTGGAAGAATAATTACTATTTTTTCTACAGTGGTATCAGAGCTTATGAAATTAAAGTTGATACAGTGGTATCAGAGCTTACGGAATTAAAGTTGATATAGTTGTGTCTTTGCATCCCTCTCAGCATTCTTCATACATCCATCAGTAAGCCACTTTTGGAGCTTATTTAGAATTAAAAGATGTCATCGATCACCAGTATTCAAGCTAAAATCACTACAATCTTGGACCCAGAAGGTCCAAACTACTTGATTTGGAAATCAAGGACTTCACTCTTGTTGAAGGGCGAATGTCTATGGCAATGGGTAGAACCAATTGAGGAGAAGCCAGAAGCTACTCCTGGCAAAGAACTTCAAGAATGGAGTTTAAAAAATGACAAAGCTATAGCAATTATTGCGTCTTTAGTGCATGACAATATAATGCTAGATCTTACATCAATTTTGAACGCAAAGGATTTATGGGAAGAATTGCAAACCAAGAATGAGACTCGATCCCGTAATCAAATCATGTTCTTGGAAGACCAATTAACTTACCTACAGTGGGATGGCAAAGACCTGAACACATTCGTGCGAAAGATTAAAGATCTATTTATTTCCTTGCAGAATTCTGGTACAGAAAATACAATTTCTAAGAAAAAACAGCCTAGTTATTTTCTTCGAGCCCTACCCAGGTCATTCCACACAACAAGAACCTTATTGACGAAAGATGCGACAATGACACTTCAAAAGGCAATAGACGGACTTAAGGAGGAAGTAGAAGCTCGTGAACACTATGACGACAATGGTGATTCAGATGCTCTATTTACTCAGAAGAATAAATCTTCTAAGAAGTCTTAGTTTAAGAGGGAGTCGTCTAAGAAGAATGAGTCTAAGACAAATGAACAACAATCTGGTAAACAACAGAAGAATTCTGGTGATAAGAAGATCTGCAACAGATGCAGAAGATCAGGTCACACAGAAGAAAAGTGTTGGTTAAATCCAAAGATTGAATGCATTCATTGTCATAAACGGGGTCATGCAGCAGTAGACTGTTATCAGAATTTCAGAAACAAAAAGGAACAGAATCGAAGCGAACCTTCATATTCAAACTATGTCGAAGACAAAGCAGAATGCTCCAGAGCAGCAGAAGACAGGGCAACAAGGAATTCAGCAGCTTATGTTAGTACAGATCTATACTGTTCATCTAATTCAATTCGAGAAGTAGTACTTGATTCGGGAGCCACTTCACATTTTGTTTCCTCGAAACAAATTTTGTCTGAGTACAAGAAGACGAACGATTTGAGATTCATTATACTTGGAGACGGTTCTAAACACGTGGTTGATGGAATTGGTGTATTATGACTGGACACGAATCAGGGTGACAAGAAACTGGAGGAAGTTCTCTATGTCCCTACTCTTGATAAAGATCTTCTATCCGTTGCTAAGATAGTCGATACAGACATGTCAATAACCTTCACGAAGAACTCTTGTAAACTGTTCGATGAAGATTCTGATAACCGGGTTGCTAAAGACAACAGAGAAGAAAATTTATATCAACTGAACATTCGAACAAGTCAATCAAACTCATGAATTGACAGATGTACTGTGGCACAAGAGGCTATGTCACATGAACATGGAAGCCTTGTACCAAGCCAACAAAAGTCAGAGAATTCAAGGAGTCGAAATCAAAAGTAGAGATATTTGAACTACCTGCGAATCCTGTCTTAAAGGCAAGATGACTAGAACACCTTTTAGTAAGGATGTTTATAAAGCACCTGAGGTACTTGAAATTGTGCATTCAGATATTTGTGGACCATTCGGAGTATTGTCATTGGGTGATGCAAAGTACTTTATTACGTTTATTGATGACTTCAGCAAGTTCGCTGTAGTATACTTTATTCAAACTAAATCTGAAGCTTTCGAAAAATTTGTTGAGTATACAAATTCGGCTGAGAAGCAGACAAGCAATAAGCTGAAGCAAATTTGCACAGATCGTGGAGGTGAGTACATCTCCAATGAATTCAAAGATTAATGTACTGATCGAGGTATCATTCACATGAAGACTGCATCTTATACACCTCAGCACAATGGAATAGTTGAACGAAGGAATCGTGCACTGATGGAAGTTGCAAGGTGTATGATGGCTCATGCGAAAGCACCAAAACAGTTGTGGGCAGAAGCAATGGCTACATCAAATTATCTTCAGAATCATATTCTGAAATCTCGAATACCGGATAAAACTCCTCATGAGATATGGTGGAAATCGAAGCCAAATCTTGCACATGTTCGGACATTGGGATGTGCTATGTATATGCACATACCAGATAAGCTGAGAAAGAAACTCAATGAAAAGACATAACAAGGTTTTCTGGTAGGATTCGAGTTACATTCGTCATATTATCGTGTTTATGTACCCGAAACTGGCAAGATAGAAGTTGTTCAAGATGTTAAATTTGATGAGACAAAATACATTACAGATAGTGATCAGGTCGGCTATGAAATTCTCAAAAAGTATTATCAGCTACCAATGACAATAGAAGAAAAACAAGCAGAAGATGAAAGAGAATTACCATATTTAGAGGGAGGTCAAGATCGAGTGCCTGACAGACTCGCTAGCTCGAATTCCAGCAGAAAAGCTCGAAATAGAATCGAACTCGAAACCTGCAGAATCGAACTCGAAACCACTTGTGAGAAGATCTGATAGACAACAAAACCCACCAAAAAGGTATGGTCAGGATGTTTTTAATATAGCCATCGAATTTTATGGTTTCTCTGACAAACCTCAAACATTCGAGGAAGTTGTTGAAGGACATAAAGATCGCTGAATTCAGAAAATGGAGGACGAAATGTCATCCATGTACAAGAACAATGTATGGACACTTGCACCTATACCTGATGACAGAAAACCAGTCAAGTGCAAGTGGATCTACAAGATTAAAACAGGTCCTAATGGAGAAGACATCAGATACAAGGCAAGGTTAGTTGCTAAAGGATTTTCACAAAAGGTATGGGACCGACTAAACTGATATTTTCTCATCGGTGGTCAAACATACATCAATTCGTTTGTTATTTGCGTATGCAGTGGCTCATGATCTGAAAATCCATGTTGTGGATGAGAAGACTGCATTCCTGCATGCAGAATGGGAAGAAGACTTATTCATGGACCAACCACTTGGTTTTATAAGCCAAGAAAATCCAGAATACGGATGTCACATGAATAACAACATTTATGGTCTGAAACAAGCAGTGAGATAATGGTATAGAAACAAGGACGAAACACTGCGTTTCATAGGCTTCAAACCTCTATTTGTTGAATCAAATGTCTATATCAAGCATGTCCAAAATGAAATAATCATTCTAGCTGTTTATGTTGGTGACACGCTTATCTTCTCAAGAAGAGATAAGTAAATTTCAGATGTCAAAAGAGACATTTTTGAAATATTTGAGATTGCCGACCTAGGAGAAGCTAAAATCCATCTAGGCTTGCAGATCGTGAGAGACTTTGAAGGTGGTAAGTTGTATCTTCACCAACAAAAATACACTCAAAAGATCATTGAAGTCTTCAACATGCTCAAATGTAGAGGTGTGCATACTCCCATGATACTTGGAACAATACTGAGCAAGACAGATTGTTCGCAGACTCTCGAGGAAAAGGAATGAATGGCCAAAACTCCTTATCGTAGGCTGATTGGATCATTGTTATATCTAGCAGACAACACCATACCTAACATAGCGTTTGCAGTATACAGGCTGAGCCAATATAATCAGAACCCAGGATCGTTGCATTGGAAGTTGGCAAAGAGAGTACTACAATATTTCCAGAAGACGAAAAACTATGGAATGTGTTATTCGAAAGAAGCTGGATTTCACATCGAATCTTATAGTGATGCAAGCTGGGCATCCATGAAGGATGATAGCAAAAGTATTTCAGGAGGTTGTACTCTAGCATCAAGCGCAACCATACTCTGGATTAGCAAGAAGCAAACATTAGTAGCTCAATCTTCCTGTGAAGCGGAATATGTAGCAGCAGCCAAGATGGCAAACGAGCTGATCTGGATTAAATAGATATTGGAAGGATTTGATGAATCTTCATCTCATGCTCTATATGTCAACAAAGGCTTAGAACGACAAAAGAAGAAAATAACTAAGTAGTCTGCACAAAAATCAGAAGCTGACACAAAGTCAAGAGCAATTATCAAATTCACAATCGAAGAAGAAGATGTTCTATAAGTATTTCAAATGCACTAATCATGAGATCCAGAATTGCAGGGTACTAAAAACAAAGAATGCCGACAAGCAACCAAATTAATAAGTGAGTGCAGTCATAGTATCATATCTATCTCCCGAACTCAACAGATGAAGGACCGTTTATGGTCAAAGATCAAAAGGCGTGATTCGATAATTCTTGGTTTCTGGATTCTGGAGCTACTCAACATATGACCAATCATCGTGAGCACTTTCACTCCTACACACTTTACAGTACAAAGAAATTCGTTCATCTTGGAGACAATAGTACACACACTATTGAAGGTGAAGGCACTATAAGATTGATGTTCCAACATGATCAAAACTACTATCAAATGTTTTGTATGTACCTAAACTCTCTACGAATCTGTTATCAATAAGTAGAATTACTGATATATGTCATAGGGTAGAGTTTGAGTCTAATCAATGCCGAATTATTGATAGGACAAATAAGATCCTTGCACTTGGCAAGAGACATGGATACTTATATAAACTGACGCATTGTTATTTTGACACTAGTCAAGCCTTGTAGACCTTTGTTCTTGTCAATAAAACATTACTTTGGCATTATAAATTAGGACACTTGAATCATACATATGTGTTGAACATGTCCAGGCAATCCTTGGCACTTGATCTATCCAACCAATTAAGTCAACATCCTTGTCTGTCACAACTGCATCCTTGGAAAACAAACTAGAAATTTTTTTAGATCGAGTCATAGGCATGCAACAAAAGATGTTCTAGACGTTGTTCATTCAGATATATGTTTATCAGCCAACCCTAGATTTCATTCTATGAGTAAGCACATTGAAATTAAGTATCGCTATGTCAAAAGCAAAGTTTTCAACAAAGAGGTAAACTTGCAGTTCTGTCGAACGCAAGATATGATAGCAGATACTTTTACTTAGGCACTAAGCTTGGATGCACACAAAATGTTTTGTGCATAACTAATTTTAAAGGTTAAGGCATTTATGGATTCAGATTAAGAGAGAGTGTTGGATTATTCTACTATCGGAATGATTCACTACAAGAATTGCTGCGATTTTTTACGACGTTTTTGATGTAAAATTGTGTTTTAATTTTTTTTGGAATCAACGCAGGTGTCAAAAAATGCGTTGCAATAGGGTCGTTGGAATCCATCGCATTTAAAATCCGTTGGAATTCGACGACAAGCCCAAAACTGGCAACCAGCCGGTAAAAACAATTCTTAAAAAACATGCCACGTGGTCGTCGGATTCCAACGGCCCGGCCCGTCCACGTGGCCATCGGAATTCGACAAAAAAAAAAATTCTGTTTTTTTTTTTGCCACGTGGGAATTTTAAATGTGTCGGAGTTTCGACACTATTGAAAAATAGAAAAAATCTAAAATTTCATGATACGAACTCTCACAAACCAATTCCATGATACGAAATCTTACTTCAGTGTGGAGATTATGATAAGAACTGCAAATACACTATGTATTGCATATAGTACTACATAACAACTAACCTCTTACAATCTTTTCAAACACGTTGAATGAATATTTAGATCAACTATGATTCACAATATTAATCAAGTTACTAGTACACTACAAACCCACTTGTTAACTGGTATGGAAACTAGCATAAATTGCAACAAAAAATGATTACGGAAAATGACCTAGATGACACGAACTGAAAATAGCCATACCTATTTGTGAGTGCATATGCATGTAGCCGGAAAGCGAAGAAGTGCTAGTCATGAATGCTTCAATTGATTCTACTATGTTTGCCACTTTGCTTCTGACCTTTGCCAGGTAATGAGGTAGACAATCAATCACTAAGGTAAACAGATGTTGTAGGATTTGTAGGTCGCCATAAAACCCTGACAAAGGGCCACAACATAACATTACATCAAATTCTTCTATCTATATTTTTGTTGCTCTCTCTGTCTCTCACACACATCCTTCTCTTCCTTTCTCAAAAGGAAGAGAAAACAAAGTTTATGATGCTCACCAGAGTGCTCAAACCCTAAACCTTGAAATGTATAAAAAATATTACATTAACTTAATTTTTTTCTCTCTCTATCTATCTCTCTTCATACACATGTGGATATCATTCAAGCCTCCAAAAAAAGATGAAAGTGTCATGATAGTATTATGTGTGAAAATAAAGAAGGTTCATGCTACACATAAGAGTGCTTAAAATCTAAATCCTATAATCTACAAAGAACATAACATTAAATCAAACTCTTCTATCTATATTTTTCTTGCTCTCTGTCTCTCACACACATCCTTCTCTTCCTCTCTCACTCTCTTATGATCATAAATCACTAAGACACATATTTGTGTTTAACTACACAAAATATACAACACAAGGAAAATAGTATACAAGAACAATTTACAAAGAAAGAAATCTTAGTTGCATATAACAAAACAAAAGAATTAAACTTGGAATGAGACAAATGGAATTGATAGAGTTGAGAAGAAGTGTCAAAAGCCGATCTCCAACAATCGCCTGCAAGAACAAAAGTTAAGAAAACCCTATAAAAATGACACGGCTTTGAGGATTCAGTCACGAATGTCGAAATCCGATATCTGTATTATTCGTCGAATTCTGACGCCCACTTTATGGTTTTTTTTTATGCACGGACAAGTGACATCATCAACTAAAAAGTTGTAATGTCTTGGAAATGGGATGTCGGATTTGTGAAATTTCAAAGTAATGGACCCAATTTGATCTACAAATGATCAATAAGAGTGATTGGAAGCTTGGAATCTTGATCTATATCGAATCATGGATCCAAATCTAGCTTCTAGTTGACAATTTCTATATATCCAGGCAAGAACAACCAAAAATAATGATCCAAAGGCGTCACACGTGTGAAGTACAGCCACTGTATGGCCTGCTAATAGCAAATAAGTTTACTTATTAAATCCTTAGCATTCATCCACAAAGAACTTGCTTAAGAGAGTGAAAACACCAAGATTGCTCCCACGTCAATGTTTCTCATCATTAAACCTCACAATGGATCCATCATAAATCAAGTACACAATCATCATAATCTCTCTCTAGGTTGCTTCCAGCACGTGTGGGATAGCTCATTGTACTCATCTATAACCACTGTGGATAAGATCTATCTAATTTGCCACATCACCATTGGTGGTTAGTGTAGAACTTCTAGATTCCTACAATCTAGGAGATAACTCCTACAATTTAGGAGATTTGACATTTGACTCAAATAAAATCTAAGTACAATGAATCTGAATATTATGAGTGATATTTCACACGTGTGGATCCACATAGATATCAAACAAATTGCATTTACACGGTGAAAATTGTAAAATCCAAAAATCTCCTCCTCAATTTTTACTTTGATACATCTATCTAGAAATCCTAAGGCTAATCTTAACTTGATAAATGAAGTCTTTGACAAGGCACTAGTGAGTAGATCAGCAAGGCAATCTGAAGAAGATACATGTTATAGCTTGATCTCCTTTACTCGAACCTTTTCCCTCACAAAATGGTGAGCAATCACTATGTGCTTGCTCCTTGCATGGAATGTGAGATTGGTTGCTAATGCTTGGCTTGATTGGTTGTCACAATATATGATTGGCTGCTCCTCGGCCTCCATGACTTGTAGATCCACCAATAGCATCTTTAACCACAAGACCTCCTTGCTTGTTGAGGTTAAGGCCTTGTATTCCGACTCGGTTGAAGATAGAGATATTGTGTCTTACTTTTTGGAAAGCCAAGACACTATGCCATCACAAAGGAAGGTAGAAAAAGCACTTGTGGACTTCCTATCCACCTTATCACCTGCAAAATCAACATCCAAATATGCCCTCAAGGCAAGGTTAGATGCATGATACAAAATGCCAAAGTTCTTGGTGGCCGAGATGTACCTCGACACCCTTTTTGCATTTTTCCAATGACAAACCAATGGATTTTGCATAGATTGGCTAAGCTTACCAACACTATAACTTAGATCAGGTCTAGTTATAGTAAGATAGATTAGGGAGCCTATAAGTCTTCTATATACTGTGATGTCCTCAAAGGATGCTTCATCATCACCATTAGAGACTTTCACATTTTGCTCCATAGGAGTATCTAATCCTTTACAATCTTTCATTTCAAACTTCTCTAAGATAGAAGATACATATTTGGATTGACAAATAAAACTCAAATATTTGCCTCTTGATACTTCTATTCTAGTATGAAATGAAGAACGCCAAGATCCACCATCTTGAACTCCCTAGATAATGCTATTTTCACTTCTTTTATACCATCATGATCATTTCCACTAAGGATAATGTCATCTACATACAAAATAAAAATGATGACTTTACCATCATTAAATATTAAGTACAAAGAAGGATCATAAGAATTTACAACATAATAGAGTTTAAGAAGGCATTCAACCTAGAGTACCAAGCTCTAGGTGCTTGCTTAAGCCCATACAGGCACTTAGCAACAACATACTTTTTCTTTTTGATCTTCCTTGATGTAGCCCTTGGCTTGTCTCATCAAGATCTCCTCTTCCAAATAGCCATTTAGAAAGGCATTAGTCACATCGAGTTGAAAAAGAAGCCAATGGAAAGTAGTTCGACCTTATAGAAACTAGTTTAGCAACAGCAGCAAAAGTTTCATCAAAATCTACTACCTTGGTGTGCAAGAACCCCTTTGCCACTAGCCTTGCTTTATATTTGTTGATGCTTCCATCTTGGTTGTACTTCAATCTATAGATCCATTTTCACTCAAGTGGTCTTCTTCCATGAGGAAGATCCTATGATTGCCCATAAGAGCATCATACTCCTTTTGCATGGCGTCCCTCCATTCATGTGACTCCATAGCATCTTCAAAGCAACTCGGCTCATCAAGTTATGGCTATCAGAAGTTTGGCGATTTTTGACCTAAAATTTAAAAATTTTAGAATTGTTCAGATAAATGCATGCATGTAACTCAATGTATTGCTTTTTGGTTGATGAAAATGTATGGATAGACCTCTATGCATGCTTGGATGCATGTTGCATGCGTAATTAGTAGATTGATCATAAGATTTCTTGCATGAAGCTATGTATGGAAATTCTAGATCAAAAAGCAGATTTCCTGGTTGCTAGGCTATTTACGAAAAAAAATTCGATTTTTCGAATAAGTCAGTGCATGTCAAGTTTAATACATGCATGATGTTTTGAAATGATTTTGATATGTGACAGTGCCTGTGAATCTGATAGATCAATCTTCAAAATTGATTTTCACAGTTGATCCATTTGGAACATATTTAAAACAATCCCAGTTTTTTGTAAATTTTTAAACTTGGTCCTAAATTTTTTTTTTGTTGTTTAGATCAGTTTGATATTGATTTAACGAAATTTGCTTAATTGAGTGAAAGACCATGTTGAGTTATGAAGGTCCAGAACATTTCACTTGTTAGTTGAAGATTTGGATATCGACTAATTAAGCTAATTTTGTCTTTCAGAAAATCAATATGGCAGATGATAATGCAGTTGTAGCTCTCGATGGTCAGGTGCCTATGCCTACCTATCTGCAGATTTTCCAATTGTTAAGTAACGAAATAAACAACAGGAGAAGAAAGAGAAAAAAAGCCAAGGTTGTAGATGACTAGTTAACCAAGTGGACCGATTATTTTAATCTACATGGAGTTCTTGAAGATAAAAAGATTGAGAGTGTAATTATGTTCTTTCGAGGAAAAGCTTTGTCGTGGTGGCATGACCTACAACCGAAACCTACCACATGGGAAGAGTTCATGGAAGTGTTCAGAAAGTCGTTTGTGGTTGTAGATGACTCGGACTTCTACCAAAAATTTGTTAACTACAAAATGGGTACTTGGAGTTTGGACTCGTACCTACAAGATTTTATGGATTTGTGGAACAAGGTTCTCTCATTCGATGCAAAACTGGCACTGTGGCAACTTATCCTATGTCTATCAACAGATTATCAGAATGAGTGTAAGCGTAATGTGCTTCAAACTTTTGATGACGTCGTACGGGTCGCGAAAGCGTATGATTCCACAATGGTGGCGTCTAGAAAGCAATTATAGGCCAATCCATTAACACCCAGCCAGAAAAAAGGAAAGAAAAGAGTTCGTGGGAATAAATCTAAATATTTTGACGAACTGGATCAAGCTACATCTGAGTTTAGACAAAAGAAACATTTGTCCCAAAAAAAGACTAGAAAAATGAATGTGTGTTTTCATTGTAGTACGTCTGGACAAATTATAAAATTTTACTCAAAATGAAAGAAAGGCGCAGCTCAAGTCGTTGAGATGCCAGATAAAAAAAATCTTAAGTTGGAAATTGACAAGGTTAATTGTGAGTGTGATTGTTCTTTTAGTACTGCTTCATTCTCTCCAAATGAATTATTTTGTTTGAAAGGCATTGTTAAAGGATATGAAATTAGAATTTTAGTGGACAGTGGATCTATTCATAATTTCATTAACTCTGCAAAATCTTTTGCCGAAACTCAGCTTGGAAACTAAAGCTAGTAACCATAGATATCGAGTATGTCTAGCTTCAGGTGCGGAGTTAGAGACATGGGATGTTAAAGTTCCAAGGCTCCCAGTTTGGATTCAAGATTATAGAGAGTTAATAGATTTCCATTTTTTAGATTTAGCACGTAGTAGAAAAAAAAATTCTATGATACGAGTGGTTATTTAATAAGCATCCTGATATAGATTTTGAGAAGCATGTTCTCTCTTTTCAGGAGGGTAATGAGATAGTTACATTGTTTGGAGACAAATATGTACATCCATCTGGGATGAATTAATTTGCTAATGTAATGGAAATTTTTAATTCATAGTATGAAGCTTATTCTTTTTTTGCTAAGCCAATTTTGGGTTTATCTGAAATGCATCTGAGTAGTTGTGCAATTGTCAAAGATTCTTAACTCAGTAGACTTAGATCAGGAGCAAATTGAGAAGATTAAGATATTGTTTGAATTTAAAGACATTTTGCCAAAAGAATCACCTCATGGAATATTGCCATCCAGATCGGTAGACCATAAGAAGTTAATTCCAGGTAGTCACCCTATCTCTAGACAACCATATCAGTTTTCTCAGAAAGAAGAGATAGAGATTACTACGTAGACTGAAAATGATTTCAAGATGGGGCATATTCAGCCAAGTAAGTCACCATGGGGTGCTCTTGTTCTTCTGAAAGCGAAGAAAGATGGAGGCTTTTAGCACAACATGTGTATCTTGAACATTTTAGGGTGTAGAATTTTGAACTAGAAGAAATATAATAAACAAATTTATATTACCCTTTTCAAATTAAAACATTACTTACCTGCCATGAACAATTGCGAGTGAATTCCCACTCTTGATCTGTCACATGTTCACCATTTTTCATTGCTTTTTTGAGAGTATTATAGATCCATTCACATGTGCATCGAGAAGGTAATTGTTTTAATGGCTCGTCATTCTCATGCAAATGAGTCACCATCCCGTTCCTTCTCCTGTTTCGTCTCAAGGCCACACTTCTCTCTTTTTGGCTTCTTCGTACTTCAAAATCCACTTGAACATTCTTTCGCAATTGTATAAAATGAACGTGCCAATTTTTTCACGTAACGACGCAGACATTGTTCTCACGACTCCTTTTCTTGAGGTAGTTCACCTTTAATGCGCTCGTCCTCTTCAGCATGCCATAACTTTGGCGCGCTAGGGTGTATTTGCAAGAGATATTATGTGGTGTAAAACAATGATTCTTGAACAAGCCAATCTTCTACGATGCTACCTTTTGGCCTTGGCTTTTGTCTCACAAAGTCTTTTAGAACTTTCATAAAATGCTCAAGGTAGAACATCCATCTAGTGTGCACTGGCTCGACAATGGAAATTTCATCAACCAAATGCACAAGTACATGAACTTGTATATCCATGAAAGAAGTTGGAAAATCTCTTTCTAGCAAGCACACAATTTCAATCATTTCTTGTTGTTTCGAATGCATTTCACTCCATTTGATCTCCTTTGAGGTGACCAGATCGGTCATGTTGAATTCGAAAGATAGCATTGTCTTGGCCTCTTTTATCAGATTTGTATTGTTGCTGGAAAGCAACGTATCATCCACGTATAAAGTGATAATGATAAAAGACTGTTGTACTGTTTTAAAGTTAACATTGGAATTTGAAGAGCTAGGCGTATAGCCGTGATCAATAAGGAAAGTATTGATACTTTGAAACCATGCTCGAACAGATTGCTTTAAGTCATAAGGTGTCTTATGGAGTTTACACACATGATTGTGTTTCCCCTCGATAATATAACCTTCAGGTTGCACCATGTAAATGTCTTCTTCGATAACTCCATTGAGATATGCTGTCTGTATGTCCATTTGATGTATTTTTAAATTTGTTGTAGCAACAAACGATAGCAAAAGTCGAATAAAAGAATGCTTGACTACTAGGTTGAAAGTATCAGTGTGATTGATGTGGTATACTTGAGAAAATCCTCTGGCGACAAGTCGGGCTTTTCTTCTATCGATGCTTTCGTCTGCTTTGTACTTGACTTTGAAAATCCATTTTCTATCAACTATGTTTCTGCTAGCAGGTAATTAAGGACAATTGTCCATGTCTAATTTTTTTATAAGAGATGAATGCTCTTTATCCATAGCTTCTTTCTAGAGATCAGAATCTGTCTGACTGAGTGCCTCTTCGACAATCGTCGGCTCGTGAACAAGGTAGGCTACACACTCGTCGATATACTTGATAGGTGGTCTGCTAGCTCTCGATGATCTTCTAGGAAATAGAGAAAGTTGATCATTTTCATCATATTGTAGTTGTTGGACTGTAACATCATCATCTCCTGATTCACCATTGATATGTTGTTCGTCAAAAGTAGATGAGCTTGGACCATTATTGAGAATAGTCAACTAAGGAACTGGGAAGTTTAATATGTCAGGAGAATCTGACAAGTCGGCTACGTGGGCACTGCCTTTTCCTTTGAGGTCGATAGACTGATCTTCGATGAAGATGATATCTCGGCTAGTGAATATCTTCAACTCGATGGAATCGAACAACTTATAGGCTTGATTTGAAGTAGTGTAGTTGATGAAAATACATTTGATACTTTGGAAGTCAAGCTTCTTCTTGACATCGTGAGGAATCTGTGCATAAGCAATACATCCAAAAACTCATAAGTTTGATAAAGAAAGTTTGGTACATGTTCAAACTTCGAATGGTATTTTGTCCGAGAGACCTTTGATAGGACATCTGTTCTGAATATAGGTTGTTGTTGAAACAACTTCAGCCCAAAAGGACTTCGGAAGTGTCGCATGTGATAACTTGCACTTTGCCAATTCGACTAAGGTTCCGTTATTTCTCTCAGCAAGACCATTTGATTGAGGCAAATAGGAGACAATGTATTGTTGCTCAATATCATTATTAAGGTAGTATGCCTTGAATTCAGTGGAGATTTTTTTTTTCCATTATATGACCTCAGTGCTTTGATCTATTTACCAGTTTGATTTTCTGCATGCTCTTTAAATTGTCTGAACTTGATGAAAGCCTCTGATTTCTGTTTAATGAAATAAATAGTTGTTCTTCTAGAGAATTCATCAATAAAGGTAATGAAATACTTTGCATTTAGTAATGAAGGAGTTTGCATAGGTCCACATATATCTGTATGAACAATACCTAATAGACCTTTTGCTGCATGCTTGTGGCTTGATTTAAAAGTAATCCTAGTCTGCTTTTCAAGGATGCAACTATGATAGACAGGGAGATCGACTTTGCCAAAAGGATAGTCGAGATCAAGAGCCATGGATTGTCTGGACATGTTCAATACCGATGCATAATTCAAGTGTCCTAAGTGATGATGCCATAGTAATGCTTTATTGACAAGAACAGAGGTTTTCAAGGCTTGACTAGTTTCAGAATAACAATGTGCCAATCTATATAAGTATATCTGCCTCTTGCCGAGTGCAAGGAGCTTGTCACTCCTATCAATTATTCTACATTGATCAGATTCAAACTCCACCTTATGACCTAAATCTGTAATTCTACTTACTGATAATAGATTTTTAGAGAGTTTAGGAACATATAAAACTTTTGACAGTTGTAGTGGATTTCTTTCCTTGCCTATTCTCAACCCAAGATCTAATCAATCTAGCATCAAGGAGATGGAGTTAGATGTCACGCGTAGATTCGTTCCCATGTGAGCGATAGTATAGTTCAGATTTCAGCATGAATGGAAGATCCACATTTAACTCTAACATCCATTAACCCTAAGCATTAACACTACTCCATTAACACTAGATCCACGATGAAGATAGCTTACTCTTTCTCTCTCATAAAAAGTATAGAAATATGCAATCCCAATAACAATCAGATCCAACAATTAGCAAACACAACAAAAGCATGAGAGATGGAGGAAAAGTGATAGAGAGCAAGGACATTCATAAATCCATTCCACAAGAGAACCAATCTGCTTTGTTGAAATGAAGATATGTACATGTGTAGGAAACTCGACTTGGTCCCTTTTTATAGTAGAGAGGAGGACCCTGGCCTCTGAATCCTATTGGTCCATTTCTGCCTCCCTAATTATTCAAATTAAAAAAAGAGTGGGAACCATCCAAATTGGAGGGAAACCCAACTTTATTCACTAACTTGACATTTAGGCCCTGCGACATTAAAAGTCCCGCAAAAAAGCCTAAAGTCCTTTAATTTACTTTCTAATCAATCAAATCTCTATGTGATCATCGGGTTGGACTTTTACACACGGGGTGCCAAATCCCTCTCACTTATTAACTAGGGTTAGGGTTGCCTTGGGATCTGCAAACCCTCCAACAATAGTAGTTTGAATCGATCATGCTGGAATCGCAATCTTACAGTACCTTCACCTTCAATAGTGTGAGTGCCATTGTCACCAAAATGAACATACTTCTTTGTGTTGTAAGCTGTATAAGAGTTGAAGATCTCACGTTGATTGGTCATGTGTTGAGTAGCTCCAAAATCCAGAAACCAAGAATCATCCAAAACCGCGCTTTGATCTTTGACCATAAATGTGTCTTCGTCCACTTCGACCTGGGGAGATGATGTAACTGTATTTGCTTGTTGATCAGGTTGCTTGGCTACATTCTTCGCTTTGAGAATTCGGCAATCCTGGATCTCATGGTTATTGCGTTTGCAATACCTCTTCTTCTTCGACGAATGAATTTGATGATTGTCCTTGACTTTGAGTCGGCTTCTGATTCGTTGCAGCCTTCTTGGAGCTTTTCTGCTTCTGTTGTTTAGAGCCTTTGTTGATGTATAGATCATGAGATGAGGAAGTAGACGTAGTGTCTTGACTTCTTTGATTATCTTCTTGCAACAATATAGTGATAACTCTGGTAAGAGTTAAATCTGAGTGTGTCGTGATGATCATCACCATGTTCTCATATGTAGAGGGCAAGATTGAAAGCAAAGTCATAATTGTGTCTTGATCTGATCTGACAACGGCCATCTGTTGCAAGAGATTCTTAAATTGGCTAATGTGACTCTAAAGAGAATCACCATTTGACATCTTGAGTGTGAAGAATTTCCTTCGTAGGTGTAACTTGGTAGTTACGTCTCTCACATCATATAGTGAGCTCAGGATGTCCCAAACTTCTTTTGAAGTTTTGGCTTCAACTATGTGTCCAATCTGCGTATATGATATATTGAGGATGATAAACGCGGAAGCTTTACCATCCTTCAATTTCCACTTTGAGTCTTCTGTGTCATCTTCAGATTTCACTTCGATACCTATAACAACATCCCATAGCTCATTGGCGATTGACAAGTTCTTCATTTTAAATTTTCATAAATGATAATTGGATCCATTCAGCTTGTCTGTGATGAGACTGGCTTTACTTTGAGAATCCATATGGAACTTAGTCTGTCGATTGTATCAATGATTCTAAGATCTAATGATGCCAACAATAGGAAATCAATTATCTGATACTGTAAAAGATGATATGAATTGAAGAATATGATATCAATGTGATATCGCGAAAGATGTCAAGTATTAGAGCTATGCGCTCTGATATTGTGATAGTATTAGGCTTTGATAGAGATCACAAGTTCGATACCGTGACAGATCACATATAGTAATTAAACTACTCTGATATCATGATTTAGCACTGATACCATGATGGATCAATTTGATAAGAGATTAGAAATATTCTGATACCAGATTAGAATGCTCTGATACCATGTCAAAAATAGGTGAGTAATGGAAGAGCGAAAACTTCCTACTTCTAATGCATGACTACGCCTTCAATATTGAACAAAACAATAGTGATGGAAATCACTTCAATCTTTAGTAACTAACTTTGAGATTGCTAGAAACTAAGTGATTACGTAGTCAAACATAAAGCATTGAATTCTCAGACAATTTCTATCAGTTACAAAACATTACAGAGATGCATACGTTCTGACACATACTGAACGCAATAAGACGTTTGATTGATTCAGTAAGAAAACAAATTAGATGAAAATGGGCGCAAGTAATAGCGGATCAAAACCGCGCACTGTAAGCTATCTCTGAGTAATTGAGAATAAGTATGAAATAAGCAACTCTGCTAATAAGTAGTAGCGCAATAGAACTCTAAAATAAATTCTAAAGACTGAACTAGAATTCTCAAGAGTGTTCAACCTTGAAAGCTTGGTAGAGAGCTAACTACAATACTTTTTGGTTGTGAACGATCTGCTTGATAAGAGCGCATGAAGTGTCGTGTAATGACACTCAACTCCTTCACAATTCACAAATAATAATGAGATGTATGAACATCTTATTTATACTAAGTAATTAGGTCATCAAATGTGATTGCCAGTTGGCTGGAGTCCACTGGCATTCATCAAGTTTCTTCTCAGAAATTAATTGCTGATAAGCGATGTCAATCGCCATAAATAGTTTGTCTGCATAAATGAGCGAAACTGTCACTGCAAAAACGAACGTAAACTACCATCAGGGAAAAGCGAAAATGCTGAAGTCAGAGAAAATCCCGAAGGACAAAAAATGCGAAGGTCTTCAGTAAAGTCATTTCTTTAGTTTTAGGGCACTTTGAAAATGCGAAAAACGCGATACTGCATTTTTACTCGAAATTTTTGACAAGCAAAAAATGCGAAAAAGGCGAGACTATTGTCAAATTCCATGTATTTCTGCAGACTGTGTAAAAACACTTGTAATTTTGTAGACTGTGTAAAACATGGGAAAATCCGCAGAACAGAATAAACAGTTGGATGAAGATTAAAAACCGATTAGTCGATTAGTAGGAAGTAGAATAATTCAACACAAGGTGCGTCGACCCCTTGAGTATTGCAAAGAAAATTGAGCATTCATGTATGATTAAGTGAACTTGAACACTTAGGAGAACGTACCTTTTTAGCTATATATTCCAACACATGCCTTAAACTAGTACATGAATCAAAATGGACCTTCATGGCTTACCATGAACATATGTTAGTCTACAAAGACTAAGACCTATGGCTTTGATATTTGACGGTCGTAGATATGAGACGATGCTACTTGTAAGATTGGTTCAATAATAGACAAAGGATTGACACTCAAATGTATTTGAGAATGATATATCTCAAGGACCCCTTAAATCCATGATCTTACTTCTATGCTTATGAATCTAAGATGAAAGCCTAAATCATCTATACGAACATACCCTATAATCTCAAAGATGGAGATGTTGTATTGAACCCAAGAACTGAAACCCATGTTCTCTTGACATAAGAGAGTACAAGGCATGACTCAACTTTCAAAATGGATGTACCTACGATGAGACTAGGACCTTACTGAAACATCCTTCGAGAAAGCCTAAGTGACAATATAAATGTAAAACTTAGCTACACCCTTTGATACAAATCAAGTGTCTTATCCGAGAACCTTAATAGGAATCCAAGGATATCACAAGGGGCAATATAAATAGAGACTATGCTAATGAGGTCAAAATTCTTAGATACAATCATTATGGATAAAATAAAATATGATGTGTGCATGTAGAGAATGGAAGAAAGCTTTTCAAGTGAATGAATTGAGTATGCTAAAAGCCTTACACACATTACCCCCCCCCCCCCCCCCCCCCCCCCCCCCTCTCTCTCTCTCTCTCTCTCTCTCTCTCTCTCTCTCTCTCTCTCTCTCTCTCTCTCTCTCTCTCTCTCTCTCTCTCTCTCTCATGGACTCTTCTTTATAAAAAATTACTATCCTAGGTCACACTATAAACAAATATTTATGATAGGGGGGTCCTAAACGTTTTTGCCAACCCAACCTGTTTTGATACTTTTTCAGAAAGATTTTTCCCACCAATTTTGGCTGAAGGGGAGCTTCCACGATACTTCCTACAAAACCACTATATGTAGCCTGTTCTCAGAGGAGTTTCCTCTACTTTACGGCGAGAAGAAGGTTGTAAGAGATGGCGCCCTCCCTGGCTTGAAGTTATCTGCTTTAACTCTATGGTATGTGGTTCTGCTCATATCATGTATTTGCATTCATCTCTTGTATACTTATGAAAGGTATCAAGTGTTGTACATGATAAATGGGAAGGTATGAATTCGTTGTCCAGCGATGGATCAGTGAGGGTTCATATTACCATTTTTGGCATGTTTTTTACTCCATATACTATGTGATGTCCAGCGATTCTGAAGGACTATTTATAATCATGTGAATTATCAATTGAATAAGGCTTGGGATTTGGAATGTTCCAGGTTATTGATATTTCAATTCTTAGTCCTGAACTGTCTCTTATGCATAGATAGATTTCAAATAGATGATAATTATTGTCACTCGTATTGAGAATATCTAGAAGAAAAGTCATGTGTTTAGTAGAGTGAATCCTATTTGGAAGGCACTCATTATTGACTTTTTACAATTCTGGTATTTTTATTTGTCATCTCTCTAGCAAACTTTTATAAGAAATTGGAAATTTCTTCTAAAAAGAGGGGTGAAGTAATGAGTAAGATTCTATTTAAGGACTTATTAGTTGCATAGATTTGAGAGGAATTCTCTAGGGATTGTGTGGAACAATTTGAAACTAGAGATGGTTTGGAATTGAAAATCATTATAAGTAGTACTGAGTAAGATCAGAAGTCACTAATCCTAGGTTTTTGAGGGATAGAAGTGAATTTGATCATGGAATGTCTATTTTAAATCAACCTAATCTTAGTTGGAGTACTAGGATCAGAGAGGGGTTGAATTGAGTGATATTTTTGTGTTAAGTTGTAAGTGGGTTGGAAAACTCGTGAGAGAGAATGTGTTCCTTCTCTCAAAGATGTCCCAGATATGTTATTTACTAATGAGAAATAGAATTCTTTTGTAGCTGAGTTACAAGATTCTCAATGAGATATGAGAGTAAAATATGTGGATTTTGGAGGAATTAGCCAGAGAAGGACATACGTGTATGTACTGGGTCGTAGTGAGATTATTTTCATATGCACAATTAATCTTGTATGGATCTACTATGTATTTCTGGTTACTAGGATTATTTGGTGCACTTAACCTAGTCAATGAACATAGACATATGATCAAGTATTGTTGAAATAGATGCTTGCAGAGTTAACAGATCTTTATGTAAAAGACTTATTGGTTAACTTAAAAGTAATATGGATAAGGATCTAAATGTGGTGTTATACTGGTATAATTAAGATATGCACCTAGACATTTGAGATTTCTGAATCATTGGCAATTAACTTGAGCAGTTGGATTACCCCCGAGGAAGTTAATTGGTAAAACGGACAGTGTGAAGAGAATTCACCTGAAACTATTTGTTTGTGTGTACTGCTTATAAGACACATGATTTATGAATCATTTGAATTCATCAAGAAGAATTGTGTGCATAGGATATATGGAATTCTTGAGTGAGCATTTCTCAGTGGAGAAATAAACTCAATTCATTAATTACTGGCTCCCAGAGAGCTCAATTGGATAACGAATCATAATGATTCCAAAAATGACAACTGAATTTTCGAGAAATTCAGTAGAACTTTGGATATCTAGATCTAGTTCTAGACTGTAATCTAAAATTTTTAGTGGATGAAGATGAAGATGGTTATTGATATCATTTTGGTATGCCTTATGTCTTTAACTACCTGATGGTTTGGAATTTGATAACTCACATTTTGGTTAAAGAATCCAGTTTGAGGAGTATTATGAAAATCCAGTATTTTCCTAGTAAAATATTTTTTTGAAATGATTCTTATATATTTCCTAAGTTGTGTATTAAACATAAACTCCATTATCCTTTAGCAATTAAGTATGTTTTGAGATTCCAGAGAATTGTTGAGAATTCAGATTAGCACGTTGGAAGTGTAAATCTCTTTACTCCAATGTTTTATTGAGTCCTACGGATCTCACATGCATATCTCGTAAAATAAATTGATTTTGCTTATCGAGAGTTTTGTTTACTTTAGTGGATTGTTTTCTGCTACAAATTATAGTCTATTTGTGTTTGTGTACAAGTTCAATCTACATCTCCAGATTGTAGGAGACAATTAGATCTATTGAGATTTAGATGGATTGTTGATTTCTTGCATGTGATACTAGAAATGGGGCTGACATTGAGAGATTGAATGCAGATCGGCATATTGTTTTTGACCGTGTAGTACATGACCACGTGGTACGAAGAGTGGGTGGAGTGTTTTTTTGTAGATGGACCAGGTGGTAGGAGTAAGACATTCCTAATTTATAGTGTCATGTTGTCGTACGTGCGTGCGCAAGGGTGGATAGCATTGGCAGTTGCATCGTCAAGGATCGTTGTCTTATTAATGAAAGGCTGTAGGACCGCGCACTCTAGATCTAAGATTCCTCCAACAAAATTGAACGAAAGCTCGACATGCAACATATTGAAGCAATCTCCGTTAGGTAAACTTTTGATGGCATGTCAACTCATTATTTGGGATGAGGCTCTGATGATTATTGAGTGCGTGGATCGGTCGCTACGAGATATATTGGGTATGGACACTCCATTTGGAGGAGTTCCTATTGTTTTTGGTGGTGATTTTCGTCAGGTTCTTCCAGTGGTACAAATAGGCAGCGTGCTCAAATTGAAGGCACTTCATTGAAGTGCTCACATTTGTGGAAATATATGGAGGTGCATAAATTATCAATGAACATGCGCGCGATGAGTGTGGAGGGTGCTAATAGAAACGAAAAATCAAGGTCCGTAGAGTATTTGTTGAGCGTTGGAGATGGTCGTGAGCGCACATTCAACCATGATAGTTTGGATTTGATTTCTTTGCCAGATGATATGTGCCTACGGATGCATGAATTGTATCAATACTTCAAGAAGTTCTAACTTTGTTAATAGTCTATTGAAGCCCAAAAAGTTAGTCAAATCTTCTTTTGAATCACTTCTAGCAACAAAGCTACAACTAGTAGAACCTCTTGTGTATGGACAGAACTACTTCTATATAGATCGGATACACTTCTATACCCTAGTCTTGATGTAAAACGATTTGAAAATTTGCTACAAACCTGCCACAATCATCAATTACACTACATCGAATCTACAAACAACAATTATACTAACTGGTAAAGCATTTTGCAAATATCATACGAACTGCAGTACCTCTATAGGACTATACTTTGCTAGTACAAACTTGTAAATTTGTTGTAAATTACCAAAAACAACAATCTACAAAAATAGCACCAAACATTCAAAACAAGACTAGACCTACAAGAAAAATCTTAAAAATAGTATTGTAAGGTACTATACGGACTGCACACTTCATCTTCTCAATATTCGACTCTGATAGCATTAAAAAAATCTCCCATTAATTAAACTATGGCTACAAAATGAGATGCCATAGATGATTTTTGCTGCAACTGCCGCCACCGCCACAACGAAGCCATGCTTTCTTCTTTCCTCCTTCCTTGAAACAAAAGAAGATGAAGAAGCAAAATACAAGAAAACAAGAGTTGAGAAATACTAATCTATGATTTAGGGTTAGCTACATGTCCAAACTTTCAAAGTTGAGGGCTCCACCACAATTTAGACTTTAACATTAACGTTTTTTTTCCAAACTCCATTGACTGACCTCAACACATAGTAATACTTAGAATTTGCTTTGCACGGGAACACAGATCATGCTACACAGTAACACAGACAGAAAACACTCTCCTCAGCAAGCTCACATAGCAACTGTATTTCTCAAAATGAAATTACACTGTACACATAGTTGTTCACTCAGGCAACCCATGCATGACCCATGTTGTCGTTGGCGGGACGCGTGTCCCGTCAACTTGCCTTGTGGCGAGGCCAACTGATCCTTATCCACTGATAGGACCCACAGTACAATAACACAGTGATTCTAGCTTTAATTCTAACTCTCTCCCTTAAAGTAGAGTCACTTTTTATACAGTCATATACATAGCTTTAAAGTCAACAAACTTTAAGTACAGAAAGTTTTGATCTAAACTTATCAAACTTTTCTCCAGTAAGTGGCTTAGTGAAAATATCAGCTAATTGTTCTTCTGTGCTCAATGAACAACATGAATTTCACGACTCAGCAGCCTCTCACGTATGAAGTGATATTGAATCTCAATGTGTTTAGTTCTCTCATGGAGCACTGGATTCTTTGCTAGCTGAATGCCACTCTGACTGTCGCTATGTAAAGTCGTGGAATTTTTCTGCTTCATGCCAATTTCTTCCAAGATTTGTCTCAACCATATAGCTTCTTGTGTAGCACTACACATTGCCTTATACTCTGCTTCTGTGGTGGAAAGAGCAATTGTACTTTGCTTCTTACTAGACCAGGAAAAGCAATTACCACAAACTGGAATATATATCCTGTGGCGGATCTATGATCATCATAGTCACCTCTCTAGTCCGCATCCACATAGCCACACAACTCAGGTAAACTATCATGCTTCTTGTAAATCAAGCCATACTCTGAAGTGCCTTTCACATAATGCAAAATGTGTTTACCTGCTTTCCAATGCGTTTCCGTTGGTGCTGTCATAAACTGACTTAAAATGCCAACAGCATAGCATATATCTGGTCTAGTTGTGGTAAGGTAAATCAAGCTCCCTACTAACTCTCTATATAGCGTAGCATCAAATGACTGTCATTCATCAAGCTTAGAAAGCTTTTTACCTGGTTCAATAGGAGTGGTTACTGGTTTGCAATCCTGCAACCTAAACCTGTGCAGCAACTCTTTGATATACTTCACCTGTGTTAAACCCACTTCATGTCCTTTTTGCCACACTTCTACTACAAGGCAGTAATGCATCAGGCTGAGATCTGTCATCTCAAATTGTTCCATGAGGTCTTTCTTGATCATGTCTATCGTCTTTTGATTATTTCCCGTAATAATCAAGTCATCAACATAAAGAGCAATCAAAGCAACCATACCATCAAAGCATAAGACATATAGATTTGGATCGAAATGTGTTCTCACCATCCCCTTTGAACGAAAGTAGGCATCAATCTTGCTATACCACGCATGTGGTGCTTGTTTAAGACCATAAAGCGCTTTCTTCAAGCGACATACTTTATTTTCCTGTCCTTTCATTACAAAGCCTTCAGGTTAATCCATGAACACTTCTTCTTCTAACTCACCATTTAAAAAAGCAGATTTCACATCCATCTGATGCAAAGGCCAACCAAAATGAGAAGCTAAAGCAATAAGTAGACATAGAGTATTCCACTTAGACACCAGCGCAAAGGTCTCCTCATAGTCAATGCCTTTATTTTGTGCGTACCCTTTGATTACCAATCTTGCTTTGTGCTTTGCTATGCTTCCATCTGCATGGTACTTAGTTCAGTATACCCATTTGCAACCAATGGGTTTCTTGCCAACTGGTGGTTCTACTAAGTCCCATGTGCTATGCTTAGCAATTGACTCCATCTCCTCTCCCATGGCCTTGATCCAAATATCATCATCCTTCGCTTCACTATAAGTCGAAGGTTCTTTGCTTTGAATAATGCTAGATAAGAGAGCATAATTTGCTTCATACCTTTCAGGTAGTATCTTCTCTCTTGTTGATCTTCGTAGCTCTCCCTGGTTAGATGATTCTGGAAAGTCATCTATGTCGCGGCTCTCCATCAATCTCTCAAACCACTTAGGGAGCTTTCTGTCAGGTGATCGGCTTCCTGGTGAAAATGTACCCCACGATACATCCTTCTCCTTGCGTTTGTCACCTGCAATTTCAATCCTTTTTGCACCAAAAGGTTTGTCCCTACCTCTCCAACCTGTTTCTTGAGGTTGAGTAGTAGTATCTTGAGATGTATCCTCATGTTCATCACTCGGAAGGTCAATGAATGGATCATCATCAGGTGGTATCCTCACTATACCATTTTTCCTATTGGATGTGTCTATCTTCTCAGCATCTTCGTCTTCATACATCTTGGATTCATCAAAGATAACATCTCGGCTTATATGGATTTTGTTTTCGACTGGATCAAAACATCTATAGCCCTTCACGCGATCATCGTATCCTAGGAATATGCACTTGATAGCTTTTACATCAAGTTTACGTCTCTCTTCCTTAGGAATATGTACAAAGGCCTTACATCCAAAGATTCGCAAGTGGTTCACCTTTGGCTTCTTCTTTGTGAATGCTTCCTCAAGTGTTATTTTTGGTATGGCAATGGTAGGACTTCTATTTTGAAGATAGACTGCCGTGCTACATGCCTCTGACCAAAAATCTTTTGGTAATTTCATCTCAGCTAGCATAGATCTGGCACTTTCCACAATCGTACAATTTTTGCGCTCAGCTACACCATTGAGAGCAGGAGTATGAGCTTGCATAAATTGTCTTTTAATCCCACATTGATCACAAAGATCATTGAAGTCATTAGACTTATACTCACCTCCACTATCTGATCGTAGGACTTTGATCTTCTTACCTGTCTGATTTTCAACCAAGTTTTTGAAGTTCTTGAAGTTATCAAAAGCATCTGATTTCTTCTTCAAGAAGTAGATCCACGTCTTACGTGACATATCATCAATAAAGGTCATGAAATAGAAGGCTTTTCCTAAGGACATGGTCCTCATGGGCCCGCATAAATCTGTGTGGATTAAATCCAGGATGTTCTTTGCTCTTGCAACACCCCCTTTATTGAACTTCTCTCGATGCTGCTTCCCATATATACAAGATTCGCACATCGATTTCAAGTGATCTTCTATGGTAGGCAGTCTTGTTACCATCTCCAATTTTCTCATCAAATTGAGGCTTCCCAAGTTCAAGTGACCAAGCCTCTTGTGCCACAACTCAGTTTGCGAAGGAACGGATGATACAAGTCCATGTTGCCCCTTGATTGTAGCATTCAACCTGTACAATTTTGTATTGGGCTCTCTTACTCCATTCGCAATAACTTTGAGCTTTTGGTTCGCATCCTTCACAAAGCAACGATCATGGGCGAATTCTACTTTCAACTTTTGATCAGTAATGACTCCAACAGAAAGTAGATTTTTCTTCAAATCTGGTACGTAAAGTACCTCCCTGATCAACCTGCTTTTGCCATCATGCAGTTGGATTGAAACCGTGCCTATCCCCTTGATCATGCACACCTCACCATTTGCTTGTGAAACAGATGTTCCATTATCCAACGCCTTCAAACTACTAAACCAGTTCTTGTTACCTGTCATATGTCTTGTGGCTCTTGAGTCAATATACCATGCTTGATCATCTTGATTACATGACAATGCAGATATGAAGATACTAGTGTCTTCAATCTCACCCTCATCGACAAGGTTACCTGCTTGTTTTGGTTTCCCCTTGTCTTGTTCCGCCTGGAATTTGCGACATTCACTCTTCCAATGGCCCTTTTTACCACAATGGAAGCACTTGCCTTTCTTCTTAGTTTTGCTGGAAGATCCTTCATCCTCCTGAGACTTGGCAAATTGGTGCTTAGTCTTCTTCTTGCCCTTGCCCTTGCCTTGTTTTTGGCGTGTCGCAAGTGCCTGATCATCAGTATTTTGACGTCTAGCTTTCACCATTTCTCGTCATTGCTCTTCCTGCATCAAGATTCCTGTGAGCTTGTCAAAGGTTGGCAATCTTTCTCTTGATGCTATTCCGCTCACAAACATCTTATAGGGTTCTGCAATGCCGCATAATGCATTATGCACCAGCTCCACATCACGTATACGCTCTCCAATAGAATGCAGTTCATCTCTCATTATCTTAATTCTGGTCATGTACGTCTGAATGTGCTCTCCTTGGTCCATGCGGGCACTATTCAACTTTGACTTCAGAAACATGATTCTTGACGGATTTGACGTCTTGAACTGCTCCTTTAGCACATCCCATGCCTGTCTGGGTGTAATAGCATCACAAATGTGGGTAATGATGTGATCCTTCACTGACAAGTTAATGAAGGTCAAAGCCTTCCTCATCTTTTTGTCGAATACTTTGATGTCTGCTTCATTTGGAGGCCTTCTCTCATTACCTGTGATGACTTTCCACACATCTTTCTCCATCAGTATGTTTTTCATTTTGAATTTCCACACTGCATAGTTGGAAATCCCGTCCAATTTGCTACTTTCACTCAAAATGGACTCTCCCATGTTTGCCATCACAAAACTGCTTAAAACTTCTACCTTAGGCTAAGAGCAGTATGTCGAGGCCAACAGTGATTTCAGAAGTTGAAAATAATGACCTGCACTTTTTTTCTTACCAGGCCACTCGCCGCTTTTCCACCAATTTGAAAGCCAAATCGGCGTCGCCTTCCGAAATGCACTCAGTCCTCAACTCCCAACAACGTGCCCAGTGGAATGGTGAAACTACTTCTAGCGTACTCCGAACACTTTCTCCGCTGCAACCACTCTGTTTTTCTGTACCATACTTGCAGGTACAGTCCGGGGGCCCTTCGTTTGGAGGTTATAACCTTTCGTTTGGGTCAAAACGGGCAAAGGACCCAAAAATAGGGACTTTTCTAGCTTTTGAATTGTTTCTTCACTTTGAAGAAACTTCACTCTTCACTTGTGAAGGGACCCAACTCAACTTTCAGTGTGAAAATTTTTAATGAAGTTGAAGGCCAGAATGCACTTTAATTCTTCAGGGCCTTGTTCAAAGCTCATCCAATGGCTGAACCAAATCTTGTGGTTCAAATTTCTCTCCCATCACAGATTCTGGACCGTTGATTCATTTGACACCTCATCTAAAAGTTCAAAGTACATCTGGGCATCGAACCAAACTCCTGCAGACGCTATGGTCTTCAATACACAAAGTTGTTCATCGCGTTGGGCGCGCGAACAGCCCGCGACTTCCCTGCCTGCGGCCGTGCCTCCCTTTTCTGAAAACTATCAGATCAAGCTCTCCTGTGGAATGTTTTGAGCACGATCTGAGGCCTGGAGCAGGGTCACCCTATTGAATCCATGACTGTAGAGTGTTCAGTCAGGAAATTCCGTGGAGAAACGGTGATTTTAGCTCAACTTGACAAAGTGGCTTTTTCATCTTTTTACCGCAAATCTGCTAGGTTAATTGTCTGGAGACAAATCTCTGACATAAACCTCAGAATCTCTCCATGGCTAATTGACAGTGTGATTAGCTTCCTTCCTGTCCTTACGGCATCCAAAACGGTGCACAAACAGCGAAGAAATCACCAGTTATGTATAAAAACAGTAACCCCAAGTCCGGTTTCAATTTTCAGCTGGCTTTGAAATTGTCAATTTTTCACCAATTTTTTCCTTGTTAGAAGCTATGCACAGGCTAATTATCCCTCTGCTGAGCTAAGCAAGCCTCTATAAATTAGAAACCGTGCACCAGTGCTTCTCTTTCCGTCTTCAACCCGCCGTAAAACCCCGAACTCTCAGAAGACAGTTATCCCGAAGCTCTCTTCAACGACGACACTATACTGTGTACACTCCCTGTATGGCTCTGATACCAACTTAGAATTTGCTTTGCACAGGAACACAGATCATGTTACACAGTAACACAGACATAAAAAACTCTCCTCAGCAAGCTCACATAGCAACTGTATTTCTCAAAATGAAATTACACTGTACATATAGTTGTTCACTCAGGCAACCCATGCATGACCCAGGTTGTCGTTGGCGGGACGCGTGTCCTGTCGAGTTGCCTTGTGGCGAGGCCAACTGATCCTTATCCACTGATAGGACCCACAGTACAGTAACATAGTGATTTTAACTTTAATTCTAACTGTAATGCCTTTGCAAGACCAAGCCATAAAATAGCATGTTCTTTCCTTGAAATCATTGACATGCAGTACGTTAAGAGACCTCCAAATTAAAACTATGAATATTAGTCAAAAACTATACAAATATATATAATTTGAGCTAAAGTATAGTTATGGCTATGAAAAAAGTCCATAACACTGAGAATGATCAAGATACTGATAAACCACTTACTTGGAGGTCAATTTCACCACCAGGCAAAAAATAAAAAAAGCAAAGAATTACTACCAAAAAGCTGCAAACAGCAAAATTGTCTCCACCTTACTATCGATGCAAGACCTTTTGATACCACCATAAAGATCAACTCTTGTAAATCCTTAACATCTTGTTGCAAAACACCAAAAGGTTGATTGTGGAGCCAAACCACCCAACCAATGAGGAACTGAAGACCCGCCCTTAACAACTTCACCTCTCGAGCCACAGTGAATGAATACAAGAAAAGAGAGGATTCTAGTAACTGCAAATCGAAATTTGAAAGTGGCATAGGGCAAGTTTCTATAGGGATTTAGAGACTCCAAGAGCCTGGGAATAAAACCATAATCCATTACTAAACTCAAGGGCAACTACTATTGACACTCCTCTACTTGCATATGACCGTCAAACACCATGCACTGCTCCACAAGTCATAAATAGAGTGCATGTATAAGGTCCTCAATCCAAGGATCCTATTCTAAGCATGCCAATCACAAGCAACCCAAGGGAACCTAATGGTGGACAAACCAATCCAACCAACCAAGATCGAACGGATCTAGCCCCCAAGCTATGGATCAATCACAAAGAGGAGTATGGCGTCACACCAGCAGCATCCTGCCACCGGTCATGCTATCAAGCATACACTAGTGAGAGCCCAATAGGTATACTTATACCCTCCAATGCCCATGCACCACTAATAGTGCACTGTGACACCTCACTAGACACCTCTGCAACCTATCTGGGCCGCGTCATCCAGTTTTCCAATGACTCACTGATAGACCCATACCAATCCACCATCAAGTGTTTAGGCCTACCCGGAAAGATCTTGGATACAAGAACTCAACGATTGATAAATCGTATAGTTACCGAGCATCTGGTTCAATGAAAGAGATGTACAAACGATGATGATTTCCTAGGAACAAGAAGGAAGCTTAAGGAGGAACTTCCCCAGTTTTAAGTTCTGAGGACAGAACTTGAATAAGGGGGGAAGAATGTCATGCCCATGATTGGTCTCGGGTATCGTGTCCATGCTAGGGACCGGTAGATCGACAACCCGTAAATTAATTATGACCATGTACACATAAGGGCCCTAGATCCCTTATAGTCACAATTAACTTACGGGTTGTCGGTCTACCGGTCCCTAGCATGGACATGCTACCCGAGATGTGAAGAATTGCCAAAAATTGGCAAATCTAGCTTGATCAAAAACCATGTAGAATAGTGTAAATTGTGTACACAAGTGGGTCCCACACATGTGAGGCCATGATGCCACATGGGAAACCCATCCTAATGTAGGTTAGGTCAATTCAAGAGAGTTGGTCATGTCTATTTGGTGGTCATCCCTACTTTATAGGACCTACACCTAAGTTTAAGGTGAAAATTTGACCAACTAGCTACCTACCAAGCATAACTCTAGGAAATAGACTAGGGTTTCATTTTAGGTCAAGGAGAGTGAGTTAACTTCCTTCTTACATGCTGGAAATCCACCTAACTTCAAGAAGGAAGTCGAATTTGCTATGTATTCCCTCTCTCCATAGTGAGAAGATAGAAAATTTTTGGAGCTCAATGGCAATCTCAAGCTAGTTCACTATGTACATTGAGTTTTTGTGATCCAAATGAAACCAAATCGATTTCTACTTGTTTCTCAGGTTGAAGGCCGTACTACAGCCTGTATTACACACGTGTGGGCTTGGATTTCAATGTTGATCAATGCTTTTGATTGCTAATGCTTGTTGTTTATCAAACTGCCAATCTAGATCAACTTTTTTGTGTCTAGTTTTTTGATAGATTGTTAAGCAAGCATCCAATCACTCTTGTGGATCTTTTGTAGATCCATTTATGGTCCTAAAGTACAGTACTTTCACACGAGACCAATCATGGGCATGACATTCTTCCCCCCTTATTCAAATTCTGTCCTCAAAACTTAAAATTGGAAAAGTTCCTCCTTAAGCTTCCTTCTTGTTCCTAGGAATCATCATCATTTGTACATCTCTTTCATTGAACTAGATGCTCGGTAACTATACGATTTCTCAATCGTTTAATTCTTGTATCCAAGATCTTTCCGGGTTCAAGCGGAGACACCTCCGATGATTCATCCAACAGGTCCAATCGATCTCCAAATCCAAGATGCTCTCCTTCATGTAGACTCTTTCAGAGACGACTTACGTGAAATATGGGATGCACTTGAGATCCATCCGGGAGTTCTTATTGGTAAGCTAATAATCCGATCTTTTTTAAGATCTAAAATAGTCCTCTATATCTAGGGGGCGATTAGTAATGCTAGTCGGTACGCATTACACTTGAATCCATCGGGATTCTCCAAAAATACCTAATCCCCCACTTGGAAGTCTCTCGATGATCCTTTCAGACTTGCATAATGTCAGTCCCCATCCTGGGTACAGTAGACATTCTCACGTGCAATCTGTAGCATTTCCTGCATATCAAGTAGGAATCCCACTACTTTCTAAAACTTGATCGACTGAGTCTCAACCGGAATGGGCGACATAGGCTCAAATCAATACATAAGCATAAATGGGCTATAACCGGTAGCCAAATTCTTACTATAACTCAATCTCCATCAAGGATAACATCCTCTTCGAGGAGATTGCTAAAATATGAATACATATCTTAACTAATCTTCTGATCACGCGAGTAATCCTTCTTTTTAATGATCAAGTATAACTAGAAAAGAATTAAGATTCATCAATCATAATTCATTGGATTCTTGTCCTATACTCAATAAAAGAAGGCAACTAGCAATGATTAGAAGAACTTTAAGTTCAGAGTCATCTCTAGTTTAGCAAATACAGCCACCAAAAGCGACCAGTAAACTTCGAATCATGAATGTTCATAATGTCACTTTGGTAATTCGTAAAGCCTAACCAGATGCTCTAATTACTTGGTCTTTACCCAAATAAACATAGTTGATTAGGTAAGATGGCCAGTCATTACCAAAATTCCACTATCTTGTTTATTCATCCGCAGTAACCTACCATGAACACAATCTCCTCCTATTTAGGTATATCTTAGAATCTGAGTTATGATGCACCAATCTCAACTCTCCAGATTCCTGAGACCATACCATATCATAAGAGTGCAATACAATTCTTAAAAGACACATGAGTTGTTCACAAAGTCCTTTCCATCTGAAAAGTTCTAGACTTTTACAACTCACATACGGTGCCAATATAAGGACTGTAATTTAAAAAATGCCCTTACTTTAGCATGGCACAAATTGTCATTCCAAAGTTAGGGTCCCAATCTAGAATATGTCTAGATTTTCCTCTTAAGTTCTAACCTATAATAACTTAAGATTTACCGGAACCTCGTTACGTGAGGTTCCAACCTTTGGCAACCCACAACTATCCAACTCTCCTGAGTCTTCCGGGATAGCATTCCATTTTCTCCAAATGGGCAAAAATAAGTTCCAAAAGTTCTTTATGTATTCTATGCACACCCATCAGTAAATGAATCCAAAATGATTCATAGACGTTGTGACTTATAAGCAATACATCTAAACAAAAATATTCATAAGTAAGATTATATTGTTGATTTTCAACAAATTTCAACTTCAACTCAAACAAACAGTGTTGGTACGCCCTCGGCTTCAAGCACATCAATAAACAACTTTTTTGTTCCATTTCAGTTTCCATCCTAGGCTTCTGGGCCCTTCTGGCCGTGCATAATGCTGAAAAAATGACACCTTGGCCAAGAAATCCAAGAATTCACGTTCTCGGTTGCCCATTGCAGTTAATACAGCGAATATACATTTTGTCAATTGTGAAAAAGCCTTACGGAATCCCCCACCAAGAATTCAGCCCTTATCCAAAGCAAAAAAACCAACGAAATTCGCTCGTTTTTATTCCGGGACGTTGTGTAAGCTAACAAGGTCGCCCAACAGTTTATCCAGTCATCGACAACTTTGGGCTTTCAATCGCTGGAAAAAAAATTTGGTTGTTAGCCCAAGCTGTATATCACAATGGCTAAAATAATTATCAAATAGATTTTGCATTTGGTTTTTTCTGTTTGTTGTCAAAATGAAATTCCAACACATTGTGGTCTAAAATTTTAACCATGTGTTGAAAATTTTAGGGGGTCATCACAGCCGAGTGATGCCGGGTGAGTTTTCAGTTGCCACCCCTAACCCAAATTTCATTCATCCATTTGCATTTAAAATCAAAAAATTATAAAAAATTTACGTTCGGTTGAACTCATTACGGGTACAAACTTCCTAATAGAGCACAGACCAAAAAAATGTAGTTTTACCAAACCAGAATGTGCTTGTAGGATTTATACCAATGAGCATTTGCAAAATGGGCCGTGCAACAAATTTGCGAAAAAGCCACTGTACGCATCGAAATCTAATTCACACAATTTTTAAGCCATTAAGATATCAGAAGAACTTAACTGCATTTAATTTTACGTAGTCTATAACTACCCAAAAAAATGCCTATGGAAAGTCAAAAAAACGAAAACCCAAAAAAAGCTACAATGCCCAGCCCCCCCCAAAAAAAATTCTTACCCGGCCACACGACTCACCACGTTAAAAAAAAACTTTTAGTTAACTAGTAGTTTCACCTACCCCCCCCCCCCCCCCCAATCACGCCTATTTCCTCTCTCCTCGGGTTTCACCATAAACAAAGAAGGAGAATCCGAGAGAGGGCCAGCGCGGCGGAGAGAGAGAGAGAGAGAGAGAGAGAGAGAGAGAGAGAGAGAGAGAGAGAGAGAGAGAGAGAGAGAGAGAGAGAGAGAGAGAGAGAGAGAGAGAGAGAGAGAGAGAGAGAGAGAGAGAGAGAGAGAGAGAGATGGATGTCTCCATCCCTCCACCATTATCATAGAAATCACTATAGGTTAATTGCAGCAAGGAGGGCACTCAGGGGGCAGCAAAGAGGCGCACAAACAGAAGTCTTTATCTGCTGTTTTTTCAAGTTTTCAATCGTTACATAAGCAAGAAGTTATAAGCATAATATTTTGCTCCTAATTAGCAGATTACAGATGCTTTAAGGGCGATTGACAGTTGCTTTTCATTCCTACTTGCCTAAGCAGTCTTTATTATAGAAAAATTAGAGCTTAGATTTGGTTTAGCTTCAGCTTGAAGCCTTCCACCTTTCCATACTCCTGTTCATTCAAAATAGAGATCCAAGTAGAATGCAAACATTGTTTGCTCTGATACCAATATAAGGTCCTCAATCCAAGGATCCTATTCTAAGCATGCCAATCACAAGCAACACAAGGGAACCTGATGGTGGACAAACCAACCCAAGCAACCTAGATCGAACGGATCTAGCCCCCAAGCTATGGATCAATCACAAAGAGGAGTATGGCATCACACCAGCAACATCCTGCCACTGGTCATGCTATCAAGCATACACTAGTGAGAGCCCAAAAGGTATACTTATACCCTCCAAGGCCCATGCACCACTAGTAGTGCATTGTGACACCTCACTGGACACCTCTGCAGCCTATCTGGGCCACGTCATCCAGTTCCCCAATGACTCACTGATAGAGCCATACCAATCCACCATCAAGTGTTTAGGCCTACAACCATTAATTATGACCATGTACACATAAGGGCCCTAAATCCCTTATAGTCACAATTAACTTATGGGTTGTTGGTCTATCGGTCCCTAGCATGGACACGCTACCCGAGACCAGTCATGGGCATGACAGCATGGACCCTCTCGAAGTTATTAATTACATACATGGCCTAGAACGGAATATGGAGGCGTAACTAATGAACTCGAATACTAGGGTGTCAAATATTCACATTAAGGATTAGTTCAAGTCCTCAATACTGTATGTGAAATAATAAATGCTACAAAATGTTTGCTTCAGATAGATCCATTTGCTCCATAATTATGGAATGACAAAAAAAGAGATGAGGTCCAAAGACTAGAATCTTTCAAAGATTAGAGGGCAAAGTTGTGGAATTATAGCTCATTAGCCGATCTTTTAAAATATGGAATCTAGAGTCACATCTTATTTGAAACTACTCAATGTGCTACTTATCAAGATCAAGCTAATGAAATGCAACAATTGCCAAATACCACTCATTCTTTAGGGGAAAATGCTAATGTATATTTACTAGCAACATAGAACTAGTCATCTTATCATCAATGTAAAGAGCTGACCTAGGAGGACTTGATAGAAAAATAATTGGTCAAGTAGGACTTCAAAGATAATTTCATAATTGCTAAAATTTAGTTTACTTTAAAGGCCGATGGCACTCATTTCCTAGTCTTCGAGGGTTGGGTTAGTTGGTTAGCTTGGCATCCAAAGTTTCTCTGGTTCCAAGTTCAAGCCTCCCCTTGGAAACCAAGAATCATTTCCTAGTCTTATTACTCCATATGGTTTTTATGTATAGGGTAGGGCCCCTGGGCGGGGACCATCCGCGATGAGAGGCACCCGAGGGCGGCAACCCGAGGGCGCCTCCCAACTGCAGAAGGCCCCCGCTAGGAGGCCTTCCCCTGTGCAATAACCTCCAGATTTTTTTTTAATTCTATTTTTAGAAGTGTTTTTAAATATAATAAATTTGGATATATGACTTTTCGGATAAAAATTTAAAACTAACCTCTAGCCTGTCTGTTACGATCACAGATGGTCCCAGTAAGTGTGTTTTCGCTTAGGGAGTTGGAAGGCCAAGTCATAAAGAGGCCTTACCGTCGGGGCCGAGGTCTACCGGCAGCCCCCGGACCCTGCCGTTGGAGGGCGTTGCCCCCCAAACCCCCCACCGGGGGGCTACCCCCCCCCCGGACCCCCTGTTTCTCGGGGGCTACCACCCCTCGAACCCCCTCGTTTCTCGGGGGGCTACCCCCCCCCCGAACCCCTTGAGCATTTATTGAAAACCAAAGCAAATAACAACCAAATAGGTATTGAAAATAAGATTTATTTGTGACCCATCTACTGCACGTCTGAGAGGCAAAACGCTCGTTTGACCATTGATCCCCTAAAAAAATTTCAGCCATAAGCTATTTTCCCAAAAACAAAAAAAAAAAAAAAATAATTTGCAATTCTGGGAGGGGAAACGCGTTTCTCAGAATCGCGGTTTCCGAAACGTCTCCTCCCAGAAACGCGATTATGTGCAACTATGCATTTGAACTAACTTGAATGATTGTAAGTTTTTGTTGTTTTTTGGGTTGTCTAAACACTTTCGGCCACATAATTACAAAAAAAATTACTGCATTTCCTTGAGTTGGGGTTTATTTGGCATGGCAAATCAATACAAGTGTTTAACAAACATTTATTGTTTGTCAAAGTTTGTTTGCAACTATGCGCGGCACATAATTATCAAATAGCCTCCACGGCAGTCTTAAATGTAATTGTCATTAAATTAGGCACACACGCACAAACTCTTCCCAGATAAGTTCTTCAGGATGTTCCAGCAAAGAAGAAATGAATAAGCTTGTGCACAATGCACATCCATTCCTCATCAGCTCATTTTGGCTCTAAAAACAGCCTCTTATACAACTTCACATAAAGATATGAAACAAAAAGCATCCAGCTTAGGTATTTCATAGTCCACATTTACAATGTAAATGTCAGTAGGAACTTTCTTTGCTCAATTAATATGTTACAAATGATGATCAATATAACCTTACGGTTTAGTATGAAGATTTTTACAGCCCTTTCTCAGAAGTTAGAACATATAATCAGTGGAGATGCCTGATCGCTGGTGGTGGCCCACTCATTGAGCAAAATACACCTGTAGACTTCGCCAGATTTTAGAAGGAACCAAGGACTAGCTATTCCAGTAACTTTTCAACTGAGCAATATGCAGCAAGAGTTCGTCTCTCCCTTGATTTGTGACTGAGCTAGTCATAATATAAGGTGGTGTTTCTTTGTAAGAGAATTTGAGCTGTTCCTGAAAATCGTTAACATTTTCTTCGGGTTTTCTCCCACCATTCTTCTTCTTCTTTTTCTTGTCACACTTTGTGAAGACCAGGCTCACCGGAATCTGAAATTGGCAGTTGATGTTTAGCTATATGAAAGTGAAAACCAGCACACAACTTGGAAGTCCACCAGAATTGCAAAATTTGGCTCAGCTCACCTGATTCTGCCCAAGCCAACTTGCACAGTCTAAATCTATCTGTAGAGGTGGTATGCTAGCATCCACAAGTAAAAGCACCGCGACTAAACTTTTCCGACGAAGAAAATAAGATTTTGTGAATTTGTTCCAATCAGTACGTATTTCTGTTGGGGCTTTTGCAAAGCTGATGAATCAAAAACAGGCAGCCAAAAAGTTCAGATAACCAGCTCACAAGATAGTTACAAGTGAAAATAGGTGATGTCCAAATGGAGCCTAAGCTTTAAATAAGACAGAGGGGCAACAATAGTTCCATGACGTCAATATACTTATGCCATCGCACCACCGAGTGGTTGGTTTACTTGGATGACAATGTAATTACATGAGAGAGAGAGAGAGAGAGAGAGAGAGAGAGAGAGAGAGAGAGAGAGAGAGAGAGAGAGAGAGAGTACCCATAGCCAGGTAAATCAACAAGATACCAAGTCTTATTGATGAGATAATGATTTATGAGCTGTGTTTTTCCTGCGAAGGAGAGCAAGAGCTTAATCGTAGATGAGCCAACTTTACAAACAAAAGTTTCAACAAAAAGAACAATTTTGTTCTGTAAGAATTGCACTCCAGGTGATTGGAATGAATTAGAATAATTTCCTGTAGATAGAAATTCATCTGAACTTTACAGAATGATAAGCAACATACTGCAATTTTTATACTCTGCAGAGAAATATATTATTGTTTGGATTTTACATTGTACACTTTTGTGAACATATTGTTGAACTTCAATACATGATACAACATCACACAAAGTTAGTAGAAAAATTGCAAGATGGGTTTATGCATTATCTGCATATATGACAGTATAACTTTGCCGATCCTTGCTTGTGATATGTAGGCTCTGAATTTCCAGGGTTTTGGCAGCCTATGATGCAGTCAGATGAGATTTAGAGGGCTCCATGAGGGTACCATCTGGTTTTCTTCTGATTTTCATTGGTGATTGGATTCTAGTCAATGCTATCCAAAAGCTTGGCAGGTTTTATAAACAAAACTGAACAATCAAATAGACTAAAGGGCCGCATCATAAGATATTCTAATCTTAATGTTGATCTATGGAATTTTATCTGCTGCTAGAAACTCTGTGTTAGTTTTACAGTAGCAAAAAGGAAGAAAAAAAAAGAAAACGATAGTTTTTCTCAAAAAAACAATAAATATCTGTAAGTCTGTGATGTCATAAGGTAAAAGCTTAGAAACAATATACGAGCAACTCAAAAAGTCAAAGGATCTAAGTCAAAACACTAATATAAAATTCAATAAACAAAAAAATCTTAGCCAAACAACATTGCTTATGTCTCATCAGTACCCAAGTTGGATCTGAAAGGTCATACAGAACGTTGGTGAACTCAATGGACTGAAAAGAAACAGAGAAGTTGGCTGCGTAACTACTGCATCCGGGTAACATCCTAAAGAGGGAGGAAACCTCAAAAACAAATTATGATCACAGTTCCAAAGAATCATGATTGAATTGATTCTGAAAGGATTTGATGGAGATTCTACTGGTCTAGATTTGTCTGCACCTTTTTCCAAATCATTTAGGTCCCATATCAGAACTTAGCAGATTTTTGATAAATATTGTGATATACTGTATAAACATAACCTGAATTATTTGAATCTTCTAGCAGTCATAACTATAACCCTAAAAGACATAAGACTTTGAGAATCTTCTGCAGTCTAGCTTACACATGTGACCCCTACCTTAATTCATATGTTCAGCCACTCCAACTTTATGTCTCTACAATAACCCCTAGTATCATTTATGTTGTATGTTACTATACAGATTAGTGTCTATTAAGAGAAAATTTTATTTGTGGTATGGACAAGCAATTCCAAAGGGAAGTTATGATACTGAGCGGATCTATGGAGTAGTAGCTACAGGCTGTTGGATTGACATCACTCTTTTATGGTGTGGTGAGCTCTTGGGCGCTAGATCCGATTGATCTAGGTTTGTTTGTGTTTTTTTGTCCACCATCTGATCTTTATTGCTCTCGTGGTTCAGCCTTCTAACCTAGGACCTTGGGGGTCTTAATAGTAGTGTCACTCTCTCACTTGACGTGCACCCTACAGGCCTGCGGGCATCTTCTTGTACTCGCATTAAAAGTTTGTGCGCGATTCATCCCCAGGCAGCTTGTATAGGGCACATAGATATACCTTCGCCTTTCTCTTGTTCTCCTTCAAGTTAGAGACTGCCACTCTCTCACTTGATGTGCACCCTTGGATGGGCATCTTTTTGTACTCAGCATTGGAAGCCTGTGCAAGGACTAGCATGAGGCTATAGAAGAAGCTAAGCGAGTTGGACTAGTGCACATAGGAGATTTAATTTTACCTAGAACCTAAAAAAATGAAAAAATGCAGCACTACAACAACACCCGTAAGTTCAAATTTGGAACACTGTAGGCGAAGATGGTTCGTAATTTTGCTGAATAATAAATTCATGGTATACAGGTACAGCGAATTTTTGCATACTTAAAATACTCCTATGTGCAAAAGACGTATACAGGGCGTATGGGAGTACAGTTAGGGTTTTTGTTTAAGGGTTTAGGGCTTATCATACATATCCAGGGTTTTTGTTTTTACAAAGAATTCCAGTATAAGCTTTTTTGAATAATAACTAGCTCTATTTCACATAAAATACACAACGTTGAAGGACTGAGCATAGCATACCAGGCCTCTTTGACGTTTGGGCGAGCTCTTTGCGATGCACCAAAGCGTTTACAAGCGATGACTTGCCGACATTGGATCGACCTACTACGGCAAACTCTGGAAGTCCATCCTTGGGACATTCTGACTCATGGCTGCTACTTTTGATAAACTCTGCCTGCTTTATTTGGGCAATTCGGGCACTGATTTCCGGCCCCACCAGAATGTTTGATCCTGGCAGAAGCCTCACATTCTTTGCCTCATTCAGATCTACGTTTGGTGCTATAAAAGTTGACCCCTGCCCTTCAGTGAGGGTTATTGGCCCTAGCCCTAATGTTGCATCCATCTTTGGCATTTCTGTTAAGGGCAATTCTGAAAACCTGGACACGGCAGCAGAAACAGCATTGTTTCTTATTGGCAGGCTAAAGGATGAGCCAAAATAAAGGCCTTGAAGCAGCTTAAATTGACGTCGGAGTGGATTGCTTGCCAGTATCTGCAAGGCATGGTTGTAGGAAAGTGCCGCAAACTGGGAAGACGACGAATAAAGGCGGCAAGGCAGCAGAAGGCGATGGTGGTGCAATGCCATTGTGGTCGCCATAGCCGAGCAACTGTAGCAGCACGAACGGAGTCGTTGTCGCAGGGGCAAAGGAAGAAACCCTAGCTTTTCAAACCCTAAAAAATTTGTGTTCATATTCTTAATACAAGAAATGTGGAGAGGCACAAGAACAAACCCTAGCTTTCCAAACCTAAAAATTTGTGTTCCTATCCTTGATACAAGAAATGTGGAGTGGGTGCAAGATCCCCATGTAAGGCGTCATGTAGTGAAGATCCCCAACACGCTTGGAATCTTCCTAGACCGCTGTGTCAAGTGACCCCCTTTGAGAATGTGATATTGGGACTGTAGGACATTTTTCGTTGTGCACTCTTCTTTTGCTCTAGCAAGAGGTGGCTTGTGGATGGGAGGGCCTCCTGAGCTGGAGTGAGAGGTGGCTAAGGAGAGGCCACCACCTGATCTAATGTGGTGCAACTCGCACACTTCCCACTCGTTGTAGCTTGAGAGGCTGCGATATACTCTGATGAAGGTAGAGCTATCGAAGATTGCTTGTGGCTGTTCCAGGAAACTGGACCATTGTTGAGGAAGAATGTAAATCCGAAAGTAGATTTACGAGTGTCTACATCTGGCCTTTAGTAGAACATTTGTTCTGAATATAGGTTGTTGTTGAAACAGCTTCAGCCCAGAAGCACTTCAGAAGTGTCTCACCTGATAACATGCACTTTGCCGATTCAACTAAGGTTCTGTTCTTTCTCTCAGCAAGACCATTTGACTGAGTCGAATAGGAAGTGATGTATTGTTGTTCAATGTCATTGTTAATGCAATAGTCCTTGAATTCATTGGAGATGTATTCTCCCTCGTTATCTGACCTCAGTGCTTTGATTCATTTGCCAGTTTGATTCTTTGCATGCTCTTCGAATAGTATGAATTTGATGAAAGCCTCTGATTTCTGTTTGATGAAATAAATGACTGTTCTTCTGGAGAATTTGTCAATAAAGGTAATGAAATACTTTGCATCTAGTAATGAAGGATTTGCATAGGTCCACATATATATGTATGAACAACATCTAACAGATCTTTTGCTCATATGGTTTGACCTAAAAGGAATCCTAGTCTGCTTTCCAAAGATGCAGCTACGACAGACAGGGAGATCGACCTTACCAGAAGGATAGTCGAGATCAAGGATCATGGATTGTCTGGACATGTTCATAACAGATGCATGATTCAAGTGTCCTAAGCGATGATGCCATAGTAATGCTTTATTGACTAGAACAGAGGTTTTCAAGGCTTGACTAGACTTAGAATAATAGTGTGCCAATCTATATAAGTAACCCTGCCTCTTGCCAAGGGCAAGGATCTTATTACTCCTATCAACTATTTTGCATTGCTCAGATTCAAATTCTACTTTATGACCTAAATCTGTAATTCTATTCACTGATAACATATTTGTAGAGAGTTTAGGAACATATAAGACCTTTGATAGTAATTTGAATTGATCATGCTGGAATCGCAATCTTACAGTACCTTCACCTTCAATAGTGTGAGTACTATTGTCACCGAGATGAACAAATTTCTTCGTGTTGTAAGGAGTGTAGGAGTTGAAGATCTCACGTTGATTGGTCATATGTTGAGTTGCTCCAGAATTCAGAAACCATGAATCATCCAAAAATGCACTTTGATCTTTGACCATGAATGCACCTTCATCCACTTCGCCCTGGGGAAATGATGAAACTGTGTTTGCTTGTTGATCAGGTTGCTTGGCTACATTCTTTGCTTGGAGAATTTGGCAGTTCTTGATCTCATAGTTATTGCGCTTGCAATACCTGCAAAACATCTTCTTCTTTAATTGTGAATTTGATGACTGTTCTTGACCTTGAGTCGGCTTCTGATTCATTGCAGCCTTCTTGGAGCCTTTCTGCTTCTGTCGCTTAAAGCCTTTGTTGACATAGAGAGCCTAAGAGGAGGAAGTAGACGAAGTGTCTTGACTTCTTCTATTATCTTCTTGCAGCAACATAGTGATAACTCTAGTAAGAGTTAAATCTAAGTGTGTCAATATGATCATCACTCAGTTCTCATATGTAGAGGGCAAGCTTGAAAGCAATGTCATAATTGTGTCTTGATCATCTATGACTGATTCGACAGCGACCATCTGTTGCAAGAGATTCTTAAACTAGTTAATGTGACTCTGAAGTGAATCACCAACATACATTTTGAATGTGAAGAATTTCCTTTGTAGATGTAACTTAGTAGTTACGTCCCTCACATCATATAGTGAGTTCAAAATGTCTCAAACATCTTTTGACGTTTTAGCTTCAACTATGTGTCCAATCTGTGTATCTGATATATTGAGGATAATAAACGCGAAAGCTTTACCGTCCTTTGATTTCCACTTTGAGTCGTCGTCTTCAGGTTTTACTTCTTTACCTCTAACAACATCCCATAAGTCGTTGGCAATTAGCAAGGTCTTCATCTTAAATTTTCACAAATGATAATTAGATCCATTTAGCTTGTCTACGATAAGACCAGCTTTACTTTGAGAATCCATCTGAAACTTAGTCTGTCGATTGTATCGATGATGCTAAGATGTGGTAATGCCAACAGTAGGAAATCAAATTTCTGATACTGAAAAGTTGAAAAGAACTAAAGAGTATGATATCAATTTGATATCGTGAAAAATATTAAGTATTAGAGCTTTCGCTCTGATATTGATGAGAATCGGTTCGGTGATATGCTCTGATGTCTCTGAAGAGGAAGTTTCGTTGTCGCGAAGCTTTCGTGAAACAATTGCGAAGGTGAAACAGCCACGATTCTCTTGAGACTCGGATGGAGTTTAGATGCGATTGCTGGTCACTGCCAGCTGAATCACTCCTATAGTCCTCCGGAATGTAGTCAGGCATTGCTGATCTACATTTTGTAAATTAATGCAACATTCAACAAATTCAACCAATGTGCGAAACTGAAATGTATAGGAGAATCAGACACACGAATAACAGCAGACACATTTACATTCGAGATCAGACACGACAAGAAAATCATCTATATTGATCTTTCTCTTATACTTCAAGCACTACATGCAAATCCACGCAGTGCATTGGCGTGAGAGAAATACGGTTCTCTCACGAGTAATGGTCTCGCTTTACTAGCAGACAGTTGGATCTATAGATCCTAGACAGAATTGTCTTCGCATGCAAGCGGATATGTATTCTATAATTTCGTCTTGATTGCTTACCAGCATTAGACTACTTCATCACTCTATTTGTCAAGTATCATCTAGTAAGTATATAGTCGCTCTATGTAGCTTTTTTGATGTCTAGATCCATCTCCAAGAATAATGAATCTTGAAGGATCTACACTTCTAAAATCAGACATCATTCGTCTTGATGTCACAAAGTTGAGGTGGCTCCCGAATCTAGGATCACCTCATGTGTGTCAGATGTTGATGCTGCACCTCACAAATGTAGGCGGTCGAACAATTTCTGTTCATTCTTTCTTTGCCCATCTTCGAGCTCTCAAGCTCCTCGACATAGGATGAACTATTAATGTTTTCCTGTCTGTTCTACGCTGATTTGTTTCTCGGGTTCTGGTGGCGATCCATGGCTGCATGACCCTTCTTGTGGCAATGGATACACTCAATCTTGGGATTGAACCAGCATGTATCTACTGTATGCCGTCTCTTCTACATCTCACGCAAGTCTTCTTGTCTACACCTTGTTGCTTTGACCTCTCTTTGCTCTTCCAGTTGCCTTTGTTGGTTCTCTCTGCTTGCTGATCACGATCCTGCCTCTGATTCGACTCCTTCTTAGGCTTGAATTAGTTCTTGGACCTTTCTTTGTTGCCATAGAGGGCTTGGTCAGAGCCATCTTTGTGATCAAGATGCTCTCTCGCCTCGATTTCCTCTCGAATCTCAATAATCACCTTTTTGAGGTTCATGGTAGGATCTTTCACGAGCAGGGTTCTCGTTGTTTGGAATGATTTGGGTAAGGCTCTCAACAGATACGTGATCTGCTTATCAGCTAACACAACGTTCTCTACTCCAGAGTTGTGTAGTGACATGAACAGATCCTTCATCTACCTTAGGAAAGAAGTGAGGTCTTTTCCATCCCATTGTAGATTCGTCAGCTGATCTTCCAGCATCATGATTTGACTTTTTGATTTCGTCTGAAATCTGGTGAGCAATGCATCCCACATCTCCTTAGCTTTGGAGAGTATAGCCAGGTCAAGTGTAAGACTATCTTCGATGGAAGATGATAGCAAGGCTAGTGCCTTGTCGTTTTTCTCCCTCCATTCGTGTAGCTCCTTGTCTGATGTCGTAGGCATCTCCTCTGTGCCATCCACCCAGGGGAATAAACCTTCGCCCTTGAGTATTAGTGGTGTCTTAACTTTCCAGACTAGAAAGTTGGATCCTGAAGAATCAAGTATTGTGTAGATCTTGCTCTGCATGCTGCTAATTGAAGCCATTGCTTCTGAAGTCTGTTCCCTCGTTGATGGTTGTTTGTCTGAATGCTTGGCCTCCTGGATCTAATAGCTTCTTGGCTATGTCAAATTATGACAAGATAGGTAGGCATGGCTCTGATACCATTGATGAGAATCGGTTTGGTGATACGCTCTGATATCTTTGAAGAGGAAGTTTCGTTGTCGCGAAGCTTTCGCGAAACAGTCGCGAAGGCGAAACAGCCACGATTCTCTTGAGACTCGGATGGAGTTCAGATATGATTGCTGGTCACTGCCAATTGAATCACTCCTACAATCCTCCAGAATGTAGTCAGGCACTGCTAATCTACGTTTTGTAAAATAATGCAGCATTCAACAAATTCAACAATGTGCAGAATTGAAATGTATAGGAGAATCAGACACACAAATAACAGCAGACGCATTTGCATTCGAGATCAAAGACGACAAGAAAATCATCTATATTGATCTTTTTTTGATACTTCAAGCATTGCATGCAAATCCACGCAGTGCGTTGGCATGAGAGAAATATGGTTCTCTCACGAGTAATCGTCTCGCTTTACTAGCAGATAGTTGGATCTACAGATCCTAGATAGAATTGTCTTTGCACGCAGACGAACATGTATTGATTGCTTACTAGCATCAGACTACTTCATTACTCTATTTGTCTCATCCAGTAAGTATATAGTCACTCTATGTAACTTTTAGATTAGAGTGATTAAGCATCTACAACTAATCAGGAAATTACAAGAGTGGCAGATTAGCCATGACCTATAGTGTATCTGCTGACGTCATGCCATCAGATCAAACATCTGTACTTCTGGGTACTTGCATAATCTTTGTTGGTACTCTTTGGGGCATGAGGGCAGAAAAACTTTCGCGATATTTTTCGTGTCGCGTCGTTCGTTTCGTCTCCGTCATCTGACTTTCCTGTGTTGGACTGCAAAAGATTCTTGTTTGCAAATCTTTCACGTTTGTGTCTTCCCGTCAGGTGTTCGTGAAACTTTTCTGCTTCGTGTATTTTGACTTTCGCATTCGCGAACATCTTCGTCAGGTAGAGGGCTAAAAGCTAGCAAAGCTTTGTAAATAGAAACGTTTTGTTTCTTTAGCTCCCTCTCAAAGCGTGATAGCTTTACGATCCCGAGACTACTCCTCTGTCTCTCAAAGAGTCCTTTGTCTAGGGCTTTGGTGAAGATGTCAGCAACCATGTCTTTTGTTCCGATGAAGGTGGTCTACAACATCTTCTTTTCAATTAGATCCTTGATCAAGTGATACTTGATCGCAATGTGTTTTGTTCTAGAATAGAACACGGAATCTTTCGTCATGTGTATTGCAGAGGTGTTGTCCATCTACAAGACTAGAGCCTCATTCCTTGTTTCACCCAATTTGTCCAAGAACTGCCTTAGCCAGATTATCTCGTTGGCCATCTTTACTGCTGCAACATATTCTGCTTCGCAGGATGACTGGGCTACAACGGTCTGCTTCTTGCTGACCTAGAGAACTGCTGCTCCTGATGCGATGGTGCATCCTCCTAAGACGCTATCACAATCGTCCTTGAGAGATGCCCAGCTAGCATCGTTGTAGGACAGTATCCTGAAACCTGCATCACGACAATAAAACAACCTGTAATCTCTCGTTTCTTGAAGATATTGCAAAATTCGTTTTGCAGTCTTCCAATGTGTCGAGCCTGGATTAGTGCAGAACTGGCTCATCCTGAATACTGCATAAGCAATATCAGGACGTGTGTTGTCGGCAAGGTACATCGGTGATCCTATCAGCTTTCTCTAAGGTGTTAGTTGCATCTGTTCTCTCTCTTCCTCAGTCTTCAGACAACCATCATTTGTCAGCACTGTCCCTACGAGCATTGGAGTATTTGCACCTTTGTAGTTCAGCATCCCAAAAGTCCTCTAGGATCTTCCGGGTGTATCTGGACTGGTGAAGGTAGAACTTACCTTCCTCATAGTCCCTTTCAACAAGCCTAGGTAACACCTGGCTTCTCCCTAATCCACGATCTCGAAATATTTCGAGATGTCTGTCTTCACTTCGGCGATCGGCTGCTCACTCCTGCAAAGTATCAGAGTGTCATCCACATATACAGCCACAATGATGATCTGCCCATGGTCTTTCTACCCCACCATAGCTCATGTGGTGTCGTGTGAGGAACACCAGACTTGCCTGTTCGATTCTGGATGTATGCGGCTGTAGCTAATGATCTGGGTAAGTGTTACATACCTATGTAATAGTCCATTTAGTGTTGGGGGCTTAATGGCAAGGTACCCTTAAGATTAAGGGTATGTGCCCTTGTATAAGGACAAGCAAGTGACTATACCTTAGTTGGAGGTATGGAGTCATGTGACCCTTGGTTAAAAGGTACCCTTAGTATTAAGGGTACGTGTCTTAGATTAAGGTACTAGTGTCCTTGGTTAAGGGAAGCTAGGTGTCTATGCCTTGGATGGAGGTATGGAACCTAGAGAGGTGTTAGAAAGTCATTGGATGACTATTTTTCTAAACCTTGGGCCTCAATCTTGAACCATATCACTTAATTGGTCTAGGACCAAAGTATATATGCACAACTTGGGCAATGGGACCTAGTAGGAGGGCGCCCTTCTAAAGTGTCCATTGAGCTCCCAACTCCCACAAGAAAGGCATTCAAAGAGTCATAGGTTATGGAAGGAGTCTCTTGACCTTCCATAAGCCTATGGAGGCTCTTGGAGATTCTTTAACTCCCCTAGGCTTCTCTCTCTCTCATTGGATGAGCATGGAATTCCATAGTGCATTGGAGGGGTCCATGGGCTATCTATATGAGGGTAGTAGGTGCCCATTAGGAGGGAGAGATCTCTCTTGTTTGCTTTGCTTATGCTCTAGTGTTACTACTAGTGTGTAGAGTGCTTTCTTGTGGTAGTATGCTTGAGGTTTGGATCTTGCTTATGGTATGGGACATAAGTAGGATTTGGATCTTGAGAATGCTATGGAGTGTTGTGGTATGCTTGTGATTTGTTGCAAGGGGGTGCTAGATAGGTCTTGCTTGGAGCTTGGATCTAGCTATGGTTGGGTGGTGAATACCACTTGTTATCTATCTTTGTGTTTAAAGAGTAGAGACACAGGTGGAGGAGATATCCTTGGAGGCTTGCAGATCCTTACTTGCAGGTGGAGGCATCCTAGCTTGGAGTTGGGGAGCATCTTGAAGCTTGTAGGTTGCTTGGAGGACATTTGGAGGCTCTACCTTGGATTTGGAGGTCTTCCTCACCTCTACTTGTAAAAGTAAGGCTCTTAGCAGGTACGTGAGCTGCTTCTCAGCTGACACAACATTCTTTACTCCAGAGCTGTATAGTGACAAGAACATATCCTTCATCCTCCTTACGATGAGGTCTTTTCCATCCCACTATAGATTCATCAGCTGATCTTCTAGCATTGAAGATTAAAAGTGATTAGATGATTGGTAAGAAGGAGAAAAACCCAACCAAACCTAGATCAAAAACCTGGATCTAGCCCTCGAGCCATGCCATGTGAAGGCAAGAGGAGAAAAGAGCAACTGGCAACCTAAACCCAAGTTGTCGATGGGAGAATCCCTACCTTAATATATAGAGAGTAGGTTCATGTGCATGAACCCATGCAATCCCCATGCAGGTCAACTATAAATAGGTCACATCTCTTCATGCAATTGTCCTGCCTATATCCGTCATACGTACATGCACTACTCCATATGTCTCAATTAGAGTGTCTGGGTCCTCTCAAGATTATTAGTCACAAATAGGCCTTGACATGGAATTAAATCTCGGCGTGGCTAACAAATACCGAAGGGCAGTCTACCATATTAGGACTATTCCATGTCCTTAACTTAATATGGCCATGACATTCTTCCTCCTTTGAACTAGTTCTGTCTTTAGAACGAGAAAGAGAAGACATGAAATTGTTTCTTAAGCTTTCAACTTTTATTTGGAATCATTATCCTTAGCCTGATCTTTCCATCTGAATAAGTACTCATAGATGCAACAATTCTTCAATTGTTTGCCTCTATAAAAGAGTAATAATTCAAAACCCAAAGATACACTAAGCTATAAATCTTTCAAATGAGTTGATATTCTCTAAATAAAAGTCCATCACCTTCATGTAATCCAAATTACACGAACCACTGGGTGAATTAACTCGTTATTTTTGAGATCAAGTCCAAAAGCTAAAGAAATTCATTTTTTTGATAGTCTAAATCCGTCCACAATTTCTTGCAGATAATAGTGCAAGTATTCTTAGAATATCCAAATATTCTAAAATACTACAATTCAATCAACTAAAATCTTTAGGAGATCCATCAAGTCTCGACAATTATAACTCAATCCAAAGTACTGCAGTTACTCGTGAAATGGTCTCATCGATAAATATCTCTTCGCGAAACAAAGGACAAAACTTGATGTCGCTATCAGAAAGTGTGAAGCCAAAATTTTTCAATGACTTTCCAGATGCTTGCATGTGCATCTCCACGTCGAGAAGAGCCCTATCTATCATAATCTGGCTCACATTAATGGTCTCGCACGTGACTGGTTGGCCTAACTTGGGCGCATAATCCTCTACTAAATGCGGCTCTATTATCTTCCAAAGGTCTAATGGGTCGGAAGGGGCACATTTCAAGAGAAGTATAGCGAACATGAGTTGAAGCTGCGATGGAGTCCTCCATGAAGCTACCTCACGTAGACAATTACTCCACTCCATTGTGTCATTTATAAGAAGTCTTTGCTTGCAAGCATCTCTGAACGATGAAACCAACTCGTCGTCAATTGCGCGCAAGTCCTCAAAACTTATTTTACAAAGGGTCTTTTTTGGATTTAAAACTCCTCTAATGTCTACATCTCCTCTCCGATGCAGACTCTAACTCTAATGTACCATAGGTGGGATCACAATGAACATGATTTGGCATCCCACCAATACTACCTACAACATCAATAGTAACGGCCGACACACCCTCAATGCTACGCGAGTTTGGCACCAAACTTGCACTCGGACATGTCATATCCTCGATAACTCTCTGGCCTCTAGGTGCAGCCAACAATGCTCTTCGCGCCGGATTGCGTCTCCTATTTAATCTCCTTTTCCTTGCAGACCTACTTTCATGCTCCGAAGTAATATACAAAAGGTTGCTTCGCACACACTCAAGAGTTTCCATGCCGATAAACCCACATGGATCGTTTAGTTTTTCAAATAGAAATGGCCCGTCAATTAGAACAAAAATCATCAGGTTTATTGTACAGTATTAACGAAATGATCAAATTCTACCTAACAAACAAAAAAAAGTAAAAACACAAACATAAACTATTTATGTTTAATGTTAACGTTACACCGACTTTATGTTGGCCATTTCTACATACATAATGGGAAACAAAACATTAGCATTAGGCTTTACGATGCTTGTGTGTGTTATAGGGTGCATGTGTCTATGGTTTTAAGCTTGGTCCACAAATCTTGGTTTTGAGACACTACAAAATGAATATATTAGTTTACTTTATGCAAAGAAGATAGGTAAATAAAGCTTACAACCCCATTTCAGTAAAAATAGCATGTATGACATATGGTTTGTATATGGCATGAGCATCATTAAAAGTGGCTAATATCATGGAAATGGATTCTACAAGTGGATCTCTAAGCATTGACGTAAGAGAAATACAGTTCTCCCACAATTCGTGTCTCGCTTACTAGCGGACTTCTGGATCTACAGATCCTCTACAAAAGTTGTCTCGCTCACTGGCGGACATGTATTTTGTATATTTTTGTCATACTATATTATGCATCAAACAAAATATAGTTCGCGAGCTTTTTCATGTCGCGTCGTGTAACTTCCAAATCAGAAAGATTAAACTTCTACAACTAATCACGAATTACAAGAGTGGCAGATTAGACATGATCTAAAGTACTTCTGCTTATGTCATGATATCTGATCAAATACGTGTACCCCTTGGTACTTGGCTGATCTTCTTTGTCGTTCGTGGAGCAAAAATGATTTTGTGTCGCAAAATTGTTCACGAAGAATTTTGTTTTGTGTCTTTTCTGTCAAAATCAGAGTGGAAGCTAGCAAGGCTTTGTCAATAGAAACATTTTGTTTCTTCAAGCCACGTCCTCAACCAGACAATGGTCTCCTAGTTTCACAATCAAACACCTTTGGCCAATTTTTTATTGCTTCAATAAAGTCCAATCGTGCTTTATAATTCCATACCTAACAGTGTGCATTCACTATGACTTGCAAAAGAATGGAATGTAACCACTTTTTGTTGTAATAGTCAAATCTCTCTCTCTCTCTCTCTCTCTCTCTCTCTCTCTCTCTCTCTCTCTCTCTCTCTCTCTCTCTCTCTCTCTCTCTCTCTCTCTCTCTCTCTCTCTCTCTCTCTCTCTCTCTCTCTTCATCCATATATACATTTATATATATATAAAACTATTTGTGTGCATGTGGTGCGCATGTGTATGGGGTACGAGTATGCATGGGTCCCCATGCATCCTCCTCCCCACACCCATGCATACCTTGGTATTTGCAAGCTGCAATGCAGTCAAGGGCCCATTTAAATGTCAAAGAAGTGTGAACTAAAAACGTACCCTTCAAACGTGAAAGGTAATATATTTTGATTACAAGTCCTATGAATGGCAAAATAAAAAATTGCCAGTCAGTAGTGAAAGGTAATTTTTTTTTGAAAGGCAATGATGTGATTGGCATGTTAGGATTTTGAAAGATGAAAAATACAGAGAGAATTCAATTGAAACTAGGTGTGACTAGCTAGACTTTATGCTCCAGAGTCTACATTCCAAGTCCAAGTGGTAATCCACATTAAATGGGCTATCAAGTTGGCCACTCTGTAATTAATGAGTGATCATTGGGCCTTAAAGTTTCGTTATGTGCTGCCAACGGTCTAGGCATTTGCAATAGCATGCCCACTGTCCACGTTTGAAAGAGTTTTACAGCTACATATCTCTCTCTCTAATTAACGGGCCAATTCGTAATTCATATTCCTTATAGGATGGTTTGCGTGGTCTGCTAATGAATCTCTCTCTCTCTCTCTCTCTCTCTCTCTCTCTCTCTCTCTCTCTCTCTCTCTCTCTCTCTCTCTCTCTCTCTCTCTCTCTCTCTCTCTCTCTCTCTCTCTCTCTCTCTCTCTCTCTCTCTCTCTCTCTCTCTATCTCTCTCTCTGGGATTATGACTGGCCGCTGAAGCTCTCTCATATGTGGATCGCCACAATCATGACTGGAATGCAGCCAATAACTGAAACTCTTGCCCACAAAAGTAGCGTGAGATTTCAAGATAGTTACCACTTAAACTGGTCTCCTGCTTATGTCAACATGCTCAATGAAGGAGTCACAGTACAAATTCTAAATCAATCTTCAGGTATGCTTTCATCGCTTTCTAGATTTTCATGTAATTTTTTGGATAGTGTGATAGTGTGATATGCATGGTATCTGATATGTTATTGGATTCTTGAACATATTCAAGAGCACAGCCAATAACTGGAACTCTTGCCCATAGAAGTAGCATGAGATTTTAAGACAATTACCACTTAAGTTGGTGTCCTGCTTATGTCAATTTGCTCAACGAAGGACTCACAATACAACTTCTTCTGAATCAATCTTCATATATCCCTTCATCGCTTTCTAGCTTTTCATGTAATTTTTTGGATAGTGTGATAGTGTGATGTGCATCGTATCTGATACGTTATTGGATTCTTGAAACTTTTCATCTGATATGTTAATCTTATATCGCATCAAACAGACCTTCCTTGCTTTGCAGATTCACAACCACTTTGCACTGTAGATTCACAACCGCTTTGTAGAGCCCAACAGATTCAGTTTGCATCCAATACGGTCAAATCACTGTGACATAGGTATTTTAATTAAGCATTTGATATTTTCTTGAACGTATTTTCAAACATCTAATATGTGCAACGTAATCTGAACGTTTAAACATTTGATATGCATTGTATCTGATATGTGAACATTCTTATGAAAATCTAAAGAGTGAGCAATAATATGTTACTCTACAAGGATGTGTGTCTTTTTTTTTTTATGGTCGAACACACATAATAAGTTAAGCTAAACATAAACCTAAATCTAACCTTACATCTTAAGCGCACAAACGTAGCTTTAAGCCATAGACCTAGCCCTAATGTAACCTAGGATTTTAACCACACACACACACACACACACACACACACACACATGATTCTAACCACACAAACACACATAAATTGATGCATTTAAGGGTGGATTAATATGTTACTCTACAAGGATGTGTGACTTTTATGGTCGAACACACATAATAAGTTAAGCTAAGCATAAACCTAAATCTAACCTTACATCTTAAGCGCACAAACATAGCTTTAAGCCATACACCTAGCCCTAATGTAACCTAAGTCAACCGTAAATGTAACCTAGGATTTTAACCACACACACACACACACACACACACACACACACACACACACACACACACACACACACACACACACACACACGATTCTAAGCCCACACACACACACATAAATTGATGCATTTAAGGGTGGATTAATATGTTACTCTACAAGGATGTGTGACTTTTATGGTCGAACATACATAAAAGATTTCTATAGTTTTTATATGTGTTTCTATAGATTGGATATAAAGTGTGAGCTACGAAGTCGAACATGAACGAATAGCTACTTTAAATTCTAAATCTCCAATCATGGTATACATGATTATCATGATATTTTCATCTTTGAGTAATCAGAGACATAACCTTAAGTACCCTAAGATGTTTAAGCTAAGCTAAACATAAAACCTAAACGGAACTTAACGAAAAACCCTAAGTTAAACCAACCATAAACCTATATCTAACCTTACATCCTAAGCGTACGAACATAGCCTTAAGCCATAGACCTAGCCCTAACATAACCTAGGATATTAACCGTAAATGTAACCTAGGATTCTATTATATAATAACTCCAATTAAATGAACTTTCCTACAAATCCATAGAAAAATACAAGTTGGCAGCATAATCCACAAAATGCTCCTATAGATACTTCTTCTTGGAAATCTTTGGTTACATATTTGATTATTTGGGATTTGCTTTAGGCAAAAATGTTATGGTTTACTAAGACATTACATCATAAAGAGTAGTGAGCCCAATATTTCTCTTTGTTTAACATCATTTTTTGACTTTGGAAATGCCATTGGATTCTCATAGTAAAGTGGTTCACTTTCAAAAAAAAAATTCATATTCAATATGCTTTCAAGTGAGATTATCTTGACTTGGTATCATCTATGTGTGTTATTTCTTTGTAGTACATGATAATAATATTTACATTCTTGAGCATATATTGTGCGTGCATAAGATACTGAATTCTTGGATGGGTATTTTTCAGTTGAGAAATAAACTTGATTCATTAGTGATAGTATCCCTATGAGCTCAATTGGATACCGGATCCTAATGGTTCCAGAAATGGTAAACTGAATTTAGTTGGAATTCAGCAGAACTTTGTAATCTTTAGATATTGTTCTAGGTGATTGTATAAAGTTTATTTTGTTAAAGGCATGTGTATAAAATGGTCTTTAATTACTTGGTTGATTGTAGAATCTGGAACTCATAATCTAGTTAAGAATCGGGTTAGAAGAATATTCTTGAAATCGAGTATTTTTCCTCGTGGAAAAGATTTCAGAATGATTCTTATATTTTCTGAGTTGTATGTTGTTGTACATATACTCCAGTATCTTTCAATGATTAAGTATGGTTTTGGAATCCTATAAATTATGATTGACAAATCATAAGATTCTAAATATTTATAATTGACGGATCATAAATTGATAGTTAAAGGTCATTTGAAGATTATAAGAAAATGTGAGGATTCTTAAAATAATGAGTAATTCTTGATCAATTGGGTGAGTCAAGGATTTAAATCTGTTGGTCGAACTCTAAATTTCTTTAGTCCATCACGTACTTGAGATTGTGTGGATTTCACACGCATTTTCAATAAGAATTGCTTACTTAGGAGGAATTTGCTTACCTTACAGATTGTAGTCTATAAGTGCTTGTGTGCAAAGTTCAGTCTATATCTCCAGATTGGTGCTCTATCACAAACAGAGAACCAAGAAGATTTCAGATTCAGTGTCCAGTCAGAAAATGATATATGGTGGTTGGCAGCGTTTCAGGTAACTAGCCTCATTATTACATTACATTCATTGAATAGTATTAATACATTGTAAACTAAGTCTGATTAATTCTTTGGACTGGCGCTAAAAGAGGATCATGATATATTATCATGGATATTCTCAAGGACATCTTATCCTAGGATCATCAAGGACCATATGGATGGAGGACTTCTCAATGTTCCAGGAGTTGGAGACTTCAATGTTGAATGGCACTTAGCAGGTGATTTGAAAACATTGAAATTTATGTATAATGTCTCTCATGGTGCTACATCAAAACACCCTTGTTTGTACTGCATGAAAATGGCAAAAGATGTAACTAGGAGTACAAGAATTACTAGAGAATATGTAGATCCAAACTGGAAGCTTGTGCTGCCTATCCCCTTAAAAATGTGCATGTTTGCACTCTTCATGCATAAGTTAGATTAATAGAAAAGATCATTTATCTTCATATAGTTTTTGCTTGGAATACTAAGCCAATATCATTAGCAAAGGAAGCTATCTCTCGATTAGAAGATGTTTTATCAAAAGCAGACTCCATAAAGGACATGTCAAAATTTCAAAAGATGAAAAGCTTTCAGGAAAGAATGGGAACATGCCAACTAAGCCAAGCATAGGAGGAGCAAAAGCACGTCGTTTCCTATCAAATCATACTGGTAAGGCTTCTAATATTCAACACTCAGTCTGGACAGATATTATTACTGCCACTCAGGACTTCGAGACAGACAGCAAACCCAGAGTACTAAAAGTTGATGTATGGAAAAATCTTGATAGTATGATTGCTATTTTAAGAAAAAAAATACTCTGATATTGATAAGAAAGCTGTCCAAAGGACTTGAGTTTGTTAATGCAGTATCAAAAGCATGGGGAAAAGATCACATCACTCATTACATGGTTAGTATAAAATTTTCAAAATACTTTCAAATTTTCATATATATTTAGATCCAAACATAAGACTAGCACATACTAAGAGATCATACAACATTTTTTGCAAATACATATGGAAGCAATGAAAAACAAAAGTACATTTGTCAATTGTTTCAGTGGTTCTACCGCAGAGTTCAGATTCGATATATAACAAAGTCCACACAATACAACAAGTTTAGAAAAGCATGCAAGTTCATACAGGAAGAGAAAGTTAGATGATTGTTGAGTAGAAGATCATCATTGTCATCAAATTATGACAGGTTCAGAATTGCTTTGCAAATTCATTAAACAAGAGAGGAGAAATACTCAATGTAAATGTATTGATTGTATTATACCAAAATACAAAGTGTCAACTATTCATCATCAGATCTTGTGTCAAATTCTATGGCAGTATTGTCAAGAAGAAATTCTCTGCAGTGTATGCATCTAATAGATGTGCATTATCCTTATTTCCACTAAGCTCAATATAAGTGGAATGGGAGCTCCTTAAAGGAACATTCCCATCAGTAAAGCCTTAAATGTTCAAAACATAAGATCTTTTGACAAAAATGATCTTATTTGTCTTAACAAATTTATGTCCTCCTAGGTAAAATGATAAAGCTTTAACTGCCATTATAAGACTCTCCCCGACTGGGCTCAGCTTGGAATGAGCAATACAGATCTCATGATGCAATATATTTCTTTACTCCTATCACTTTTGAGCTTAAGGGAGAGTGCTAAAAATCAGTTTGATCTGATTCATTAGTATAAGCTTCAAATGTGATACTCTAATTAGTGTACAATTAATTAGATTTGTTATATTTAGTTGTGTTTGGGATGTGACCTATTATCGATATATTGATCGGGCATTGATCTCGTAGTCGGCTACTTGGGTTAGTCGAGTAGCCACACATAGAGAAATTAGCTTGTACAATAATGTGTTTTTTTATGGTTTATGCTATACTCAGGGGCATGTCCTGGGTTTTTCAATATCTTATCCCATGTTGGGCCTATTAGTCAGACAAGTGCCTTTTTAGTGTGTCGACACTTATCGAGCCCATGCATGTTGGGGCTTCTGGCATATGTACAGTTTTCTCTTTGTAATCTAAAGCTTTTGCTGTGCCATCTTGAGAGCTTGTGAGGAGTGTCTATGGTGATTGATTTATGTGATCTGCATACTGCACTAGATCCTAACAGGATTTTAACACGCTCCATGAATGACTTTCTTGTCATGACCCCAAACATTCCGCCAGTCTATACAATCAGCCCACAATGGCTATTTGAGGATTTACAACAATAGACAAGATACAATATAGCTGATTAGATAAGTGGCATCTTGTTACAATATGTACTTCTATTTTGGATGTACAACAACAGACAAGATATAGTAGCTTACTAGATAAGTTGTAGCTTGTTTATGTTTTCTGCCAACAGAAACAATGATCTACATAGATATTGCATATTTGTCTTTTTAAATGGGATATAGATTAGGTTACTCAATATTAGTCTCATATAATGAGATACATATTGTATAATGCATATTGTAGGCTGCAGTGTGGAGTAAATATTTTTGTTAGAATGCTAACTAGTATCTTGATGATCTACAACCCTTACATAACTGATTTTTTTTTTTATGAGTCTCAGTTATGCATCGATCTTTATGGGTCACAATATCTCTTTTTTGTTAGATTTTCTTAGATATTATGTCAAAATAATAGATAAGGTCACTTTTAGAGTTCATAATATGCAAAAATAAACAATTCCTTTGAAGTGCACCCTTGTAATTCTAAAGTAATCCGTTAATTTTTGTTAATTAGCCATTACGGATTGATGCCATAAACAAAGGCCTCCCATGATATGGTTCACAAATTGTGATGAATCATAAAACATGTCAAAAGAAAAGAGTTGGTCCCCACTTTATATATATATATATATATATATATATATATATATATATATATATATATATATATATATATATATATATAGAGAGAGAGAGAGAGAGAGAGAGAGAGAGAGAGAGAGAGAGAGAGAGAGAGAGAGAGAGAGAGAGAGAGAGAGAGAGAGAGAGAGAGAGAGAGAGAGAGAGAGAGAGAGAGAGAGAGAGAGAGAGAACTCATATTAAGTCATAGGTTTTTGGCATTTTGGATAGCATCACTCTTCCTTTACATAAGTGAATGAATTGTTTGGTGATCTTTCCATTGGGTCATCTTTTCATGGAAGGAAGTTTTTAAATAAATCCTTTCAATTTTTCATATGGGGATTCAATAATGAGCAATGACATCCCCATATTTTATGGAAGGGTCATTGGAAAATACATTCACTTATGTAAAGGTTGAGTGATGCTATATTTACTTCAATCTCTTTCCAAGTGGGGACCACAAAATATGGGTTGTCTCCTTATCTCCACTAGTGTGCCCTACCCGCCCCGCCCTTCTCTCTCTCTCTCTCTCTCTCTCTCTCTCTCTCTCTCTCTCTCTCTCTCTCTCTCTCTCTCTCTCTCTCTCTCTCTCTCTCTCTCTCTCCACACTGAGGCCCACCTTACTTATGTTGGGGTCAACGTATTCCGCACTCTTGCTATGCAGTGGCCCTAGCATTCTAGTTGCACATGAATTCAGGTGCTTGTTGTGGCCTTGACACCTGAGCTTTTGGACGCAAATAGCGAGCATCAACTTCCCCATTCAACCCCTCTTTTCAAGCTTCAACGTGCTCCTCTTCTCAAGTTTCAACACGCAGTTCAGATTGCCCCTTCACTATACCAAGTGCCATTTTCCAAGGATGGTTCTTTTCCATTGAGTGACCAATTTGAAGGGGGATCATTAATGTTACTTCTCCTCAGCAAACAACTCCACAAGCTGTAGTGGGACTTCCACACAAATTTTTGTTTTGCCTCACAGTAGCCACAACTCAACCACACATTGTGGATGTTCCACAAAATTTAATGCGAGTTGCTCCTCCCTTCACTTGGGTTGCCAAATCTACATTTTTGTGTAAGTTCCATGCAAATGGATGCCCAACTATTTCCCAGTGTCTTTGTTGACAAAATGTGGGATTTTAAATTTTTTGGTTTGCTTGGAAACTCCATGAGAATAACATATGCCTACCAAACGTAGTTGTTGAAGTTCTCTTTGTCTTGAAGTTCGGTTTGCATGGAAGTTCCACACACAGACTTTTTTTTAAAATTATATGCACTGATTATTGGTGGGGCATGGGTACGATGTGTGGGTAAATGCTTGTGTCCGAAAGAAGAGCAAGTCAATGGGCCTACACTTCCAAAGGGACCCTAGTTGGTAGTCTTGGAAACATGAATGTGGTTTAAAACTTAAAACACCAAGGAAATTTTGTTGAGTAATCCTGAGAGAGGAGAAATTGGTGTTACCCACACATGGTTGTACCTACCCGTGATGTTTTTTATTGCTACATGTTAATGGGTGGTATGATCTACATTGGCAGAATTAGTGATGATTGGGCAACCTATCATTCATCTAGAACATAGTGCATTAACAAGATTTCCTAAGCCCCTCTAGAACATAGTGCATTAACAAGATTTCCTATACTGGTCTCCGATTCTCTCGAAGATTGTGCAGATCTAGTTCATGAAATTTTGAGATCTTTCCAAACTTCCAAGGAGATTGAAACAAATTGGCAATAGCAAGGAGACCCAAATTAAGGACAACGAAAGATGGGGAAAAAATCAAAATTGTAGACCTTGAAGCACGTGCTAATATGCTTATAGAGATATGGATGAGAGGAACATGACAATATGTAGTAGGAGAGGTCCAATGCTACACCCCTACTTCCTGCCAAAATAGGATCTTTACTGTCAACCCTTAGACTTAGATTTGAAATATTTTCGCTCAAAACATTCAAATTTTGTCACTAAACTCTAACTTAGTACATGGCAATGGTGAACTCTTGATTAGTGGGTCAACAATAAATAGACATGGGTATCATCAGCTCCATGAAGGTTGTATAGACCGCAGGTTTGGAAGCTGCAGCTGGGCTTTATCTCCAGTACCTTTTGAGATGAAGATTTTTCACAACTGATCATCTATTCTAGTCTTGAAGGCTAGAAACTATAAGTCTTTGCACAACTGATCCATTACGATCTCGAAGTCTGGAAACTGGAAGTCTTTGCACAAGTGATTTATTCTGATCCTGAAGTCTGGAACCTGGAAGTCTTTGTACAACTGATTTATTCTGATCCTGAAGTCTGGAACCTGGAACTCTTTGCACAACTGATCTATTATGATCCTGAAGTCTGGAAACTGGAAGTCTTTGCACAACTGATTTATTCTGATCCTGAAGCCTGGAAACCGGAAGTCTTTGCACAAGTGATTTATTATGATCCTGAAGTCCGGAAACTGGAAGTCTTTGCACAAGTGATTTATTCTGATCCTGAAGACTGGAAATTGGAAACAGCATTGCAGAATGACTTGATATTCCAGCTGTGGAGTTAAGGTGGAAAATCCATTATATGTGATCTTTGTGGCTTGAAACTTTGAAAGAATTCACTTCTGTTTCCCATTTGTAATGGAAGAAAACTGAAAGAGCAGAATCAGAGAATCAGAGTTACACTCATTTTAGTCGAGAAGTGAAGAATCGTAGAGGGCCCAGCTTCTGGACTGTTTCTATAGGGAGGCCGAGATACGAGAAGTATTAATTGCTGTGAAAGAATAGGACAATTGTAGCATGCTAGGGAGTTTTAAGATAGAATTCAAACAAAAGTATGATTTGCAGTGAAGGAGAGCTTCAGAGGACGTAATCTTTGTAGTATTGCTCGTTTGCCACTTTGAATGAGAGATCGCATGAATAGAAGAAACTTTATGGTTGGTTATGAAAACATGAAATTATGCCAAAAAATTTCTTTCGAAAAATTAGTTAACAAGTTGAGATCAGGATCATCGTAAAGCTATTTGTGTTGTCCTTATATATTGCTCGGAAATCTGCATTAAGTCTCATATTTGTGTGATTAATTGCCATCGATTGCATTGTCGCCATGTCTAATATCGCTGTGAACAGCTACAGCCCGCAGCCCGTTCGCAGGTTCAAAGACACTTCTTTAAAAAAGGTACAAATAAGGCCGAGGAAGCGGGTGAAACTGGCAGTGACTTATAGCAAACTTAGGATGAACTTCAAGCAACATGTTCCGCTCAATCCAGTAGTTTTTCCAAAGATGATGTACGGCCTCCGAAGCACATACTTTAGAATTGCCTCCTATTTCTTAAGGCTGAGAAGTTTTTTAAGGAATCATTTCAGAATGGAAGCAGACTCATTTGATCACTTAACCTACTTGAGGCTGAACCAGATGCGAGAAAATCGATATTACCAGCGATTAATATCAGAGGAGCTTGTGAAATCGAGAAAACAACGAACTCTGACGTTGGGCAAGAGGAGGAGAAGGCTGTGTAGCTTCAGGAAGTTCAGGCTTCCGCTGAAGCGTCTTTCCCTTCGTCCGTTTCTGAAGGAGTTGATCTACGTGATGAGCGTGAATGCGGCCTCTGACGTAGGTCAGTCTATGTCTCAACAGGCAACCTTTCCTGTGGCGTAGCACCAATTCAATTCAGCACCAGATTTTCGATCATAACGATGATGCAGCTGGTTCTAAAGCTCAACCGAATGCGAAATGCTGATCAGAAGCTTTGAGTCTGTGGATCGTGGCCATGGATTGATGAAATTTGCTGATCAGTGGATCGTGGATTGTTGAAATAGTAAGGCTTTGTGTAGACTTGAGAATCAGACTTAGACAGCAGTATATGAAAAGACAGGATAAATTTCTCTAATAAAATGGCATATGGACCGTCTTATATGGATACGGATCGTTATAGATCAAAAACTAGAAATTGTAGCAATCTATCTATGCACTCATAGCATTGTATGAAAGCACTACTGACTGATCACTTGTCATACAACATACCACGATAGGTAATAACAATCTCATGCACTGTACGGAAAAACTGCTAGTGTAAATACAGCTTACCAAAAAGTTGAAGACATGTTGACATAGGATTACATGTACTTTAATTTTATTTAGGGTTTAGGGTTTCTCTTGGAGACTATGAACTTTGATTCATAAAACACACACACACACACACACACACACACACTCTCTCTCTCTCTCTCTCTCTCTCTCTCTCTCTCTCTCTACACTGGGCCACATCCGACTCCAATGGTTGCCTCTGGTGGCCGCCTCCAAAAATGTGGCCACCTCCGACCCCTGTGTCATCATGTGATTGGGCACGGTGAAGAGGTTGCCTCCAGAAGCTGGCTTGCCTCTAGAGGTTGGAGGTTGACTTTTTTCAAGGAGGGGGGGGGGGGTAGGAGTGAATATTTTAAGAATATTCCCTCATACTCATCGATGGGCGCTCTCTCTCTCTCTCTCTCTCTCTCTCTCTCTCTCTCTCTCTCTCTCTCTCTCTCTCTCTCTCTCTCTCTCTCTCATGCACGCACGCGCGCCCACACACACACACACAATATATATATATATCTATATCATATTTGGAGAACTGTTGGATCCTTTATGTGCCTCCCTAATCGGATGGATCTAGTGGGCAGAGAAGGGGTTTTGGATCTCCGACCGTTGAGTAGTCGTTTGTAGTAACGGGCTTCGATCCAATGGGGAGAGGGTAAACGACGAATAGGAGTGGGGATCAAGGCTTGCTAAGGTTGTCAATCTTAGCACAGGATCTGATCGTGGAATGGCCTAGATTTGTGCGTTGTGCATCTTTGATGCTTCTACTCTTTTTGGTCTTTTCTTGGTTTGTTCTTATCTAGGCATCCTTGGCCCTAAATCTTGTCCTTAAGAGGTTGATCTTCTCAAGGGTGGTGAACGATGGAAGAAAGCCTACCTAACGAATCTTAATGATCGCTCCATGATATTCTTAATGTGTGTGTGTGTGTGTGTGTGTGTGTGTGTGTGTGTGTGTGTGTGAGAGAGAGAGAGAGAGAGAGAGAGAGAGAGAGAGAGAGAGAGAGAGAGAGAGAGAGAGAGAGAGAGATGAAACCGACAGAGTTTTATTATGAAGAGTAGAAGATGAGAAATACAAGGAAAATGGCTCCCTCTTATAGATTTGAGAGGTGAGCCTCCTTTACTCTGATTGGCTACTGAAGTTCCATCAGGATCACGATCTTGAACGTCAAAATCACTTTGTGTTTCTTGAGGTCAAGTTGTGTTTTCCAACTTAGGAGCTATACAAAAGCTAAGTTTAAAATACTTTAATAATTGTGCTCCATGGCACTTATTAGCCTAAGGCCAGATGTTGGACTCACACACGCAGGATGCCAACTGGTCGCCTGTTTCTAATACTTCCGACTTTCTACTTCAGTTATGTAATGTTTGGGCTTATTGCAAAAGCTTCTTGCCATATTTTAGAATATTCCATGTCGTTCCCAAAATCGGACAACAAGAACGCGTTCTGGGGGGTCAACATTATGGAACACAGTTCCAGAACATTTGTATTTTTTTAAACTTAAATAAATAAATAAATTATATATATATATATATATATATATATATATATAGAGAGAGAGAGAGAGAGAGAGACGAGAGAGAGAGAGAGAGGAGAGAGAGAGAGAGAGAGAGAGAGAGAGAGAGGAGAGAGAGAGAGAGAGAGAGAGAGAGCAAACTAGGTTTTTTAAAACTGATTTAATTAAACTAACTGGCTGTTAAGCCTAAATGCTAATAATTGTTCTGACATGTCTTTGATCAGACGAGACATAATAGGGCCAACTGTTCTTAACTATCAGTAGAGAGAGAGAGAGAGAGAGAGAGAGAGAGAGAGAGAGAGAGAGAGAGAGCAAACTAGGTTTTTTTGAAACTGATTTAATTAAACCAACTGGCTGCTAAGCCTAAATGCTAATAATTGTTCTGACATGTCTTTGATCAGACGAGACATAATAGGGCGGGCCAACTGTTCTTAAATGTTGATAAAGACAAGTGTGGCTTTGGTAAATTGCAAGAATATTAGAGGTCATGTAGAGACATCGACATAGGCTCAGTTGTTGTCACTCATGTGAAATAGGGGCCACGTGGCCAAGGGAAATGACTAGCAAGGACTATCAGTAGCACCAAATCTAGTTTGTCAACTACGGGCTAACCCATATCACCAGCCTTCCGTCAACGACGGACATACTCACATACATACAGACATAAGAAAAAATACACACACATCTACACACATATACGAACATTGTCCCCGCCACCTTTGACCTTCGGTCGCTCGCCATCGGGTTTTGGATCAATGCACATGCACACTCATATAGACACACACACACACACACGCATGCACGCACGCACCCGCACACATGCGCGCCATCCGGGGCACTCTTTACTAGTGTGTGTGTGTGTGTATATATATATATATATATATATATATATATATATATATATATATATAGAGAGAGAGAGAGAGAGAGAGAGAGAGAGAGAGAGAGAGAGAGAGAGAGAGAGAGAGAGAGAGAGAGAGAGAGAGAGAGAGAGAGCAAACTAGGTTTTTTTGAAACTGATTTAATTAAACTAACTGGCCGTTAAGCCTAAGTGCTAATAATTGTTCTGACATGTCTTTGATCAGACCAGACATAATAGGGCCAACTGTTCTTAAATGTTGATAATGACAACTATGGCTTTGGTAAGCTGCCAGGATATTAGAGATAATGTAGAGACATCGACATAGGCTCAGTTGTTGTCACTCATGTGAAATAGGGGCCACGTAGCCAAGGGAAATGACTGGCAAGAACTATCAGTAGCACCAAAACTAGTTTGTCAACTATGGGCTAACCCATATCACCGGCCTTCCGTCAACGACGGGCATACTCACATACATGCACACATAAGAAAAAATACATACATAAATGTACATACACATATCTACACACATATAAACATTATCCCCACCACCTTTGACCTTCTGCCGCTCGCCATCGGGTTTTGGATCAATGCACATGCACACTCATATAGACTGTAGGCTGATATTCTATGAATATTTGAGCCACCTTGAAAAAGATACAAACTTAAGCCTAGAACTGGATCAGTCAAGTTTAGGCCTTTGCGCCATGTTGTAACGACTTAAAGTTGTTTAGTTCTAAGCCTAAGTCTAGAAGATTGGAACTCTGAATAAGTTCAACTTAAGTTAGTTCAGTTGTTTATGGTCCGTTGGGGATTTGTCCCATGGTACCAAGTTAAGCCTATGTGGTCTATTTGTCCCATAGTGCCTTTTTGTAAGTGACCACCACTCCAAGTATGTATAGGAGTGGAAGAGTCCATTTTTTAAAAAGAACCTCATTTGCAATACATGCCTATCTTTCTCTCTGAGTGTTCTCCCTTGTGTGGTTTCATGTACGGTGTTACTTCACATTGTATTGTATATTATTCATTTGGCAACACGTTAAGTTAATCTAGGCCCTCCATTCTCTAGTAGGGTAAGCCTTAGAGGATGAGATTTAGTTTAAAGTTTTATCTTTTAGGTTAAGCCGTCATTTGAGTCAGTTCCTAAGTAGAGAAACGAGAGAGAGCAGATCTTACCCTCAGAAAACTCATCCTATGCTTGTATTGTCTTCTTAGTATCCATATCTAAGCTAGCTGGGAAAGCCATAGTGAGGGTTAGTTGGGAGAAGCCATAACTAGATCTAGTCGGAGCCATAGCCGGTGTGGATGTTAAAGAGCTAACATTGGCACCGTTGCCGCTCTTTTTGGTCGTTTTCGATACTTTCTAGCTACTCTTCCTATTTTTCAAGCTATTTTTTGCTTGGTGCTTTATGCTTGTTGTTTTTCTTTCCTTGCTTCAATTCAGCTTGTTCAGGTATTTTCAGAGCACGGGATGGATCATCTCGTTTTCAACGGCCATCAGGTGCCTGACTATTCCGTTTTCCATCTGCCTGCGCACCTCTGAGTTGCCTGCGTTCGCCTGATTCAGAGCGTGCCTGATTCAGAGCTTGCTTTCACCTCCCTCGCACACCTCTGTCTGCATATTTGATTGGGAGCGTGCCTGCATACTCGATTCGGAGCTCTGCTTGAGCAGCAATAGCAGCTGTTGCAACCAAAGAATCAGTAAGGGTAGGCTCTCTGTGGTTCACTTCAGAGATGGCACACAAGTTTCTGACGTTTTAACAATAGGTGCTCAAAGATAAATGTTTATTGTGCTATTTTTGTAGTTGAGCTTCAACTGTAGTAAACGAAACATTCGTTTGCTTGGTAGCCTTTTTCACGCTTGCATCTGCCCTCAGCCTTGTGTGTTTCATCAATATTTTAGTTCGTTTTCAGCCATTTTTCATATTTTCTAAGCGATTTTTTTGGCAGTTTTCTTTTCAACTTTAACGGTTTTTCGAGGTTTTCCTACTGTTTTCCGATTTTAGAGGGTTTTGTCATCCATATTTCAGCTAGGCTTGCACGAGTCATCTGCGAGTCATCTTCTGTACGAGTCATCTGCGAGTCATCTTCTGTACAAGTCATCTGCGAGTCATCTCCGAGTACGAGTCATCTCCAACCCTTGCACGAGTCATCTGCGAGTCATCTTTTGTACGAGTCATCTGCGAGTCATTTTTTTTGCGAGTCATCTTCCGTACGAGTCATCTCCCACCCTTGCACTGAACACGCCTGTGCGAGTCGTAAATTTCTTTAAACGAGTCATTTTTCATTGTGCGCGAGTAAGTTCCCGTGTCTGTGCGAGTCATTCCCCTGTCTCTGCGAGTCATTCCTGTAAGTTCCACTGTCTCAGCCACAAGAGTACTCGAGGAGGTATACATATATATTCTTTAAAAAAAAAAAATTTCCAATTCGTTCCATTTAAGGCAATATCAATCGGAAACCTAGCGTCATCCACTAAACCATTATTTGGTATACATCCTACGCGACCGATCTAACCTATTATCACATCACTTCGGCTATTTACTCACCAACCATCAGCAAAATAATCTTGCCATTTTAGTTGGAATAAGCCATAGGCATATCTAGTAGGGTACCGGCCTTAGACATGACCTAGATGGAAGCCATAGACTAGGGAGAGACCTTTGCCCTCATCCATCCACCCAAACCATTTGTCTGGTCTTGTGATAATCTGTTCAGATCAACATGGCAGGACCATCCCATCCACTGCCCAAGTTAGAGAAAAGACTTCCTCGGATTGATGCACCTAAATACGATGGCGAATCAGATCCGACACGATTTCTCCAGGATTTCAACAATGCTTGTAAATTCTATGGGGACGAATCTGACACCGAAAAGGTACGTTTATTCCCCGTGATTTTACAAAGCAACGCAAAAGAGTGGTTTTTAAACCTTGAAGGCCCAGACAACATGTCTTGGGAGACCATCACCGCAGCATTGATCAAACGGTTCAAACCCTCCAAACTGACGCAGAGTCCCTTCATCCAATTGACGCATATCAAGATGCGAAGTAAAGAATCCGTGTGCACCTACATCGAGCGTTTCAAGTGTCTTAAAGTAGAGTGTGTCAATGATCACGTAACCGAGAAAATGGCCATCAAACTTCTTTTAGTTGGGTTACCCAAGGCCATTAGGAGAGAATTGAAACCCGCAGACTCTTACGAGCGATTGAAAGACGCGATGGATGACGCCATCCATGAAGAAGATGAAGGGTCTGACGAAGACCATGACTTTGGTGACAAGAGAGGAAAGGGGCTAGTTAAGCAGGAGACTTCCCCCGTGGAAGGATCGTCCTCATCTAGTGAGGTTGATATCCTTCACCACCTTGAGGGTTGGCAAAAAGCACAACAAGCTCAGATGGAGCAGCTAATCTCAGAATTCCAAAAGGTATTGAAGGATGTCGCTGAAAAAACTTTTCCAGTCCGTGAGAATGTCTGGTGTCCTATTTGTTCTCAAAACCACACCACCAATGAGTGCCTGCACGTAAGAACATATTTCCCACACGCAGCACGACCTATGTATCACTCTTATAGGCCATCTGGACCTCAGCAGTATGCACCAAATTACAATCCAAATCCATCCGCGCCGAGGCCAGGACAATACCAACCCAGGCCAACAGGCCCATTTTATTATCAACCCAGACAACCATTTGTAGTCAATCAGCCTGCGCCACATGTACAATCTCACATGGTTGATACTGCCTATGTCGATCCTGCTACCTATTATGTCGAGGATCCCAATGCCAATGTTTATCAAGTAGAGACGAGTTACTCTTATGAAATGGCACAGCCTGGATACGACACCAATCAACCTCAATATCATACACAACCTATAGCATATGCTGTGCAACCGATGCCAGTTTTACGTGGCTGTTTTGTGTGTGCGGGACGACATCCTAGCATTCGTTGCCCTGATAAATTACAATATCCACCTCTTTGTGAAAATTGTGGCATAGAGCACCACATCAAAGACTGTCCAAAGCGACCTAGTCCTGCAGCTCCTGTTAACTCTATCCAAGTAGACACAATCCCAATCAGAGTCATGACTCGAGCCCAACACCGGCAGGCTAGCGAAGCTGCAACAAAACGAACCAATAAGCTCCCGCCTGCTCCGTCCAGTGATAGAACCACACCAATCATCTATCCTAACCCCAACGAGGAGATCCAGTTGAGAGATAAATATCAAAAGCTCATCCATGAAGCTGATAATAAGGAGGAGGCTATAGTCACACCTAGAGATCAAACCCCAGATAACCCAACCGTAGAAGGAGCCGAGATATGGGGAGATTTGCTTCAAGCAAACGTTACCCTTCCATTTGGAGTACTCTGGAAGTACACCGAAAAATGGCGAAAATAGCTATGCTCAATTGAAGATCACATTCCATCACCAGACCTCCCTGAGGTGCCCTTGCATCTGACTAATCCTGCAAGCGACAAGGGAAATATATGCATTCCTACAACTTACGGACATTCCCGCGTTGTCTTGGCCGTATTAGATGGCGGATCGGGCGTGAACATAATATCAACATCCCTGATGAAGGAGTGGGGTCTTCAAGCTGAAACGATCGAACTGTCAACTTCGAATGGCAGATCAAAGTGTGGTAAAACCATTAGGCCTAATACCAGGCATAAGGCTGAAACTAGGAGGTTTGAGCTTCACGCTAGATCTGGTAGTACTCGATATCCCTAGCAACACCTATTCCTATGAATTGCTCCTAGGAAGGCCATGGCTCTCTAACGAACTCGTAGTGCACGATTGGAATAGAGAGCGCATTACATTTGGCAATCGAGAAACATCAGTCACAATTGACTCTGCTGGTAAGATCAAACCCGCACGAATCACCGAATATGGATCCTCTACCACAGAGTCCATTCTTGAAAATTAACGTGACATCAAAGAGAAGGGCCACTATACCAAGGCTACGGATATCATCAACTGGAGCCACAGCTTGGCGACAATCGATTGTGTCAATGCAGAACATTGCGAACTCAATACACATCACACTGATAGCGATGAATCTACTGTTGAACCAACTGATTTGGATAATCCTATTTTCAACGTTAGTTATGTTAACATTCAGCCCCACAACGAGGACTTGCTTCATGTCACCTGGCTATCTTATGATGAATCAATAACCTTGTATATCGATGATGAGAGTGTTTTACACTCTCAAGAGTTTGATATTGATTCCGACATGGCCGATATTACAGATGTAGCTATTCTATGCTTCATGGACGCCATTCCCCCACGGCTACTCCTTGAGAAGGTCCGAGAGATAGAGCCTAAGGCTAGCATTGCTGCAACCGAACTGGACCAAAGTAAACTATATCGTGTCAAATGACTGGTATACGAATGGGAGATACATGATACTGAATCTATCTACTCGATAGATGACACAATCTTAACCGAAGTCCCTCAAGCGTCCAAGCCACACAAAAACACCGTTCACAGGATGCATGCGAAACCAACTAGGAAGGAAGCTATCCGTGAGAAAATGAAAAAGATTATAGAGGTGGAGCCTCCTCGCGATCTCACGATAGCTCGAGAAACCCCGGGTGAAGCACAATCCTCTAGGTCCACAAGCCACACAGCTAGAACCCCTAAGGATCCACCTAAAGCCAGGACTAAGAAGCCCTACGCCCCTGATAAAATTGATGTGCCCAACCATTTCAAGGACTTCACCATTGAGGATGTAACTATCCACCAGCCTCAAGCTCAACGGGAGCCAAAGGGGAATGAGCCATATGATGGCCCCACTCAAACCATAAAGTTAAATCTTCAAGAGCCTGATGAGACAGAGGAAAAGTTTGTCCATATTGGAGCACACCTCAACACCGAACAACGTCTGGCCTTAGAGAAGCTCCTTAGAAAATATCGTCATAACTTCGCATGGAACTATAAGGACATGAAGGGGGTAGATCCCTCAGTTGCCGTGCATAGAATTCCATTAAAGACGGATGCTAAACCCCATGCTAGTAGACCTTATCGTTGTAATCCGATCTACAGAGCACGCATCAAAGAAGAACTCCAAAGCTCTTGGAGGCAAGTTTCATCTACGAGGTGGAACATACAGATTGGGTATCACCTATCGTTGTGGTCCCAAAGAAGAACATGAAGCTTCGTATCTGTCAACTATCGCAAATTAAACGCTTCCACAGAAAGAGACCATTTTCCAATCCCGTATGGCGAATCCATATTGGAAAACCTAGTTCGGGATGAAGTTTACTCCTTCCAGCTGGATGGCTTCAGTGGATACAACTTAGTTGTTATCTTTGAAGAAGACCAACCCAAAACGGCTTTTGCTATGGAATGGGGTATCTTCTGCTGGCGCGTTATTCCCTTTGGATTGTGTAATACGCCATGTACCTTCCAACGTGCAATGCAAGCAGCATTTTATGATCTCATCGGTGACAACCTTGAGATCTATCTTGATGACCTTGGGATTTACTCGGAATAATCCACGCACTTGGCCGTACTCGAACGTATTTTCATACAATGCCAGAGGTATGGTATTTCTCTTAATCCTGAAAAATGTCAGATATGGGTCACCCACGGCGTCGTACTTGGTCACATTGTATGGAGCAATGGGATTGCCACCGACCCAGAGAAGATCAGAGTCATCGTTGAGAGGCCAGAACCTAAAACGGTCCGAGACGCTTATTGTTTTATGGGTCACGCTAATCACTATTGTTGCCATATTCGCGATTTTGCTAGTAAAGCACGATGGATATACAAGGTGACCGTAAATCCTAAGTGGACGGATGAACAGAGAAAGGCCTTCCAACAACTCAAACACGCCTTGACAACTGCTCCTATCTTGCGAACTTCAGATTACACGAAGGAGTTTCACTGATCCATCGAAGTTTGCCATCGATGCAGTGCTAACTCAACCCGGAGAATACAAGAAGGACTATCCAATTCGTTTCCTTAGTAGGCAATTAACATCTGCGGAGATGAACTACACCACAACCGAGAGGGAAGCATTAGCGATGATTTATGCCATCCAGAAGTTTCGACATTATCTTCTAGGTAAACCCTTTGTATTTTTCATAGATCATCAAGCGCTTCTTTACCTCGTGAACAAAACTTGCACAACAGGTAGAATCACATGCTGGTTGCTATTACTACAAGAATTTGAATTTCGTATTGTCGTGATCACAACATTTTGTCGCTGATCATCTATCCAGAATACTGAGTAATGAGAAACCAACGGAGGACATCAATGATGACCTACCCGATGCAATACTTTTTCAAGTTGATTGTACCCCCATGTGGGCCAAAAACATCACATAGTTTTTAACGACGGGGGTGCTAGATCCGTTGTCGAAATCTGCCCAACGCGCACTTATCTACAAGGTGGCACCCTATACACTCATAGCGGGGCAACTTTATAGAAAGGGTGCAGACGATGTGATTAGATGATGTTTGATTGAGGGCGAGATTATTCCCATCATATCCTTGCTACACGAAGGAGTTGGTGGTGGACACTTTGCCTTAGAAAACACAGCTAGAAAGATCTTACTAGCTGGGTATTGGTGGCCTTCGCTATTTAAGGACACTCATAACTTTGTAAAGGCTTGTGATGTGTGCCAAAGAGCCAAAAGGCCACAATTTTTAGATTATATGCCTTTAACCCCCATCTTATCTGAACAAGCATGTTTCAAATGGGGTATTGATTATGTAGGACCAATCAGTCCCGTCGCACGATTCACACAGGCAAGATATATTATTGTGGCAACAAATTATTGCACGAAGTGGGCAGAGGCTCGCGTGGTAAAGAACGTCGATGCCAAAAGCACTGCTCGGTTCCTTTATGAGCAGATCATTATACGATCTGGTTGCCCACTCGAAATCATCAGCGATAGGGGTACACACTTTTTGAACACAATAATTGAACACTTGTTGTCGACCTTCCTAGTTGTTCATCACAAAAGTGCCCCATATTACCCAAGATGTAACGGGTAGGCTGAGTCCATGAATAAGGTTCTATGCGAAATCCTCACGAAGACGGTAGAAGCCAGTAGGTCGGATTGAGAGTTCAAGTTACATGCCGCTTTATGGGCGTATCGAACAACACCCAAAAAGGCCACTGGCATGACACCATTCCAACTCACGTATGGACAAGAGACCGTGATGCCTGTAGAATTCTATGTCCCATCCTTATGGGTAGCCTACGATTTGAAATTAGACAAAAGTCAGATCCTTGCCCATAGGCTATTCCACCTCCATAAGCTTTGCGAAACAAGAGTCATTAGTGTGCACGCACAACAAGTGCACAAAAGACGTCAACAAGATTGGCATGACCACCATATTAAGTTGAAGGAATTTAAAGAAGGGGATAGAGTCCTTCTCTATCAAACGAAAGTACATAAGGGCAAACTTAAGTTTACTGGCCAAGGTCCCTATATCATTGATCAGATCTTTGCTTCGGGCTACGCTAAACTTAAAACCCTCGAAGGCATCCCGTTGGACACGGTAGTGAACGGGAGTAGATTACGGCGATATCATGAGCCCTGCTATTCCTTAGACATGTACTGATTGATTGTGTGTTATTGTGTGTGCATGCATGCATGTCTGTAATTTCTGTCGTTTTGTGATAATGCTCATTTTTTTTTATTCATTTTTTACACCCTTTTCTGTTGAATTGCCTTCATGTTTAACAATCAATACTTAGGATAGTTTAGGTCCGAATTCTCGCAAATCTACCTCACTTCTATTACTATTGTATAGGTTTCAGGTAACAACATGCATGACCAATGACAATCATGTCCCAAAACAGTAATTATCTTCCGGGTTGGAGCTAGCATCACTTATTCTTGCAATCAATTGCAAGGAACTTATCTTTCTCTCTCAAAAAAAAAAAAAAAAAAGACCACTCGCCTAAGCTATCAGGCAGCATATTATCTATATTGTGGAGTCCTAGAACTAAGCAAAGTGCTTGATCAGACATGAAACCTAGCAGGTACACTCGAGAAATTCACTTGGTCTTATTTACTGATTTTTCTCAAAAGCTAGCAGTGGCTTGTCCTTTCTTGGAGCAGCTAAACTTCGACACACAACTTATCTCCGGTGTGCAACATGAATGCCTGGTGTGTGCGGCTTATTCTACATTTGATGACGAGCTTTTGACATTTAGGATTCCTAGACGCAACGACGAGGATCCAATTTCTATCTCACCACATATCCTAAGCCACTTGGGGTTCCCGAATGAAGGAGAGCCTATGCACGATAGAGGGCAATCTTTTGATAGGAATTACTTGGCGCATCTCTGTACGGAAGACGGTGACACCTCCATCTATAACAATGACGGTTACGCTGTCAAACTCATCTCGGATCCAGGACTTAGGGCAACGACGAACCTTCTTGTATTACTCAATGAGGTACAATCGTCAAGAATTGACAGGATTCCAAGCAGCACTTTATTTGCCCTATCATTTGGCTTGGAGGAACCTGTTACACGCCACTTCATGTGGGCATAAAAGATAAGTATTAAATTATGTGCAGCACTCAAAGCAAGAAAACCTCTCACAAAGTGCGGATATCTTCTGCATATGCTTGTAAGCAAACATTACTTGGGTGACTTCCCTAGCATTCTCGCTCGAGTGCAAGAAATATCCAAATGTGCCACATACCACCTCGACATGAGCTCAACACCCCAAGAGGATAAAAGGGGGAGAGGCAAAGGCAACAAGCAAGCTAGCACCCAAACGGCGCCACATCACTAGCAGAAACACACCAGTGTCACTCACACGTGGCACGGAAGCAGAGTTAGAGTCAAAGCGGTTAAAAGAGCATGCCCATAGCCAACACACAAAAGAACATTCAGAGGGCCACACACCAAGTAAAGACTCATCCAGTAGCAGCAAACAACACTTGTGCAAATCCACCAGCCAAGGGCATGGAAATATCAACGAAATGGGAGACACAGCACAATCACCTTATCCAATGCCTAAAGACACTTCAACAATGAAAATCATGGAAGCCATTGAAGAAGCATTGACTGCAACATCAAATCCTTCGACGCGACATTTTGAGGCAAAGGAGACAGAGGCGAAACCTGGTGTCCCACCTGTGTCGTAAGTGACCCACCAACCACCATCTCATCAACTCCCATCACATCAACCATCACTGTCACACTACCCATCACACACCCTCACCACTACACCCCCTATTGTCTCCACAAACACACTCCCACTCTCCACCACACCAGTCACAACCACCCCTATGCAATCTCTGATGCAATTTCCAAATGTCTTTGACGCATCCTTCAACATTGAAGAATTCTCACTTTCACTGTTAAACATGCCATCTCCTAACACCACCCACCACTATCGCTACCGCCACCACTTCCACAATACTTTTCACTTCTTCGATCACAAATGCTGACACATCTCCAATCCCTATCACCCTCACTCAAACATCACACACCCTCCGTCTGCTCAATCTGTCCATCATGAACAGTACACCACATTGTATCAAAACGTACAAAAAAATCTCTCACCATCCTAAGCATCTACCTCTCAGCTGTATCCTCCTATTGGGGAGTGGCAGTACCTTCCGAAAAATGTGCGACGGGCCATCAACGCTCAAAGTGATGCCATGCATTACCTCTACTCTTCAATCAATGAGTATCAAAATTGGTGCAACTTCTCGCAAGGGGAAAACATGCAGCTGACAAACAAGGTACAAGAATGGCAGATTTATTCCACGGAATTAGAACAAGAGGTCACTCAACTAAAAGAAAATGAAAGAAAACTCATGGATGGCCTCAAAGAGCTACACCTTAATAACAAGGACGTTCATGCATGCTTACAACATAGGGATGATCTCATCAAGACCCTAGAAACACAGTTAGAAGGTGAATGACGAAGCCACAGGAACTTACGGACCGCTATGATGGGCAATATTCAACGGATTGATTTCAACCGGTTCCAAGCACCACCAATCCCATAAGGCACCGTAATACCTCTTCCTATCAAAAGTTAACTCAGGTATTGATGGCGAATCAAACACAATCTACTCCGCAAATACCCAACCCTCCCCCGTGAACTTTTCACAACCATACCAAACCCTCCACCACCCACACTTACCACAACTACAGAGGTACGACACAGAATCACGCCAAACAATCCTAGTCGACAGATGTTAATGTCAGAGAAGTTTCATAAAGCATATCCAAACTGGGAGGACCTACATCACAGGGAAAACCATACATGCCATAGGTATTTTAACTTCAAGGTTATGCAAAGCTAAAAGGGTTTTTCAAAGCAACCTTAGAAAGGGTCGAGGTTCATTCAATTGCCTCCTCAGCTGCCACAGCCACAAGTCACACTTCTATCTTCCTTACACTGCCCTCATTGGTATGCAAAGCTGCCTCTCTTGGGTCATTTGGATCATGCTTCCCAGCGCCTACCAGCCCATGAAGAGCTGAATCAAGAAGAAGAAGGGATGAAAGCAATTGTTTCTTCCAATCGCTAGAGGTTTCCACGATAGTCTTCCAACTTGTATATGCAGGTGATTTCAGGGAAGGTATGCCTTGCTTGAAGCTTTAACAGCTCAATTCCGTGAACAGCCAACGCGTCCACACAGCAACCTTCTGTCCGTCCTCCTTCAACAACTTTTCTTGTCAGGCATCCATCGCTGCCTTGCAAGCCATAGTAAGGCAGAATCATGTTATTGCTCTATCATAAAAACAGCATCTGCGCTCTTCCATGATTAAGTAATCATGGTTTTAAGCGAGGAAGATCTTATTTGATAATAGACTGATGTTTCATAGCGAATTATAGACCTATTTCCAATCGGCTGTCATCCACAGATAAAGCAAATCCCGACGATTCATTACAGGCCTCATAACTATGGGACAATGATCAGAGGCCCTGATTCCAAAAGTTATAAGAGTAGGCTCCGGACAGGTTTGCAGAACCCCTTTCCAATTCGGTTTCAAGCACTCAACAGGGAAAGACATCAATTATTCCCAAGCCAGACAGAAGTAGCACTCAATCGTCCCTATCTACTTCTGCTTGCTACCAGAGAACGAACATACTACAATATCCAATCTATGTTCTCAATTTGCTTGTTTTTTTTGGAGGATTAGCTCTAAAAATTATCAATCCTCAACATGCACGAATTTCAAGTTTTTTTTCCTACAGCCTCAATTATTTTCTGCTGGAAAGATTGATTCTTACCCAATCTTTCAATAATCTTCAGAAGCTGTGCATGAACTTAAATTGTTGTTAACAATATGGACTTCATGGAAGATGTTCAAAACTCAATCAAGCAGATTCGGACAGTCAAACACAAGGAAATTTCACATGTAGAATTCTACATCAAATGAAATCTTTCACAAGCAACAAAAATCAGAAATGAATCCACTCCAATTAGAGGCAATATAACCAAAAAAATAATTGGTGGAAGTGCACTCTACCACTCTTGTCAATATGTTTCATACAAGAATTAAAGGATCCAAATTTGATTTTTCCCTTAAGATTTCCGCACACCTGTTGAATTTCACACGTGTGGATTGTTCACAACATGTACTTGTGATCTCCTAAGGTGTGTAGATGCACCAAGATCAAGACTAGATTGAGATTCAAAAGCAATCTTAGATCCTATGGCAAAAACACACTACTACATGCATTCAATCACTTCCAACTCTCACTCACACGTGTGGGAAGTATTCAAAAAATAATCTAAGTAAAAACAAGCTGCTCTCCTCGGGGTAGAGAGAGAAAATGCATCATGAGCTCTCGAGTAGAGAGAGAAAGCTAGAAGTCCAATAACTCACAAAATCCATGAAATCACCAAATCAATTACATTCAAAATGAGAAGTACAATGATACTAGTAGGTCCACGAGCTACCACTATGCTTAACTATGATTGGACCATATGATCCTATTGGATCATTGATCCATGCACCTCTTAATTCTATTGGACTATATTCAAGCACACCTCAATTTCCTATTGGACCTCACAAGGTTCCACCTCTAAATCCTATTGGACCTCTTGGAATTCATCAAACAAAAGCTTAACACTTGTCTACACTCTAATTGGCACGTGTTTAGCCTCTTACTCTATTTTGGCTCAATAGTGGCATTACAAGTGGAAATGCATAATTTGCCATCTATGCCAAATTTATTCCTATCAACATCCTACACCTAGATGCTTGATGTAAAAAACATAAGACCCCTATATCTAACATAGATAATCTTTTTCAATTCTTCACACTCCTACTAAAAAATTATCTATGAAGATTTGAGCATTGATCTTGATATAACTCCAAGATTAGATCTATGCTTGATGAAAGCACTTTCGCTCAAAGGCTTGGTGAGTAGATCGGCAATACAAGAGGACGAGTTGACATGCTCCAAATAGATTTCTCCTCCAATAAGCTTTTCTCTCACAAAATGGTGTGCCACTTCTATGTGCTTGCTTCTTGCATGAAATATGGGATTATTGGCAAGAGCTTGGGCCGAGATGTTATCACACTTGATCATTGGTAGATCATCCTTCTTGATGCACTTTAGCTCCATTAATAACCTCTTGATCCAAAGCACTTCTTTGGTAGTTGTAGTGAGTGCTTTGTACTCGGCCTCACATGAAGAGAGAGATATAGTATCTTGTTTTTTGGAAAGCCAAGATATTAGATTGCCTCCAAGAAAGATAGTGTATGCACTAATAGACTTTCGATCCATCTTGTCACTTGCAAAGTCCGAATCCGAGTAGCCAATAATGGATAGATCTTCACTTTTATAGAGTAGACCATAATCACAAGATGAAGATACATATCTTAGAATCCTCTTGGCAATCTTCCAATGATGGATCTTAGGATCTTGCATAAATTGACTCAATTTGTGCACACAAAAACTTAGATCGGGCCTAGTAATGGTAAGCCAAATCAAGGAGCCTACAAGACTCCTAAAAAGTGTGATGTCCTCAAAGGATCTTTCATCACCTTTATTAGGATCTTTTACAATTTGCTCCATTGGAGTATCTATGCTCTTAGAATTTTCCATATGGAATTTTTTCAGCATAGAGTGAGCATATCTAGATTGGCATATAAAGACATGATTTTCATAAAAATCAATTTCTAGGCCTAGGATGTCATGCATCTCTCCTAGATCTTGCATTTTAAACTCACATCCAAGTGCTAGCTTGGTTTCATCAACTAGCTTGATACAACTTCCACAAAGAATAATGTCATCAACATAAATTAGAAGAATGACAATATTGTTATCAACAAACTTTAGATACATGGAAGGATCATAGTCACTAAGAGTAAATCCTAGTGAGATAAGAAAAGAGTTAAGTCTTGAATACCATGATCTTGGTGCTTGCTTGAGTCCATAAAGACTTTTGAAGAGCAAGCACACTTTGGACTCATCCTTGATGAATCCTTGAGGTTGTTCCATATAGATCTCCTCCTCAAGATAACCATTTAGAAAAGCATTGGATACATCTAATTGGAACACCTTCCACTTGAAAAAACAAGCAAGAGAAATAAGAATTCTTATTGTCACCATCTTTGCAATGGGTGCAAAGGTCTCCTCATAATCAAGACCATGGATTTGAGCAAATCCTTTGGCACATAATCTTGCTTTATGCTTGTTGATGGTGCCATCATGATTGAACTTGATCCGAAATACCCACTTGCAACCAATCACATGCTTGTTGGATGGAGGATCCACAAGCTCCCAAGTATTGTTGGTGATCAATGCATCATACTCTCGCTTCATGGCATCATACCACTCCTTGGTATTGAGTGCCTCTTGTACATTCTTTGGCTCTTCATGAGAGACATAAAAAACATAATTAGTGGAATCAAGATCCACTTGTTTGCCTTTGTCAACATATGAGAGCCTCTTAGGCTCGGATCTATCTCTCATGGATCTTCTTGGTGAAAAAATCCGAGGAGAGTCTTCTTCAAATCTCGACCCCATCACATCATGATTGTCTTCAAAATCAATAGTTGATGATGCATCCATAGATTTCTTGATCTCGGCCTCTTCAAATGATGAGTGTTGATCTTCATGAAAGACAACATCTCTACTTTCAATAACTTGAGAAGTAGAGAGCATAAAGACTCTATAGGCTTTCTTGGTGGATAAGTATCCAACCATGATCCCTTTGCATGCACTAGGATCTTCCTTATTCCTTGTTTCCAAGGGAATATGGACAAAGCATAAGCATCCAAAAACTCTAAGGTGATCAACCTTAGGCTTCTTCAAAAATAAGATTTCATATGGTGACTTTCCTCCAAGAGCTATATGTGGGAGCCTATTACAAAGATAATTTGCACAATTAATGGCTTCTCCCCAAAAATCTTTGGGCAAAGATGCCTCAATTCTCATAGATTTTGCACATTCACATAGAGATCTATTCTTTCTCTCGGCCACTCCATTTTGAGATGGAGAGTAGGCACAAGAAAACTCTCTTTTAATGCCTTCAAGCTCACAAAAATCTTGAAATTTATTGGAGATATATTCACCACCTCCATCACTTCTAAGAGCTTTTATCTTGAATGAGAATTGCTTCTCTACATAAGCTTTGAAAATAAGGAAATGATCAAACACCATAGATTTAGAAGCAAGAAGATATATCCAAGTGAATCTTGTGTAATCATCAATGAAAGTAACAAAACAAGTGGCTCCCCCCTTGCTTGTAGTTGATGAGAAATGCACATCCTAGTGGATTAACTCCAAAGGATGCTTGCTTTTGATAGAAGATCTTGTAAAAAATTTTGTGAAATTTAGCAATAGCACAAGCCTCACAAGGCTTGATCTTCTTGGAGAGTGACTTTGGCAAGCCAATAGCTTTGGATTCTTTGATCATAAAGAGCATGGATTTGTAGTTGGGATGTCCCAACCTCCTATGCCATAATTCCTCCATAGAGAGCTTGTTCACAAGAGCAACATTACAAGCATTCACATACTCATTTGGATCTAGTTTATAGATGCCACCAAATCTAGATCCTAATGCAAGTATCTCATCATTATTCTTGATAGTGCAAGTATCAACATTGAATTTTACATCAAGGCCATTATCAAGCAATTGGCCAACACTAATAAGATTCTTGGTAAGCTTAGGTACATAAAGAACTCTAGAGAGAGAAAGAACTTTAGAGGATGCAAGCTTCAAGGGAATGTTTCCTATGCCTTCAATAGGACATTCAAAATCATTTGCAGTGTATATTGATTTCTTGACTCCATCATAAGGTGCAATAAAAGAGAAAGAGTCCTTGGAGCTACACATATGTGAAGAGGCTCCACTATCAATATACCATAGGCCGTCCTTCTTGAAAGGAGTAGATGAGAAACTAGAGACCATAAGAGATCCCTCTCCATCACTTGCAATAGTGTCTTCCTTCTCATTGGTAATATTGGCTTGCTTGAGTTGATTCTTCTTTTTGAAGCAATTGGTGGCATAATGACCTTCCTTGCCACAATAAAAGCACTTGATCTTCTTCTTCTTGAGCTTGGATGATGAAGCATTAGAGGAATCATCTTCCTCCTCATCTTTGTCTTTGGATTTGACTTTGTCCTTGCTTGAGGATTGTTGATGTTGGTTCTTGCTCCTCCCTCTGTGCTTATCCTTGGCAAAGAGAGCTTTGCCATCATTATGAGTGAGAAAAAGCTTGTCCATCCTCAAGAGCTTGTACTCTTGTCTTGATTCTTCTGAAATTAGCACACTTTGGAGAGCCTCCAAACTTGGTAGCTCCTCCTTAATGGCATAGGATTGGACAAGGTTATCAAATTCACTTCTCAAGCCATTGAGAATGACTTGAACTAGCTCATTTTGATTGATGGAATCACTAATGCAAGCAAGCTCTCTATGAATATCTTTTACTCTCAAAACATAACTAGATGCACTCTCATCACTCTTTTGGCTACCTTGAAAGATTTGATTCCTAAGAGTGAGAAGCCTAGAGGTATTCTTAGCCTCATAGATAGTCTTGAGACAATCCCAAGCTTCTTTGGCTGTTGTACAAGTACCTATCTCCCTGAATATCTCATTAGAGACATTCATCTTAATGTAGTGGAGAGCCATCCTAGCTCTCTTTTTGTATTTTTGAACCTCTTGAAGAACTTGTGGTTCTTCTTCAAGGCCAATAACTATGTCCATCACATCTTGAAGGATCAAGATGGACTCCATCCTCATTTTCCAAATTGAATAATTTGAAGTGGTCAATCTTTCACTTGGTTCCAACAAGGATGAACCCATTGAAGACATTTGAAGTGAAGAAAACTCAAATGATGAACAATAAATGTTGCTACACACTCTCAATAGGATCCAATAATTGAGTAAAATCTCCTCCTATGAAAGATCTTGCAACTATTTGTGAATTGATTTTCACTAGCTACTCAAATCTCTCTAAAACAAGATCTATTTCACATCAAATGATGGAGTATAGGCAAAGTTAGGATCTAACACTCTTAGCACGTGTGAAATACACTAAGAAACCAAATTTGACTCAAATACAATGATATTGCATGAAACAAAATGGCTAAGATCTCAAAACAGTGCCTAGATCACATATAGATGAGATTGGCAAGCATTCAACTGTGATTTTGGATCAACCAAGCAATCTCTTGACCAAACCAAATGTGTCCACCCAGGTCTAGGTGCCCTACCTAACCCTCTTCAAAAGCTTATAACTTTTGATTAGCCCAACCAACTGGAATGAAACTGATTGCAACAGAAAATAGACAAAAATAGCTTCAAAACAAGCTATCAAGCAAGATAAATGGATCAAACATGAGAGGACTTCCAAAATAAAATTGGATGTTCCTCACACGTGTCTGAGCACCTGATGCTGTACAGTACCAGGTCAGACCCAATCAATGTCCTTTTGATCTCTTTTGATCCAAGATTGAACAAGATAGCTAGGAAAATGGGCCTTGACAACTTCTAGCTCAAGATTGATGAAATTTTTTTCACTTAGATGGATCAAAATGCATGGTAACCTTAGGTAGGCTCTGATACCATGTTGAATTTCACACGTGTGGATTGTCCACAACATGTACTTGTGATCTCCTAAGGTGTGTAGATGGACCAAGATCAAGACTAGATTGAGATTCAAAATCAATCTTAGATCCTATGGCAAAAACACACTACTACATGCATTCAATCACTTCCAACTCTCACTCACACGTGTGGGAAGTATTCAAAAAATAATCTAAGTAAAAACAAGCTACTCTCCTCGAGTAGAGAGAGAAAGCTAGAAATCCAATAACTCACAAAATCCATGAAATCACCAAATCAATTACATTCAAAATAAGGAGTACAATGATACTAGTAGGTCCACGAGCTACCACTATGCTTAACTATGATTGGACCATATGATCCTATTGGATCATTGATCCATGCACCTCTTAATTCTATTGGACTATATTCAAGCACACCTCAATTTCTTATTGGACCTCTTGGAATTCATCAAACAAAAGCTTAACACTTGTCTACACTCTAATTGGCACGTGTTTAGCCTCTTACTCTATTTTGGCTCAATAGAGGCATTACAAGGGGAAATGCATAATTTGCCATCTATGCCAAATTTATTCCTATCAACATCCTACACCTAGATGCTTGATGTAAAAAACATAAGACCCCTATATCTAACATAGATAATCTTTTTCAATTCTTTACACCTATCCGAGACATAAATCCATGTGCCTCCAACTTGATGTAGAGCTTGTCTCCACCCCATCCAAAACCGCATCTTAGTCGCGGGCTCTGATACCAATGTAAAGACCCTAAAGGATTGCCCCTAAGATGAGGATAGGAGAACACAATAGGAGAGACTATGGAGCCAAACCGCCCAATCAATCCTAGATCAGACCTAGATGTAGCCCCCAAGCCATGCCATGTGAAGGAAGAGGAGAAGAGAGAAACTAGTAACCTAAACCAATATGTCGACGGGAAAATCCCTACCTCATTATATAGAGAATAGAGTCGTGTGTATGAAACCATGCAACCCCCATGCATGTCAACTATAAATAGATCACATCTCTTCATGCAGTACTCCTGTCTATATCTGTCACACAGACATGCAATACTCCATGTTTCTCAAGTAGAGTGTCTGGGTCCTCTCAAGGTTAATTAGTCACAAACTGGCCTTGACATGGAATTAAATCACGGCGTGACCAACAATCTCGAATACTGGAGGGCCGGTCTACCATATTAGGACTATTCCAGGTCCTTAATTGAATATGGCCATAACAACTTTGATAGCACTTCTTGCATTTTTCCTTGAATATGAATAAAATTTCACGGCCCAATGTTCCTTTGACCATTTTTCCCTTGACCTATTTGACACTTATGCAACATCTTGAGAGTAAATTGTTTTTCCCCTTTCTACTTGGGGCTCATGGCACCATTGTGAATCAAAATCTACATGTAATCCTAAAAAAGTTCTTCTAGCTACAAGGTCATAAGGGCAATTTGTTTGATTGAGGACATTGACTTGTCAGAACATAGTTTGAATCATTTTATGTACGTTGGGTCCGATCCTCTTTTTGATTGTAGTCCTCAAAAAGATTGTATGGAATAAATCTAGATACCATGTCCAACAATTAGTCATGTGAACCTATAAATTGTACTGCCCATATTGTGAATATTAAGTATCAACTTTTCTCAAGCAAAGAAAGGTATGATCAATTGCTCATGACTCACATGATGTGTTGCATTTATCTCCTTTACTCTCCTAAATCCTATGTTAATCTGCCTCCATTCATGCTGCTATATTTTACTTGTGTTGTTGCACAGTTTGCATATTTACATGTAAAATAAGGCAGGCGAAAACGCGACTGTCTGCATTCTTACTCGGGGATTTCCACAGGCGAAAAAGACGACTTTGTGTTTTTACACATAATTTATGACAGGCAAAAAAGGCAACACTGTCCTACAAATGCCAAAGGTGCCCTTATAGAAAAGCGAAGGTACCCTGTAAATCAATTTTTAAGGCATTTCTCATAGTGTCGCGTTTTTCGCATTTTCATCAATGTTAATTTTAGTGATATATAGTCTGCAGAATTACACGGAGTTTACGACAATGTCGCATTTTTTGCCTGACAGAAATCTCGTGTAAAATCACAGTGTTGCATTTTTCGCTCTTCAAAAGAGTCTCAAATGTTAAGGAAATAACACTGGCAAAATGTGGGACAACTCTTAATGAGATTTAAGGGCACCTTCTCCTTTTTCGCATTTTTTGTCTTTTTCGCGAAAAACCCGATAGTGTCGCTTGTGGGTGTTTTAGTTCATTTCTGCAGAGTTACAATTTTGGTTCATTTATGCAGACAGAACGTTTATGGCCAATTTTACCGCTTATCAGCAATCAATAACAAGGACCGGATGGATGTCAGCTGATCACCAGCCAACTGGATGCCAGCTGACCATACTGAATCAATACTATCCTTCATTGCATTCAGTCTTCGTCTCAGAATGTGGCATTTCTGTTTTTCCTTCATGACTAATTCGCGAATAATTCACGACTAATTATTTGTCTGATAATTTTTCGATGCTTAAGGGTTTGGCTACGTAATCACTGTAGTACTGGCAATTTCAAAGTTAGTTACTATAAGTTCAAACGTGATTTCTATCACTATTGTTTTGTTTAAAATTGATACGCATAGTCATGCATTGGAAAGATGAAGATAGTTTATTCCGCCATGCATGAAAAGTTTTCTTTCTAGACACTCGAATTATTTTTCATTTGTTTCTTTTCGAGTTCATTTCTTTTCAAGCTAGACCTATCTTCTGCAGACCACTTTCCAACACCAAAGAAGTCTAGGACATCTTGAGCACGTATGAAGTGTGAGATATAGCTTCCAAGCTACATCTCAAGAAGAAATTTTACTGCCTCAAGATGGCAAATGGTGATTCCCTGCAAAATCACATCAACCAACCTGTTGAAGCAAATGGCCACTGTCAGATCTGTCATAGACGATCAAGATGCAGTGATGCAACTGCTTACAAGCTTGCCAAGACTCTTTCAAGAGTCATTGCAATGTTGTTGTAGGAAGACACGTAGAGGAATGAAGCCTCTAGTTCCTCAACTGATTCTTACGCTTTGTACACCAACAAGAGCACGACTAAGCAGAAGAAGAAAAAAGGTCCGAAGCAATCAAAGCAAGACCAGGAACCAGCACAACACAATGAACAGTCGAATTCACAGACGAAGAATGCAGATATTGCAAGAAAAACAACCACAAGATTATACTACAAGAAAATAAATATTAAAGCCCTAAATGTGCACTACTTAATTTTAATATTCAATGGCATTTATTTCAAATTTTAACTGTGACTAGATGCAATAATGGTCTAAAAAAACAACTTTTATAAAGAAAAGAGCATTAATTTTTGATATTAAAAAAAAGCCTACTAGAAATAAATTAAAATGAAAAAGCTTCATGTATTGCTGAGAAAGAAAGGGTTACAATTACTTTGTGTTTAGTCACTTACGGAACATACATCAAAATGATGTGGGTTAGTCATGCTAATGGTGAAATGTAAGAAGCTCGAGATGGCAATAAAAGTGATGTGGGCAAGACCGTAAAATAGTCTGTGCTAAGGCCCCCCAGTCCTATGGCCTTATTATATGTTGTACACTCTTAATCTATTCCTTAGCTCAAACTCGTGAATTGATTTATAAAAGGTGAAGAAGAAGCCTACTGCCAGATTAAGTCCTCAGGCCCCCAATAATATTATTAGAGGGAGGGGCTTCAACCTTCACTCGACTGCTAACACAAGAAAAAAAAGATCTTAAGTAAATAATTGTCAGCCTACAATGTCAACCTTGACCAAACAAAGAACAAGTTAGCCCTGACGGCGCGACTGGTGGTGAGTTGGCTCAGCTTATCCCATTTGTGCGGTTGTTCTATGCTACTGAGACTCCTCTCTTTTTCAGTCACCATGTGCGCTCTGGGGATCTTTCTACTATCCAGTCTGCAGCAGGTACTCGTCAAGGTGATCCTTTGGCTGGTCCTCTTTTCGCTCTGGCTCATTTTCATGCACTTCAAGCTCTGCAGAGGCCTTTCTCTCCTGCTTATTTCTTTCGGTTTCTGATGACACTCATGTTGTTGGTCCTGCTTCTACGGTGCTCCTCGCATTTCATCATTTCTTTGAGCACCTGACTTCTCTTGGTTTGTCTATTCAACCTCGCAAGTGTTCAGTGTGGTCTCCAGCAGGTCTTCCCCCGGACTTCGTTCCTCCTCAAGGTTTCCTTGCTCCTTCGGATGGCAGTCGAATTCTAGGTGTTCCTTTTGGGTCTGCTTCCTTCAGCTCTGCCTTTCTTGGTGAGGCTCTCCAGGAGGATGTTGCTCATTCAGATCTGCTTCCCCAGTTGGGCGACACTCAGGTCGCGTTTGGCATCTTGACGGCTTGCTTTATCCAACGTCCTTCTTATCTGCTGCGGACTTTCCCCCCTACCCCTGACTTTTTGCATCTCCTCTCTTCCTTGATAGCTCTCTTATGGATGTTTTTGGCTGCTTTTGGGCCCAGGTTCTTTGGATGGTGTGGAGACCCTTTCATCTCGGAACCAGGCTCGGTTACCCATTTCTTGTGGAGGTGTGGGTCTTCTCTCTACGGTTTCTTCTTCACTTGCAGCTTTTCTTGGGAGCTGGGCTCTTGTCGCCCCTGCTTTGTCTTCTCGGTTCCTTTCTGGCTTTCGCCCTCTCTTGGCGGATTGCATTGCTCATGTGGATAGCGGTTCTCTGTCTTTCCAGCACCTCCTCATTGTTGCGCTAGAGCTCCTCCCCCTCTCTGCCCAAGCTTGTCTTCCTCCTTTTGAGAAACTCCTCACTTTCAGTTTAGATCACCTGCAAGAGACCCTCTTGGAGCGCGTGCACAAGCATATCCTTTCCAGCATGCTCTCTGAGGATCCTTCGGCGTTGCATCGAGCTCGACTTCTTTCTTGTGCGGGTCATGGTGCTGGGGCTTGGTTGTCAGCTCGGCCTGTTATCCCTTCCTTTCAGTTGTCTTCGGCCATCTTCACCACTACTCTTCGTCTTCGCTTGGGGCTTCCTCATCCTTCGGTCTTGGGTCTCTCCAAGTGTGTTTGTGGTCACCCTATTAATGCTCTTGCTATCCACCTCCTCCGATGTCCTTCTGGGAGTAGCAGTCTCATGTCCTTCCTTCTTCCGCGTCCCACTCTTCTCGTGACATGTTGACATTGTCTTCTCTCGGGATGGGCTTCGTACTTTGGCAGATGTTGTTGTTGTTGATCCCACGCGTGGTGACCTATTGCCTCGATCTGCCTTTACACCAGGAGAAACGGCAGGCGTCGCAGCACAAGAGAAGAAAAAAACTACTCTGACAGGCACCCCACTGATGCTTTCCTTCCTTTGGCTATTGAGACTTATGGCACTTTGCATCGACGCTTTGAGGATTTTCTTTGCATGTGTTCTCATCAGACGGCAGAGCGTCAAGGTATTCCTGGTTCTATTCTCATGGCTTCTTTCAAACAACGTGTTACATCTCATCTCCCTTCATTAGCCGACTCACCACCTCTTCACTTTTCCGATCTGCTGCAGTCAATTGGCAGACTCCCATGGACATCATCATAGTTTATGCACTTTTATTTTTAATGCCAGGATTTGGATTAATCTTAGCTTTACTGCAAGCTTCGCTCTTGTTTGAGCCTACTTTTGTTTAAACTTCCCCTTCGGGGTGTATATATCTTTTTCATCAATGTACCTACTACTTTTTCCTATGAATAAATGCACCAGGGTGTTTCACTTCAATATGTAGCCATTGAAGGAGCAATGTAGTCATAAAGATAGATGACATCTCCAGCAAGCACTTTTGAGGATTCTAAAGGAGGTGATTAGGTGATAGTATAGAAGGCTCATTGTCTCAATTGCCCTAGGTGATCCAGGCTACTCTCCATTAAGTTCCATCTACATCTTCAAGCATTGTCACCATCAATGTAGACCTTGAAAGTTTTTGTTGATGCAATCGTGGGTCAATGTCATTGGTAGAGCTTTGTGCATTCTTGTTTTGAGAGTGTATAGGGGTTGAGATTACACTTGCATTTTTCTAGAAGGGCTGAGATTTTCACCTGTATTTATCTACTGCAATCAAGGGCTAGGATCATTGGCTAACTTATTGAATCCTCAGAGGTACTTGTTGGAGTTGTCATCCATCTTTCTGGATTGCACCACTTAAAGAATGACTACCTATGTGTTTGGTCAAAGCTAGCATGTTCTTTGTTTGATCAAGGTTAACATTGTGGACTGGAGCTAGTTTTTTTCTACATATATACTTTTGTTGCAATGAATAGATTGTATGTATTGGCATCTTCATCGCTTCTATGGATTCTAGAATTATGCAGAAAATTTGTTTAGCATTCATGTTCTTACCTCATTGCTTACTGTTCATTAATGTCTTCGTGGCTAAGATTTCACATGCTTTTCTATACATCAGTCATGGGCCAAGATCATTGCCTGACTTCTAGGTGACAAACTGAAATGCTGTAAGGCAATTGTGAATGCATGAACTTGTTTTATAGTAACAATAACTTGACTATCAAACTGATCTCAATATTTGTTCCAGAGCGTAGGTGTATATGCAGATATATTTAATCTTCAACATGGGCATCACGTAAGACTGAATAAAAAGCTGATGTGACTATTTTCCTGTTGATGGTGCTAGCTCAACTCCTTGAGATAGGCATTTGTTAACAATCTCTGAATATTAAGTCTTCCATACAGAATGGAGAAATTCCTCCCCTAAAGCTAATGACGAAGTTGACATGAACAGGGATAACAAGACATAATATGATGCCCTGGATTGCTTACTTTTTCAAGTTTCCAAAAGGTGTTTAAAGAAAGAGAGGCCATATTATATCATTCCGAGGACCATCTATATATTATCAATGCTGATCAAGCATAGCCGTATGAACACTCAAAATCATCGTAATCGCTTCATACAGGAAAGCATGGGCAGGAAGATCCAATAAATTCTCATTTGGCCTACGGTCAGTCATGAGACCTGGCTCACTGCCTGATTGAGAGAGCCTTGCAACTGAGGACATGGCAGCGGGACCACCTCTGAAGAGAAGCCCTGTATGGATGAGCATTTCCACATAAAGCCACCACCATGGACATTGAGATGTATATGCTGGAGAGAGATACCTTTGAAAGGAGCTTCCATGAAACCCACCATGTTCCCTGCATGGATGATATCTTTGCCACTGACATCCTTTATGTTTATCTCATCAACAAGAGAAAAGGCATGTTGGTCATAGTTATTGTCTGGATGATCTCCAAAATTGCTGTTGAACCAAACGGCATACTTGACATTATCCAGTTGAACATTGGCTATAGTAACATTAGTTACATATCCACCTCTGCCTACTGCAGTTTTCACGTTGATCCCACTTGCTGAGTTTACAACTGTAAGATCTTCCACAAAAACATCATGTATTCCACCGGATATCTCACTTCCAAGGGCAAGCCCAGCACTTGATGTTGTCTCCCCAATTACACGCTGGATTACAATATTGGAACTCGGGCGACCAAAAGCTATGCCATATTGATCCCACCCACTTTTGATAGCTATGGCATCATCACCATTTCTGATGTAGCAATCTTGGATACAAACATTTGAGGAAGAATCTGCATTTTGGAAAGCAACATTTCTGAGAAAAGCTTTATAGTTCTAATTTTCAGCTTCCCTGGTTTGCAAGAAGACAATTCTCAAATCACATTGACCACTGCATGCTTACCTGAAGCAATTTTCAAACAGTCTACATCCCGTCAGTCCAATCAAAAAGGAAAAATGCTCGTGCAAAATTTCTCTCATATCAACAAGGGACGTTCCAATCCCAAAGTGCACAATAACTGGTTGATATTACTTCCAGGATTTATAAATCTCTGGGCTGCTGATTGAGGGTAGACTATCAAGTTACTAGAATTACAAGCGTCCAATAAATAAAACAGATTGAAGAAGAGAATGTTGGTGGCAGCTCTAGTGAGCTCACCTGGATCAACTCCGTCAGTGTTGGGGGCATTAAGAGGTGCCAAAATTGTCACCCCTTGAATGAAAACGTCTCTGCAATAACAGTCAAACAACACATTCACAAGTATGTGCTACAAATAAGTGTAAATTAAGAATGAACTACGTATCAGGAAAGCTGACTGCAGTGCTTTAATAGAACTTCAAGGCTTTTACATCAATCAGACTTGAAACTTCAAATCTCAAGAAGCAAAGAATGGGAAACAAAACCTGCAATAAACTGGGTGTATGTTCCAAAATGGTGAATTTAAAAAGGTTATATTCTTCACAACAATGGCTGTTGAATTGATGAGTTCCAGCAGGTGGCCTCTTGTGTAATCCAAAGTTTTGTTACGAAAACGCTGCCACCAGAGAGATCCTTGCCCATCCACAGTGCCATTTTGACCTGTTCATTTATGCCAGGGTGAGCTACAGTGAAAGCAGTCAATGGAAGTCCCATCATTAACTCATACAATGTACTTCTTAAACACCAGACAATCAGTCTCTCTCTCTCTCTCTCTCTCTCTCTCTCTCTCTCTCTCTCTCTCTCTCTCCACACACACACAACATATAAGCGCACGCACACACACACACACAGTTTGTATGTTTCAAACGACCCTTTCATTTTCCAGCTTTGCTTAAAGTCACAACTTGGCCAAATCCGAGATTGAAGAGGGTGAGTTATGCTCCCCTACTTATAACCCACTACATCAAAAGTTGAATGACCTATTGGATATAATTCAAAAGCAAACTCAGAACTTTTGGCTTGAGATGAGACACACAATAGGAGGAGAGATGATTAAATTGAGAAATGAAAACCAGGAGAGAGGAGATGGCCAGCCCATGTGAGGAAAATAAGGTACTTCACAAGGGAGACTCACTAGATGACACCATAGCCAGGATACAAACTTCAAAGTTTAGCAGTAGATTGGAGCTACACAAAGAAGACATCAAAACATGGACATTGGTAGTATCCCATACTACAAGTACTGATGGAGTGCCAATTGCAGATGTCGTTTTTGTGACATTATCTGACAAGAGTTAACAAACATCAGCAAGGCCCTCAATATCATGCAAAAGGATGAAATAGGCCCCAGTCTATGGAAACACAATAAATTTTATACCCTAAATCAAGTGCCGCTACTCCCAAGGTGGAAAAAGGATGGAGGTCCAAACATATAGCTTATACTGGTTGTCACACTTGATTTCCCACAAAAGAAGGTGAGTGTGTCCCTGGTTCAAAAGGTACACATTTTCAGGAGTGATGACCTTCCATTTACATGTATGGAGGAGGAGAGACGCAGGGCTTTCTAAGAAGCCATGGTTACAAGCAGATCAATGATACTCCAACAAGGCAGGGCACACTTTATTGAGAAAAGTCGTCCAAAGTCACAGGAGGAACATATCTGTGTGTAAGGGGTCCTCTGCCCATGTGATATCACTTGATCACAATACCTATCTCACTTATGCTGCAGCCATAATTAATAAGACCACAAATGGTGACTTTTTTTATTTACTATAGTTTAGATCCTTATTCTGGCTGTTTTTTAGCAAACAATGCAATAGTTGAAACATGAGAATCACAGCTACTACTTGTTCAAGAGGCCACTATTGCTTGTCAAACTTTCGTGGATTTTCAAATGGTACACCTTAGACTTAAACTGGAATGTTCCCTGTAACTTTGATCTTTTTCATCTCTGCCTATAACTCTCAGCTGAATGTTGCTGTATAATTGGTGCAGAATCGAATGGGCATTGTGCCATAAAAAATGTATGTTTTCTGCTATTCCATTACATTTTGCCCAAAGAATTTGCTGAGAGGCTCATTTTTTTGGCAGAATATATGAAGGCATCGATAGATGCATACATTTGCCAAAAAAGAGGCAAAATGTTGCAAGCACTATCATCTATATACATTGTACCACAAGGAGGCTCATTTACTTTGGAAAAATGTATACAAGCACCAGGGCGTACACTCAATTTTTCCAGAACTAGAGGGATGCTATGAACGTATCCATGACTTTCAAGAACAGTATGTTAGAATTCAAACACTTATCAATCTCTGTCTCATAGACTTTCCCACGTTTGATTGTTAAGGGAGGTCTTGAAGGCTACTGTTTATCAATCTATGATTTGGATCATATATTTATTTCTTCAGAGTTGGTAGTGAAAGGGTAACTCGACAGTGAGGCATGCCATGAAGGTAGACCTTCAAGACGTTGAGAAAGTGTTTGGTTTTTTCATTGTGTTAGAATCTACACTTCAACCTACTTATCAATTTATGAGTGTAAATACTAAAAAGATGCTGACATAAAGGCTTATAAAATGTTCAGAGTTTTAACTGTGATTTTTGCACATTTTACGTTTTGTATTAAGGCATGGGAAGAGATCTATACGTTTAAGAGGCATAGATTTTGAAATGTCGCAAACCAGACACTCATAGCACGAATAAACTTCTTGAAATGGAGTAGGACTAGGCACTGTGCGGGTCAACCAAAATGGGCAATGACAAGCAAAAGCCACAAGAGGCACTATAAGGGCTTTAATAACAGTGAAAAGATCACACACTAAGCCACAACTGTGAAATGGCTCTTTTTGTCAAAGAACATAGTAGTACATTCTGGGGCAAGAAGAATCGAGGGATGATAAGTACCTTGTAGAACAGTTTAATAGATAGTTTAAGATACACCAGCATTCTAATTATCCTAACTAGCAATCATAAGAAAAACAGTCCTTACTATCAGCATTGCAACTTACCTGTGATAACAACATCCACAAGATCTTCCCCATGTATAAGACTGATATGCCTTGGCCCAGGAAGCTCCCTTCCCCGACCATAGGATGGAAGAGGAGCAATAAGTGGCCATTCTTTTGGATCCTGCAGGCAATAACATATTGAAATTGCTGGTAAAAAAAATTCTTGATTAAAGAAGCGAAGGACCACAATACGACTATGAGGTTGTTAAGAGTGCATACATGCCCTTTCCTTCTTATTTAGATGCGAACTTAATCATCATCAGTAAGAGAATGTTTCAGAAGCCATTTCCTGCTCAATGGTAGAATTATCCGAGCCCATAGTTGTAAAATCACTCATGTGGACAGTGGACACAGATCTTTACATATGGCCACATGGGTATCGGTGCGGGGTTTTTGTATGAATGTTGTGGGGAGGTATATAGTCCGTACACAGGCCATATACTACCAAACTGAGCACTACCAAACCGAGCAAGACTAGTGCTCATTAAAAATTGTCAACTGGCCTAATAAAACTACATACAAGTGATTAATATAATATGAGAAGCTTTCATTGCACAAGGCATTCAAATTGTTGAAAAAAAAAAAAAGATCTCATTTAAGAAGAATTAAAAGATTTTTGCTCAAACTCACCTAAGATTGACACCTCAGCTTAATCATCACAATAGCTTACCGATATTGCCATAAAGCTAATACAAGTAAAAATGAATAGGTGAGGCACTACATGTATTAATTCAATTTTTTTTTTCAAAGTGTATTAGTACAAAATTTGAATCAAAACAAGCCAATATGCTAAAGCACAAAACAAGAAATGGAAATACTATTAGATGAAGATCACACGTATTCTATAAAACACAAGTTTGGGCATTCTTCCAGTATTTATACGGACGGCAGGTACTGAAGTTCACAGTGGCAACACTGTCTTGAGATAACCATTCTGTAGCTCTTCATAAATCTGAATCTAATGCACAATTAAAGAACAAACTTGTAATAAGAAAACCTTATTTTCAAATATAAAATCACGGAAGTAAAAACAGGAGCGAACCTGAGAGCCAAGAATAACTGCGCCTTCGTCCAGATATAACGTAAGGTGGCTAGTAAGATTGAAGCTTCCAGTAAGCCAAGTTCCTCTAGGTATGCGTAAAATTAAACCTCCTCTGTTAGCAAATGAACGGAGATTATTTATAGCATTCTGAAAGGCATGCGTGTTTAGTGTCTTGCCATCTCCAACTGCTCCATAGTCTGTTATGGAGGCCGTGTAGGCCCTAGGAAATTCCTTTGAAGCTTGTTCACAAATATCTCTTATCTGTACATCTAATTCCACGTTACCAGAACAAGTCTTCTCCAATTCACCATGACAGTCTACTGGGAGGAACAAGCCGCTCGGTAAGACGTTGTAAATGCAGCATAGCGCACATACCCATTTGAGGATATGCGACATGAATTTCATCTTCACGGCTGCAGAATTAGTAAAACAGGAACGATACGCCGATTTCTGCAGTAAATCTGCTCAATTGTCTACTACATAACGTAAACTGGCATGTAAACTGCTTCATTGTTGAATGTCCATAATAACGTAAACTGATATGTAATCTGCATTCTGCTCAAAATCAATAATATAACGTAAACTGAGGTGTAACCTGCTCAAATGTCCATAAAGTAACGTAAATTGTAATCAAATGTCTATATGATGTAACGTGAAGTCCTATATGATCTCTAATGAAGCAGCGATAGCGGGTGTGTGTTAGATTTGAATGTGCAAAATTGAAGCTCAGTGCATGTTGGTGACCATTTTATGGTAACCGTTTGGATAATCCTAATGCAGAAATGGAAGTAAGCTGCGGTGACCTACGATCGGCAAACGATAAAAAGCAACTAGAGGTTTTTGAAGCTGAAAATTTACAAAATATACAAAAAAACTAAGAGTGTTTCTCACAAACCAAAGAACAAAGACCAGAAGTAGCAGCAGGATTGTAATCCGATACCATTAATGCTTTTGCTGCTGCTGCCGCTGCTGTGCCAGTACTCTTTACAACACTCTTCGATCCATACAAGCTGCTTTTGCTTGTTCTTTCGTAAGCGAAAGCTTCTTTTCTAGTAAAAAACAAGGCCAAGCGCAAGAAAGAGAAAACAGTGTGTGAAAAGCGCTTTATATTCTATGATGGAGAAAGAATGGCACAAAAGACGAGGCCAAGCAAAGGAGGCAGTTATATTTTGTTTGTGAGACATTTATATTCCAACCAAACAAAACAAATAAGGGGAAGTGGCTTAGGCATGGTACCAAGTTGAGCCGCGGAACCAGGAAGTGTGGTAGCTTGTCGTCAAATGAATGATACAAGACGTAGCAGTTGGAGATGACTTGTTCGTATTGAACGTCATTTCTTAGCCTTTCCTTTCGTATGGCATGTAATTATGCTTCTCTTGGCCAACCAAAAAATTTGAGGTTCATGTTTTTTTTCTCTTCAAAATTGCTACATAATAACCTACATGTTTTGTCTCTTTATACTTGGAGACACCCTTATTGGCACAATCATTCACTAGAATTTCTTTGAGAGTCGTAATTAGCTTACAAATTTGTAAAGCATCGGTGGGAATTCTATTGTGTATTTTGAGGAACGCTTAAACGGCAGAATCATGTTTGTTTAAAAATAGATGAACCTTATTGATGTGTAAGACTTGCTTACTATAGATAGAAAGCGATGGAAGTACCTTATGCATTTGTAAGATTCACATACTATAAATACTAAGTGTGCAATTCTAAACATGCTAAAACTAAAATAATTGGTTTTCATTTTCCACTAGTGCTTTACATCAAGAAGGCCCTAGAGATGTGGAGGCGCTTGAGGAAGACAACCTCATGTCGTGGAAGGCCCCCAGTTGCAAAGGCCCGGGCCGCGAGCCTTCCCTTATACTTAAATATAATTCAACTAGAATATAAGGCCAATATCATAGAAAAATGACCTTATTTTGCACCATTATTGACTTGTTGGTCTTGGTGCACCAAGCAACAAATGAATAGGGTGGGTGATACCACCATCTTTCAAAGATGGCATCATATCTCCTCATACCCTTATATCTTTGGAAGATCACCAATGTCACTACAATGATGATTCAAAACAGGCTTCTTTCTCATAGAATGATGGTGTAAGTTATAAGATATGAAAATAAGAATTAGATCTAATACAACACATGTTACCTAATAAAGTTCAAACCATCCACATACAAGTTTTGTATGTGACAATTACCATTTGAATTTATTTATTTATTTAACACAAGTAAATTATACTATTATCGGATATGTAAAAATATACACTACAAATCAACTAATATGCCAACTAAACATGGAGCACACAAAGCACACGATTTCGACATCTTAACGATTTAGTAGTTGGGTTTTGAGTTTGCCCTAGTGTGGCCAAAGTAAATAGCTCTACCCTACTACGAAGATATGGAAGTCTCTCTATTTATCAATTTCTTGTAATCATCCTTTTTTGGAAATGGCATCTTCAAAATTGATATAAAAATGTAACAAGCTATCTGAACTCGAGGTGACCGTAGCTATTGTCATTGTCAAAGCAGTTGCACAATATCAAGAATAGCTAGTATAGGTGACTAGCTTTATTTTGAGTGGTACCACGTTCGTAGTTGAGTTTGACAATTTGTCGATTTGAGTCAAAGTCAGGTGACAAAGGTTCAAATGTTCGATTCAATACTTGTTCGAATCGAACGTTCAAACACCCATCAATAGTCAACGTTGCTCGATATTTTGACTGTCTTCAACAGTTTGACTATCGTGTAGATACCTGTCTTCGAATCATGTGTGTTTTTGCATACTTTGTGACAATGCAAATAAATGTGTAGCAATATAAATGAATCAAGATTAACAATGAGACTTAGAGAGAGAAGGAAAATAAATCCAATACCCCCCCTTAATCTGGATCCATGAATGTCTTGATCTTCAGACTAAGCGATGCACAAAATGTGTTGTTTGCATCAATGCTTAGTGCCTTGGTGAATACATCCGCTATCATTATCTGCATTCAACAGTACTCTAAGCTTACATCTATGTTGAAAATTTTACTCTTGACATAGTGGTATGTGATATTAATGTGCTTACTCCTTGAATGAAATCTAGGGTTGGCCGATAAGACAATGGCATTTTGATTATCACGCAAGATGATTGTTGGAGTATACTGATTCAGGCAAATGTTTGATAGTAAATTTCTCAACCATACTGCTTAATAGCTTGGAAGTAGCGATATACTTTGACTCTAACAAAAAAAAGAGCGATAAAGGTTTGCTTACGATTGTTCCAAGAGATTGGACCACCATTGACGAAGAATGTATCTACATCTCCTCCCCATCTTGCATATGTATATCCAATGAGTCAGTGGAGACTAATATTGAAGAGAATATTAAAAGTTGTCCTTATTAGAAGATTTCTTACCAAAAGATAACTTTTGCTTAGATTCTAAACTTAAATATCAACAATATTAGCATAGATAGCACTACTAACAAACATTTTTCAACATAGAAAGAAAATAAGCACCTACTAGTTTCCATTTTATGCCAAAAAAGATAGCCATCTTAATGGCCATAAAAATCGGGAAACCAAAAAAAAATTGAAAGCGTCATTTCTCTTGCAAAAACTGTCAATCATGTCGACAAATTTGAAAGTGAAACTGTATGCAATTTATGCAAGAAGCACACCAAAGAAAAAAACCAGCATTCAACTCCTCTACTATAGCCAAAAAAATTCGATTGCTTTGCTACCAAGCACTCAAGAAATCTGGCTTTTTGAAAGCACAAAAATTTCAGCTTTTAAGGATTAAAATCAAAAAGAAAATAGCAAAAGTATTTACAAAAAACTTAATGGTACTAGTGAATCAAAATCCCTTCAAAATCACCATTCAAGAGCGTACTTTATCAAACCGATTGTTACTTTTGGTAGTGCATCTACCATACAATCAGCATCCTCTCAAAAGCCCGTGATTTGAGAGGAGAAACGTGAATCACCCCCCAAGCTTTTGCACAATACTTTGGCTCCACAGAGTCTATAATGCCAAATCGATTCTTTATTCATAGATGCTAAACAACTTAAAGCACAATCAATCATAGAGTAACAATGAGTAAGCCGATAGAGATAACCTTGTCTCTTTTTTAGTGCAAGGACTCTCTTACATTTATCAAGAATCTTACATGTGTATGTTTTGAACTCTACCTTATGTCCTAAATCAGTAATTTGATTGACCGAAAATAGATTTATCATCAGATTCAAGACATACAATACATTTGGTATGAGCTTCGACAGTCCATGCTGAAAACTTGGTCTAACTGTACCTTCACCTTTGATCATGTGTGAGCTATTGTCTCTGAGGTAAACGAATTTTTTGGTGATGTAGGACAAATAATCTATAAACCATTCTTGATGGCCTGTCATATGTTGCGTCACTCTAGAATCAAAGAACCATTCCTCAACTTGTTCGACATGGTGATGGTTCACCATGAAGGCATTCTGCTCATCATCATTTGCGACATTTTGCTTTGAATTGATAGTTGCATTGGCTTGTTGATCCAACTATTTCTTGTTGTTGTTGTTGAACTTGAAGATTCGACAATTCTGGATCTCATGATTCATTCTTTTGCAGTATTTCCAAGACATTATTGTTTTGTTTTGAGTAGATTGTTGACCATGAAGGCATTCTACTCATCATTATCTTCGACATTTTGCTTTGAATCAATAGTTGTGTTGGCTTGTTGATCCAACTATTTCTTGTTGTTGTTGTTGAACTTCAAGATTCGGCAGTCCTGGATCTCATGGTTTATCCTTTTGTAGTATTTCTAGGACATTATTTTCTTGTTTTGAGCAAATTGTTGATTCTGGTTTGGACCTTGCTTTTGTGACTACTTATGTTTGTTGTCAAATTGTATGGTAGCCTTCTTCTTCTATTGCTTCTTTGAATGCTTCTTGGAGAATAGAGCTTGCAAGTCGTTGATGGAGGACAAGGATGCTCCATTCCTTTGAGTTTTCTCCTGCAACAACACTGTTATGACTCTAGAAAAAGTTATATTTGAGTGAGTGATATCATCATCACCCAATTTTCATAAGAGAATGGAAAGCTAGACAATAAGGTCATGACAACATCCGAATATTCGATCACTGAACATATTGTTGCCATCTAATCTAACGGAGTCTTGAATTGATTTATGTGGTTATGAACAAAATCACCTTCTGACATTCTGAGTGAGAATAATATTCTCCTCAGATGCAGCTTCGAAGTGACATCTCTCACTTTTTAAAGTGTACTTAATATATCCCAAGCTTCTTTCGAAGATTGAGCTTGTCTGATATGGCCAATCTGTATGAGCCCCAAGCCATGTTACAACAATCAGATGCCTACAGATAATATCAGAGCAAGCGATCCTTCTTTAATGATGTCTTTGAGGACCAAATTGATTGGTATTCGCATGGAGAAAAATGGAGTAGGATAATATTTCACGCAAATTAAGGAATTGCGAGACCAACCGAATACAATTGGTGAGCCAGAAATAGATGTGGACCTAGGTCATATGACAATGAATGATCTATCTCAAAATTTTTCCATAGTTCTTTGGACATGAACACTACTTTCATCTTGAATTTCCATAAGTGGTGATTAAAAAAATTGATTTTGTCTACCATTAGAGCTGAATGTGATTGCAAATCCTTTAGAAAGTTCAAGATGAGTGTATGCACACAATTTTAATAAGTGTCTACTCTGTATCGGAACAATTGTTCTGATATTGTACGCTCTATTTAATTGACAACTTAGGTATCAAACTCTGATACCATGTTGGGAATGTATCAGGGCTCTGATGCAATAGCAATATTGGGATTGGCCGATATTCCTTAATGTATGAATCTACAGCTATCAGATTCGAGCTTTACTTCAATAATTCAAAGATTGCTCTACTTGATCCTAGCTTTGAATTTGTTGGAATCGAAACAATCGATTTCGTGGACATACACAAAGTAGATTGATTTACATTTAATTGCGAAAATGAAATAAAATAGATCTCAAAGCATTACAATTGACATGAATTATCAGTTATATGAATACTTTAATCTATGAATTATTTTATCTACATATCGTTGTTCACATATTCCTACTGAGAACCTGTGAACACAATTTACTCTTCCTTTCTTGATTTCTTATCACTGAAATCAGGTGTTTCTGCCCGTTCCAGGCGGTTGGCTCGTTAGGCGTTATCTTCTTGGTTCAAAGCCAGACCAGGCATAAATATCATTATTCGTTGTAGTGTGTTTCCCATCCTATCAGTGGGATGCTCAGGTAATCGTTCACTCCAATACGTGTACACAATTACACATGCAATAAAAACCATTCATTTACAAATCTGCATGCAATGGTGATGAATTTCCAATCGGTTCTTGCTAGTAACTATCTCTAAAATGTTAGAAAACAACAATATGATTAGATTAATCTACAAATCAACAACACTGAAAACAAGAAACAAGAAACTAAATATTTACCAGCATAATGACAATCCAAAGATCAAGAAACACCCATCTCTTGATTCTTGGATAGCCCAAGAATATCAAGAATGTCTAGATTATGCAAGATCTACTCCACATTTTCAGTCTGTTTAGTTTACTTGTATGCTGAAACTAATCTATTCCACTCTAATCCACATTGCAAAAGGAAATGGAAGTGCATGTTCATAAAAGGATCACTCAAGAAAGTTGTCATGAACAAGGAGCTTCAAGAATGCCAAGAACTCGTGGAGGATCTTCTTATTCAAACAAGAGTAAATGACATTACATGTAAAGCTCCCTCACAAGAGAGGGGGGCTCTTAAATAGACTATGAGGCTGCCTATGTGGAGCCCAAGTGGCAATTCCACCAATTTACAAATTCCAAGTGGAATTAGCCCTTCCACTAGAGGTCACCATCAAAAGGTGGCTCACTCTAATTTTTTTAAGAGGGGTCTACTTGCATTTATGACATTGCCTAGAAATACCTTTAGCTCCTACATGGTCATTCCTTCTCTTGGGAGTCACCATGAGGCTCACATGAATTAGAACTGTATTCCTAGCTAGTATTCATCGGTTCTCATGCTCGGCTCTCATCTTCGTCCTTCTCTCTTCCTTTTGAGACCTCCTCGGTCTAGGGTGAGAGGTGCTCTTTATAACAGCTTAGCTCGGCATCTTGGAGATTCTTCAGAATCTGCCAACATCATCTCCCCCCTAATCTGTTGCATGACCCACTGCAACACATGTAGAATGACGTCATTTTCTGCTTGGCATCTAAAAAAGCGTGGACCTTCAGTCGCTTCCATAAAACCAAGTGCTTATTTGTCACAAAATTGTTTCGCAAAATTTGAGATCTCTCAATGGCCTCTACATCCCAGCCTGCTTGAAAACCTCTTGCGAGTCCTGCTCCCCTTGTCGCCTTGAGGTCTGTTTCCGTGCGCTCATCTTTCTTCCCAAGTCTTCAAAAACTTGGAAGCACAATTTGCTTCCAAGGGAAGGGGCCCCATGTAATCGCGTACTTTCTCAATGAAGCTAAACTCCTGCCAGTCTTCTATGATTGTGACATACCGGGAAGACATGAAGGCCGCTCTGTAATAAAGCCAGGCCATCATTTGGTGATCATCTTCTGACCAGAGGGCCACATTAGGATTGATCCATCTTGTATCTAAGCCTCAATCCCAAAAATATTCCTGATGCATAAGAAAGGCCATCGATTTGCAATACGCGACGCTTTCTCGTACACATAGATCAGTGTTAGATTTATATTTATGCCCAAAATCTAACAATTGCAGCCTCAAATTATCCATGGACGTACTCTCTAAAATTCTTGAGATTATTGGCCAGTTTACCACTTCAACGGTCGCTCAGTTGGCCAGAGATTTTTGCGCTTTATTGGCATATAAAAGGGGTTGACCCTTTTCCAAGTTGGTGCCCTCAGGTACTCTTGCAACTGCCTATTGTCCTTTAGGACTTTATTGCGCCATTCGGACTATGGTTTCAGCGCAGTAATGATCTCGGCCCTTGTGGAGGCTTTAATCGATTTCATCTTTGCTGCCCCTTATTTTGCGGGGGTATTTTCTCTCAAATTTTTTTGACTCTCTTGTATCTGTCGTGTTGTTAACCGGTGAGGCTGCTCGGCGTAGTTGTGGCGACCTTGCCAGGTAATCATCCAATGCTTTGGCACCTGTGTCGCTCTTTCTGGCTCGCTCGCTTGATTTTGGAGGGCTCAGCTTCGCCCACATCAATAGGCCTAGGTAAAAATCTTCTTGTTTTTGGCAGATCATCCTGGGGTCATTATCACCAACAACGTCGGCGTTAGTCTCTGGGAGGTCATGAATGGTGTGATCTGGCAAGAGTGGCATGGCAGTGATAGGTTTAGGAGGCGCTGGATTCAAAAGATTATACGCCGCATCGGGGGAACTAAGTTGTTTTAAGAACTTGTCCTGTCGGGCCTTGTACGTCTTGGCAGGTCCTTCAATGGGGTCTCAAAAATTGGCTAGGAGGAGGTTGAGAGGAGGAAGGTGAAGGGACGAGGTAAGTGGGTATTGTCGTACTATACCAACAGGGTTAATATAGATTTTATAGTAAATAATGTTGTTCCCACAGAGGACAGTGTTAGAAAATTATGTATTTGGTACGATTATGGCAAGTGGTTTAGAGTGTTATTCTGGTTGTCAACAAACATTAAAAAGTAACCAGTATTACTTATGGTTTGGAAAATGTAATGTTAATAATTTCAGAACAACAATCTAGCCTCTATCAAATCGAATGAAACGCGTTCTACAGATGAGATGTTATCAAAGTAGTACAACAATACTACACTCTGGCTGATTAAGGTGTCAACAAGAGTTGAGAGTTGTTCGATGTATTCGCGACTATGCAGACATTTATTTAGTTGCGTTCGTGAACTATTCGTTTCTAGATAGAAGTCCTCAACAAATAAAGTCCAAATTAATGGTTAAAGAACACAAATGGTTTTAGAACACGTTAGAAACTTATGTCAATGCCAATCAGGAAACAGATCAAAGACTCAATTCTTCAGACATGGACTGTCATCTCATTTGTATACATACAGCTTTATTCAATGATCATGCTAGACTGTACCAAAGATAGTAGTTATTCGAGTGCCGAAAAGAAAGTATTCCCGACAGACGAATAAGATGGTTTTAAGACAGTTCTTTAGAGCATGTTTTACGGATACACAACAAACGACTGTAATGCACTAGAGCGTCTGTCTGATCAGAGAGTAATTCATGTAATGCGTTAGAGATTGTTAGCAGACTCAAGATCACTCACACTCAGCAGTGCGGAGAACAGAGATAAGAGAGAATAACTCACAGAGCTCTATTTACTTCTTCAATCTTTTATATATGCATAAACTCTTCTCTCTCGATGATTGAGACTGAAGTGTGAGATCAATATATGTTCTACGGGGCGAACAAACACACCTCTAAAACAACAAGTGCGTCACTCCCGTGAAAGGATCTAGTTAATAATTAGACTGAAAATACGTTCAATTATACCATAAAAGGTATACTTAGCTACGAGTTAAAGTTACTCTAGTTTAACATGTCTTTTTGTATCTAATAGTTGTGTGTGGACGACCTAGTAAAGGTTATCCAAGGTAATGTCTTTCCTAGAAAAGGGCTTGCCCTTAATTACAAGGCAAGTACTTAGGAGATATATTCCCAAAAAATGACTTTAGGCCTCTTCATGATTTATAATTAACCAGCTCATATCTTCATTTTTGAGTATATCATGCCATATTTATGTTGATATTCAATTTCTAACAATAAGATGGCATCACATATCCCCTTCCTCAAATGTGAAGCGTCCTCGTGAACATAACATCTTCTTATTGAGGATTAGTCACAAAATATTCTGTTCTTCAGATTTTCGTTAAGTCGATAAGATATTTCTTCGTCAATTTCGTCCTTTAGATATTTCTTCGTCTTAGAGAATATGTGTCTTGATGTTTCTTTATTTGAATAGGTTGTTTTGAGTTGATCTTTGAATTGTTGATGAAAACTGGAATCAACCTTCAAAACATCTTTAAACTTCAAAAATTCAGCATCCCATAGAAACATCAACACAACAAGGACATGAATGAATGTTTTATGAACGATTCAATTCTTCATATAATTTCTGAGCAAACTCCAAGTTTTGCTGAGCTTCGATCAACAGCAAGTCTTCTTTTGATTTTATGTAGCGGCCAACTGGTAAGTTGCCGAATTCTTCTAACTTAACCGGGAGCAATGTTCGATCAAACAGCTCCTGAGTTAACTTGGTATCTTCGTCTGAATCACTACGAAGAGTGACTTCTTTACAATAACGAGCTGAAAATCTAATAAAAGAGCTTTTAACATAAAGATTTTGAACGAAAAATATGTCTTTGCCGCGAAAGTACCAAACTGCCAAAATGAATATGTACAAAACTGCTTGTAGCGAAATGACTTCCTACTGTCTTGCAGATTGTGTCGAATTTCCGCAAAATAATCTGCAAGATTTTGCTCCCAATCCACATAAAGGCCGAATAACTCTGGATAATCCATATTTACATCGATCAGCAACCCGACATCATCAAATTCGCCTAAATCCGCAACAGCTTGAGGTTTGTACAGTTGAAACTGTGACTTTCGCTTCCAAAAATGTCGCTTATTGTTTTCGTTCTGCTAAAATTGAAACTCTTTAATTCGAATATATTCTAGAGCATACATAGCCGAAGAGCCTATGTATAACTCTGCTGATCCAAAAGACACAACCTGAAACTTACCCTGGATTATGCCCCAGCAGAGACATCCTTTATGCTCGATAGAGAGCTGGGCCCATAACCAGAGAAAGTCGTCCTTCTCCCAAGGTTGCTTCCAATCGTCGAAGGCGATGCCTATTGCGCCTAGTAGCATCATGTATTCCACACGCCATTGCAATTCAACATTAAATGCATCTGGACACCATTTTCAGAAGCGTTCAACAAATACATGGAATATGTCAGCACATACCTTCGACTGATTGCGCCGTGTTTGCTTTGGCTGTGTGGATGCAGTTGCCAAGTCCTGAGTTTGCAACTCAGCAGCCAGCTTCTGATCGTCCAATTGTTGCTTGAGATATGACAGCTCCTGTTTGAGCTTGTCAATCTTCGCAACTGCCTCCAAGAATTCAGGATGATCTGAGGATCCAGAACGGGATGGCACAACTTGAAGTTGTTGTGTGAGGTCATCAATGTGAAGTAGGGCTTGTAGATATTCGTCGTGTGAATCGGGCTCGCTGCAAGATGGGATGGCTTCACTCGAGAGCTCCTTCAGCTCAGCCAACTCTTCCTCGACAAGTGCCTTCGCATCCTCGAGCGGTTGCAAGAACTCGACTTGAAAATTTTTGAGCATCTGGCCTTGGAGCTGGTGCAGCTTCGTGAGGTCTATTGTGACTGTCCCTCTAGTGGTGCACAGAGAGAGAAAAGCTTCTGCCTTCATTCTCGTCATTCGCTCGTCCTGTAAATGTTTCTAGACGTTATGTTGATTCACAACCAAAAGTTGTTGTTTCAAAGAATCATTTTGAGTCTAAAAATTATCAGACTTGGCCTGAATTGCCTTATTTGTCTGCTTCAAAGAATCAGCTTCCTTTATTAGAGTCTGAAGCTGTGTTTTGAGAGAACGATTTTGTTTGATCAGCTTCGTGTTGTCTGATTTGAGCGAATCGATCTTCTCGTAGGACTCCTTGAGAGAGTCTAGAGATTTCCTCTCTGAGTTGATAAGCTCCATGGTGAGTTGTCAGTGGTACTTATCCAACTCGTACACTTCAGCCACTAAATTTTTGGCTTTTTCTGTCATGGATCGAAACCACTGGGGCTGGTTGTCTGTTCGTCTTCATCTTCAATAGGAGCCCCAGTATCGCCTTCTACAGCTATTCGTCCTTTGTCTGATGTGTCGGACTGGGTTGCATCATCATCAATTGTGGATGCACTCTGCTGCTTCTGAGATGTGGAAGCAGATGTGAGCTTTGAAGAATCAGTAGCAGCAGCAGCGCCATCCATTGCCTCAGCTGGAACTGTATTTGGTTGGGATGGTGCACCATCAATCTCCATAGCAGTGGGAGCTGCCACTTTGACTGCTGGTGCAGCATCTGGTGCAACCGAAATAGGAACAGACAAGATGCTGGAAAGATCAATTGGCTTGGGATCCAACATCCTTCCCGTCAGCATTGTTTTCTCCTGCTCGGTCAAAATGTCAAAATCGGCACACAGTCGAGAAACATGTGCTCCAACGCCAGAAAACTTTTGATGCTTAATCCATCGCAAAAAAGTTCTGTAGGTAATAACGCCGAAGCAAACTGGATTACCTGCGAGTGCATCCAATATGTAACCAAAATTTTGAACTGAAATTGTGACATCCGCATCCGTCAAAAATATTGCTTGGTTCGTGTATTTACAGAATAGTTTAAATGTTGTGTCGCGGATCATTGAAATTTTGTACCCCTTCGTGGGTACAAAACAGTTGTTCAAAAAGTGGGCTACTTCATCCACTGAGTCTTTGTTCGTTGAAACCATTTTTCCATCCAATGGTAGTCCGAGGGCTGTGTAGAACAAGTCTTCAGTAATGGTGAAAAATTGGCCTCGCACATGAACTTTGAAGTCCACCTCAGAAATTGAGTGGATGGAGTTCACAAATTTCGTGCTAACGTAAGAGAGAATGATGGAGGGGTCCACTTTCAAATTACCCAACCTGCATCGATCCAAATAAGACTAGATGGATGCCAGGCAAATTCTTGCGTGTGCTTTCCAGATGATGGTAGAGCTAGAACTTGATCCGGAAGCCATTGGTCGAATGTTTGACGATAGTTCCGTAGATCGCAATAGTTCGTAAAAGAGTGTGGTGATCGCAGGTAGAAAGTGTAAGAAAGAAAAATAGAAAATAACTCTGATATGTAGTAGCGGTGTGGAAGAGATGATGACATGACATCTGTCACTTTCATTTATGGAGGACGTGCATGGCTCAGTGGTTGAAACTATAATTTGACAGATCGATCTTTAATGACGGAAGACCTTTGTGAAAAGAACAAAAAATCAATAAAAAAAACAATATTTGTTTTGATATGTGAGCATATACACGTGTGAAAAATGATGATCATGTGGCCATCATCTTAATGGAGGAATACAAAAAGTAGGTCGAGAGATTCTCAAAATATGCTAGAGATATTCTAGAAAGTTTCACGAAACTTTCTGGCAAAATCCTAAAAAAAAATGATACAGAAACTCACAAAAATTTCTCGAAAATTTTAGCAACATACTAGAAAATTTCTCAAAAAACTGGAGAAAATGCTAGAAAAGATTCTAGAAAAATTCTCGAAAATGATTTACGAAAATTTGATTAACAAATTTAGTTTCGCGAAAAATTCTCGAAAGTACTTAAAAAATTATATTGAAAGACCGAGAGAAGTCAAGACAAATTCTCGAAAATTTCTAGAAAAGATAAAAGAAAAGTCGCAAAAAATATTAGAAAAATACTAGAAAATAATAAGAATAAAAAAAAAAATCTAGTCAAAGGTAGTATTTCTTTAGTCTGGACCCATTAATACGTGTAGGTAACAATTCACCTTCAAGTGATTGAAGTTGTACAGAACCATTCTCAAACACCTCTATAACTTCATACGGTCCAAGCCATCTCATATGGAGTTTTCCAGGGAACTTTTGATGTCGACTATCATATATCAGTGCAAAGTCATCAGCTTTAAGATCACATTTCTTAATACGACTGTCATACTTCTTCTTTCTTTGTTCCTGGATTTCCTTCGTTAATTTTTGTGATTTCTCACGAGCTTTAGCTAGTTCTTCAATATTCGTCAACCTTTCGTTTATACATTCTGCATCTGTTCGTTGAGCTTGAATACAAAAAGTTTTCACCTCAAATTCAATTGGCGAAATAGGATGCATATCATATGTAAGAAAATATGGTGTTTGCTTCGTCGTGATTTTCTCTGTGTTGCGATAAGCCCAGAGAACTGATGGTAGTTTCTGATCCCAATCCATTGCATGTGCAATAGTAATTTTGTTCAGAATCTTACATAAAATTCCATTAGCTCTTTCTATCAACCCATTTGCTTTTGGATTATACGATGTGATTTTTCTGTGTTTGATCAGAAAATAGGTTGTCAGCAACCGTATCGTATCATTTAGAAAATGTGTACCTCGGTTACTTACTAGTCCAATTGGACAACCATATCTTGTGATTATACTTTTGAATAAGAACGTCGCGACAGTTTTCGCATCGTTTCATTTTGTCGCCTCTGCTTCAACGTTCTTTGTAGCATAATCTGTTGCAACTAGAATATAACGACATTTCGTATGTCGAGTCACAGGTTTAATTGGACCGACAAAGTCAATTCCCCACTTTTCAAATGGTGCAAGAGGCAGGATTGGTGTCAACGACCAATTCATTGCTTTTGTAGGCTTACCAGATCTCTGGCATGGATCACATGAACGAATAAAATTTGATACATCCTTGAACATTGTGGGCCACCAATACTTGGCAGTCAAAATCTTATTAATAGTAATTTTCAAAGCAAAATGTCCACCAGCATTTTCTGAGTGTAAGGCTTTAACGACCTTTTTAATGTCTTCAGTTTCGAGACATCTTCGAAGCTGATGATCTGCACCAAGCTTGTACAAGATATTGTTAATAATCGTATAAGGTGCTACCTTATATTGAAAAACTGTCTTTGATTTTAATCAAAATAGACTTGGAAACTATTACTCATTCACACAACAGCGGAAGCACTGAGGGGTCAAGATGGGGACCCCCCCCCCCCAAAGGATTCTTTTTTTGTCATTATGCAAATCCAATTGGCCAATGCCAATTCCATATACAATGGATTCCAATAGGAGTTTCAAAGTGGGAAAATCAACTTAACATAAACTTAGTTCATATTCAATGATCTTAAATTTCATATCTAGCTTAACAAAAGCATAGAAATTTCTTCATAAGTTCTAATTTTTCCGACATGCAATCATGTTGGATCTTAGATTCTTGACATGAAATCCAAATGGATATTAGATTCTTGACATGCAATCATGAGGGTTCATAGATTCTTGACATGCATGGTCATTTGGCAATGCATGGTGTGACATGCAAGCTTCAAATCTGACATGCAAGCTTTAGATCTGACATGCAAGGACAATAGGCCACAGATGGTATGACATGCAAGTTCTAAATCTGACATGCAAGCTTCAAATCCGACATGCAAGCTCTGGATCTGACATGCAAGCTCTAGATCTGACTCTTACGCGATCCTAAAGAGCGCCCTCCTCTCTCCATTTCATACATTTTCTCTTTCTAGAAACTTATCTTTCTAGGAATTTCTAAAGGCACATGCTCTCTATCTAGAAAGTTCTAAATGCACATGTCATAATCAACCTATTTTCACTACACTCCAAATGCTTTTCAAATGTCCTTCAATGATGTTCTAGGGCAAACGTGGACCAATGAGAATATCCAAATCCCATTTTGTCTAACTGGGGTGACATTCTTGCATCAACATACGATAGTAGAAGTCGGGACTGAAGAATGCTTTACTATCAGATTGAAAGTCTCAATATAGTCGATATTTGAGATCTGGAAAAAATCCTTGTGCGACAAATCAAGATTTTCTTCTATCAATACTTCCATCCGCTTTGTATTTGATCTTGAATATCCATTTACAATCAACTACATTTCCATTGGCAGGTAATTCGACAATAGTCCAAGTTTGATTTTTGATGAGAGATGAACACTCTCTATCCATAGCTTCTCTCCATAGATTAGAGTCGGACTGACTGAGTGCTTCTTTGACAATAGTCCGCTCTTGAATGAGATAACAAGCAGATTCATTGATATACATGTTAGATGGTCTGCGATCTCTTGTCGATCTTTTGGGAGACGAATGAGGCTGATAATCATTTTCTTGGTTATGTTGTTGCTGAGATGCAACATCTTTTTCTGATTCGCTATTGATAAGTTGTTTGTTTGAAGTTGATGCATTTGAACCTTCGTTAAGTCGAAAATAGGAGTGTTAGATAGTTTGATCGTATGAGCTTTGCCCTTGTCTTTGAGGTCGATAAAGATGATATCTTAGCTCGTGAATATCTTCAATTCAATGGGATCATACAACTTATAAGCTTTATCAAAAGTTGTACAATCAATGAAAATGGATTTGATACTGTGGGAGTCCAGCTTTTGCAATTGCTACATTAGGTATCCTTCATCCGATATCGTCAAGTGTAGCAAGTTGCCGCTCTTGCGACTTAGGTTGCCACCACTGATACCCAACTTCCTCATGAAGGATACCTAGTCTATAATAATGGGACATCCATTTTTTCTACAAATTCGATTGGCTATAATATTCAACCCTCAAACTAGAAAGTATCTGTGGATGGAATATTGAAAATACTTAACCCTTATGGAGGAAATCTTAAAAATACATAAGCTTCAGAGATGAAATCTTGAAAATACATAGCCCTCACAGATGGAATCACTAACATAATCTCGAGAACTATGTCGAAGATCTCGGGGGTTCGATTATCCAGATCCCACAGGTTGATAATCCCAAAAAGCAATACACAATGGAACTTGCCGAGTATATTAGAATATGAGCATTGCAAACTTCCCATAAATCTTAGGCTTTGGCAAGAAGAGTTAGGCAATGGAGGATGCCAAGCAAATTAAAATCTGCCACATTCAAACTTCTCAAAGAATTTAAGCTCGAGCCTTGCTTAAAATTTTTGGGAATCTTTAGTCGCACTTCCATAATCCATCACCATGCCCTATATCATCTACAATGGAAGGGTGCTGCCTCATATGTGATAAGGATGGATGAGAGAGAGAGAGAGAGAGAGAGAGAGAGAGAGAGAGAGAGAGAGAGAGAGAGAGAAAGCACAGCGATGGACATGAAGGTACGAGAGAGAAAAGGCAATGGCGGATGGATGTATGCATGTTTTTCGCTATTCAAAAGCTGCAGTAAAGTATGAAAAGCTCAGGGGGAGTTGAATTTTCCGTAGTTGAATTGAAGTGGAGAAAGAGAGCCCTCTGCATTGAATTAAGCTGTGTTGGTACTCAACTGTTTCAGCAACCAACAATGCACAGTATATGTTGTTGATGTGGGTTTTGATGGAGAGTCTTTCTTCTACTTGTCCGCCAATTGGCATTGGCTGTTCTTCCGAAAAGCTCCAACAACACTACTTCACCAACAACAACGCCTTAACAGCATTTACAAGAAGAGCGTTTGAGGTAGATGCTGAGCAAGAACCTGGGGAGCGATTCAGGAATCCAAGGCACCTTCGGCTGCCGAGAGCTTCTATCACTGAACTCCAAGGTACAAACACCAGCAAAAAATCCATAAAGACTTCCATGCCAATTCTTAGAATGGCCTATCAGTTTCAAACTTTGTAGGTATTTTATGGAGAAAATTTTGACTAGTTTCAAGTATAAGTTTCACAATTATAGGTCTATTTCGGTGTTTTACCTCCGTCATTGAAGCATTGTGGGTGTTATATAAGGTTGGCTCAATATTTTTTATATGAGCACTGACACCAATGTCTGATGTGTATGAGCTAGTAATGCCTGGTGCTTGATTTGCCTTTGCATTTTGGAGCCACCTTAAATAGCAGATTTCACATGTGCTTGATACAAATGAAAAATCTCTACCAAGACTGACCCACCCCTAGCACTAAACCTTATGCCGCCAGGATTATCTTGAATGACTGGCTGCCAAATATTACATGGAATTTCCTTGTGCTATGTGGCAGCCAGTGGGTGGCTGTCCAAGTGAAAATTCTCCCAGAAGGTGTAATCCTCTAGAAATTATCATATATAAATAGTAACCCTCCAAAAAATAAAATTCACCCTTGGTCATTGCCCAGGGGAAGGCCCGGGATAAAACTCACCCTTGGTCATTGCGCAGGGGAAGGCCCGGGATAAAACTCACCCTTGGTCATTGCACAGAGAAGCCCTAAAGCCGCAGACCTTACCCCATGGTCGGGACTTTGCCTTCATGCTCTGGGCGGAAGTTCTCCCACAGGGGAAGGCCCTCATGCCCGAGCCTCCTCTTCTCACTATATTTGTTGAATCCACACTTCCTCAAATATGAATAGCGTAATATAAGATTCTATGAATGACCACACCTCTTCAAGAGTAGCAAAAGATGGCCATCAATCAAAATTTGAGCTACTCTAGCTCAAAGCTTTTCTAGAATGTTGTGTTCAAAAAATCAGATGGGCTATGGATGTAAGCTTTGTCCCAGAACTATGTGAAAAGACAGTTTCTCAAGGTTCAAGAATTTTCCTAGATTACAAGCGTCACCAAACTGCATTGTCCTAAATTCTTTACACTGAAAATTAAGGTATTTATAGTGCATGGTATTTAGTGCCTGGTGGTTCATAGTGAACAATTAATTCCAACTCTGGCTAACGCCTTGTGGTTCATAGCATGACTTCTTGTTACCAATGAATCATATAGTTCTTTATAGTTCAATAAATCTTATTACTGGCATTCATTTATCTATGCAATAACTCCAATATTTAAGAGTATATCATTCTTTATAACTAATGATTCAACCATGCAGTTGTTGAGAACCAAAATTTTCAGTCATTGGCTCATAAGCTTCATTCATGTAGTTCATAAAGCATTAAAGACATTTTCAAATGTAGCAGCTTATACAATCTTGTGCATGTTTCCATACTCAGTAGCAGCAGCTTGATGAGCTATGAAAACGCTAGTAAAGCCATGCTAAAATGAATGATTCTAGATAATGACATTGCATAAGTAGAATATAACATCACAATGATTAAGGACTAAGAACACCATATAATGAACAAATACTAAAATACTCCAAGTCCTCCTACGAAGGAACACTGCCAAGTCTTTGCTACAAAGACACGAATATCAGAATCATAAGCTATACACTAACTTAAAGAGATCCTACTTATACTTGTCTGGAGGCTCTCAGAAACCTTTGAGGAAGCTACTCTAAGATTAGGGCTAAGATCCTCGAACTTCATCTAGAACCAGTGAGCTAGGGATCCTAGTCCAATAAGCATAATAAAAATATAATTGTGTAACAAAAGGCCCTCATGATGTATTGCATGTCATATCAACAAAGGCCTTCATAATGTGTTGTATGTCATATCAACACCCTTGGTTGCCAAAATGTAATGTTTTTATAGAAGAGTTATGGAAATCACTATGGGACTAAGGAGATCTTGGCCCCTCCTAGGACTGTGAGCAAAGTTTCTTGGACAGCCAGTATACTAGAAGCAAAAAAAACATACTGAGAAGAGCCTCAATAGTACATGCGAAATGGACAAGCTCTCAACCATCAAAAGTAACTCCCGTGAACCAATGGAATCGTCAAGAGGAATTGCAGGAAGTACAGTGGCAATTGAAGCAACTGACGTAAGGGAAGTAGCAAAACAAAACCAAAAAGAAGATCAAAATACCGTCACTATACCAAATGAAGGTAACCATGCAAACTATATGAAGTGGCCAAGCGGGTTGTAGCAACCAAGCATGCCATACATCAATAAGTAGTAATGTAGCGAAATATGCACATATGTCGATAAATAGGTCTAAGCCAATTAGCAAGCTCATTGCCATATGAAGAACCACTATAAATAATAAGTTGATCTTTATCACGGAAATCATGAAATACAATGTGAGGAGTAGGTGGAGGAACAAGAATGGGTGGAATAGGAACGGGTACATCCAAGAGTTCGTCTCAGAAAACAATGTGAGAGTGAGTATGAAGTGGCTGTCGAGCACCAAATGCTTGTGCAATGGCAAAGTGAATTCGAGAAGAGCTATCAACAACCATTTGAAAACGTAAAACCTATTTTGAACATTACGTTTGCATTGTTTATGTGGAATTTGTACTAGTTTGGCTTGCATTTAGTAGTTTACGAAAATTGTATTCCTGGTTCAAAAACCCTAAAACATTTCGCCATAATTGCTTTTAGCCTCGAAGTGACAATGGAATCCAAGCTGTAAGTAGGACAATGCCTTTCGATAAGGAAGAAGTGTGTTTCATATCATACCTGAATGTGTGGTGATGAAATGTCCTAAGTACTAGCCATGATCCACTCGGTGAGCAGCACAGTAGTCTAGTAGTAGTGATTCAAACTGAATATGCAATGTCAAACGGATGTGCATATACGCATTGAGGATAAAAAACCAGCAAACCCTAATCTTGTATTGTGTAGAAAGAAAGCTATCGAATGATGTACTGGTATGCAAATTCATCTACCATATGCTTTATGCAAGTGCATGCTAAGAACTTCTCCGAAACTAAATGGCAATGTTATTTTGACATGGCTTTACTTACGTAAGGATATCATTAGCTGAAAATCAGATAGGCAATCAATCCTAATTGATTCATTTGTCAAAAGCAAGTTTTTGTCTATGTCTAGCAAGATGTTACATTCAACATTTCTATAGCCCTAAATGTTATTCAATAAAAAAGACAGCAAATAGTAGTTTAAAAATGCGGTGGTAGGTCGCATTACTTCCACATGAGATTTCTCAGCAATTTGCAAAACATACCTCCGAAATGGGCGCAAATGGGCTGTGGTTCAGTGCACTATTGCCAAGTGTGATGGGCACCCAATTTGTGGTTAAAACGTTGTCTAATCGAAGCACATATAAGCATGGTTAGACATTGCATAAAAGCTGCTAATTAATGTCACTTTTTGTCATTTGAAATCAATGAAACGTCATAGAGACAAATTGTTGGCCATAGTGTGGGAGAATACCTGAAGACACCTTCTGATAAGATTACAATTCCTATCCGTGTAGCATAAAATGCATAAGCAAAAAGGCATCAATTTGCCGTAGAGGAGGAGGAAATGTGCTGGTCCAGTAGCCTTATATAGGCATTTCGTATTGCCAGGAGACACATGAAAACCCTCAAACTAGAAAGTACTTGTGGCTGGAACCTTGAAAATACTTAACATACGATGGACCACTTTACTGTCAAAAATATGCTTCGTGCGTCAATGTACCCTAGATCCTTTTGCAAGCTCAAAGGACTCCAAATGCCCATTTTATGAGTACATGCTTATTATTTGGTGGTACCTTAAACACATGTTAATATAGGTTATTACTTATCATTGCACCATGTGGTTTGGGTCATGGGACCTTCCTTTACTAATAAGCTTTTTGTTATATTCAATTGTTGTCTATAAATCTATCATAAAATATGGTTTATTGGGCCCTAGTTAATGACTTGCAGACCATAGTTACTAGGGAATGGGAACGAGCACGGGAACGGGAACGAAACCGTCCCTAAAAAAATGGGAACAACACTGGGAACGCCACGCCAACATAATAAATTTGAAATTTATAGAATTTTGTATATTGAAATTACACATAATATAAACAATCCTCTCTCATCTATATTGTTTTTAGGTCTTAGTAGAAACCGTGACCAGGGAACACATTCCCAAAGCTTCCTCCATTTATCTTGGTTTTTAGTCTTTTCAGAAACTGCGACCAGGGAACGCGTTCCCAATCACGTTCCCATTCCTTGCGAACGAGTTCCCCTGTCACGTTCCCAAACTCAAGTTTCCGACCATGTTCCCAACAAGAGAACGCTGGGAACATGTGGCATGTCTAAAAAGCCACGTTCCCACATTCCTTGGTAACTATGTCAATGCAGACCTCAACATTAGAAATTTTCATTTTGCTACTATTTGTCAATTTGTACTTTTTGTGGATTTTTGTGAAGATCAATATACTCTTATATTTCCTACAATATGGTGCTTGTACTATACTTTACAGATCTCGATTTGAATTCTGGATCCCTGGACATGGAGTTACTAAGATTTCTAGCTTGTATCATTTTCACTACTTTTTGACACGTAATCTCTTTTGCAATTTTGTGTTATTTCTTTTTTATGAAAAGTTGACCACTATTCCTCCTACAATAGGGCATCTTTGATGCAGGTTAAAATTCATTAACTTGATTCTTAGAAGCCCACTTTATCTTTCTTGTCAGCCTTTGAAACTTTTGTTCGATCTTTCTACATTTTTGGTCTTCCTACTATGAATTGCTCCCGTTGCACTTTACAAGGGAAGAATAATGTTGTAGTTCCTTTGTAGGACGACTTACACACTAGCATAGTAGTTCTTGTACTGCCAATTCTTAGTGAATTGTTATATAATGATCCTTCCAAGCCTTCATAAAATTCAAAAGGCAACCCTAACCAAGCATAGAAAGATTAATTTGAACTAGAATAAGACTTATGTTTTGATATGAACATGACAATAGGTGGGACTCTGGAGTTTGATTCAAGATTGATCGTTAATTGATTGCAATGTACATTGCAATTTAGACACTAAAAAAGCATTTGCTTTTGCTGTAATAGAAGGCTAGAAAGACATTCCCTAAAAAAAAAAAACCCTAAAACCTACTCAACATGGTTTAACTGTCGACTTAGTGGATGAAACAATAGCCTACCTTTATGGAGAATTACAAGAGGAGCTATTTATGGAGCAGCCCGAGGGATTTACATCCCATGAATTTCCTAATTATGTTTGCTCTCTAAGGGGGAGCATATATGGCCTAAAGCAATCAGCAAGGGCCTGGTTCCAAAAGAAGGATGAAGGTTTGAAATTTCTTGGTTTTACTCCCACTAGTGCTGATCCAAATGTTTATACAAAGTACCTTAATGGAGAAATAGTAATCATTGGAGTTTATGTTGATGATACATTGATTGCCACTATTTCATGGGTATGTAAAAAGCAATCAATTGTTGCTCAATCTTTTTGTAAATCGGAATATGTAGCAGCAGCAAAGGCGTGCAATATATTTCGAACCAGCTTGGTGTCTTTTATGAAAATCCTTACTTACTTCTCATGGATAACACTTCAGCTATCCAACTAAGCAAGGATTCAGTATTTCATCCAAGAAGCAAACACATAGCAATGAGATATCATCACATCAAAGATTTGGTTGAAAAACAATCATCAAGGTGGAGTATGTACCAAGTGAAGATATGGTAGCCGACATCTTCACCAAACCTTTGGACAAGAGCTTATTTGAAAAGCATCGGGAGGCTTTGGAGTTATTTATTTAAACAAGTTAAAGGGGGAGTTGTTGAACTATAAACCTTGTTAAATAAATAGAACTTGTCACATGGTCATACATGGGTACAAAATACTTTGAGGCCCAAACTTAGGCAAATTTTTTTTATTGCAAACTCGTGGGAGGCCCTCTTGCATGTTGATGCCACATACCCACTTGAGTTTGGTAGACCCCCATGCACATATGCATGGGGGAGAAAATGTTAGTTTGCCACATATCCTAGTTTGCATGCAACATGCAAAATACATGCATGACAAATTAGACACATGCAATTAGACATGCAAATTGCCACCTACCTTGGACACTTGGCAATGGCATGCCATGTACTGTACATACATCACTTCTGATAAATAGAACCTCCACGATTTGGAGAGGGGTGAATTCTGGGATAATCTTCCATTCTTCATCATTTTGTTCTCTTCTTCATCTCAGTTTGGGTAGTAGCTCGCAAGAGGATCTGATCTGGTTTTTTGCTCGTTTCTCCCTCTTATCTCATCAAAATTCAGTGAGAACAGTTGCAATCTGTTGGTTGGAGGAGGGTGCTACTAGTCAGGCCATTCCCACTTTGAATTCCGAGCAGATCTGAGCCAGGACAACAATCAACCACTTGGAGGAAGGCCCTGGTTCGGTTTTGTTCAATCATTCACTTCTCTTTCAAATCTAGTCAGATTTGCATGAGATCTGTTGCAAACTGATCCATAGAGGAGAGCGCTCCTTCTCTGATCTTCTCCCACTCGAATTCCACTATTCTGGAAGCAGGGCAGCCACCGAACAATCTGGAGTAGGGCGTTGGATCTGGTTTCCAATTTTCATCCTATCTCTTTCATAAATTGTCAGATTTGAATAGGATCTTTTGCTAGTGGTTTCTCTTGCATAGGCTCTTTCTTTCATAGTGAATAGAAGTCATATAGAAGCTGATCAGAATTTGACTTTACAGATCTGAGGCACCTATTTGATGTAGCCAGCAAGTAGGGCATAGTCAACATCTTGATTCATTCAAAAGGCAATGAATAGAGCTCAAATAGGATTGAATTAGGATCATTCTTATGATGTACAACTTGCTGTGTATTTCAGATGCATGTTTCATTCCTAGATTTGTTAGGCTCAAGTAGTCCTTGAAAATAGCATCTCTAGGGTCCTGAATCCAAATTTTGAGCTATTCTAGCATTCTCTGTTTCTACAACACATAAGACTCCACATAACTAGTAGGTAGCACTAGTCCTTGTTTAAGATCCATTGGATACAAAAAGATGATCATAGATTCACCAAATTTTGACAATTTCCACACATTGACATAACATAGCTCAAACATAAAGTTAGATGAGTAAAGTAAGTTTGAACAAGACATCCTTGCTGCTCCTTTGCCTTTACTTGAGTCTTCAATAACCTGCAAAAACAGATCCTTAGTGCCTTGGCCATTTGATTCTTCTTTGATGCTCTTGACTAGCTTCAAATTGCCAATTTCCAATTGATGTTGATGAAGCTCATTAATTTCAACCTCTTGATCTTCCTCTTGACCATCAAAACCATTGACCAAAACTTGTTTTCCAGAACCATAAATGACATCCATTTCATGAAGACAACTATCCATATGCATAACATCATCCACACAAGAAGATGTACCAAAACATGTGAGTAAAGCCAAGTTTGTACCTTCCACAACTTGCTTACCCTTCTCATCATATGTAAGCCTTGTTGGCTGTTCCCTTTGCCTTGAGGATCTTCTTTTAACTTGACTTGGAGAGGCATCTCCACCATCATCATCCATAGATCCATCACCATCAAGAAAGCTAGGAGAAACAACATGAAGATTGTTAGTTTCATCAACATCAACTTTCTTTGGTACATTGCCTTCTTCAAAGATGACATCTCTAAAAATGAGAACTTTTCTTGTTGAAGAAATGTAAACCTTGTAAGTCTTGCTTACTTCACTATAGCCAACAAATATGCCCTTCCTTGATGAAGGATTTTCTTTAGTTCTATCATCAAGAGTGATGTTGACAAAACAAGTACAACCAAAGATCCTACAATGCTAGACACTCGGCCTTGTACCATAAAGGACCTCAAAAGGAGTTTTACCATCCAAGGAAGCACTTGTCCACCTGTTACAAAGATAGTTAGCACATGCTAAAGCTTCCTCGCAAAAGGACTTAGCAAGATTAACATGCAGTCTCATTGCGTTGGCACATTCACAAAGGGTTCTATTCTTCCTCTCTGCCACTCCATTCTGTTGTGGAGTCCTAGGTCTAGAAAACTCCCTCTTAATCCCATGTGCTATGCAAAAATCTTTGAACTTATGTGATACATATTCCCCTCCATTATTTGATCTCAAGCATTTGATCTTTGTATTGAATTGATTTTCCACTTCGTTCTTAAACTTGACAAATGCAGCAAACACTTCATCCTTGGTTTTGAGAAGATAGACCCAAGTATACCTACTAAAGTCGTCAATGAAAGTTGCATAAATATCAGAATGCACAAGTTGAAAAACTTCTTTAGATCTAGAATAAGCAAGTATATGAGATTTGGACAAGGCATAATGTTCACGAACACTATTGTTTGCCACAAGACTTTTAGGGAGACCAAAAACATGCTCTTTCTTTGCCATTACCTGCAAAGATTTGAAGTTGGGATGGCCCAACCTCTTATGCAAAACTTCTTAATTGTTCTCTAATACAAGCTTTAGAGGTGAATGAAAGAGCACACTTAGTGAATCACAATACTAGCTTCACTAGCTTGTCAAATCTTGATGTTTAGATGTAGATCTAAGATCACTTCACATGAGAATGTTTCTTAACCTGTTAAAAACCTGAAAACACATTTGCATAATGGTTAAAACCTTCCAGCAAATGATCCAATCAAATTACATAAGGAGAGTTACTTACATGCTCAACAAAGTACACCAAAATTTATGCAAAAGATTGTTGACAATCTGTTCACCCAAAAGGGGATCTTTCATCCAAGTGGGAGCTTTGCTCAACCTTTTGGAGAATTACAAAATCACTCAAGGAGTATTTGTCATCCACTTAAGGAGAATGTTCATCCATTTAAGAAGAGTGTTCATCCACTTAAGGAGAGTGTTCATCCACAAAAGTGGAGATTGTCAACAATAGATTGAACAGAACATTGTGAGTATTGAATACGCACAAGCCTCACAATCAACAAATGATTAGGAGTGATGATCTGATCCAAAATAGCTTCTTCTTAGTCTCTGATCTTCAATAGACCTGAAATATGCTTTTGGTCCACAAGTTCAACTCAACAAACAAAGGTTAGTAAGATTTGATCAACAATGCAATGCATAATCATGCTAGAACTTGATCAAACATCCAAATATCACCATAAATGGAAACCTTACTAAAAATAGCGGCCAACCAGCTCTGATAGTAGATACCATGTGAAAAAAGTGGATCTTGAATGGACCTAAGATCTCAAATGTTCGGGCTAAGATCTTTGCACAAGAAGCTACAAAAGCTAGAAATGGCAAAGCATCCTAATGCTACATTTGATGCACAAGAATTTGAACAAGCATTCTAAGAACTCAAGAAACTATTCAAAGGTACTGAGGGTGGCCAAAAACAACAGCATACTAGCCCTACAACAGCAGCCTACCACTTTTGAAAAGCACCTAAGATCATACACGAGAGCTTGAAGACAATACACACAACAATGCTCACAATGGAGGAAGAAACATTGACAATGATCTATTCATCTCAATGAAATAATACATAAGTTTCTTCAACCTGTTTCTCCACGAAATTCAGCCTAATATAGGTGAGAGGAATGATTCTCTCCTCTCTCTCTAGAACGTAAGACCCAATTTTAGGGCACCAGTAGCCTAAAATAGCCAATTTTGACCTATATGTCCAAATGACATGATTTTGGTGTCATTTCGAAGGTCCTGAAGTTTGAAACTTCTTCAATATGAAATATATACTAAAATAAAAGTATCTAGACTTGTTCCACACGTGTGAAAGGTCAGATCCAAAACTATGTGTCAAAATTATCAAATTTGGCCTAAAACTAGTCAAGGAAATGTTGACAATTTTCACATATGAAGTCAAGGTTTATTGGCTCTCAAATTCTTTTGTAACTTGGAGGCCTTGCTAATTACATCTGGATCCTTTTGTCTTTGGCAGTTACTCTTAGAGTCAAGGACTTAACTAAAGAGACCTAGCAGTGGGCAACCCACCCTCCTAAGAGATATGGAAACCCTATTGGAGACCATAAGTACCCCTTAGATGGACTCTCTTTGCTCAACTTTAAATTATAGAGATGGTGGGACTGAGTCCTTTGCATGAGGGCCCGCAAGGCTGTGCACTGTCAGCTCTTTAGATCTTAGTTGGAACTTGGAAATTATAACCAGTTGACACTTTGTTGTTCTAATGTTTCTGCATCTATTGTGTGCTTGACGGGCCCCCCTGCAAGCACATTACTAAAGTGAAATATGTCTAATGATCAACATATATGATAGAATAAATGCCTATATCTCTTAATGCAATGCAATAAGGAGGTATATGACCTTTCTTGGCCTTCATCATGGCTAAATCGTCAGCATTCACCTCCAAGTAGGCAACCTTGAATCACAGTATTTTCTATATGCTTGTTATCTTTTGTAGCAACTTCTTAGATGGAGCTGCTTCGATTGTGACATGTGACATCTATTTGCACCCATTTAGCAATGATGAAGATAAATTGGATGTGGGTTGTTCTATTGGATAATTGTTTGATATTCAGTGGTCCAATTTTCTCTGTTGCACAAAATTTAGAACTCATTCTACACTTTTCATTGAATTATGTTATCTTCTTTACATGAGTCAATGCAGGAGAAAATAAGACTGTAGAACAGCTTTGGCAGCAATTCTTTGAGGATCCTTCACAATGGTGGGACACCAGATTTGATAAGGTAGAGCAGTCTCTATTCACATCACTTTCCTATAGACGAAGAAAATTGATTTTTTTAATTAACTCTTTATTCTCATTCAGCAGACAAATGCAAGGTATCCTGATTTTAAACATAAGAAAACAGGATATGCTTTATGGGTTGATGGAGGTTCAAATCCCCATTGGGTGAAAAAGAGACTTGCTAGAATGACACCAGGCACTATACAGAGGAGTGTTTTTTCCTGGAACACAGCAATTTCAAAACATGTCAATGATGGACAAACCATGAAGGCACTAGAGCTTTTCAAAGAAATGAAAAGGCAAAGCATCACCCCAGACAAGTTCACTTTTGTTCAGGTCTTGCGGGCTTACTCTGCTTCAGGATCACATAAAGAAGGCAAGTTTTTTCACAGAGAGATTACCCAAAGTGGGTATGAATTGGATCCGTTTGTTGCTAATCACCTTATTGACATGTATTGCAAGTGTGGGGCATTAGAAGATGCATTTGAAATCTTTAATAAACTTCCTAGTTGTGATGTTGTCACTTGGACTGCCATGATTATGGGATGTGTCAAATGCGGACAAGGGGAAAGAGCAATTGATTTATACCAAGAAATGTGGCAGAAAAATGTGCAACCAGATGAAGTAACTTTCACTGGTGTGATCAAGGCATGTGCTAGCATAGGAGCGCTTGAAGCAGGTAGACAGGTTCATGCACAAGCAATCGAAAAGGGATACGACTTCGATATTTTTGTAGCTAGTTGCCTGGTTGACATGTACACCAAATGTGGCAGTGTAGCCGAAGCTAGCAAAGTGTTCAATAAGATGCCAGCACACGATCTAGTATCTTGGAGTACTATGATTGTAGCTTATGCGAAGTGTGGGCAGGGAGAAAAGGCACTGGAAACGTTTTGGCAGATGCAGCAAAAAGGAATGGAGCCAGATAAGGTCGTACTTATCAATGTACTGAACGCATGTACCGGCATATTGGCTCTAGAAGAAGGCAGGCATATCCATGTACAAGCTATAAGGATGGGGTATGACTCTGAGCTGGGTGTTGGTAACTGTTTGGTTGACATGTACAGTAAATGTGGCAGTCTAGAGGATGCCTGCAAAGTGTTCAGCCTGATGCCAAACCGGGATGTGGTATCTTGGAATGCCATGGTTGCAGGACATGTAAGGTGCAGCCAAGGGGAAAAGGCACTGGAATTGTATCGACAGATGCAGAGGGAATGTGTGGTTCCAAACAGTGTCACTTATTTGAGTGTTCTAAATTCATGTGCCTTGTTAAAGTCCTTGAAGGATGGCAGGCTTGTTCATGCACAGGCCATTGCAAATGGGTACGAGTCAGATTTATTTGTAAGCAACTGTCTGATTGATTTCTATGTGAAATGTGGCAACATAGAGGATGCTTGCAGAGTGTTTCACAATATGCAAGTGCATGATTCGATTTGTTGGAATACCTTGATCATGGGTTTTGTGAAGTGTGGCCAGGGAGAAAAGGCAATAGAACTATATCAGCGAATGCTACAACAAGGGGTACAACTGGATCTTGTTGGCTTTGTGGGCGTGCTCAATGCATGTGCCAGTGTAGCAGCATTGGAAGAGGGGAAACGTGTTCATGCACAAGTCATCCAATGCGGATTTGGACATGAAATTTTTATTGGAAATGCCTTAATTGACATGTACACCAAATCTGGTGGACTAGATGAGGCAAGCAAAGTGTTCAATAACATGCCATCTCGTGATCTTATTTCCTGGAATGCCATGATCGGTGGATATGCAATGCATGGGCTTGCTATGCAAGCCCTTCGGCTTTTTGAGCAGATGGGCAAACAAAGTGTTGAGATGGACTGTGTGACTTTTTTGTGTCTTCTCTCAGCATGTAGTCATGCAGGCCTTGTAGATGAAGGCCATTACCTATATGAATTCATGAATCCAGTTTATGAAGTTTCACCCAATGTATCACACTGCAGTTGCTTGGTTGATCTTCTAGGTCGTGCTGGCTGTCTTGGTGATGCAGAGGATATGATCAACAGATTGCCATGTCAGCCTTCTGTATCAATGTGGATGACCTTGCTTGGAGCTTGCCGAATTCATGGAAATGCCAAGATGGGAGAACGTATTGCAAAGCAAGCTCTTAAGCTGGATCCTGTAAGTGCCTCAAGTTATGTGCTGCTATCCAATATCTATGCTTCTTCTGGAGAGTGGGACAGCAGGGCCAATGTTCAGCAATTGAGGGAGGAAAGGCATGTGCATAAACAGCAAGGCCGAACTTGGATTGAGCTTAATAATCAAGTCCATACATTTGTGGCCAATGATAGAATGCATCCACAGATATTGGATATTCGAGCCAAACTAGATGACTTATTTCAACAAATGAAGGAGGAAGGTTACATACCCAATACACGCTTTGTTCTGCATGATGTAGAAGAAGAGGATAAAGGAGCATCCTTGTTATACCACAGTGAGAAGTTGGCCATAGCATTTGGACTCATAAGTACACCCCCAGGCACCCCTCTTAGAATTTTTAAGAATCTGCGAGTGTGTGGCGACTGCCACACGGCCACAAAGTTCATTTCCAAGATTGCTAGGCGACCTGTACTTGTAAGAGATGCCAACCGCTTTCATTACTTCAAAGATGGTGCATGTTCTTGCATGGATTATTGGTAATGCAACAGTTACACCATCTTTTGTTCTAAATAGATTCTTATATAGCAAGGTCACTTGTGTTCTATGTTAATCCTTTTGGGGCTGACAACATACTATATCCCTCTGCTCTTAGGCATGCATCCATTTTTGTACCAATGAAGTTAGATGCTGTAGAGAGCTTGCCAAATTGTGATACCCCATCTGTTTATATTGCATATAACTTCAGTGGAATCAATATTATCTTCATTTAAGGTTTTTAGCACATCCTTCTTTGTAAAAGCTTGCGTTGTTGGAGAGCCATATACACTTCATCTAGTATCTGGACTGTGAACACAATGGGCAGTAAACTGAAATAACATTAGAATGTGAAATCTAAAAGTAAAAAGAAAAGACAGATATTTTTGCCCATCTGCTGTCTCTTCTCCCTTGATCAAGTACAGTTCATAGAACATAAACTATATAATTGCTCTTTTGCGGACTCTGTGCTGTAATAATGTGTAGCATTTGAATTCTCTTTTGGCTGTATTTTGGACCCTTCCACTGACCCCCCAACCAAAAATGATGAATTGTTGAATTCATCTGTAGCATCTTGTTTTTCTTCCATGTAGATTATTCATTTGCAATTTCCTAAGTATCTTTGAAACTCCCTGTAAGGAAAAACTCAATCAGGGAAGTAAGCAAAAAAGTGTCTAATCCATTTTTCATTCCTGAAATATATGTTTATACAAAAAAAGATCATGCATAGAAGTCCTAAGCTAGTACTATCAAGTACACGAAAATGGGCTACAACCCTTAACACCTTAAGGCACGCTCAATTTTAAGTTTCTGCCCTAATTTAACCAGCATATCTAACTAACTGTCCTGTGTCATGTTCACAGGACCTTGTCGCTAAAGGCATGTCTGGATTGCAAAGTCCAACAATGAATAGCATGGTTTGTGAATGGCGATAAGAAATCTCAAGACTTTGGATTTCTTTGCAAAGAGGACATCTCCAATGCAGCCTTCCAAAAAGAAATGGTTTAAGAATTCAACAGAAGCATAAATCTTGGAAATTTTTAGCCATCTCAACACGATAATTTGTAGGTTGTATGAATGAACCTAAGCTCCAGAAAGAGCAGTTTAAGCTTTAAGAAAAAGTGTATATTATAAAATAAAATGCAGCGTCAATTTGCTTCGCTAATTCTTGAAATTAGTTCACAAGGCTCAGATCTGAATGTAGCATCAAGGTGGCCAATTTTGTAGTTGCTCCTTTATGGTCTTTTATCATATGTACCTTGATCGAGGCTTTCATGGCTTGATTTAGACAATACATATTTAACAAGCATGTTTTTTTGCCATATCCTCTCATATCAATCACATGTTCATTGAGATCTTCGACCTTTCATTATTTTCTTTGACATTGATTCTTACAAAGCAATCAAAAATGTTTTACATGCTGCTTTTCCTCATTTTCTGAGTCTCACCACCATCCCAGGGACATTGAATGAGCAAACAGAAATGGAAAACCTTGGATCTATTTTTTTGATCAAAACTCAATTCTTGGATCTTGACAACTATCTTGTCATACGTTTTCTAGCTGCAGCCTGTTGATCCGAATGCTATGTTGAAATCTTCATTAGCCTAGGATTTTTGTCTTATTTATGATTCTATGGTCTCTGGATTATTATTGTGCAGCATATGTAATAATGCAACTCAAATGCACTGATTAGTCAGGGTTGGAAGCGGCACAAAAAGCCATCATGCATGCTGCTGTTGTCCTATTTGCCTCCCCCATCCCTATCCAGCTAATAAGTCTCTGAGTCGCTATGGTTGTTGTGCAAATAAGCAAAATCAATGCTGTAAATCATCCAGTTACGTATTCTTACAAGGTTACCACTCAAAACACTCCAATTTTGTATATGGATTAGAAGCTATGGTACCATCAGAATATCAAATGCCTAGTTTGAGAATAGCTATATAAGAAAGGTTGGGAGAGACGGACAGATCTTAACTATACACAACCAATTAGTGGAACAAAGAACTAGAGCACCTAAGTTGTACAAAATAGAAGAAAAGAAAGAGCTTAAAAAAGAAATGATTTTATGCTACTGTACGATACTGAATATCAAAAACATCTTAGTAATTTAAGGATGAGATGGCTACCCTTATGGTTTTAGGGTAGCCATTTAAGGTTTTAAATGTTTACCCTAATGGAATAGTTGGTTTAGAAACATCGCAAGGGATACAATTATCCACTAGAATCAATGAAACTTAAGAATTACTTTCAAAGATAAATCACATATTTGGCGTGTTTGCAATGATGCTTCACATTTAAGTGGGGGGTAAAAACTTGTACAAAGCTTGACAAAACTTGAGACAATTTCCTACTCGTTTGTGCTTATTGCTACCAAGGAACTAAGTTCTCTTTTTCTTGGCTCAACTCTAAGTAGATACTAGTGACTCTATCTCTAAATGGAAAGCCATATTTTTTCATACAAGCAAGATCAAGCCTGCCAAGTTAAAAAATTTCTCCCGTAGAACCTTTCAACAATCTTTGTCTGTGCACTCCAATTAGAAAGATGATGCCACCCACATTTACTCTAAATGCAAAGTTTTAGAGGGCTACCACCAATAGCCATTGATATCAATAAACCTCTATAAACGCAAGACGACCACATCAACGTAGCGCGGTTTTATTATCGGGCAGCCCTCACTTTGGCACTACACGTTGATATGGTAGAGCTGTGGAAAACCCATAACTTTCTCTAGGGTATGCTTCACTATGCTCCACGACTACAAACCCATGCCCTTCCTTAACAAACTGCGTTGGCAAATGATGGAGGGCATCAACAACAAGATTTACCAATCTCGCCTCCAAGAAGCTCAAAAGATCTAGGATGAAAAAGCTTCAATTGGTGTGGGACCACCAACCCAATAAGGAGGGGGATAATGTTAGCAACAAAGTGAAAAGTAAAAAAAGAAAAGAAATAAAACTCCGTGGCACGTGTATTGTAAGCCCACGTATGAGTATTTGCCAATAAACTTCTACTATGGCATGTGTTTTGTAAATCCTCGGGTAGAAGCTTAAAGAAATAAACTAATTTAAACTTAGACTTAAGAAAACTTAAGAAAGATTTCTAAGTTATCGTAAGCTTAAGTCTAGAATTAGAAATCTTAAAGTTCTAAAAGTTCTAAGTTAGAAGTTTAGAAGCCTTAAAATGGCTAGTTTAGATACTAATCCCATAAGCTAGTGGATGCTTATGGAAGGCCTTTCTTGCTATAAGAAGAGAGGCATTTCCCTTGTAAATAACACTTTTGAGATTATGCTATATTGTCTTTCTCTATTTTGAGATGGTCATTCTATCTCATTTGTGTTCCCTTTGGAAAGGTGCATAGCTTGAGGGAAGGTGCTCGGGTCTTCTCTTGCCTCCTTTTCATCAGTTTTAATTGTGGCATGCTTTTATTTGTTATTTGCTTAATTAGCCGCAATACTATTTTCCATTCCCTTTTGGGGGTTAGATTAGAATTAGTTAAACCTCTTGCTAGTTGGGTACCGCCTTAGCAAATTTTTTTTTTTTATGTTGCAAATGTGGTTAGTTGGGTATGTCTTAACCACACTTTAGTTGGTTGTATTTACGTTTCGAGCACCAGTTGGGAAAGCCTTGGTGTTCCCTTCATTTGTTTATGTTTTTACAATTGAAAGCTTATGTAGAACTTAGAAGGTGGACGACCGGTCTCCCACTATACTACACACGAACCTCTCATTAGATCTAGCCACTTAGCGGAGTAGATTTACTTCCAACACAAGGTGATGACTCGAAAGACTTAACTGATCCTGCTTGATTCTAAGTTCGAAGTCATTAGAATTGATGGTATCGATTACGTAGACAAGCGCAAAATATTGCGACTTATAGTGCAGAAGTAAGGCGGACAATTCAGACAAAACAGTAAGAAAAATTAGAAAGAATGATTAAGAAAGCATTGCATATATACTGACACTAATCTAAATGCAATGAGATGATAACTCGATTCAGAAAGAGTATAAAGATACAAGTTAGTAGATCCTAGAGAACAAGACAATTGTGAACGAATCACGTGTCAAAAATCTATCTTCATTTTGTAATAGCTATGAGCTTATTCTGACTCTTAGTCTGAAAACATGAATTGATGCATAAAAGCATCTACAGTGCTTGTTTGCAAATCAATTCTATATATCTACAATTTACATGCAACTATATGTACAAGAATGTTATAGAGACGTTGTGCCATCTAAGATAGATCGTGGCTATCGCTATTTGAACAAATAGTGACGCGACTGTTGTCATTGTCAAGGCAGTTTGCACAATGCAAGTGATGAACAATATTTTGAATGGTATCATGCTCAAGTGGACTTGGTCGGGTAGGGAAAATGATGCCAAATATGTAACAATCCCTATCACGCATTGGGGATTTCCACGAGAATCAGCCATAGTCGATGGAGAATCCGGAGTGAACATCATCTCCTCCAAGCTATATCATGAATGAGGACTTACCCATATGGTAAGCGCTCCTTTGACGATCCAAATAGCTGACCAGTCTAGTGCTAGTTTCTTCTACGAAGTATTTACTAGCATTCGATTACTAATGGAGAAAACATTTACATCTTTTGTACATGTAGCATCGATTGTTACTACGGCCTTCTTTTACTTCATTCGTTTAGGTTCAATTTTGAACCACATATCGATAAACTTGTGCACATGTATATATATCTCTCGTTCTAGCTTCATATAGCAATTGGATTAATGCTATTTCGAGATTTTGATTTCAACTATATAAATATGATTCTAAACAAGGATGAATAGGCTTTATATGACAATAACGCTTTGAATGATTGTTCTAAAGAAAACAAAGCACTCAAAGGAATAATATGGCATCCTCTCAAGAAAACACGTCTACAATCATCCAAGTATGACTTCTCTCAATAAATTTCAGGTTGTGTATAAATCATCTACGTTTCTAGTCTTGTCAAGGGAATGATGCTTTCGTTCTACGGACATAACCAACTTTCTATGACTAATGCAAATAAATAAAGAGTTTGTATGCTTAAAAATCTCACTTCTTGTTTTTATCGTCTATCGTTTACCAACCTGTTTAACAATCCGATAATGATGACTTATAAGTTGTCCATTGGCAAGGTTTTTCGATAAATGATCTTCGACAACATGGATATGCATAAGATACATGGTTATTACATAAGGATTAGAATGGCACGGATCTGCCCTAAAAAACTATGAAGACCTCTTTGATAATGTATAACCTATCCATAATGAAGTCCTAAACACAATGGGTTGAATGTGTAGTTTTGATAAACATAAGTTTGCTTAGAATGACACTATTCAATCATGGCTGTAGTAAATGATACCCATTCGGATGTCTTGTTGTCCACACCATATCTTTTAGCTAGTTAAAATATATACGGTAAAAACTACTCATACTATTGCTCAAAACAATATAAACTGATATGGACCAATTGCCCATAAACTGATCAGCATGGCACAAGCCCTGATATGGTAATGTTAGGGCTTGGCCTATCGCTAAAAAACATTCTGCTGTTTGGGAAGACATGACTATGATTTAAAATACTATTTATGCAGTTTAGTGGTATAGCTTTTTTTGGACATGGATAACAACTAATGCTCAACTATGACACGTGTCTTCCCCACTGTACTAACTCGTGCGATTTTGTGTTGTGGAATGGTGTTGGATTATTCTCCTTCTTACTAATCGACTAATCAGTTTTAATCCTCATCCATTGTTTATCCAGTTCTACGGATTTTCATGTGTCTATATAGAGTCTACTAATTACAAGTGTTTTTACACAGTCTGCAGAAATACACGAAGTTTGACAACAATGTCGCATATTTCGCCTGTCAAGAATCTCGTGTAAAAATGTAGTGTCGTCATTTTTGCCTTTTTTGCCTGATAGGAATTACGAGTAAATATGCAGAGTCGCATTTTTTGCATTTTTCAAAGTGTCTCAAATGTTAAGGAAATGACTCTGGCAAAGTGTGGGGCTACCCTAAATGAGATTTAAGGGCACTGTCAGGTTTTTTGCAAAAACCGGACACTGTCGTCTTTTTGCGACACTGTCGCTTGTGGCAGTTTTAGTTTATTTCTCTAGAGTAACAATTTTAGTTCATTTATGCTGATAGACTGTTTACGGCCAATTTTCACCGCTTATCAACAATCAATTTTTGAATTGGATGAATGCCAACGGACACCAGCCAACTGACAATCACATTTGACGACCTAATTACTTAGTATAAATCAGCTGTTCATGCATTTCTTTCTCAAGATTTGAAATATTATTGTGAATCGTGAAGGGTCTGAGTGTTATTACACGATGCTTCCTAAATCAAGCAAATCATTCACAATCAGAAAGTATTGTTTTTAGCTCTCTATCAAGTTTTCAAGCTTGAACTCTCTCAAGCATTCTAGCTTAGTCTTTTAGAGATTTATTTTAGAGTTGTTATTGTGCTACTGCTTATCAACAAAGCTGCTTATTATCAGACTTATTCTTAGTTACTCAGAGATAGCTTAGAGTGCGCGGTTTCTATCCGCTATTGTTTTGCGCTCATTAGTGTGAAAAATTGGCAAAAATCTAGCTTGGCAATTTTATGTCTTTTATTTTTGTGAGTACATTTCACATGTGTGGAGCATGTTCCCACATGTGTAAAATAGTTTATCATAGCTTTAGGGGTTTCATAAATTTTTTATGTCAAGCTTCTTTATGTAGAGTTGTGATAGCTTGGAGGCGGTGGAGGCGATGTTGGCGGTGTGGGCAGTGGTGATGGCTGCTGAGCTGCAGGGTTCCGTCGCTTTGATGTAGAGCTTGCCTTGCGAGGATTCTTTCTTTTTCGCTCGTGTGCTCCTCTCTCTGACCATCTATGGGTCGCCTTCTGCTTCATCCTTGTTGTGTGCGACATCTGGGTGCCCTCATCAGAACCACCCACCAACAATGACATCATCGGACCCATCATCGGGCCGTGACTTGGAGGTGACACGGTGGGTGTGGTGTCTCCCGATATGCCTAAATTTGATGTGTCCATGCCCATTGCTGGTGGAAATGGGTCAAAGAAAGAATCATTCAGAACCGGCAACTCACCCGATGCCGCAAGCTCCTCATCTAGGAACTTCATTGTTTCCTCCCGCCCAGTTTCCGTCGGGGAAGGGCTTTTTTCTCGTGGTGGCTGCTGCTGCTGCTGGTCCTCCTGCTGCTGCTGGTCTTCTTGCTGCTGCTGCTCAATCTGGTCCTCCTGTGCAGCTGCTGTATGGGCCATGTCCTCCTCAGCTTCACGCTGAGTGGCCGGATCATCCTGAGACGCTATAGGGCTGCGACTCCGACTCCTGCTTCTGCTCTCCCGTCTCTCTATCTCATCGAGGGTGGCCAGTGCATCCCTATGGAGCAATGCAGTCACTTTGGGATCTCTAGTCGTTTGTTTTGTCCGTGCCATTTCCTCCAACATTGGTTAGCCTTTGAAAACGTATCAGAGAACACGAGAGATGAAAAACAGAGAATTTAAAAAAACTGACACTCTGACACTCAAGGGATGAAGTGGAGAAATGAGGACCCAAGTACCCTTATATAGTGAAGGGTTCTATTTTTAGTAAGTGCCCCTATAAAAGTTTTGGCCTCTTTTTCAATATAGTATGTTCTTGTCTAGGCTCATGAGTAAAAATCCTAATTGCCAGTTAACGGAAACCTTCGAAGAAAACCAGTAATATTATTAAAATGCATATCACTAAACGATTTAAACCCTAACAAGTTTCAACCTTGGACATCCACAAATGTAGTAACAGGCATATAAAATGTGACAACGCAAAAGTAAAGTCAAAACGTAACCAAATATATTAAAAAAATGAAACACATTCATGATCTTTTTCGGCTCGTGTCCGTATCTGCAAAACCAGACACAAAGTTAATAATCCTATATTTATTCAACATTACTATTTAAAATTCAGGAATCTGATGGAGATTAGGGACTCACATTTTGTCCATTACAAGTGAAGACAAAATCTACTGGCACATCAACAAAAGTCAATCCAGGCATATGTCGAAGATCTTCTAGGCTGCACTCCTTATTTATATAAATTCCTCGTATTTCATCATGGGGCAAATGTATGGATATCTCCACTTCTTGCTGATTCGTCTCCGTGTCCAGAGGGTCCCATCGGCCATGACCAAACTTATATCGCCTATAGATGAAACTTAAGGAGCATGTTTGACGTGAAATATGATATCTTATGGTAATTGTTTCACAAGAGAGCTTACACCTTATTAAATCTCCTTTATGCTCCATTTCCTTTGAATCCCATGCGACAAATATGTTATCCAACAGTGATGATTCTGTTCATTGTGTTTGTTTTCCTAAAGGGGACCGCCTTAAATATGGCAACAAATACGGTGATCGGCACAGAGATGCTAGTGTAGACTCATTTGGATCCGAATGTTGGCTTCACATTACCGGTAATCTCTTTGAGAAGTTGCCTCTTCGTTAATTCAATAGTTAGTTGGTCAACATATGGCCACTCGTGAGAATTGATCGCAGGCTCAGAAATTGGTGCTAATTTGCCTTGGCCACAGTTTTTTTTTGGAACTTCGTACATGTGATCATAAAAGAAAATGCCCATTTTGATCAGGACAGAGGATGCCAACCCACCATATATTAGTTCTCCATATTTGGGGTGTATGGCGGAGAATTTTCCAGTGAAGGACTTCACGTTTTGCTAGTCGAAGCTATTTGAAGGAAAGACATCTGCACCAGGCATTAATGCAACATGATTATCCATTACAATGACATAATAATAATTCAAACATAATAGTTTACACAAGAATAAAATAGGTGAGACCTACAATGTGACTGTATGGTTCTATCAGCAACAACCACATCCAATAAAATATCTCGACGCATGTATACGTGTTGCACATTTGCAAGGTATTCGCCGTTTTGGTCGATCTTGAATTCGTGGATCCTTCCTTTCCAATGGTAGTCTTGGTTGTTTCGCTTCCTCTTTGCAACCTTGTGAGTTCCTTTGCCCGATGGTTGCATGTAAACCCAGTCAAAAGTTGAAAATGTATGGGGCACCCAATGCTCATTGGAATCTTTGATGTGTGCAACAATGGAAGCTAGTTGATTCTTGGGCTTCCTTGATTGAGTAGAGGCCATAATGGATGATGTAATGATAATGTAGGATATGTGAAATACTGTGTAGATCTTCAGATAAGGTGAACCAAAATAAAAAAAATAGAATATTGGTGGAGTATACAGAATGAGAGAGAGAGAGAGAGAGAGAGAGAGAGAGAGAGAGAGAGAGAGAGAGAGAGAGAGAGAGAGAGAGAGAGAAAGAGAGAGAGAGAGAGAGAGAGAGAGAGAGAGAGAGAGAGAGAGAGAGAGAGAGAGAGAGAGAGAGAGAGAGAGAGAATATAATTAGCTTCCTTCCTATCCTTACGGCATCCAAAACGGTGCACAAACAGCGAAGAATTTACCAGTTATGTGTAGAAAACCGTAACCCCAAACCCGGTTTCAATTTTGAACTGGCTTCAAAATTGTCAATTTTTTCACCAATTTTTTCCCTGTTTGATGCTATGCACAGGCTCATAATCCCTCTGTTGAGCTTGGCAAGCCTCTATAAACTAGAAATCGTGCACCAATGCTTCTCTTTCCGTCTTCAACACGCCGTAAATCCCAAACTCTCAGAAGACAATTCTCCTGAAGCTCTCTTCAACGACGATGTTGTACTGTGTACACTCCCTGTATGGCTCTGATACCAACTTAGAATTTGCTTCGAACAGGAACACAGATCATGCTACACAGTAACACAAATAGAAAAACACTCTCCACCACAAGCTCACATAGCAACTGTATTTCTCAAAATGAAATTACACTGTACATATAGTTATTCACTCAGGCAACCCATGCATGACCCAGGTTGCCATTGGCGGGACGCGTGTCTCATCGACTTGCCTCGTGGCGAGGCCAACTGATCCTTATCAACTGATAGGACCCACTATACAGTAGCACAGTGATTCTACTTTAATTCACTCTCACTTCGGCGCTTCATATCAACATGATCGAACTTTGGAAAATCCATGGATTCCTGCAAGGCATGTTCCATTATTACAAGCAACTACCCTTCCTTAATAAATTATGCTAGCAGATGATGGAGGGTATCGACAACAAAATCTATCAAACCCGCCCACAATAGTCTCGCCTCCAGGGAGCTCAAAAGATCCAAGACAAAAAAGCTTCGATTGGTGTGGGACCACCAATCCAATAAGGAGGGGGATAATGTTAGCAACTGTGCAAACACAGTGAAAAATATAAAAAACGAAATAAAACCCCGTGGCATGTGTATTGTAAGCCCACGTATGAGTATTTGCCAATAAACTTCTACCATGGCATGTGTTTTGTAAGTCCATGGGTAGAAGCTTAAAATAATAAAATAACTTAAACTTAGGATTAGAAATTAGACTTAAGAAACTTAAGCTTAGAAAGATTCTAAGTTATCTTAAGTTCTAAGTTAGAAACTTTTTAAAGTTAGAAGTTTTTAGAAGCCTTAGAATGGCTAGTTTTAAACTAATCCCATAAGTTAGTGGATGCTTATGGAAGACCCTCCTTGCTATAAGAGGGGAGGTATTTCTCATGTACACAACACTTTTGAGATTAAGTTATGTTATGCTTCTCTATTTATGAGATTATCATTTTATTTCACTTGTGTTCCCTTTGGGAAGGTGCATAGCTTGAGGGAAGGTGCTCGGGCCTCCTCTTGCCTCCTTCTCATTGGTTTTATTGTGGCATGATTTATTTGCTATTTGCTTAGTTAGCCGCAATCTATTATTTCCATCTTCCTTTTGGGTGTTAAAATAGGATCTAGTTTAGTGATCTTGCTAGTTGGATACTGCCTTAGCAAGGTTTTTATTGTTTTGTTAATCTTGGCTAGTTGGGTAAGCCTTAGTCAAGTTAGTTTTTATTTCCGTTCCGAGCACTAGTTGGGAAGCCTTGGTGCTCCCTTCCTTTCACAGTTGAAAGCTTTTTGTAGAACTTAGAAGGTGGACGAGCGGTCTACCACTATACTACGCACGAATCCCTTCTTAGACCTAGACACCATAGAAGAGTAGAAATGCTTCCAACAGACGTTCAAGCTTCATTATTGTTTCTAGCTTCTAAATTGACAATTTCCACTAGTGAGTGAGCTATGATCCCCATGTGGATGATTTAGCCTCCTTTATTGAATGAAATTTTTTTCTTTGTCGATGAGCTTGGCTCCCCTTGGAAGATAAGTCTCCCTATATGGATGAGCACAAAGATTGTTAATTATTTTGCATATAGTTTCTTGTTGATTCAATAGGATTGATTTTAATAAGCTCTCCAAATTGTGTGTGAGTCATCAATTTTCAGATTTTAGTTTCAATCTATTGTAGTTGTGTTGGATTATTCTCTTTCTTACTAAACGACTAATCGGTTTTAATCTTCATCCATTGTTTATCCAGTTCTGCGGATTTTCCCATGTTTTTATACAGTCTGCAGAATTACAAGTGTTTTTACACAATCTGCAAAAATACATGGAGTTTGAAACAGTGTCACATTTTTTGCCTGTCAGAAATCCCCTGTAAAAATGCAGTGTCGCCCTCGCATTTTTTGCCTGACAGAAATCACGAGTAAAAATGTAGAGTCGCATTTTTTTGCTTTTTCCAAAGTGCCTCAAATGTTAAGGAAATGACTCTGGCAAAATGTGGGGCAATCCTAAATGAGATTTAAGGGCACCTTCGGGTTTTTCGCATTTTTCGCAAAAATCTGACACTGTCGTCTTTTTGCGACACCTTCGTCTGTGGCTGTTTTGGTTCGTTTCTGCAGAAGTGACAATCCAATTCATTTATGCAGATAGATGATTTACGACCAATATCCACTGCTTATCAGCAATCAATGACAAGGAACCGGATGAATGCCAATGGACACCAGCCAACTGGCAATCGCATTTGACGACCTAATTGCTTAGTATATATATATATAGTTGTTCATATTCATACAAATTATCAAGTGAAGAAGTTCTGAAGCGACGCATCAACATTCTGAATTGTGAAAGAGTTGAGTGTCATTACACAACGCTTCTTGCGCTCTTATCAAGCAGATCATTCACAGTCAGAAAGTATTGTAGTTAGCTCTCTATCAAACTTTAGTACATCTACAACATGTTAGTCAGATATAATCTGATGAATTGCAAGTTAGCTCTCTCACCAATGGAACCAGGTCTCAAAATGTCAAAGGACCAGTGTCCCCAAACAATTATTGAGAAGAAGCAGATGTGTGAGTATCCTTACCATTCTATTATAGGATCTCTTATGTACGTCATGATCTGTACCAGTCCAAACATAGCTTTTGTAGCCAGCTCTCTCAGCCAGTTTATGACTAAGCCTGGTGTAACACATTGGAAGGCTCTTATCAGAGTTATGAGATATCTTCGAGCTACTATGGACTTTTGCATTTGTTATAGAATAGTCGGCAACGACAAACTCAATTTACTCAGTGGTTACACAGATGCAAGTTGGGCAGGAGATGTAAACACTCGTAAATCCACTTTTGGATTTACATTCTTCCTCAACAATGGTCCAGTTTCCTGGAACAGTCGCAAGCAATCTTTGATAGATCTATCTTCCACTAAATCAGAGTATATCGCAGTTTCTCAAGCTACAAAGGAAGCAATTTGGTTGAGAAACTTACTCTCAGATATCGATCTGAATCATTATGCTCCGACGACATTATTCTATGATAATCAAAGTGACATTGCTTTATCAGCCAACCCTAGATTTCGTTCTAGGAGTAAGCACATTGAACTGAAGTATCATTTCGTCAGAAGCAAAGTTCTCAACAAAGAGGTCAGATTGCAGTACTGTAAAACACAAGATATGACAGCAGATATTTTTACCAAAGCATTAAGTTTGGAAGCACACAGAAGATTTTGTGTAGAACTAAGTTGGAAGGCCAAGGCATTCAAGGATTCAAATTAAGATGGAGTGTTGGATTATTTTCCTTCTTACTAATCGACTAATCAGTTTTAATCTTCATCCATTGTTTATCCAGTTCTGCAGATTTTTCCGTGTTTTTATACAATCTGCAGAATTACAAGTGTTTTTACACAGTCTGCAGAAATACATGGAGGTTGAAACAATGTCGCATTTTTCGCTTGTCAGAAATCCTTGGTAAAAATGCAGTGTTGTCTTTTTCGCATTTTTCGCCTGACAAGAATCACGAGTCACAAATGTAGTGTCGCATTTTTTTTGCTTTTTCCAAAGTGCCTCAAATGTTAAAGAAATGACTTTGGAAAAGTGTGGGGCAACCTTAAATGAGATTTAACGGCACCTTCGGATTTTTCGCATTTTTTTGAAAAAACCCGACATTGTCTCCTTTTTGCGACACCTTCACCTGTGGCTGTTTTGGTTCATTTCTGCATAAGTGATGGTCTAGTTCATTTATGCAAACAGATGATTCACGGCCAATATCCACTGCTTATCAGCAATCAATGACAAGAAATCGGATGAATGCCAGTGGACACCAGCCAACTGGCAATCGCATTTGATGACCTAATTGCTTAGTATATATATACCTGTTCATATTCATACTTTTTATCAAGTGAAGAATGAAGCGACGCATCAACATTGTGAATTGTGAAGGGGCTGAGTGTTATTACACAACACTTCTGGCGCTCTTATCAAGCAGATCATTCACAATCAAAAAGTATTGTAGTTAGCTCTCTATCAAGCGTTCAAGCTTGAACTCTCTTGAGCATTCTAGCTTAGTCTTTTAGAGATTTATTTTAGAGTTGCTATTGCGCTATTGCTTATTAGCAAAGCTGCATATTATCAGACTTATTCTCAGTTACTCAGAGACAGCTTAGAGTGCACGGTTTCTATCTGCTATTGTCTTGCGCTCATTAGCATCTGAATTTGTTTCTCCAAAATCAATACAATTTTCTTATTGCGTTCAGTATATGTCAGAATGCATGCATCTCTGTTTGTTTTTGTAGCTGATAGAAATTGTCTGAGAATTCAATACTTTATATTTGGCTACGTAATCACTTAGTATCTAGCGATTTCAAAGTTAGTTGCTAAAGATTGAATGTGATTATCATCACTACTGCTTTGTTCAATTTTTTGATAGGCTTAGTCATGCATTGGAAGTAGGAGTTTCCATTGCAATTATTCCATCCTATTTTCAACAAGGTGATTATTTGTTGATCAAGATTCATCAAGATCTGCATGTAAGTTGTCTAGTTTCAAGAGAGCTAGTCTTGCAATGTTCTCAATCATTGTGTTTTCACTATTCTTTCATTTGTTGAGAGGAGTGTGGGTGCTTAGTGCATTAGAACAGGTTCATATAGGTGGAGTAATCATTTTTAATGATGGCTACTACAAGTGGAATCATGCTGAAAAGTAATGATAGGCTCAACTCAACTAACTATTCAACTTGGAAAGTAAGGATGGAGTCCATACTTGAGCTGAATGAGTTATAAATATTGTTGCACGTGTGGAAGAGAGACCCTTGGTTCTTCAAGATCAAGTAAGGTATGATAAGAGGGCCAAGAAGGCACTCCACATCATCAAAATGAATGTGACAAATGAACTTCTTAAGGAAGTTGGGAAATGCACTTCTTCAAGTGAATCTTGGAATGCCTCGAAGAAGGGTATGAAAGTAAGTCCGATTCTAGGTTCTAACCTTAAGAAGGCAAATCTTCCAAAGTATCCAAAGGGAAGGGAAAAGTGCTCATGCCTTTATTTTAAGAGTCATCTATGCGAAAAATGATGGTGATTGCCACCAAGGGCATTTCCAAGTCAAGTTCCAAGAAAATCCTCAATTCAAAGGCAATACCATCAAGGCTTACGTATGATGAGAAGGATAAGCAAATTGTAGAAGGTATGAAATTTGCTTTTCTCTCATATTTTGGTGCATCTTCTTGTGTAGATGATGGTATGCATATTGATGGTTGTCTTCATGAAATGGATGTCATTAATGGATCTAGAACTTGAGGTTTTGGTCAATGGTTTTGATGGCAATTTGGAGCTAGTCAAGACCATTGAAGGTGAATCAAATGGTCAAGGCATCAAGGATATGTTTTTACAGGATATTGAAGAATCAATTAACGACAAAGGAGTAGCAAGTAAGTGTTGTTCAAACTCATTTTACTTATCTAACTTCAAGTTTGAGCTATGTCATGTCAATTTTTGGAAATTGTTGATTTTTGGTGAATCTATGGTCATTTCTTTGTATCAAATGGATCTTGAAGATGGACTAGTGCTACTTACTAGTTATATAAAGTCATGTGAAGCTAAATTAGCATCATTGTTGTACTCTTTTACTCATGAATTTCCAAGGGTTGATGGTTCTTTATGGCAAACTGGCAATGGAGGCTCATATGTGGGAGTTTTGGACACATACACTTCACATGAAATGAAACATGGAGGAGGCATGCAAGCATTTGTTGTTCACTCAAATTTATTACTTGTTTGCTGCTATTTTCCAAAGATATCATAGGTGGAAGCATGGATGAATCATGAACACTCACATTATATTTTGTTCTTCATGTACTAGTTTCATCTTGATATGTAAAATTGATGTAAGAAATAGTGAAGACACTATTCTCTATATCAATTATGAAGTCTTTCCATTTTATATTTACAGATATTAAAAGGAAGACACTTATTCATAAAGCATAGATCCCATCTTGGTTTAGGTTCTAAATCTATGGTAAAACTAGTTGAAGAGGAAGTGTGAAAATTGTCAACTATTTTTTTACTTTTCTAGGATCCGCTACTAGAAATGCATTGGATTCTCTCTAAGAATGCACTTCTATGTAAGTTGGAGGTTCGCTCTCCGAGGCCACGACTACATTGGATTTGTAGTTACAAATGAACGACTGATTGATTGTGAATCTGAAAACACTATTCAATGGTAGCTGGGAGTATGCTTCAACAGATAGGATTATGCCACTTTGTAGCAGCTTCCTTGGGTTGAAATTTCTGTAATTTGTTGGCTTGAAACCTAATATACTTCTTAGCAAACCATGCATCACTATTGGTCATACTTCGTCTGCATATAATCAGACTTATTCTCAGTTACTCAGAGATAGCTTAGAGTGCACGGTCTCTATCCGCTATTGTTTTGCGCTCATTAGCATCTGATTTTATTTTTCTGAATCAGTTTTATCTTCTTATTGCGTTCGGTATATGTCAGAATGCATGCATCTTTGTATTGCTTTTGTAACTGATAGAAATTGTCTGAGAATTCAATACTTTATGTTTGGCTACGTAATCACTTAGTATCTAGCGATTTCAAAGTTAGTTGCTAAAGGTAGTTAGCTCTCTATCAAGCTTTCAAGCTTGAACTCTCTTGAGCATTCTAGCTCAGTCAACAGAGTCGCTTATTTCGGACTTATTCTCAGTTACTCAGAGATAGCTTTATAGTGCGCGGTTTTTATCCACTATTGTCTTGCGCTCATTAGCATTTGATCTTGTTTTTTTTAATCAATACTATTTCCTTATTGCATTCAGTTTGTGTCAGAATGCATGCATCTCTGTATTGTTTTTGTAACTGGTAAAAATTGTTTAAGAATTCATACTTTATGTTTGGCTATGTAATCACTTAGTATCTAGCGAAAGTTAGTTGCTAAATATTGGACGTGATTCCCATCACTACTGCATTGTTCAATTTTTTATAGGCGTAGTCATGCATTGGAAATAGGAAGTTTTCGCTACTCCATTACTCACCTATTTCTGACACAAAAGGTACATATACATGTGTTATGTTCATTTGTCATCCTTGCTTTTTGAGGATTTGGATCGTGCGCTTAGGTTATTGCTCTTTCATTTCTATTGAGATTTGGGCAATTTTCACAGACTCTGAGATTAAACACCATTCAGAAGGCTTTCAACATTTCTCCAAAAATGTACGTTTTTTAAAAGGAATCTTTAGATGTTTTTTTTATTCTTTTGGAAAGGCTGATAAAATTTAGTCCCAAATATTTGCTAAATTGCTTGGTAAAGATATATTCTAAGGTTTTGTTTTTAAAGTTTTCTTTAGTTAGCTCTCGAGCAGACAATTCGATACACTGTATCGAGTTGTTTATTAAATGTTGTAATTTCTTTATTACAGAAAGTATCTTTAACACACTTTAACTCAGATTTTGATACGCTATATCAAAATTTATGTTAACTTATTTTAACATACTACTCAACCAGCATACTCCTCTCAGCAAATTATATATTATACATATAATCCTAATGCTCAATTTGATGACCCGAATGCCCAACCTTATGATCCTAACCAAGCGGTGTTTGCCACGCATCAAATTTCAGCAATACATGGACGTTTTATCTGTGCAGGTAAACATCCTAGTATTCGCTATCCCGATAAACTTTGCTTTCCACCAGCTTGTGAAAATTGTGGCATTGAACATCATGTGAAGGATTGTCCTTCCCGATCTAAACCAGCTGCTCCAATCTGTTCCGTGCAAGTAGAAACATTGCCAGTTGAAACTCATCTAGCATGGGTCTTGACTCATGCACAAACCCAATGCCAAGCCCCTACAATTGCACCCAGCAAAACCCAGCAGCATAATATACCTCCAAGTGAAGATTCGACACCCATTGTCTATGCTCACCCATCCGAAGAAATTAGGCTACATCACCGGTATCGACAACAAATTCACAATGCAGACCAACAATCTTCCATCTTGCATAAAGTACCTCACATGCCTTTTGAAAACAAAACACTTGAAGACACTGAAGTCTGAGGGGATTTATTACAAGCTAATGTAACTCTCCCCTTCCACGTTTTCTAGAAACATGCAGGTAAGTGAAAACAACAAATCCAATCCACCGACACCGCCACCCCTGACGAGCTACCCGAAATGCCATTACACCTCACCAATCCGCTCAGTGAGGGGCAATATCAAGATTCCAGCTACCCATTGCCAATCTCGCAAAGTCCTAGCTGTACTGGATGGTGGCTCATGTGTCAACATCATTTTCACCTCCCTCATGTTAGAATGGAATCTGCGAGACAAACTCACCAAACCCACTTGTCAGCTCAAGATTGCTGATCAAAAGCGTGGTCCGACCTACTGGTGTCCTCGGATAATGAGAAAAGTAATGTTACCCTACATGTTTAGCACAAGAACCTTCCCTCAGTAGTTGCCGTTATTGATGGTGGTTCAGGTGTAAACATAATATCTTCATTACAACATTCTGGACATTTTCTAACTCTATTATCGAGGCCTTTTTGAAGAATTTAAAAAAAAAAAATCTGCAAACCTTAGTATACACATCGATTTATACCTCGGTAGCAGACCCTCAATAATTACATCGGTCCTTGAGGTATCACCATCTCATTTTGGCATTATTTATAGAATGCGTTTGCCGAGATATATCAAGGGACCTCGGTATATCCCTCGACAAACACATTATGTTACAAGGGACATACTGAGGCTCCTCGATATAACCCTCTCAAAAAAGATGTGGTGTCCTGAGGATTGTTCCGAAGTCTTGAAAATCAAAAACAAAATTTAGGGCAAAATGGAGCCAGTACTAGCTCCATTCTGGCCTAAAAATGGACTCCATCCAACCCCAGGAGTCTTTTGCACCACTTCTTATGAAGATGGTAAGCAAAATCATTTGTTCATAATTGTCAATAAAAAAAAATTGCAAATATTTGAGTTACATTTTACGCACTTAAAAATTGATAAAGGAGACTTAACTTGAACCAATAAATATTCATACATAAGTGTTTCGAGTACAAGGATATATAACAAACTGACTTTCACATACATGCATGCTACAATATTGAAACACCTAATCAGATCCAGCTGAGTTGTTTGTTAATATTGTAGGCAAGTGATTGGCTTCAAATCTGGAGATCCAATCTAGGGCGACTCCCTCCTGGCATGAAGAGGTTATCAATATTTCATGAACTTCCATATTGGGGGGAATTGTTAAACCATCTTTTGGTGCACATATTCAAGAATGTTGGGAGCACAATTTGGGAGCACTTGACCGGTGCCAAAGATAAAAAAGATGCACAAGAAGACTTAAAATAAGTGGAAAAGATGGCCGATTTATGGCCACAAACGGTAATTAGGTAGTCGACAATATTAGATTCGAGCTAGAGTTGGGTTGACAACGTTCTGGTTTCAATTCGATAGTTGTTCAAATCGAACTTTTTCGGGACCCCCTCAAATCTTGTTCGAATATTGTCAAATAGTCATATAGTAACATTTCACATGTGAACATTTGTAAGGGGAATTGCGTATGTATAATCTCCTTAATGATGTTTCTACTTTGGATATTTAAATGTGATTAAATTTTCAAACTTGAATGTTATTCTACGAGGCTGAGCTTCATCTAGTTATGCCCTGGAAATTATAACAATTGAAATTTGCTCCAAATGGGCACGCACTTGGTTCTTCAAATTTTGGCTACAAGCTCCATGCAATCAAACTATTGGCTACAAGTTCTAATTTTCAACTTCAAGCTCAAGATCAGTAGGCATGTTGAAATGCAATAAATTGCGATGCTCCTCTATGAAGAAATTGTGATGCTCCTCTATGAGCAATAGAGCAATTTAATGGATAGTTCAGGATATTCTATGGTGTTTAGTATCCTGAATTGGGCATGTGCATTATACATCTCAAGCTGTTGCCCTCAATCAGAAGCTTGAATGCTTCATTGATCTCCAAAAATGGAAGTCTGTGAGTGATCATCTCATCAACCTGTAACTCCTGCACATCAACAATGCATGAGTTAATATGATAAACGGCTTTGCATCCTGGCGAATACTGCTTGGAGTTAGAAGAAATGAAGGCATTAGAATCTAGGAATAAGCACTAGTGATGAATTTTACCTTTTTCATGTATTTGTCAACCAGTTCAGGGAGCTGAGATCTGCCTTTGAAGCCTCCAAAGATTGTTCCTGTCCATGTGCGTCCCTCAAAAAGCTCCAAGGGGTTGAATTCTAACAGCCTCCTGCTGGATGTGTCAACTCCAACTACAACTGACACACCCCATCCCTGCGTTTCTCGGAAGTTTTGTTGGAAGATCCAAAAAATTGGTATTAGTGCTGGAAAGCTACCAAGGAAAACATAATGTAATATTGTGCGTTTTTTCAAAACGATACTCATAGTAGAGAAGTGCAAGATCAGACATGGATTGACATTAAGAAAGCAAATTGCTTACGTGCCTTGTGACAGCTATCATAAGCAGTCCTCATGACATCAACATTTCCTACGCATTCGAAACTATAATCCACACCACCATCTGTCTTTTGGTGTATCACCTGCAACTCTTTTTGTTAGAAGTTCCGATTATCAACCTTTTGTGTTTTTGTGTGTGTGATTTTTCCAATAGCATTTACTTTTAAAAGTTTGTAATGAAAATATTTTCAGCAATGCAAACATTTGTCAGATGACCTGCTGAATTGGTTGGCCGTAGTCGAGAGGATTCAAACATTCCGTGAGACCAAACAGTTTGCCTGCACCCACAAGAAATATAGGAGATCAGAAAAAAGCAAATCACAAGCCTTACAGATATATAGAACTTCAGAAAAAGAATCAGAGCCACGCGGCAATTAGTTGTAGTTCCTGACCTTTGATAAATTTTTTGGGATTGATATCTACGCCAATTACTTTTGAAGCGCCTGCTATTCTAGCACCCTCTGCAACCTGCCATCACAAGCTCAGTACAAACCTATACTTGTAGTGAAATTCTAAATTCCAAATAATTATTCCAGCCTGATTTGTCGGCTTCACTTACAGCAAGGCCAACTGCACCCAAACCAAAGATTGCAACCGAGGATTCAGCTTCCACTTTCGCTGTCTTAAGAACAGCCCCAACACCTGCAAAGGGCATGGATGTTCTTTTCTATCAGACCCACAACACAACTCACCTTAATCAACCATTGCCACATTTGTAATAGACGATTGCGATTAGCATCATGATTTCTACCCACCAGGGTCAACATCTCCAAAATTAATCTCTAATAGAAGCACTTGATTTCTTCAAAATTTTCCAATGAATACCAATTGATAAGCTGAAACGTTGATACAACCCATTGTCTAAAAAATTGGGATGGTGCAAAAGAGATGGTTGGCCTTGTACACAAATATTGGTCTGATTTCAGCCTGTATGTACTATGACATTACTTTCACGAGAGGAATCTATCCAGAAACCAAGGATTAGATGCATATTAGGTACCTCAGTCATCAACCACATGTGGGTTATCATTGAGCAGTAAATCTGCAAAGAACAACTGGAATTTGTGTATATACCATACCTGTAGCAACACCGCAGCCGAGAAGGCATATACTATGCAAAGGAGCAGAGGGATCCACCTTCACCACTTGAGCGTGATGAACGACAGTGAACTCGCTGAAAGTGGAGGTACCCATAAAGTGGAAGATGGGTTGCCCTCTGATGGAAAATCGCGTCTTCCTATCAGTCATCATCAACCCTTCTGCAGGATTCACCACAAATTCCTCACACAGATTGGTCTTGGAAGATCTGCAGCAGCTGCAGTGTCCGCATTCCCCTTGGAAGATAGGGATGACGTGATCCCCCGCTTGCAGGTCCGTCACACTCTCCCCCAAACTCTCCACAATCCTGTACCAAACACAAGGATGATCTGATCAAGGCCTGACAGATTGTCAATTCTTGCATAAGTAGAGAAAAACTCAGTTGTAGTAGAAAGAAAAGCTGGGGACGGTAGCACTTGCCCAGCTGCTTCATGGCCAAAGATACGTGGGAACACGTGAACGAGCTCCTGAACAACCGAGAGGGAGATAAAAAGTGAGTCGAGAAGGCTTTAAGCATTTTTTATTTATTAAACTGGAAAAGCAGGTACCTTTGAAATGATTAATTAATGCATAAGCCGTGGTTAGGAGCTGCAGCTGCACAAGGATGTAACCCAGAAAATGCAATTTTTTATGCAACAGTATTTAGTCGCATTAGCATCAATACGCGCAATCTATATTCTGTCTCAGTATACACTATACATCCACAGAAAATGTAAATCCAAGATCTTTCATTGGAGTACGCGGCACGTGGCTCTAACGTATTCCTTATATGCTGCAACTAGGACACCGAGACTCGTCTTAGAACTCAGCAACCACTCTTATCCAATTCGACTTCTGAAGTCTGAAAGCGTTCAAGAAAAAACACATCCATTATAGTAGAGGGAATCAGAACAAGAGTGCTCGGTATACCTTGATCTGCCAGACACTGACATCTGTGTGGCAAACCGATGTGTGGGTGATTTTGATTCGGACTTCGGATGCCAAGGGAGGTGCCACTTGAATGTCTTCAATCACGAACGGCTGTTTTGGTGCCCATGCAACAGCAGCTACAACATACAACACCACATAATCACAACTCTTGCATTCCACCACATATCAAGCTCAACAACCCTAAACTGTCACTGATCAATAAGAAACGAATCAGCTATTTAGTCATTGGTTACAGGGACACCTTTGCAAGTGATGACTTGACCTGCAGTAGATCCCATTCTATTCAATTCCATTCACAGTAGGAAACCCACAATTGCAAAACTACTGCAACAAAAAAAGCTTCGGTCAGTTCACTATATGTAGCTGTGATCTCCTTCACCCAACTTCAAGAAAACAACTTTTCATCAAAAAAAAATTAGTGTTATAGCTCTGCAATGTTAATGGTCTTTTCAGAGAATGCTGGCACAAAAAGATAAAAAATCAAGGATGTAAATTGGATCTATTAATTACTACCTTGGGATTCCCTGAGATCTGCAAAAACTGGCAAACACCCTCAGTGGGAGTCCTACACTATTTCAGCTAATCCAGGACAGAATCAGTCAAGTAATTCACAATATATATACTACAAGATTGACGCCAAGATCATCATTATCATCATCATGCCCATTGATTGCCTGCTCCCTCATGTCATCTTCTTATGCCATAGAGAATATATAGGAGAACCCAGTAGTAGCACGTTGCATTGTATAGTAAAATCTCCATACAGATCCTCCTCCTGATCTCTGGCTATCTCTTTTGCTTCTGCTCCTTCAGTCCTGGAGATGTGGATGCGTGTCTCTACAGTTGCATGTGAAGATATTCTGTTTCACGTCGCATCAGGCAGCCGCCCACAGCCCCCCCCACCCCACCCCCCCCCAAGTAGTAAAATTTAGCTTTTGCTGTTGTGCTTTGGCACGTGCCCATGGTGGGTGACTTCAAGTCTTCAAGCATATTCTGGCTTCCCTTTGAAAATAAATTCAATCTTTTCTTGAAATTGACATTCCTTTAGGGTTTGACAGGCTAGGAAAAATTCTCCACTACATTTAACACATGCCCATTTGCTATTTGCATGTACACAATCAAATTGAATTTAAATCCTTTGCTTGTGTGAGTGACCAAGGTCATGTATGTTGCATATTTTAGAGTGCGGCAAAAGTAGGCCCATCTCCATCCAAGGTCCTCACAAGGGGGGGGAGGAGGCTTGGTTGTCTAAGCCATGTCTCCTCAGAGGACCCTTGATTGGAGAGGGGGGTACAAATGTCATAGCAATCATGGTGCAAAATACCTTGCTCCCAAAGTCATGACATCATGACCTTCCTACATTGCAGTAGGCCCAATCCACCTTTCTCCACCCTTGGATGGAGAGGAGGCCACAACTCTCATAGAAATCAAGATCCAAACTACTTCGCTCCCAAAGTCGTGACTCGCTTAATTGCTTGATATCTAAGAGCATTTCTAAACTCTTTTCTACCTAGAGACCAAACCAAGTAAAGTAGCTTAGAAGTTTAGTAGGTAAAATTAATTATGAGATCTCACCTTGCATGTGTATGATAGTGTCATATAGACAATCCTTGAATTTTAAAGAATACATCGTTCATGATGTCGTCCAAGTCCTTGAAAATGTAGAGGAGGTAAAATAAATGTACTATCATTCGATAATGACTCACCAATGGTTCACAATTTATTGTGGCCTAGTGAATTCCATTCAAAGTGAATTTAAATCAAGATAGTTATTTGATCTTTTTCACGTTCATGGTCGCACATGAGGATTCACGAACAGAATCAGTTCGTCAGGAATTTAGATATGATTGCTGGTCACTGCCGGCTATATCATTCCTACAATCCTTTAGAGTGTAGATAGACAAAGCTGACCTACGTTAACAGATTAATATAGCATTCAACAAAATCAAACCAAAGTGCGGAATTGAATGAACAAGTGAATCAGACACACGAATAGTAACAAACAAAAATACACTCGAGATCATACAATCATACAAAATAATGTGCATAACAACTACAGTATTATCTATCGATCTTCTTGATTCTCCAAACACTGTCGACAGATCCATAGAGTGCATTGGCGTGAGAGAAATATAGTTCTCTCATGAATAATGTCTCGCTTACTAGTGGACTTCTGGATCTACAGATCCTCATCAAAATTGTCTCGCACGCAGACGGACATGTATTATGTATTATTCGTCTTTTTCTGACTTACTGTATTATGCATCAAACATAAAGTATATAGTTCGCAAACTTTTTCATGTCGCATCGTGTAACTTCCAGATTAGAAAGATTAAACATCTACAACCAATCACGGATTACAAGAGTGGCAGATTAGCCACGATCTAGAGTACTTCTGCTGATGTCATGATATCTGATCAAATATTTGTACCCCATGGTACTTGGCTGATCTTCTTGGCCATTTGTGGAGCACGACTAATATAGAAAAACTTTCTATATCCTGTGAGAGATTTCATCTAGTTTAGTCTAGTTAGTAATATTTTGGTAAATTGTCAATAAGAGGCCAAAACTCATTTTAGACTTAAAAATAAACTTTTTGAGGTTATATTAGTTAAAAATACATTCAATAAACACTTTTTGAAAGTGTGGGAAAGTTGGTAGTCGAGTTTGAGAGAGATTCAAATTTGAACTTTGGGTACATTGAATCTAGACCCAAAAATAGTAGGGTTTATATTTTGGAGGGAAACCCAAGTGGCCAAATAGGGTTTGGACACTCTATAAAAGGATGTAACACTTAGAATTTGCTTTGCACAGGAACACAGATTACGCTACATAGTAACACAGACAGAAAACACTCTCCACAGCAAGCTCACATAGCAACTGTATTTCTCAAAATGAAATTACACTGTACATATAGTTGTTCACTCAGGCAACCCATGCATGACCCAGGTTGCCGTTGGCGGGACGCGTGTCTCGTCGACTTGCCTTGTGGCGAGGCCAACTAATCCTTATCCACTGATAGGACCCACATTACAGTAACACAATGATTCTACTTTAATTCTAACTCTCTCCCTTAAAGTAGAGTCTACTTTTTATACAGTCATATACATAGCTTTAAAGTCAACAAACTTTAAGCACAGAAAGCTTTGATCTAAACCTATCAAACTTTTCTCCAGTAAGTGGCTTAGTGAAAATATCAGCTAGTTGTTCTTCTGTGCTACAATGAACAACATGAATTTCACGACTCAGCAGCCTGTCACGTATAAAGTGATACTGAATCTCAATGTGTTTAGTTCTCGCATGGAATACTGGATTCTTTGCTAGCTGAATGCCACTCTGACTGTCGCTATGTAAAGTCGTGGGATGTTTCTACTTCATGCCAACTTCTTCCAAGATTTGTCTCAACCATATAGCTTCATGTGCTGCACTACACATTGTCTTATACTCTGCTTCTGTGGTGGAAAGAGCAATTGCACTTTGCTTCTTACTAGACCAGGAAAAGCAACTACCACAAAACTAGAATACATACCCTGTGGTGGATCTATGATCATCATAGTCACCTCCCCAATCCGCATCCACATAGCCACACAACTCAGGTAAATCATCATGCTTCTTGTAAATCAAGCCATACTCTGAAGTGCCTTTCGCATAACGCAAAATGCGTTTAGTTGCCTTCCAATGCATTTACGTAGGTGCTGCCATAAACTGACTTACAATGCCAACAACATAGCATATATCTGGTCTAGTCATGGTAAGGTAAATCAAGCTCCCTACTAACTGTCTATACAGCGTAGCACGAAATGACTGTGACTCATCAAGCTTAGAAAGCTTTTTACCTGGTTCAATAGGAGTGTTTACTGGTTTGCAATCCTGCAACCTAAACCTGTGCAGCAACTCTTTGACATACTTCACCTGTGTTAAACCCACTTCATGTCCTTTTTGCCACACTTCTACTCCAAGGCAGTAATGCATGAGGCTAAGATCTGTCATCTCAAATTGTTCCATGAGGTCTTTCTTGATCATGTCTATCATCTCTTGATTATTTCCTGTAATAATCAAGTCATCAACATAAAGAGCAATTAAAGCAACCATACCATCAAAGCATAAGACATATAGATTTGGATCAGAATGTGTTCTCACCATCCCCTTTGAACAAAAGTAGGCATCAATCCTACTATACCACGCACGTGGTGCTTGTTTAAGACCATAAAGCGCTTTTTTCAAGCGACATACTTTATTTTCCTGTCCCTTCGCTACAAAGCCTTCAGGTTCCATCTGATGCAAAGGCCAACCAAAATGTGAAGCTAAAGCAACAAGTAGACATAGAGTATTCCACTTACAAATCGGCGCAAAGGTCTCCTCATAGTCGATGCCTGTACTTTGTGCGTACCCTTTGATTACCAATCTTGCCTTGTGCTTTGCTATACTTCCATCTGCATGGTACTTAGTCCTGTATACCCATTTGCAACCAATGGGTTTCTTGCCAACTGGTGGTTCTACTAAGTCCCATGTGTTATGCTTAGCAATTGACTCTATCTCCTCTCCCATGGCCTTGACCCAAATGTCATCATCCTTCCCTTCACCATAAGTCGAAGGTTCTTTGCTTTGAATAATGCTAGATAAGAGAGCATAATTTGCTTCATACCTTTTAGGTTGAGTCTTCTCTCTTGTTGATCTTCGTAGCTCTCCCTGGTTAGATGATCCTGGAAAGTCATCCATGTCGCGGCTCTCCAACAATCTCTCAAACCACTTAGGGAGCTTCCTGTCAGGTGATCGGCTTCCTAGTGAAAATGTATCCCACGGTACATCCTTCTCCTTGCATTTGTCACCTGCAACTTCAATTCTTCTTGCACCAAAAGGTTTGTCCCTACCTCTCCAACCTGTCTCTTGAGGTTGAGTAGTAGTATCTTGAGATGTATCCTCATGTTCATCACTCAGAAGGTCAATGAATGGATCATCATCAGGTGGTATCCTCACTATACCATCTTTCCCACTGGATGTGTCTATCTTCTCACTTTCAACTTTTGATCAGTGATGACTCCAACAGAAAGTTGATTTTTTCTCATACTTGGTACGTAAAGTACCTCCCTAATCATCCTGTTTTTTCCATCAGGTAGTTGGATTGAAACGGTGCCTATCCCCTTGATCTTGAACAGTTCACCATTTGCTTGTGAAACAGATGTTCCATTATCCAACACTTTCAAGCTACTAAACCAATTCTTGTTACCTGTCATGTATCTTGTGGCTCCCAAGTCAATATACCATGCTTGATCATCTTGATTAGATGACAATGCAGATATGAAGATGCTAGTGTCTTCAATCTCACCCTCATCGACAAGGTTACCTGCTTGTTTTGGTTTCCCCTTGCCTTGTTCTGCCAAGAATTTGCGACATTCACTCTTCCAATGGCCCTTCTTACCACAATAGAAGCACTTGTCTTTCTTCTTGGTTTTACTGGAAGATCCCTCGTCCTCCTGAGACTTGGCAAATTGCTATTTAGACTTCTTCTTGCCCTTGCCCTTGCCTTGTTTTTGGCATGTCGCAAGTGCCTGATCGTCAGTATTTTGACGTCTAGCTTTCACCATTTATCGCCGTTGCTCTTCCTGCATCAAGATTCCTGTGAGCTCGTCAAAGGTTGGCAATCTTTCTCTTGATGCTATTCTGCTCACAAACATCTGATAGGGTTCTGCAATGCCGCACAATGCATTGTGCACCAGCTCCACGTCACATATGCGCTCACCAATAGAATGCAGCTCATCTCTCATTGTTTTGATTCTGGTCATGAACGTCTGAATGTGCTCTCCTTGCTCCATGTGGGCACTATTCAACTTTGACTTCATAAACATGATTCTTGACGGATTTGACGTCTCAAACTGCTCCTTTAGCACATCCCATGCATGTCTGGGTGTAACAACTTCACAAATGTGGGTAATGATGTGATCCTTCACTGACAAGTTAATGAAGGTCACCTTAATAAAAAATTTAATGACTTAAAAGTGCAGATCTCAGAAGTTGCAGATAAAAGACCAAAGGCGTCTTCTTCTAACTCATGAATGTGGTGTATAAAATGTGGAACATCTGGACACACCAAGGAAGACTGTACTTCTGTTAATGTCAAATACATTGAAGATCCTGCCCAGGAGGTACTTTTTAATTTTCAGAGTGATGCGACTACTAACTATGTACAGGGTACTGCAGCATCAGCCCAGCAGGACAGACCCAAATTCGCACCAAAAAGACATAATCCTCCTGAATTTGTTGGACCAGCAAAGTCTCAAACCTCGAATAAACCAGTTTCGGGCAACTACTACAACTGTGGAGAGCCGGGACATTTTTCTCCTGACTGTCCTCAACCACAGAAGCCAATTGGTTACATACCATTATGCTCAAATTGTAGAGAACTTGGTCACAAGTATCCTGACTGCCCTCAGTTGAGGAAGCCGCGACCCAAATATCAATATGTAGCAACACCAGCTGCTGCAGACATGGAAGCGAAAGCTGCGACAGATGCTGTTGTACAGAGAATTGACGTCATTAAAGGAAAATTGGCAAAGATTGAAGATCAATCCTGGCCAAGTGACGTGGAAAAGATTTTTAAAGTCACCACGAGAAGCAAAAGCTCCTTGAAACCTGATAAAAAATCTTTGACAAAGCGCAGAAAATCCTCGAAGATGAAATCTTCTAGCAAGATGACGAACAAATTCGCGACTAAAGACGATCTCAAGGATGACCCTGACTATGACCGTGATGCTGCGAAGTTATTTGCAAAAGATATCTCGGCAGAAGCAAAGGAAATCATCAACGCTGAACTAAAGACTGCTCCTACAGGGAAGGTGGTCACTTTCGAGGAAGAAGACGAAGAAATCGCGAAGACGAAATTGTCTAGTGCTGTTATTGTCACTATCTACATTCAAGCCAAGCCATTCACTGTGAATTTTATTGTTATCAAACCACTCGGTTTGCCATCCTATTCTGTGCTGATTGGACGACCTTGGCTTTATCAATCAAATGCTAGTGTACATTGGAAATCCAGAGAGCTAAGATTTCAGACTGGTGAGACCAATAACCGAGGTAAGCCAGCAGAATAAATCATAACCTGGAGTCATGACAAATATGAAGGTGAAACTCCTTTGTCCGACACCAGTTTTACATCATAAGAATATTCGTATGCCTTGAATATTTTTTTCTATAAATCTGATATTGAAGTGTAGTACTTTGAATGTTATGACAATGCTGATGATGAAGAATTCTTCGATGCTTGCAACGATGAAGCTGATGTTTCGTATGAAGAAATTAACATTGCAAACACAAACTCGAAAGAGTCTGACGATTCGAGCGACAAATCTAAACATGAATTTGGTAACAAGAACCAAGTTGATGACAAGAAAACATCTATGGAGTCAACCATGCGTGAAATTCATGGCCATACCAAGGTCAGTATGACTGAAGGTATCATCTTACCAGATTCTACTGAACTGATTGAACTTGCACCTGGCAGATTTGTGCATGTTTCAAAGTCACTTTGAGAATCTGAGTTGGCAGAATTCACTGAACTATTAAAGGAGTATCAAGATGTTTTTGCTTGGTCGCTTGACGATTTGAAGGGTATACCTGCAGAATTCGGAGAGCACCGAATTGATCTGAAGGAAGATGTTGTACCTGTTCGACAGAGACAGTATCGTCTCAATCCTAAATACTCTCTAATGGTCAAGGACGAACTTAACAAACACCTTAAGGCAGGTATAATCTATCCCGTCTTAAGTAGTGAATGGGTTTCACCCATTGTTGTCGTCCTGAAAAAGAAGACTGGCAAAATACGAATGTGCCAGGATTTCCAATTGCTTTGTATCGATTATTGTGTAAATACGTGTGCGTGTTATGAAATTATCATTAAGGTAATCTTGTTATAGTAAAATAATTTCTTTAAAGTAATCATTATTATGCTCATGTCATAGCAGCATATATTTTATATTAAAATTTTATAAACAAATGATATAAATGATATTATTTTTAGTCTATATCAAACATTAGCAGTTTAAATAATGTAATATTTTTTAAGACATGATAAAACTTATTCATTTAAACATAAATTTTATTTTAGTCTTTTTCTAAAATGTTGAAGTCTTTTAAAAGTGCAAAATATAGACTAATTTTAAATTTAATAAATGTTGTTTGAATGATCTAACACAATTTTTGCATAGTTTTTAATTTTCTGAGATTTGTTATTAGCAAAAATATTTTATCTACTAAAACTTATATAAGGTTTTGAAACTTTACTTTTGAAAATATGTGATTTTTAAAAATGGTGAGAATAAATAGGTATTTTAAAACATAGCTTGCACAAATAACATGATTTTTTGTTTGCTGCATTTTTTCACTATTCTTCAATATTCCTTAAGGAGAACCTCTCAATATTACCCACTCAGCTTGCAACAATGTTTCAATCCCTTTTTTTTGTGTGCACTGTGTTTGACCTTTTTGCAGATTGAAAGAGGAGTTGATGGATTGAGGTGTGAATACTAAAACATGAATATTAAAGCATGAATGCTCTAAATTTTGATAGTGATACCGTCAATTCTGATCATGAAACTATGAATACTGATCGTGAAACTGTGAATATTGATCATGAAACTGTGAATATTGATTGTGATACTCTGGAATATTGATCATGAATACTTGTGACTGATCAGGAAATTGTGAATATTGAAATATTCTGAATACTGGTCGTGACTATTGTGATTACTAGTATTTCATGAATACTGACCATGAATACTATGAATACGAATTGTGAATATTGATCGTGAATACTTTTGAGCAATGATTGTTAATTTCGTGAATATAGATCGAATATGCTATGAATATTATTCAAATGTACCATAAATAGTAATCAAATATTAGAAATAGTGATTCCGATTATGTTGTCTAATACAACGACATAATGATCATCAACAAATCTTATTATGTTAGATCTCTTCATGTAAAGTCAATGACAAGTTGGTACTTAGCAATTTCAAATGTATGTATTTGAGTTATCTAAGCTTTGGGATGTTGCTTTGAGCAACTAACTTGTTGTTTTTCACTACCTCATGCAACAACTTCTATTTCTATCAAATTGACACCATATTAACGTTCTCATGTTACAAAGTCATCCACAAACTCACTGCTTCATATCAGTTTTTAGCAAACACCTTTACATTAATTAACCAAACATAGACTATTTTTCTCAACTTTTGTATACGATACAAGAAATCTTGCCCAAAAATCAGACCATTTGGCACTGACCCAGCAAGAATGAGCCAATTATCAAAAGTGGACAAAGCTTTCATGACTAATAGTTGGATGAAGCTATACTTTCCTGTTTTAAGCATACTATTAACACATGACATGGTGGCTGCAGTGGGCAGCTACGTCGACACAAAATATCTGGAGAAATTCGAAAATTGTAATTTTCTGAATCTCTTTTGTCGACAGCAATTTTGCTAAAATCCTTTTCAATTGCTAAATCGTTGTTACAGATACATGCAACGTTTGCTCAGATAAGGATGTATCAAACTTTATTCGTTCATGTGATCACAAACAAGATTTACTTCCAACATTGGATGTTAGCATCTGTGCTAACACCATTATTCTTAGTCTGATCTTACATCTGAATAAGTACTCAGAGATGCAACAATATTTAAATTGCTTGCCTCTACTCATGAATACTGATTCAAACTTCCAAATATACACTAAGCTATAAATTTTCCAAATGGGTTGATCCTATCCAAAAGAAGAGTTTATCACCTTCATGTATTCCCAATTACAAGAAACACTAGGTGACTTATCTTATTTCATAAATCAAATCCAAAAGCTAAAGAAATTTTGTTTCAGTTATCTTGCTAAAAATAAGGCTTCTTGGGACAATTAATTTTAGAATATCCAAATATTCTAAAATACCATATTCTAGTCATCTAAAATATCTACAATATCCATCAAGTCTCAGACAATTATAATCCAATAGCAGTTACTCTAATAAGTCAATAGCCCCATTTCTAGCATCATATGCAAGAAATCAGCACATATCCGTAATAGATTTAACTATCCCCTATAAGTCTGGAGATATAGACTGAACTTTGTACACAAGCACTTGTAAACTACAATCTGAAAGATAAGCAAATTCCTCATAAGTAAATAATTACTTAATGAAAATGTCTGTGAGATCCACACAATCTCAGTCAGGTATGTACTTGAGTAAAGAAATTTAAAGTTCAACCAATAGATCTAAATCCTTAACTCACCCAATTGATCAAGAATTACTCATGATCTTAAGAATTCTCACCTTTCTTTAAAATCTTCAAATGACCTTTAAGTATCAATGTATGATTTGTCAATCATAATTTATAGGATTTTAAAATCATACTTAATCATTGGAAGATACTAGAGTATAATCCCAGCATACTACTCAGAAAATATAAGAATCATTCTGAAATCTTTTTTACAAGGAAAATCACTGGATTCTAAAAATATTCTTCCAAACTGATTCTTAGATAAATGATGAGTTTTAAATTCTAAAATCAACAAAGTAATTAAAGACCATTATAATATTTGTCTTTAACAATATAAACTTTATACAATCTTCTAGAACAACATCTAGAGATTACAAAGTTCTGTTGAATTCCAAGAATTTTAGTTTACCATTCTTGGAAGCATTAGGATCCGGTATCCAATTGAGCTCACAAGAATACTATCACTAATGAATCAAGTTTATTTCTCAACTGAGAAATACTCATCCACGAATTCAGTACCCTATGCACACAATTCCTTGATGAATCCGAATGAATCATAAATTATGTGTCTTACAAGCGGATTTGATGAGTTTATGGAATATCATCGGGTTTTTGCTGTTCATCTGGGATATTGGGCAACTGAAAACTTCTATGGATATAGCTTTGGATGCCGGTGAAAGATTTTATGGCACTATGGAACGGCATTGTGATTTGAGCTTGCAGAAGTTCAGAATAAATTTTGAGTCCCTATAGGGGTTGCTCTTTTGTGAGGATCGAAGTAGATAATGGACGTTCCGTTTTCTGTTCCTCTTGCAAAAACTCATCTCAGAATTTGTTGTACTACCGATATTCCACACGTGGATCGAGATAGTCTTGTGGTAAAGTGAAAGCTGTCAAAGAGCTTCCAAGATGGTCAGCAGGTTTTTCTAGGATGGTTTGCTGCTATTGTTGAGCTTGGCATTGAGTTCGAGTTAGGACCCTAACAAGTTATGAGGATATATGTCGTGCTAGTAGGATCTTGTTTGGTTGCTTGGGGCAATATTTGAAGTTGTTTTTTTGAACACACTCCGGACACTCGACATGGTATTGGTTTTTTACTTTACAATTGATCATGAAATGGCCCGTTTCACCACAGATGAAACACCAGTTGTTCATGGGCCCTTGGGCAATTGCAAAGCCATCTTGGATGGCTAGCATTCCCATATTTTTTGGATTAGTTGGATACTCATCTCGTTTGTAGGAGCATGAGGGACTGCCAGGAGTGGTTGTGGTATCTGCATGGCATGATGGATCATAGGAGTGATCAAGAAAATGGGTTTGAGTGGTGTCTTTATGGGGTCGATGTTTTTGTGCTCCTACATCTAGATGGCCCCTTGGAGGTGGGCCTAAGAGTGCCAGTTGAGGCTGAGTTTTGTGTTTTGGTTGTCTAGGCAACTCTTGGATATGAACTTGGGGATTTTTTTCTGGAGGATATTGATATGATGGGTTCCGTGAAACAAATGGATTTCTAAGAGGCTGGTATTGTACTCTTGATTGGTCATGATGTTGGTTCCATGGATTGTAGTAACAGTAAAAAGAAAAATGGCCCATGAAGTTGCATATTTCGCATTTAATCAAAGAGGTATTTGGTACTGGCTGATAAGATGGGCATTCATTTCCAGTGTGTGCACCTTTGTAGTGAGGGCACCAGGTATTGTCACATCTATGATGGAGTTGGCCAATGGGTAATTGACTTGGCATTGAGCTCTGTATAGACCGTAGGGTGTTCTAAAAATCCTTCGTAAGTTTTTCCATTTGTTGTTGGTGTTGCTAGTTAAGCAACTCCATCTGAGATTTCCATAGTTGTCCTTGAGTTTCGTCAGTTGGTTTGGATTCATGGATAGCACGGTGTGCTCTCCGTTCTCTAGGTTCGTCAACATTCAATCGTCTTCTTCACAGATGGCTTCAAACATAGCTTGTTTTAAGGATGTGTATCCATCATTAGAGCGGAGCTCACGTCTGATCCATCTGGGAAGTCCAACTAGAAACCAGATGATGAGCATTGATTCCATAGATTGTTCTTGTACCTGATTTTTTAATCGTTTGAATCTTTCTATATAGTTACGTACTTTCTCATCCTTTGTCATTTTGATCTCACTTAGTTTGACAAAGGGACTCTTGATCAAATGAAATGGTTTGAATCGCTTGATGAAGGATTCTTTCAAGAGTGACCCAATCCAAGTTGAAGAACCATTCACATGCTCGATCGATTATGGTCATCGAGAACAGTTGTACCATGGCTTTGGGAAATGTCTCACCATAGACATTGCAAGCATTCTCAAAGACTTGGAGAAATCTTTGAGGGCCCTAAATTGTCGTCGTACTTGATGAAACAAAATGTTTTCTAGTGTCAAAGCCTTGCTAGCTCTCCACTCAGATTTTGACAAAAAAGATACAAGAAACGAAATTGTTCACAAATGATTTCGTGACACATGACACAATTGTTTCGCGACACAAAATCATTCTTGCTCCACGAATGGCCAAGAAGATCAGCCAAGTACCATGGGGTACAAATATTTGATCAGATATCATGACATCAGCAGAAGTACTCTAGATTGTGGCTAAACTACCACTCTTGTAATTCGTGATTAGTTGTAGATGTTTAATCTTTCTAATCTGGAAGTTACACGATGCGACACGAAAAAATTTGTGAACTATATACTTTCTATTTGATGCATAATACGATAAATAAGAAAAAAATAAAAAATATAGAATACATGCTCGCCTGTGTGCGAGACAATTTGGTAGAGGATCTGTAGATCCAAAAGTCCGCTAGTAAGCGAGACATTATTCATGAGAGAACTGTATTTCTCTCATGCCAATGCACTATGTGGATTTGTCACACAGTGCTTGAAGAATAAAAAAGATCAACATATAATATTGTAGCTGTTGTGCACATATTATTCTGTATGATTGTATGATCTCAAATGTATTTTTGCTTGCTACTATTCATGTGTCTAATTCACTTGTTCAATTTTGCACTTTGGTTTGATTTTGTTGAATGCTATATTAATCTGTTAGCGTAGATCAGCATTGTCTGTAGATTCTGATGATTATCTTAAATTTGAGAAGGACATAGCCAATGTTATAGATAGAATTGGTACTCCTTTTTGTTTTATAATAGAGCAGATTGACTTTAGTATAGATTATAGAGTTGTCAATTGTTTGGATCTTAAAAATAGACGGGCTTCTATCAGTGATCTTGTGATAGAGTCTGGGCTTACACTCTTGCAATATGACATTGCAAGAGATTCATCCAATGAATTGTTGGTGTTCAGTAACTTTTTGCTTCAGGCCTTCAAGGAGAATAATGCTTCTTGGTTTCCAAGGGGAGGCTCGAACTTGAGACCAAAGAAACTTTGGATGTCAAGATAACCAATTGAGCCAACACCCTTGAGTCAAGGAGAATAATGACACATTGTCACAGTGTCTGACTAGTGGATTTACACCAGCAACAAAATACATGCTCGTGCCTTATCATACAAAGTAAGATATGTTAAATGTTTCTTGCTATTTAATGCTTTATCATTGGCATTATCAATGGAAATAGTTCTTAGAATTGCAGCTAATGGAATTTCTATCTTATTTTGCAGTGATCATTGGAGTTAAAACCTGATCTCTATTAAGAGATCTGTAGATAATATTGTTAAAGGTTTTTGTGTCAAGATGAACTCGGCTAGCAATATGCATAAGGATGTAGATATATACTTGCCATATTTAAGTAAATATATTCCAACAGATGTTCCCCATTCCATGGACTGGCAGATTGTTAGTTTGGAGGTAAATTCTTTCTTAACAACATTTTAAAATCAGTATTCTAATGTATTTGTTTCATTCTAATTCATTTTGTTTCATAATTGATTTCTTGTGTGCTGAATTTTTTTGCAGTCACCCCAGCAAAATGATTCATTCAGCTGTGGGTGGTACACATTATATAATGCAAAGTTAATTTTTGAGTGGTTCAACCTTCAGGAAGATGTTGATATCTCTAAGGTAATTAATTCTATTTATTCTTCTTTTTGAAATCATGATTAGTTTTCTATTTTGTTGATGTTTTTAGCCATTACTAATACATGAATGTTCTATCTTGCAGTTTACACTTTCTGAGTACACATCAAGCCAAGTATACAGATTTAGACAAGAAATTATCTTGAGTATACTGGCTAGGGCGAGGCTTCAACCTCCCGTGGTTGATGATGGTGCAAAGGATGATGTAATTATACTAAATAAAGATTAGAACAATACAGATAGCATATAACAGAAATAGATTGCACATGTATAGAATTCATAGAAAAATATACATTGATATATCAAATGCTGCTCCATTTTATGAATTTGGGAGCACAAAATACATGTACTGATGCCCAACTTGGGCTTTCATTTATTGAATGAAAGAGTCTATACATAGATTTTTACTAAACTTTATTTGAAGCTATTGTTCTCCCACAATGGTGATTGTTGTAGGTAGATCTTTGCAACACATTATCAGCTCCTATCTTTTTCGCATCTGTGACATGACAAATATTAGTTAATGTGCAATTGTAAATGATGCCATTTTCAATTATTTTGTTCTATTTTGAAATGGCAATAAACATAAAGTACTTACGAGTCTTCCATGAATGATAAATCTGAAAGATGTTGGTAGATTGGTTTGTGATAGCATGAGCTCTGTTATGATAAAATCAATTCCTCACTGTAGATAATGCTTATCTCCATTCGGTTTGTGTGACCATTTATTTCAAGGTCTTGATCCAGTGGTAGCCATGTACCTTCAATTTTTTTGTATCTCTGATAGCTAAAGGTGAGACTGAGCATTTGCTTTTTGATATGATAATGAAAGATCAACTTTTTAACCCTGCATTCTATGTCATTATTTGTTTTACTATCCTAGCCTTGATCCATGAGATCTGACAAAGTCTCATCTGATAAATCCTTGCAAACAAATAAAGTTGGTGTCCTATGAACGCTAGCACTCGAGGAAAAATCAACAAATATATGTAATGAGATAAACCAACTTAGGTGAACAATTTTTGAGCCAGTGTTTATCTTCATAGCATTTCGATAATATCAATGAGTAGCTTGCATCTCAAAGATTTAAAAACAATACTATCAAGAGTAGGCCACTCATTACTTTGAAAACTAGACAATGGAATTGCTTCGAGCTTGCCAAAACCTCCATCTGTATGTGGCGTATATAAAGATTCATAAAAATAGATACCACAATCTGCAAGTTCCTTTGGACTTCTTCCTCTGTATTGCATCTTTCCAACATCAAAGTGAATCACGTCCAATATTCTTGCAAGTGATTGTGCTGGCTCCCATTCACTTATGCATGATGGATATAAATCTGAAAGAAAAAAATAATGTTGAGGCATTTAAATCATAATCTGAAGAGCATCAATAAAGAAAGTCACCTATGATTGCTGTAGAGTGCATATGTTTTGATACAATTATATGAGGATTGATATCATGTACTTTGATTTCTGAATGCATATATACATGTTGTACTAAAACTTCTGATATCGATTGACCTCCCGGGGGAGTCTTAAACTCCAAATATTTTGCTTTCAAATAAGATTTGTATGTCATTTTTGCTCTTTGCCCTTTGATGATGGATGCAGCAATACCCATGAATTCTTCGTATATTTTGTTGGCTTCCAGTTATCAGCCTCATCTTTCTCATTGTAAAGAATCAAAGACTCGACTGTAGATCTGGATCCTTGCCATTGCTATTTTCAAAGCTTGTGCACCAAAAATCTCTCTGATGTGATACTTAATTTCAATTTCTCGTATCACATTTAATCTAATGTGAATGCCAACATAGTCCTAGTTACCGTGTATACCATATTTTATGTAACTGTACATACTATATTTCTATAATTGTAACTAGTATAGTTAGCAAATTTCATTATACAAGATGGCACCCATATTTTCATTCTCGTGGAAGGAATGCATATGTAAACATTTTGCTATTTTTTCTGATTCGAATTTGGGGATGGCGGTCATATTCTAGATCCAGTGAAAATATTGCCCTTTTCGTAACCAATGGAAGGAATATTTTTGAATTTAGTCAAGTTATACTACGAACTGTTTACAATTCTTAACTGTGACTATAGACACTCTGGTTAGATCATTGGGATTTGGGAAGGCCTTGGGAGTGGGCAAATAAACAATATTGTTTTTTATTATTTTGATGTTTTTCTCTATCCTACATGGCATATTTTTCTAATCCCCAATATGAAATGGAGTTCCAGTAGGATATGTGAAGGATTTCAGATCATTCAAGATCCAATCCATGTCCCTGATCTTTGGTTACAATAAGGAGCGAACCAACAATCCTGCCAATGTAGAAAAATCAGCATCTACATACAAAATGAGATGCAAACTCTAAGAGATACTGATCAAACATGAACCAAAACATAAAATATGGTTGATGTCCGTACAATTACAATACCCTACTATATTTCACACGTGTGAAACCGAAAATAACAAAATATGAGCATTCTACACACAAGATTGCAAGATAACATCAAGATAGTGCACCAATGAGTAGTAGAACCCAAAGAGAGCCATGTATAATGATGAAATGAGTAGAGAAGAGAGAAGATATTCTCTCCACGAGTTACATCCTTTTATAGAGTGTCCAAACCCTATTTCGCCACTTGGCTTTCCCTCCAAAATGTAAACCCTACTATTTTTGGGTCTAGATTCAATGTACCCAAAGTTCAAATTTGAATCTCTCTCAAACTCGACTACCAACTTTCCCACACTTTCAAAAAGTGTTTATTGAATGTATTTTAAACTAATATAACTTCAAAAAGTTTATTTCTAAGTCTAAAATGAGTTTTGGCCTCTTATTGACAATTTACCAAAATATGACTAAACTAGACTAAACTAGTTGAAATCTCTCACACTCCCTCTTCAACTAGTTTTGGCATAGTTTTGACAATAGAACTTTGATCCAACTTTAGAATGATCTCCATACTAAGTATAGATCTCCTTTCTAAGGTTCTAAAGTATCTTTCATAATTGATATAATTAATAGTGTCCAAATTGTATGCTTTACTTTTCTTACATCAATTTTACACATCAAGATATAACTAGAACATGAAGAACCAAAAAGAATGTGAATGAAATGATTCCTCCATGCTTCAAACTTTGAACTCTCTGAAAAATTACAGCTACCAAACCATAAATGTGAGTGATGACCATTTGCTTGCTTGTTTTCTCCAACTTTGTCCTTTCTTGATATGTCTCCACCATAAAACTCCATGAACATTAGAGGAGTTTTGAGTTCCAAAAAGACCCTTTAAAAATTTGTGCAAGATGTAGTTTATATTATTAAAATATTATAACATTAAAACTTTTGACTTGTCATAATTTTTTAATCGTAGCTCAGAAGTATTTCATGTAACATGTCATTGAAAGCCCTTGTTGAGCGCTTTCCAATGCACCAAACTCCGCTAAATTTGGACTTACCACTAAAAAGTTATGCCATTTTTAGTGTGGAATCAAAATGTGGATTCAAAAAGTTACGTTACGTAGATTTCAAATTTGAGTGTTTTGATTGGTCCATGTGTAAGAAAAAATTGAGAAAAATATAAAAAGAAACTTTACAAAGGGTCTTTTTGGGATTTAGAACTCCTCTAATGTGAGCCTCCATCTCCATCTTGCCACAAGATATCATCAACACTGGATGACTTGGCCATGAATGAGTGAGATAATGAACCTCCATTAGCTTCATTTCCATCAGCAAAACTAGCCAAGAATGCTAGTACAACTCCAACAATAAGATATTGCAAGACAATGTAGCTAGTTTGTCCATATCTTGACAATTTGCACACATCCACATGAAATAGCTCAAACATGAGATAGAACATGTAAAGTAAACTTGAACAACACTTCCTTGTTGCTCCTTTGACCTTACTTGAGTCTTCAATAAGCTGCAAAAACAGATCCAAAACATCTTTGCCAAATAGCCCTCCTTTGATGGTCTTGACTAGCTCCAAATTGCCACCTTTCCTTTTGCGTTGTTGAAGCCCTTTGAGACTAACCTCTTGACCATCAAAGCCATTGAACAAAATTTGTTTTCCAGATCCATTACTTGCTTTCCCAACATGAAAATCATGAGAACCAATATCCACTTGCATAGCATCATCTACACAAGAAATTTCTCCAAAACCTGTGAGTAAAGCAAAGTGATTCGCTTCCACTTGCTTACCTTTCTCTTGATCATCAAAGATATCAAAGATATGAATATCTTCATACCTGAACCTCTGGAAATACTCCCTCTAAAAATATGATCTAGATCCAACAAGATCTCATCAATGTTTGATCTCGAATTTCCACAAAGGTTAGTGAGAACAATGTCACCAATGTCACCATCACAAATCAAAAGATAGATTCCAAAATTTCCATCCAACATGAAGTAGAGTAGGTGAAGATGAGTATCAAACCTAATAAATCCAGCCCTATTGAGTCCATAACAAACCTCAATAAGCTCACCAATGAGATTTTCCTTGCCTTGAAGAAATTGCATCTCGATTTGCTCCATGTAGTCTTCTCCAACCAACCTTTTGCCATCTCAATCATGAGTGATCAATTCACAATCATAGAATCCTTTGAGTTGATGAAGAGATGTTAGATCCATGCCTTGGATCCCCCAAGAACCAATCTTCCATTTCTCTTTCCTTCATAAGACTCCCTCTTAATGATTGCATCATAAGAAGTAGAAACCTCAAAAACATTAGAAGCCATGAAAAAAATGATTAGTACCTTCAACATAAGGATGATTGAAGTATTCTCTCTTTTCAAACAAGAACTTCTACTCAATGTTTTAGGTAATAACTCACATGATAATAGTTCTTCCTCACTATCATTCACAATGACATCATTCAAAGTACATCCTACTTTGAACTCTTCACATACTTCTCTCCTTCTTGACTTGTGACTATCTCCCTCACCAAGAACCATTTGATCTACTCTCTTTATGAAGACATGTGACTTCACTTGCTGCAAAAGTAATTTTTTTGATCTTCCATTTGTTGTTGGAGATCTGTCAGCTCCTGTTCGAGCTTGTCAATCTTTGTGACTGCTTCCAGATACTCGAGATGGTCTAAGGCTCCGGTGCAGGCAGGCACAGATGGAATTTGTTGTATAAGGTCATCAATTCTGAGTAGGCCCTGAAGGTACTCGTCACTAAATCCTAGATTAACACCCAAAGGGAATTAGAATGGAAGATTGCGGCTAACTAATAATCAATCAACAAAATACATGTCACAATACAAATCAATAAGAAGGAGGCAAGAGAAGGCCCAAGCACCTTCCCTCAAGCTATGCACCTTCCCAAAGGGAATACAAATGAAATAGAGAGATAATCTAAAAAATAGAAAATTTGATAGCTTAATCTCAAAAGTGTTATTTACAAGACAAATACCTCTCCTTTTATGGCAAGGAGGGTCTTCCATAAGTATCCACTAACTTATGGGACTAATCTATTTCTAGCCTTTCTAGAACTTCTAACTTAGAACTTCAAAGTTTCTTAACTCAAGAAAACTTCAGATAAAATATTTCTAATCTTAAGTCTCCTAAGTCTAAGTTCTAAATCCACGTCTAGGCTATTTTATTATTTTTTGAGCTTCTACTCATGGGACACTCGTACGTGGACTTAACAAAACACATGCCACGGAGTTTTATTTCTCTCTTTTTTATTTATTTTTTTTGTGTTAGCACAGATGCTAACATTATGCCCCTCCTGATTGGATCGGTGGTCCCACACCAATCGAAGCTTTTCATCCTGGATCTTTTAGCTTTCTGGAAGTGTGTTTGTTGTTGGCGGATCTGATAGATTTTATTGCCAATGCCTTCCATCATTTGCCAATGCAATTTGTTGAGGAAGGGTAGTTTTTTGTAATAATGCAGCATGCCTTGCAAGAAGCCGTGGATCTTCCAGAGTTCCACCATATGCGGAAGTGAGGGCGGCACGGTAATAAAGGCGGGCCACGTCGATGTGATTTGTTTCTATTTGCAAGGGCTTATTAATATCAATGGCAATTGGTGGGAGGCCTCTATCCCAATAGCCATTGAGTTCTGCCAAGAAAGCAACCAGGCCACAATTATTTGCAAAGTAGAGCACATTTCGATCCGGGTTGCCATGTTGTTTCTGGTGAAAGACACGGCAATTGGTAATCATGTCATCTACGAGATTGCCGGTATGTACACCAGTTAGCTTGGGCCAATAAATCTTGTTTTTCCACTTTGTGGTGGAAAATGGTTCTCTACTTGCCACCGGGTAATAATATGGGTTGATGAGCATGTATGTCGGGGCTTCGAGATATCACTCCATGGATGTTTTGCTTTGCAAGAAGAGTTGGTGTCGCCAGGCAGGTTGTGGATCCAAGAGTTTAACTCTTCCATGTGAGTCTTGCAATGATCCAGGTTGGGTAGGATGTACCCACCGCACTCCTTGGGTTGGTATTTTCATGCAAACTCCTGGGAGATGAGTTGCTCCTTGTTTGGTGCAGTTGGAGAGATCTGTTGTCGTATTGTGAGAGCTTCAACAGCTAAGACATGTTCAAGTTGGGGGTCTGGTTCAGGAGAAAGGGGAGGTGAAGGGTTAGAAGTAGTGATCCGTTGTGATTTGGGTTGGCGTGGAAAGGAAAGGTTAGTTGTATCGATAGGATTAGAGGCAGTAGAAGTGAATTGGTGCTGGGAGGCAGTACCATCGGTGCCCTGAGGATTGGTTGGTGGTTGAGCTTGTGGTCCTTGAAATGTCGAGCCTTGATTATCTGTTGGCGGTTGCTGAAATCCTGGCCCATCGCCACCATTTGGACCATCAAAGTAATGCCCGAAGTCATGAAAGTGAGAATGCTCTGCATGGACAGAAGGTGTGGACTGAGCGGCCGCCTTCAATCGTTCTTCCAAAGTGGCTATGTGTTGGTTGAGGGCCTCGACGGAAGCAATGTATGATTGTTATGATTGTTGGAGTTTGGTGTGTTGTTCCGTCGTGGCTTTCAACTTTTGGGCCAACTGCTTATATGCTCCCATTGGAATTTGGGTTCCCTCAAGAATAGTTGGTGGTGCGAAATCATTGAAATCGACCATTTCCAGTTGTTCCTTCATAGCGGAACGTGTGGCTTGGGCATCTGCAACAGCCTTGTCTCGTTTTGCTCTGATGTTGTCGATGACGGTTTGCATGTGAGAGATTTTCAGTTGGAGTTGGCTATGTAGGTGGCTGAGCATCTCTTGCTGCTGTTGATAGTATGTGGTGAGGTTATCGATCTATTGTTGTTTTTGAGCAGATTCAGCCACCAACCATTGATTTTTCTACTGAAGTTGTAGGATGGCACCATCATCGACCTGTCGTACTACTTGTTGACCTAACAAGATTCCATAGATGTTGTATTGAAGTTCATTCACCCACCAAACCATCTTTTGGGCAGTCAGTGGTAATTGCTCCCATATGCCAATGTCAGGGAAGGAGCATTGGTAATTAGGATAAGGCATAGGGTTGTAAAAGAGAAGATCAAAAAATTGTGTAGAAGAGGGGTTTGGGGGATAAGTAGGTGGAGGTGAGTGGGGTGTCAAAAGAGGAGACTGTGTTTTTTGAAGAGGTGATTGCGGTGAGGTGGAGGTGTTGGAATTCTGGGGGGAGAAGAATCGCGGGGAGGAGCTGATATGAGGAAATCTGATTTAGTAATTGGAGAGCCGTTGATGTCGAGTGAGGAGTCAAGCAGAGGTGAGGTAGATACTGTGAAGAATTGAAAAAGATTATCTATGTTAGATATAGGGGTCTTATGTTTTTTACATCAAGCATCTAGGTGTAGGATGTTGATAGGAATAAATTTGGCATAGATGGCAAATTATGCATTTCCACTTGTAATGCCACTATTGAGCCAAAATAGAGTAAGAGGCTAAACACGTGCTAATTAGAGTGTAGACAAGTGTAAAGTTTTTGTTTGATGAATTCCAAGAGGTCCAATAGGATATAGAGGTGGAACCTTGTGAGGTCCAATAGGAAATTGAGGTGTGCTTGAATATAGTCCAATAGAATTAAGAGGTGCATAGATCAATGATCCAATAGGATCAAGAGGTGACAAAATGTGGTCCAATCATAGTTAAGCATAGTGGTAGCTCGTGGACCTACTAGTATCATTGTACTCCTCATTTTGATGTCAATTGATTTGGTGATTTCATGGATTTTGTGAATTATTGGATTTCTAGCTTTCTCTCTCTACCCGAGAGCTCTTGATGCATTTTCTCTCTCTACCCAAGGAGAGCAGCTTGTTTTTACTTAGATTATTTTTTGAATACTTCCCACACGTGTGAGTGAGAGTTGAAAGTGATTGAATGCATGTAGTAGTGTGTTTTTGCCATAGGATTCAAGATTGATCTTGAATCTCAATCTAGTCTTGATCTTGGTGAATCTACACACCTTAGGAGATCACAAGTACATGTAGTGGACAGTCCACACGTGTGAAATTTAACATGGTATCAGAGCCTACCTAAGGTTACCATGCATTTTGATCCATCTAAGTGAAAAAAGGACATTGATTGGGTCTGACCTGGTACTGTACGGAATCAGGTGCTCAGACACGTGTGAGGAACATCCAATTTCAGTTTGGAAGTTCTCTCTCATGTTTGATCCATTTATCTTGCTTGAAAGCTTGTTTTGAAGCTATTTTTGTCTAGTTTCTGTTGCACTCAGTTTCATTCCATTTGGTTGAGCCAATCAAAAGTTATAAGCTTTTAAAGAGGGTTAGGTAGGGCACCTAGACCTGGGTGGACACATTTGGTTTGGTCAAGAGATTGCTTGGTTGATCCAAAATCACAGTTGTATGCTTGCCAATCTCATCTATATGTGATCTAGGCACTGTTTTGAGATCTTAGCCATTTTGTTTCATGCAATATCATTGTATTTGAGTCAAATTTGATTTCTTAGTGTATTTCACACGTGCTAAGAGTGTTAGATCCTAACTTTGCCTATACTCCATCATTTGATGTGAAATAGATCTTGTTTTAGAGAGATTTGAGTAGCTAGTGAGAATCAATTCACAAATTGTTGTAAGATCTTTCATAGGAGGAGATAATACTCAATTATTGGATCCTATTGAAAGTGTGTAACAACATTTATTGTTCATCATTTGAGTTTTCTTCACTTCAAATGTCTTCAATGGGTTCATCCTTGTTGGAACCAAGTGAAAGATTGACCACTTCAAATTATTCAATTTGGAAAATGAGGATGGAGTCCATCTTGATCCTTCAAGACGTGATGGACATAGTTCTTGGCCTTGAAGAAGAACCACAAGTTCTTCAAGAGGTTCAAAAATACAAAAAGAGAGCTAGGATGGCTCTCCACTACATTAAGATGAATGTCTCTAATGAGATATTGAGGGAGATAGGTACTTGTACAACAACCAAAGAAGCTTGGGATTGTCTCAAGACTATCTATGAGGCTAAGAATACCTCTAGGCTTCTCACTCTTAGGAATCAAATCTTTCAAAGTAGCCAAAAGAGTGATGAGAGTGCATCTAGTTATGTTTTGAGAGTAAAAGATATTCATAGAGAGCTCGCTTGTATTGGTGATTCCATCAATCAAAATGAGCTAGTTCAAGTCATTCTCAATGTCTTGAGAAGTGAATCTGATAATCTTGTCCAATCCTATGCCATTAAGGAGGAGCTACCAAGTTTGGAGGCTCTCCAAAGTGTGCTAATTTCAGAAGAATCAAGACAAGAGTACAAGCTCTTGAGGATGAACAAGGTTTCTCTCACTCATAATGATGGCAAAGCTCTCTTTGCCAAGGATAAGCACAAAGAGAGGAGCAAGAACCAACATCAACAATCCTCAAGCAAGGACAAAGTCAAATCCAAAGACAAAGATGAGGAGGAAGATGATTCCTCTAATGCTTCATCATCCAAGCTCAAGAAGAAGAAGAAGATCAAGTGCTTTTATTGTGGCAAGAAAGGTCATTATGCCACCAATTGCTTCAAAAAGAAGAATCAACTCAAGCAAGCCAATATTACCAATGAGAAGGAAGACACTATTGCAAGTGATGGAGAGGGATCTCTTATGGTCTCTAGTTTCTCATCTACTCCTTTCAAGAAGGACGGCCTATGGTATATTGATAGTGGAGCCTCTTCACATATGTGTAGCTCCAAGGACTCTTTCTCTTCTATTGCACCTTATGATGGAGTGAAGAAATCAATATACACTACAAATGATTTTGAATGTCCTATTGAAGGCATAGGGAACATTCCCTTGAAGCTTGCATCCTCTAAAGTTCTTTCTCTCTCTAGAGTTCTTTATGTACCTAAGCTTACCAAGAATCTTATTAGTGTTGGCCAATTGCTTGATAATGGCCTTGATGTAAAATTCAATGCTGATACTTGCACTATCAAGAAGAATGATGAGATACTTGAATTAGGATCTAGATTTGGTGACATCTATAAACTAGATCCAAATGAGTATGTGAATGCTTGTAATGTTGCTCTTGTGAACAAGCTCTCTATGGAGGAATTATGGCATAGGAGGTTGGGACATCCCAACTACAAATCCATGCTCTCTATGATCAAAGAATCCAAAGATATTGGCTTGCCAAAGTCATTCTCCAAGAAGATCAAGCCTTGTGAGGCTTGTGCTATTGCTAAATCTCACAAAAAGCCATTTACAAGATCTTCTATCAAAAGCAAGCATCCTTTGGAGTTAATCCACTTGGATGTGCATTTCTCATCAACTACAAGCAAGGGAGGAGCCACTTGTTTTGTTACTTTCATTGATGATTACACAAGATTCACTTGGATATATCTTCTTGCTTCAAAATCTATGGTGTTTGATCATTTCCTTATTTTCAAAGCTTATGTAGAGAAGCAATTCTCATTCAAGATTAAAGGTCTTAGAAGTGATGGAGATGTGAATATATCTCCAATAAATTTCAAGATTTTTGTGAGCTTGAAGGCATTAAAAGAGAGTTTTCTTGTGCCTACTCTCCATCTCAAAATGGAGGGGCCGAGAGAAAGAATAGATCTCTATGTGAATGTGCAAAATCTATGAGAATTGAGGCATCTTTGCCCAAAGATTTTTGGGGAGAAGCCATCAATTGTGCAAATTATCTTTGCAATAGGGTCCCACATATAGCTCTTGGAGGAAAGTCACCATATGAAATCTTATTTTTGAAGAAGCCTAAGGTTGATCACCTTAGAGTTTTTGGATGCTTCTGCTTTGTCCATATTCCCTTGGAAACAAGGAAGAAGGAAGATCCTAGTGCATGCAAAGGGATCATGGTTGGATACTCATCCACCAAGAAGGCCTATAGAGTCTTTATACTCTCTACTTCTCAAGTTATTGAAAGTAGAGATGTTGTCTTTCATGAAGATCAACACTCATCATTTGAAGAGGCCGAGATCAAGAAATCTATGGATGCATCATCAATTATTGATTTTGAAGACAATCATGATGTGATGGGGTCGAGATTTGAAGAAGACTCTCCTCGGATTTTTTCACCAAGAAGATCCATGAGAGATAGATCCGAGCCTAAGAGGCTCTCATATGTTGACAAAGGCAAACAAGTGGATCTTGATTCCACTAATTATGTTTTTTATGTCTCTCATGAAGAGCCAAAGAATGTACAAGAGGCACTCAATACCAAGGAGTGGTATGATGCCATGAAGCAAGAGTATGATGCATTGATCACCAACAATACTTGGGAGCTTGTGGATCCTTCTTCCAACAAGCATGTGATTGGTTGCAAGTGGGTATTTCGGATCAAGTTCAATCATGATGGCACCATCAACAAGCATAAAGCAAGATTATGTGCCAAAGGATTTGCTCAAATCCATGGTCTTGATTATGAGGAGACCTTTGCACCCGTTGCAAAGATGATGACAATAAGAATTCTTATTTCTCTTGCTTGTTTTTTCAAGTGGAAGGTGTTCCAATTAGATGTATCCAATGCTTTTCTAAATGGTTATCTTGAGGAGGAGATCTATATGGAACAACCTCAAGGATTCATCAAGGATGAGTCCAAAGTGTGCTTGCTCTTCAAAAGTCTTTATGGACTCAAGCAAGCACCAAGATCATGGTATTCAAGTTAACTCTTTTCTTAACTCACTAGGATTTACTCTTAGTGACTATGATCCTTCCATGTATCTAAAGTTTGTTGATAGCAATATTGTCATTCTTCTAATTTATGTTGATGACATTATTCTTTGTGGAAGTTGTATCAAGCTAGTTGATGAAACCAAGCTAGCACTTGGATGTGAGTTTAAAATGCAAGATCTAGGAGAGATACATTACATCCTAGGCCTAGAAATTGATTTTTATGAAAATCATGTCTTTATATGCCAATCTAGATATGCTCACTCTATGTTGAAAAAATTTCATATGGAAAATTCTAAGAGCATAGATACTCCAATGGAGCAAATTGTAAAAGATCCTAATAAAGGTGATGAAAGATCCTTTGAGGACATCACACTTTTTAGGAGTCTTGTAGGCTCCTTGATTTGGCTTACCATTACTAGGCCCGATCTTGGTAAGGTGTGCACAAATTGAGTCAATTTATGCAAGAACCTAAGATCCATAATTGTAAGATGACCAAGATGATTCTGAGATATGTATCTTCATCTTGTGATTATGGTCTACTCTATAAAAGTGAAGATCTATCCATTATTGGCTACTTGGATTCGGACTTTGCAAGTGACAAGATGGATCGAAAGTCTATTAGTGCATACACTATCTTTCTTGGAGGCAATCTAATATCTTGGCTTTCCAAAAAGCAAGATACTATATCTCTCTCTTCATGTGAGGCCGAGTACAAAGCACTCACTACAACTACCAAAGAAGTGCTTTGGATCAAGAGGTTATTAATGGAACTAAAGTGCATCAAGGAGGATGATCTACCAATGATCAAGTGTGATAACATCTCGGCCCAAGCTCTTGCCAATAATCCCATATTTCATGCAAGAAGCAAGCACATAGAAGTGGCACACCATTTTGTGAGAGAAAAGCTTATTGGAGGAGAAATCTATTTGGAGCATGTCAACTCGTCCTCTTGTATTGCCGATCTACTCACCAAGCCTTTGAGCAAAAGTGCTTTCATCAAGCATAGATCTAATCTTGGAGTTATATCAAGATCAATGCTCAAATCTTCATAGATAATTTTTTAGGAGGAGTGTGAAGAATTGAATAAGATTATCTATGTTAGATATAGGGGTCTTATGTTTTTTACATCAAGCATCTAGGTGTAGGATGTTGATAGGAATAAATTTGGCATAGATGGCAAATTATGCATTTCCACTTGTAATGCCACTATTGAGCCAAAATAGAGTAAGAGACTAAACACTTGCTAATTAGAGTGTAGACAAGTGTAAAGTTTTTGTTTGATGAATTCCAAGAGGTCCAATAGGATATAGAGGTGGAACCTTGTGAGGTCCAATAGGAAATTGAGGTGTGCTTGAATATAGTCCAATAGAATTAAGAGGTGCATAGATCAATGATCCAATAGGATCAAGAGGTGACAAAATGTGGTCCAATCATAGTTAAGCATAGTGGTAGCTCGTGGACCTACTAGTATCATTGTACTCCTCATTTTGATGTCAATTGATTTGGTGATTTCATGGATTTTGTGAGTTATTGGATTTCTAGCTTTCTCTCTCTACCCGAGAGCTCTTGATGCATTTTCTCTCTCTACCCGAGGAGAGCAGCTTGTTTTTACTTAGATTATTTTTTGAATACTTCCCACACGTGTGAGTGAGAGTTGAAAGTGATTGAATGCATGTAGTAGTGTGTTTTTGCCATAGGATTCAAGATTGATCTTGAATCTCAATCTAGTCTTGATCTTGGTGCATCTACACACCTTAGGAGATCACAAGTACATGTAGTGGACAATCCACACGTGTGAAATTTAACAGATACCAAAAAAGGTTTTGGTGGAATAGTAGAGTCAGACCCAGTGTTAAGTGTGATGGAAAGCGTGGAAGTGGTAGCAAGTGGTGTCTGTAGTGGTAGAGAGGTGGTGGGTGGAGGCATAGTTGTCTAGACTGCTGAAGTACTTGGAATTCCACCGACTGAATGCGCCGACATCCTCAGAGCTGCCTGCTGTTGCTACCGCCTGTCTTCTTGCCGCAACCTATTGGAGTAGGGCTTCTTGTTGGGCTAAGACCTCCTTTGGGACCTGAGAGGGTTTAAGGCTCCCGCCGGATTCAGCATACTCGGTCTCAATGTCACTAAATAAAATCCTAATAGATTTGACGACTTCAGTACTGCTGACCGCCTTGTCTTTCTGCTTCTTGGTGGGTAAATCTGGTTGAGGATCTGTTACCTGGGGGCTGGCTCATTTTCTGGTGCTAGAAAATAGTGTTTTCAGCTCCTTGAGTATGGCTATTGGCCCATGTGTTGTTGGAGGATCATCTGTAGGAGGTAATTTAGTGGTTGCCTTACGTTGTTTGAGGGCCACGCAAAGTTTCTCGGCAATCTTTTCTGCCCACTTAAATGTGTGAGTGGGGTCACTCAGTGTCATGGTGAGTGCAAAAAGGTCGCTTGGAGGAATGTGATCCATGCGAACGATGTGGACCTCCATCAAAATGAGAAGGATCTCTATGACTGCTCGTAACTGGGATCTTTGATCAGTTTTGTGGCGATGCCATCATGGGTGTGAGCGGTGGTTTTGCCGTCATCAAATATGAATGTCTTGAAATAATTCAGGTCATAGCTGGTGCCCTTTCCTTGAATTGATTTGCCAGAATAAAAAAATCCAATCGGTTGGATCCTGGCTGGTGTAATATCAATGGTGACGTAGCTACCATCTTGGGACGAAATATGGAAAGTGTGGAATTCATCAGAGTAGGAAGAATAGGCAGCACGTATAAGGCTCTCATGTTGGTGTTCCAGAAGATGCAAGAGATTAAAACCAAGACGGAGGAAAATGTCATTGGCTAATTGTGTCTTGGAGTGGTTCTTGAACTGCAGTAAGAATAGGTCACCAGTGTAAGAGGACGATGTAGAAAAAGTGCCAGATCTCGGGAGGCCATGATAATAGTGATTCTAGAGTGTTCTGAAAGGTTTGAAAATTTTGGAAAATTTTTGCATGAACTTGAGAGCAGAACTTTAGAATGGATTCATGGAGAGAAGGGTGGAGGTCTATATATAGATTTTTTTTGTCAAGAATTCACAAATCTACCCAAAAATCGTCCTTAGTGTCCACAATTTGGTAATGATTGTCATGAATTTTGAGGTAGCATTCTGAGGGTCGACGAATTTCTGTAAGTGATTTTTTTATGCCAAAATAGAAAAAATGTCTGATAGAGCAAAAATGTGTCTGATCAGAATTCGCGGAGATAACAGAGAAATCATGGGAAATATTGTAAGCTTCAACAAATTGTTTGCGAATTCTGGTAGTGGATATTGGATAAAACATAACTTTTTCTAATTCTAGAAAGTTTGTCTCTCAGGTAGAATTCGTGGAGGCTAAAAATGAATCGTGCACTGTAAAAAGAGAAAGACTATTTGTATGCCTGATAGTATTTTGATGGTGTGAACAAGAAAGCACAGCAAAAAATTTGTCGAAATGGCAGACAGGCAGTTAAGAAAAGTAAAGTGATAGAGATCCTAAGTTCACAGGTCACTTTTGGTCAGCAGTATTCCATAAACTAGAAACTTCTTTGAGTTTAATTTCTTTTGATCATCCTGAATCAGATGGCCAGACAGAAAGGACTAACCAAACTATGGAAGATATTTTGAGGACGTATGTTTCTCACAAACAATCTCATTGGGAAGATTATCTTCCACTGGTTGAGTTTGTATATAATAGTAGAAAACATTCTGCCACAGGTTACAATCCTTTTATGCTTATGTATGATTTTCAACCTAGATCTCCAATAAATGTTGAGACAAAGTTTGTTAAGATCCAAAAGGTTGCTGATTTTTTGCATGATATGCAAGAAATATTGCAAGTGGCTAAGGATAGTATCCGAAGTGCTCAGGATAGAGCTAAGCACTATACCGATCTTAAGAGATCTCCAAGAGATTTTAAAGTTGATGATTGGGTATATCTTAGAATTCCAAAAGATTCTAAGATGTTACGTACATGGAAGCATTATAAGTTGTCTACCCGTTATTGTGGATCTTTCAAGAGTGTACGTAGAATTGGTTTTTTGACGTATGAATTCGATCTTCAAGGAAAATCAACTGCACACTCAATATTTCATGTAAGTTGTTTGAAACTAAGTTTACATGATGGTGATAGAGTTGGATTGGATAAGGATTTATCCCATTTGGAAGAATTGTCGCTTAGTGTACCTTTGGAACCTGAGAAAGTGCTCAGAACCAGAAATAAAAAATTGAGAAATCATTCTATCTCTGAGTGCTTAATTCGGTGGAAGGGTCATACTGAGGATGATGATTCGTGGGAGAGAGTTGATAGCATAAAGAAGAATTTTTTGAGTTTTAGTTTCTAAGGATAGAAACAGTTTAAGGAGAGAAGGATGTTATGTCCATGACCAGTACATATAGGATACAGTATACTCCTAGTCTTGGATACATGGTACTCCAGTGAAACAAGCTGTTAGTTATGCCACATCATACTGCACGTGACTTGAAAGTAACTAATATCCTTGTGAGGCTTAGAACACACTAAGTGGAGTTTAGACAAGGTGTCGTATTATACCAACAAGGTTAATATACATTTTGTAGTAAATAGTATCATTCCCATAGAGGACAACATTAGAAAATTATGTTTTTGGTGCAATTTATGATAAGTAATTTTGAGTATTATTCTGGTTGTTGACAGACATTAAAAAGTAACCAGTATTACTTGTGTTTGGGGAATGTAATGTTAATAATTTCAAAACAACAATCTGGCCTCTATCAAAGCGAATGAAACTCGTTCTACAGATGAGATGCTATTAGAGTAGTACAACAGTGCTACACTCTGGATGATTAAGGTGTCAACAGAGAATCGAGAAGTTTTCGATGTATTCGCGACTATACAGACCATTAATTAATCACGTCCACGAACTGTTCATTTTTTGACAGAAGTCCTCAACAACTTAAGTCCAATTTGATGGTCAAAGGACACAAATAGTTTTAGAGCACGTTAGAAACTTATGTCAACTACAATCAGGAACACAGATCAAATACTCAATTCTTCAGACATGGACTGTCATCTTATATGTATACATACAACTTTACTCAATGAACGTTCTAGACTGCACCAAAGATAGTCGTTATTCGAGTGCCGAAAAGAAAGTATTCGCGACAAACTAATAAGATGGTTTTAAGATAGTTCTTTAGAGTATGTTTTACGGATACATAGCAAACGACTGTAATGCGCTACAGAGTCTGTCTGATCAGAGAGTAATTCATGTAATGCGTTAGAGATTGCTAGTAGACTCAAGATCACTCACACTCAATAGTGCGGAGAACAGAGATAAGGGAGAATAACTCTCAACACTCTATTCACTTCTTCAGCCTCTTACATATGCATAAACTCTTCTCTCTCGATGCTTGAGACTGAATTGTGAAATCAATATATATTCTATGGGGTGAACAAACACACCTCTAAAACAACAGGTGCGTCGCTCCCGCGAAAGGGTCTAGTTAACAATTAGACTAAGTATACATTCAATTATACCATAAGAGGTATATTTAACTAAGAGTTAAGATTACTCTAGTTTTAACATGTCTTTTCATATCTAGTCGTTTCATGTGGACAACCTAGTAAAGGTTATCCAAGGCAATGTCTTTCCTTTTAAAGGTCTTGCCCTTAATTACAAAGTAAGTACTTAGGAGATATATTCCCGAAAAATGACTTAGGCCTCTTCATGATTTATAGTTATCTAGCTCATATCTTCATTTTTGAGTATATCATGCCATATTTATGTTGATATTCAATATTTAACAATTTCGTGGCATCACATATCCCCTTCCTCAAATGTGAAACGTCCTCGTGAACATATCATCTTCATTTTGAGAATTATTCGCAAAACATTCTCATTCTTCAGATGTTCGTTAAGTCAAAAAGATATTTCTTCGTATGATTCTTCCTTAAGATATTTCTTCGTCTAATTCTTCCTTTAGATATTTCTTCGTCTTAGAGAATATGTGTCTTGCTATTTCTTTAATTAAATAGGTTGTTTTGAATTGATCTTTGAATTGTTGATAAAAACTGGAATCAAACTTCAAAACATCTTTAAACTTCAAAGATCTGGATTCAGTATCACATATAGAAACATCACCATGACAAAGGCACGAATGAATATTCATGAACGATTCAATTATTCCTATAATTTTTGAGCAAACTCCAAGTTTTGTTGAGCCTCAATCCATAGCAAGTCTTCTTTTGATTTCGTGTACTGACCAACTGGTAAGTTGCCGAATTCTTCTAGCTTAACCGGGAGCAATGTTCCATCGAACAACTCCTGGGTTAACTTTGTATATTCATCTGAATCACTATGGAGGGTGATTTTTTTACAGTAATGAGCTGAAAATCTAATAAAAGAGCTTTTAACATAAAGATTTTGAACGAAAAATAATGTCTTTGCCGCGAAAGTTCCAAACTGCCAAAAAGAATATGTACAGAACTGCTTGTAATGGAATGACTTCTTGTTGTCTTGCAGATTATGTCAAATCTCCGCAAAATAATCTGCAAGATTCCACTCCCAATCCACATAAAGACTGAAGAGTTTAGGATAGGCCATATTTACATTTATCAGCAACCCTGCATCATCGAATGCGCCTAAATCCACAACAGCTTGAGGTTTGTACAGTTGAAACTGCGACTTTCGCTTCCAAAAATGTCGCTTATTGTCTTTGTTCCTCAAAAGCTAGAATTCTTTGATTCAAATATATTCAAGAGCATACATAGCCGAAGAGCCTATGTATAACTCTGCTGATCCAAAAGGTACGACCTGAAATTTCCCCTGGATTATGCCCCAGTAGAGACATCCTTTTTGCTCGATAGAGAGCTGGGCCCATAACCAGAGAAAATCGTCCTTGTCCCAAAGTTGCTTCCACTCGTCGAAAGCGATGCCTACTGCGCCTAGTAGCATCATGTAATCCACACGCCATTGCGATTCAATATTAAATGCATGTGGACACCATTTTCAAAAGCGTTCAGCAAATGCACGGAATCTGTTAGCACATACCTTCGACCGATTACGACATGTTCGCTTTGGCTGTGTAGATGCAGTTGTCAAATCCCGAGTTTGCAACTCAGTAGCCAGCTTATGATCTTCCAATTGTTTCCTGATATCTGACAGCTCCTGTGCGAGCTTGTCAACCTTCGCGACTACCTCCAAATACTCAGGATGGTCTGAGGCTCCGGAGTAGGCAGGCACAGCTCGAAGTTGTTGTGTGAGGTCATCAATGTGGAGCAGGGTCTGAAGGTATTCTTCGTGTGAATCGGGCCTGCTGCAAGATGGGGTGGCTTCACTCGAGAGCTCCTTCAGCTCAGCCAACTCTTCCTCGACAAGTGTCTTCGCATCCTGGAGCGGTTGCAAGAACTTGACTCAAAATTTTTTGAGCATCTGGCCTTGGAGCTGGTTCAGCTTTGTGAGGTCGACTGTGATTGACCCTACATTGGTGCTCAAAGAAAGAGCAGCTTTTGCCTTTATTCACGTCATTCGCTCCTCCTGTAAATATTTTTGGAGAGCGATGTTGTGTTGATTTGGAGCCAAAAGTTGCTGTTTCAAAGAATTATTTTGAGTCTGAAAATTGTCAAACTTGGCCTCAATCGTCTTATTTGTCTGCTTCAAAGAATCAGCTTCTTTTATTACCGTCTGAAGCTGTGTTTCGAGAGAACGATTTCATTCAATCAGCTTCATGTTGTTTGATTCGAGCGAATCGATCTTCTTGTAGGACTCCTTTAGAGAGTCTTGGCATCTCCTTTCTGAGTTGACAAATTCCATGGTGATTTTCTGGTGGTACTTGTCCAACTCATAGACCTCAGCCACTAAATTCTTGGCTCTTTTGGTCATGGTGCGAAACCACTGGGGCTGGTTGTCTGGTTCATCTTCATCTTCAGAAGGTGCCCCAGTGTCGCCTTCAGCAGCTACTCGAGCCTTTTCTGACGTATCAGATTGAGTTGCATCATCGTCCAAGGTAGATGCACTCTGCTGCTTCTGAGATGTGGAAGCAGATTCTGGCTTTGAAGAATCAGCAACAACAGCAACATCTATATCCATAGCATTAGTATCAACTGCAGCTTGTTGTGAAGGTGAAATATCTATCTCCATAGCAGCTGTTATTTCGACTACTGGTGTCGCATCTGATGTAACCGAAATAGGCACGGTCAAGAGGCTGGAAAGATCAATTGGCTTTAGAGCCAACATCCTTCCCGTCAGCATGGTTTCTCTTGCCCAGTCATAATTTCAAAATGAGCGCACAATTGAGAGACATGTGCTCCAATTCCATAAAACTTTTGGTGTTTGATCCACCCCAAAAAAAGCCTTGTATGTAATCACACCGAAGCAAACTGGATTTCTAGCTAATGCGTCCAATATATAACCAAAATTTTGGACCAAAATTGTCGCATCCACATCCATCAAAAATATTGCTTGATTGGCATATTTACAGAACAGTATACTCTTGTCTTGATTCTTCAGAAATGAGTCTCAAGCTTCCACATCCAAGAAGAAGAAGAAAAACATCAAGTGTTTCTTTTGTGGCAAGAAGGAGCATTATGCCACCAATTGCTTCAAGAAGAAGAGTCAATTCAAGCAAGCCAACATTTCTAATGAAGAGAAGGAAGATGCTCATGCAAGTAATGGAGAGGGATCTTTTATGGTCTCAAGTTTTTCTTCATCACCTTTCAAGAGGATGGTTCATGGTATATCGATAGTGGAGCTTCCTTACATATGTGTAGCTCCAGGCATTCTTTTTCATCCATGTCACCTTATGAAGGAGCCAAGAAGTCCATCTACACAACAAATGATCATGAGTGTGTTATTGAAGGCATAGGGACCAATCCCTTAAAGCTTTCATCATCAAAAGTTCTTTCTCTGTCTAAAGTACTTTTTGTTCCTAAGTTGACAAAAAATCTTATTAGTGTTGGGCAATCTCAGCGTCCCACATGTGTGAATTCAGCAATCTTCGCCCAACAATACCATAAAGATCAGACTAGCATTGGTTGACAATAGGAAAGCTGAATAAATTTCATGATTATTGTGAGCTTGAAGGCATTAAAGGGAGTTTTCTTGTGCATATACACCATCTCAAAATGGGGCGCTGAAAGAAAGAATAGAACACTATGTGAATGTGCCAAAACCATTAGAATTGAGGCATCCTTGCCAAAAGACTTTTGGGGTGAGGCCATCAATTGTTCAAACTATCTTTGCAATCGACTCCCTCATGTTGCACTTGGAGGAAAGTCACCATATGAAGCACTCTATTTGAAGAAACCTAAGGTTGAACACCTTAGAGTATTTGGATGCATTTGCTTTGTCCATATTCCCTTGGAAACAAGAAAGAAGGAAGATCCTTGTGCAAGCAAAGGAGTAATGGTTGGATATTCATCCAACAAGAAAGCCTATCGAATTTACATGCTCTCTACTTCTAAAGTAATTGATAGTAAAGATGTAGTTTTTCATGAAGAAGAAAAGTCCAATCTTGGAGGGGCCGAGATCAAGCAACCTCAAAATCTATCACCTTTTGTTATTGAAGACAATCAACATATGGAGGAGTCGAGATTTGAAGATGGAAGTCCTCGGATTTTCACTCTTAGAAGATCCATGAGGGAGAGATCTGAGCCCAAGAGGCTCACTTATGATGACAAAGGAAAACAAGTGGATCTTGATTCCACTTATGCTTATTTTGTTTCTCGTGAGGAGCCCAAAGATGTCAAAGAAGCCCTCAATACCAAGGAATGGTATGAGGCCATGAAGATTGAATATGATGCCTTGATCACCAACCACACGTGGGAGCTAGTGGATCCACCACCTAACATGCATATCATTGGATGCAAGTGGGTGTTCAAGATCAAGTACAATCATCATGGCTCCATCAATAAGTACAAAGCAAGATTATGTGCTAAAAGCTTTGCACAAATATATGGTCTTGACTATGAAGAAACCTTTGCTCCTGTAGCAAAGATGGTGACAATAAGAATCATAATCTCTCTTGCCTTATTTTTTAAGTGGAAACTGTTTCAATTTGATGTCTCCAACGCTTTTTTGAATGGCTATCTTGAGGAGGAGATATGCATGGAACAGCCTCAAGGATTTATCAAGGATAAGTCTAAGGTGTGTTTGCTATTTAGAAGTCTTTATGGCTTGAAGCAAGCACCTAGATCATGGTACTCAAGACTTAATAACTTTCTACTTTCATTAGACTTTGTGCTTAGTGACTATGATCCTTCTATGTACTTAAAGTTTGATAGTAGTAATATTGTCATTCTTCTAATCTATGTAGATGACATTATTCTTAGTGGAAGTTGTTTGATGCTAGTTCAAGAAACCAACATATCGGCACAAGCTCTTGCAAACAATCCTATTTTCATGCAAGAAGCAAGCATACAGAAGTGGCACACCATTTTGTAAGGGAAAAGCTCATTGGAGGTGAAATCAACTTAGAACATGTCGACACATCTTCATGTATTGCTGATCTTCTCACAAAGCCACTTTGCAAAAGTGCCTTCTCAAAGCATAGGTCTAATCTTGGTCTTATCTCAAGATCAATTCTTGATCCACATTAGATATATTTTTAGGAGGAGTGTCAAAATATTGAAAAATCTATCTAATGTTGTGAGTAGGGGTCCTAAAAATGCCAAAGATGAATTGAGATCTTTTGGCTTAGTAAAGACCCATCTTAAAATAAAATATTCAAGGTAGGTAGAAGTAGAAACTTGAGCTACCATAGGAATTGCCATTTATACTATACATAACAGATTTAATGCATGAAAAGACTAGGTGGCACAATTAGACATAGTGAGATGGCTTGAATAAGTCTAGATAGCTTGAGAGTTGGATTCACAACTCCAATTCAACTCAAAGTAGGAGAAGAGTCCATGGATCTATATATATGAGATGCACTCATTGAGAAAATGATGAAATTTGTGTGTAATGCAAATTTGGAGACAAGCTCTTTGTGCCCTCTCTCTCTACACGAGTTTTGTACTTCCTATTTTCTCTCTCTCTAGCCGAGTTGAGGCATTTATGATGCTTAGTCTTATGTTTTGTTGACAGATCTTGCTTGTAATACAATAATATTTCTTGTATGATCTGTATAAAAATTGCTTTTCAACTAAAGCTTTGAACTTTAGGAAATAGTCAAACACCATAGACTTTGAAGTTAGAAGATATACCCAAGTAAATCTAGTGAAATCATCAATGAAAGTTACAAAGCAAGTAGCACCATTCTTGCTCTTTGAAGATGAGAAGTGCACATCCGAGTGTATGAGCTCCAATGGATGTGTAGTCTTGATAGATGACTTTGAAAAAGGCTTCTTATGAGACTTAGATATGGCACAAGCCTCACATGGCTTGAAATTCTTGGAGATAAGATTAGGCAAGCCAATAGCTTTGGCTTTCTTGACCATTGACACCATAGAATTATAGTTAGGATGCCCCAACCTTCTATGCCATAGTTCCTCCAAAGACATATGAGAAGCAAAAGCACTATCACAAGAGTTAGCATACTCTTTGGGATCAAGCTTGTAAATTCCACCATATCTAGACCCAAATGCAAGGATCTCATCATGCTTTTTGATTGTACATGTATCAACATTGAAATTCACATCTAGTCCACTATCAAAAAATTGCCCAACACTAATAAGATTTTTTGTTAACTGAGGAACAAAGAGTACTTAAGACAGAGAAAGAACTTTTGATGAAGAAAGCTTTAAGGGAATGTTCCCTATGCCTTCAATAGCACACTCACGGTCATTTGTTGTGTAGATGGACTTCTTGGCTCCTTCCTAGGGTGACATGGATGAAAAAGAATACTTGGAGCTACACATATGTGAGGAAGCTTCACTGTCGATATACCACGAACCATCCTTCTTGAAAGTTGATGAACAAAAACTCGAGACCATAAGAGACCCCTCTCCATCACTTGCATGAGCATCTTGCTTCTCTTCATTAGAAATGTTGGCTTGCTTGAATTGACTCTTCTTCTTGAAGCAATTGGTGGCATAATGCCCCTTCTTGCCACAAAAGAAACACTTGATGTTTTTCTTCTTCTTCTTGGATGTGGAAGCTTGAGAGGACTCATCCTCTTCTCCTTTCTCCTTGGAAATAAGATTGTTCTTGCTTGAAGAGGATTGGTGTTGATTCTTACTTCTTGTGTTGTGCTTGTCTTTGGTAAAGAGAGCTTTACCATCAATGTTGAGAGACAGTCCCTCCATTTTCAAGAGTTTATACTCTTGTCTTGATTCTTCATAAATGAGCACACTTTGGAGTGCTTCCAAACTTGGTAGCTCCTCCTTAATGGCATAACTCTGAACAAGGTTGTCATATTCCTCCTTTACCCATTAAGTATGACTTGAACAAGTTCATTTTGGTTGATGGAGTCTCCTATGCATGACCATTCTCTATGGAGGTCCTTAACTCTCATTACATAAGCTTAAGCACATTCATAACTTCTCTGTACACTTTGAAAAATTTGGTTTCTTAGTGTTAGAAGTCTAGAAGTATTCTTTGCCTCATAGATGGACTTGAGAGTATCCCAAGCATCTTTGGCATTAGTACAAGCACCAATTTCTCTTAAGATGTCATTTGAGACATTCATTTTAATATAATGTAGAGCCATCCTAGCTCTCTTTTTGTACTTTGGAATTTCTTGAGGAATTTGTGGTTATTCTTCAATGCCAAGTACAATATCCATCACATCTTGTAGTACTAAGACAGATTCCATCCTAACCTTCCAAATTGAGAAATTGGAGGTTGACAATCTTTCACTTGCTTCTAATAGAAAGACACCCATTGAAGTCATAAAGAATGATGGAAATAAAAAAAGATGGATGAAATAATTGCTTATCTTCTCACTATAGGAACCAATCAAGGGTCCAAAACCAGATCCTATGTAAGACTAAGCAAAAAACTGTGAGATAGATCTCACTAGCTTGACAATCTCTCTAAAACAATGTTTGAATCATCAAAAAAGATGAAGTATGGAAAAAATCATGATTCTCTGAATCTCACACGTGTGAAATACTCCAAAAATGTCAAATTGACTCAAATACAATCTATTTGTATGAAACGATTTGCCTAGAACCTATAGATTTTGTCTAAATCACATGTAGATGAGATTGTTCAGCTTCTGGATGATTTTTGTGATCATTCAGGCAATAAATAACATGTACACACGATTTGCCACACCTACAACTCTTCAAAAGCTTATAACTTTTGATTGGCTTATCCAACTATATGAATCAAATTGCATCAAATTCTACATATTTCTAGCTTTCTAGTGGGCTAATTTGCATGAAATTTGGATCTAAGGTGAGAGAGAAGCACCAAACTAAAAATGGGCAGACACGTGCCAACACCTGAAATTCTGTACAGTACCTGATCTGGACCATTCAATTTGGTTTGAAGCTCTAAATCACCAGAAAACTGCAAACTAGCTAGAAAGTATAATCTAGACAATTCCTAGCTTGAAATCTGATCAAATCTACAAACTTTTTGACTAAATTTGCTTGTAAAACTTAGGTAGGCTCTGATACCATGCTGAATTCACACGTGTGGGACGCCCTACACATGTACTTTTGATCTCCTAAGCCCAATAATACCATAAAGATCAGACTAGCACTGGTTGACAATAGGAAAGCTGATCATTCAAGAAATATTATTGTGTTACAAGCAAGATCTGTCAACAAAACATAAGACTAAGCATCATAAATGCCTCAACTCGACTAGAGAGAGAAAATAGGAAGTACAAAACTCGTGCAGAGAGAGAGGGCACAAAGAGCTTGTCTCCAAATTTGCATTACACACAAATTTCATCATTTTCTCAATGATAGTACATCTCATATATATAGATCCATGGACTCTTCTCCTAGTTTGAGTTGAATTGGAGTTGTGAATCCACCTCTCAAGCTATCTAGACTTATTTAAGCCACCTCACTATGTCTAATTGTGCCACCTAGTCTTTTCATGCATTAAATGTGGCATGTGAAGTACAAATGGCAATTCCTATGGTAGCTCGAGTTTCTACTTCTACCTACCTTGAATATTTTATTTTAAGATGGGTCTTTACTAAGCCAAAAGAGCTCAATTCATCTTTGGCATTTTTAGGACCCCTACTCACAACATTAGATAGATTTTTTAATATTTTGACAGTCTGGACCCATTTATATGTGTAGGTAACAATTCGCCTTCAAGCGATTGAAGTTGTACAGAACCATTGTCAAACACCTCTATGACTTTATAAGGTCCAAGCCATCGCATATGGAGTTTTCCGGGGAACTTGTGATGTCGACTGTCGTATATTAGCGCAAAGTCATCAGGTTTAAGATCACATTTTCTGATACAACTGTCATACTTCTTCTTCCTTTGTCCCTGGATTTCCTCCGTTAATTTATGTGAATTCGCACGAGCTTCATCTAGTTCTTCAATATTGGTCAACCTTTCGTTAATATAGTCTTCATTTGTTCGTTGAGCTTGAATACGAAAAGTTTTCACCTCAAATTCAATAGGCAAAATAGGATACATACCATACGTAAGAAAATATGGTGTCTATTTCGTCGTAATTTTTTCCAGTGTTACAATAAGCCCAAAGAATTGATGGTAGTTTCTGATCCCAATCCGTTGCATGTGCAATAGTAATTTTGTTTAGGATCTTACATAAAATTCCATTAGCTCTCTCTATCAACCCGTTTGCTTTTGGATTATACAGTGTAGTTTTTATGTGTTTGATCAGAAAATATGTTGTCAACAACCGTATAGTGTCATTTAGAAAATGTGTACCTCGGTCACTTACTAGTTCAAGTGGACAACCATATCTTGTAATTATACTTTTGAATAAGAATGTCGCGACAGTTTTTGCATCGTTTCGTTTCGTCGCCTCTACTTCAACGTTCTTTGTAGCATAATCCGTTGCAACTAGAATATAATGACATTTAGTATGTCGGGTCACAGGTTTAATTGGACCGCCAAAGTCAATTTTCCACTTCTCAAATGGTGCAAGAGGCAAAATTGGTGTCAACGACCAATTCATTGCTTTGGTAGGCTTACCAGATCTCTGGCATGGATCGCACGAACGAATAAAATTTGATACATCCTTGAACATTGTTGGCCACCAATACTTGGCAGTCAATATCTTATTAACTACGTTCTTTAAGACAAAGTGTCCTCCATCATCTTCTGAATGTAAGGCTTGAAGAACATTTTTAATATCTGCTGTTTCGAGACATCTTCTTAGCTGATGATCAGCACCAAGCTTGTATGGAACATTGTTAATAATAGTATAAGGTGCTATCTTATATTGAGATGTCTTTTGCTCCAAATCATAACCATCCGGATATATCTGATCCTTGAGATAAGTAATGATATCAGAATATAACAAATTGGTGGAAGAAATTTCAAATAGATGTTCGTTTGAAAAATCACCATTAATTGGTTCTTCAATTTTTCTAGTGCTAAGTCATGATAGATAATTAGCATTTGTATGATACTTTCCTTGGCAAAGTTCTACTTGATAAGTGAATTCCTGCAAAAGTAGAACCCATCGAGCAATTCCTCCTGATAGATCTGGTTTATTTACAAGATACTTAAGAGCATAGTGATCAACATGAAAAATAAATGCATATCCCAGCAAATAATGCCGAAATTTCTTAACAGTGAAAATCATGCCAAGTGCTTCCCTTTCTATAGCCGAATTATTCTTCTCTGAGGCATTGAGCTGTCGACTCACATAGTAAATGGGATGATCCTTCTTTTGATCGTCCTTCTGACTCAGACAGACGCCAATAGCAAATGCAAAAATATCAACATAGCTATGAAATAAAATAGCCCAGTTGGGTGGTCTCAGAATAGGAGCATTGATCAACTTTTGCTTAAGTTCTGCGAATGCTTTCTGCTATTCATTCGTCCACAAGTATTCCACTTGTTTCTTCAGTAGATGTGTAAGAGACGCAACAATAGAAACATGATTTTGAATAAATCTCTGATAATAGCCAACATGTCCTAAGAAAGCTCTTAGTTCACGTAAATTGGTTGGTATTTGGAGATTCTTTATAAGCTCAACTTTATCTTTGTCGAATTCTATTCCTCTGTTAGATATCTTGTGTCCGAGTAATATTCTTTCTTTCATACCGAAAAAGCATTTCTCTGGATGAAGGGATAAACAAGTATCTCGACACCGTTGCAATGTTATTTTCAGCTTCTTGTAAAAATTACAGCAAATAAGGATCCTAAAACACTTGAAATGATGAGGGAGACAATAGATTATGATTTCATAAGATTAGCACAAGTTGAACCATCAAAATCCATCAAAAATCTATGCTTGAACCTCACTAAATGGCCCAAATCCTTGAAGAAGGCTTCACACGTGTGAAAGTACGACCTCCCACAGTCTGAGTACTGTACACCAGACCTACATTCAATCCTATAATCATTAGTAATCACAATTACTCAAACAATTATGAACATAGAAAGCAATTGCACCATTATGAGAGAAAAAACATGAAATTGCTTGATTGATTTTGGTGAGATATCATCACCTATATATACATGATCCATCACGGTTTTGGGCAGGTATGAGTAGCCCTAAACCTATCCCTAATGCTAATTTTGGTGGATCTTTCATCCCTACCAAGTTAGGGTTGGAATCTTGGAGATCCCTCAACAATGCAAAAATTACCAAAAATAGCTCCTATTTTTTCTCCCTTGTATCTAAGCATAATTTGGACTCATTCCAAAGGTTCTAACACTTAGGTCTACTTGAGAACATCCTTATGAATGGAATCCTATGCTATTTGGCACGTGTGACAAGCCACATCATGACCATCTAACTATTTACAAGTCATATGACCAAAACTAGTCAAGCTAGAATTGTGAATTTTTAACACTCCTCCTCACTATCTAGCTTGGTTCAATCATTGCTTTACTAATCACTCCAAGTGATGATCTGAAATTCATAAAAGGTGTCTTTTGAAGTGGTTTAGTAAGTAGATCAGCTACACATTCATTGCTTGGAACATGCTCCAAAGCAATCTCCTTGGCTCGCACCATTTCTCTCACAAAGTGATGGCGTATCTCAATGTGCTTAGATCTTGCATGGAAGATTGGGTTAGATGCAAGGTGTTGGGCTAATATATTGTCATTGTAGATGATTGGTGCCTCCTCTGAATCCATGATCTTTAGTTCCACCAATAATCTCTTGATCCAAAGTACCTCCTTTGCAGTGGTTGTCAAAGCTTTGTACTCGGCCTCGGTTGAAGATAGAGATATAGTTTCTTGCTTTTTTGAAAGCCATGAAACCACACCTTCTCCTATGAAAGTTGAATAGGCACTTGTTGATTTCCTATCCCTCTTGTCCCCTGCAAAATCTGAATCACTAAATGCATGAAGGTTAATCACATCTCCTCTATATAGAATCCCAAAATCCAATGTACCCGAGATGTATCTTAGAATCCTCTTAGCCTTTTTCCAATGGATATTCAATGGCTTTTGCATGGATTGGCTCAACCTACATACACTAAAGCTAAGATCTGGTCTAGTTATAGTGATCCACATTAAGGAACCTATAAGTTGCCTAAACAAAGTGATGTCCATGAAGGATCTTTCATCATCTTCATTTGGCACTTTTACATCTTGCTCCATTGGTGTGTCAACACTTTTGCATACTTCCATCTTAAACTTCTTCAAAAGACTTTGAGCATAGTTTACTTGACTTATAAAGATAAAATCAGACCCTCTAAGTACTTCTATGCCTAAGATGAAGTGAAGACACCCTAGATCTACCATCTTGAACTCTAAGGATAGATCTATCTTGATTTTTTCAATACCATCAACACTATTTCCACTAATGATGATGTCATCTACATAAATGAGTAAAAGTACAATACCAACACCATCAAACTTAATGTAAAGAGTGGGATCATATTCACTTTGAACAAAAGAAAGTGAAATAAGATAGCAATGTAGTCTTGAATTCCAAGATCTCGAGGCTTGCTTCAAGCCATAGATGCTTCTTTGGAGATGGCATACTTTGTTCTCCATTCCATGCTTGATGAACCCTTGTGGCTGCTCCATATAGATATCCTCTTCCAAAAAACCATTCAATAAAGCATTAGAGACATCCATTTGACATAGAATCCATCCAAAATGTGATGCAAGTGCAATGATTAGTCTTATTGTGACCATCTTGGCCACGGGTGCAAAAGTTTCCTCATAGTCTATCCCTCTCTCTTGAGCATAACCTTTTGCAACTAATCTTGCTTTATGTTTGTTAACACTCCCATTTGCATTCAACTTAAGCTTGAAGACCCACTTGCATCCTATTACATTCCTTTGAGGTCTCTCAACAAGCAACCAAGTTTCATTCTCAATCAAGGCATCATACTCATCCAACATAGCTTTATACCATTCTTTGGAGTTCAATGCATCTTCAACATTAGATGGTTCTTCAAAACTAGATAAAGCATAAGAAGTGGATGAGATACCCTCAACTTGCTGTCCTTTGCCTTGATATGTGAGCCTTGATGGCTCCACTTTTGCCCTTGAAGATCTCCTTGGTGTGATAGGTGGGTTTGGTGCTTGCTCCTCCATGAGCTCCTCCTCAAAACCAAGATCTTGATCCTCGGCCATCTTCTTCTTGATTGTTGGAGCACTTGAGCCTTCTTCAAGCATATGCATATGATGTTCATCAAAGATGACATCCCTTGAAACAACAAATTTGTTCAAGGATGGGAGATAGACTTTGTAGCCCTTGCTTGAGCTTGCATATCCAAGCATGATCCCTCTTGTGGAAGATGGATCCTCCTTGGTTCTTGTTTCCAATGGCACATGCACATAACATATACACCCAAAAACTTTCAAGTGATTAAGATTGGGTTTCTTTCCATACAACATCTCATAAGGAGTTTTGCCTTCAATTGCTTTGCAAGACACCCTATTCATCAAGTAGTTTGCACATACAAGAGACTCACCCCAAAAGGATTTGGGCAAACAAGCATCTAATCTTAAAGCCTTAGAACATTCACATAATGTTCTATTCCTTCTTTCAGCAACTCCATTTTGTTGAGGAGTGTAAGGACAAGAAGTCTCTTTCTTGATCCCTTCCTCCTCACAAAAGGCCTTGAACTCATTGGAGATGAATTCTCCACCATTGTCACTTCTAAGAATCTTGATGCTATGATTATGATGCTTTTCCACAAACATCTTGAACTTTACAAAAGTATCAAATACTTGAGACTTGAAGGAAAGTAAGAACACCCAACAATATCTTGAGTAGTCATCAATGAAGGTTAAAAACATGGATGAACCTCCATTAGATTTGGTGCTAGCAATGTGCACATCCGAGTGTATGAGTTCAAGAGGATGAGATGACTTTGTGATGTTAGGAAACACCTTCTTATGTGCCTTGGATAAGGCACAAGCTTCACAAACCTTGTCTTCCTTCCCAATAGACCTTGGTAGGCCTAAAGAATACTCCTTCTTGATCATAGCCTCCATGGAACCCGAGTTGACATGTCCAAGTCTTTTGTGCCATAAAGTAAAGGTAGATATCTTGCTCTTCTCGGCCAACATGACAACATTAGTATCCACAAATGCATCCAACTTATAAAGTTTGCCAAGTCTAGTGCCCTTAGCCACTATCTTACCCTTCTTCTTGATGAAACATTCATTTGAAGCAAAGTCAACATTGAAACCATTGTCTACCATTTGGCCAACACTTAGTAGATTCTTTGTTATTGTAGGAATGTACAAAACACCTTCTATGTTGATCTTTTTGGAAGATCCTAAGCAAAGGGGAATGCTACCAACTCCTTCAATCTTACAAGCTTCATCATTTGCTGTATAGATAGACTTTATAGGTCCATCATAAGATAAGAGAGATGAGAAAAACTCCCTTTTACTAGTCATGTGTGAACTAGCACCCGAGTCAATCCACCAAGGATCTTCTCCTTTGAAGCTTGTTGAAAAAAATATGGACATCATGAGAGAGTCCTCATGTGAACTCTCCTCCTCCTCCTCTTTGCTCATGTTGGCTTGGCTTTGATCTTGCTTCCTCTTGAAGCATTTCGAGGCATAATGCCCTATGCCATAGTAATCCTTTATTGACTAGAACAGAGGTTTTCAAGGCTTGACTAGACTCAGAATAACAATGTGCCAATTTATATAAGTAACTCTGCCTCTTTCCGAGTGCAAGGATCTTATTACTCCTATCAATAATTGCAATGATCAAATTTGAATTCTACCTTATGACCTAAATCTGTAATTCTACTTACTAATAACAAGTTTGTAGAGAGTTTGGGAACATATAAGACCTTTGATAGTAGTTTGAATTGATCATGCTAGAATCGCAATCCTACAATACCTTCACCTTCAATAGTGTGAGTAATATTGTCACCAAGATGAACACATTTCTTTGTGTCGTAAGGTGTGTAGGAATTGAAAATCTCATGTTGATTGGTCATGTGTTGAGTTGCTCCAGAATCAAGAAACCATGAATCATCCAAAAATGCGCTTTGGCCTTTGACCATGATTGTGCCTTCGTCCACTTCGACCTGGGGAGATGATGAAACTGTGTTTTCTTGGTGATTAGGTTGCTTGGATGCAGTCTTCGCTTGGAGAATTCGACAATTCTTGATCTCATGGTTATTGTGCTTGCAATACCTACAAAACATCTTCTTCTTTGACTGTGGATTTGATGATTGTACTTGACTTTGAGTCACCTTTTGATTCGTGGCAACCTTCTTGGAGCTTTTATGCTTCTGTTGCTTAGAGCCTTTGTTGACATATAGAGCTTTTAAAGTTTTAGCTTCAGCTATGTGTCCAATCTGTGTATTTGATATATTGAGGATAATAAGTGCGAAAGCTTTACCATCCTTCGATTTCCATTTTGAGTCTTCCGTGTCATCTTCAGGTTTTACTTCTGTACCTATAACAACATCCCATAACTCATTGGCGATTAGCAAGGTCTTCATCTTAAATTTTCACAAAAGATAATTGGTTTCATTCAGCTTGTCTGCAATAAGACCAACTTTACTTTGAGAATCCACCTGGAACTTAGTATGTTGATTGTATCGATGACGCTAAGATGTAGTAATGCCAACAACAAGAAATCAATTCTCTGATATTCAAACGATGAAAGGAACTGAAGAATATGATATCAATTTGATATCGCGAAAGATATCAAGTATTAGAGCTTTCGTTCTGATCTCAAAATAGTATTAGTCCCTGAAGAAGAATCAGCGCTCTGATACCATGTCGAAAATAGGATAGATAATGTAATGCGAAAACTTCCTACTTCCAATGCATGACTACGCCTATCAAAAATTGAACAAAGTAGTAGTGATGAAATCACTTTCAATCTTTAGCAACTAACTTTGAAATCACTAGATACTAAGTGATTACGTAGCCAAACATAAAGTATTGAATTCTCAGACAATTTCTATCAGTTACAAAAGCAATATAGAGATGCATGCATTCTGACATATACTAAACGCAATAAGAAGATAGTATTGATTCAGGAAAAACCGAAAATCAGATGCTAATGAGCGCAAAACAATAGCAGATAGAAATCGTGCACTCTAAGTTGTCTCTGAGTAACTGAGAATAAGTCTGATAATAAGCATCTCTGCTGATAAGCAGTAGTGCAATAGCAACTCTAAAATAAATCTCTAAAAAATTGAGCTAGAATGCTCAAGAGAGTTCAAGCTTGAAAGCTTGATAGAGAGCTAACAACAATACTTTCTGATTGTTAATGATCTGCTTGATAAGAGCGCATGAAGCGTCGTGTAATAACACTCAACTCCTTCACAATTCACAATGTTGATTCATTGCTTCTGAACTTCAGAATTTGAAAAGAGATGTATGAACAGTTGATTTATACTAAGAAATTAGGTCGTCAAATGCGATTGCCAGTTGGCTGGTGTCCGCTAGCATTCATCCAGTTCCTTTTCAAAAATTGATTGTTGATAAGCGGTGAAAATTGGCTGTAAATAGTCTATCTACATGAATGAGCTAAAATTGTCATTCTACAGAAATGAACTAAAACTGCCACAGGCAACAGTGTTGCAAAAAGGTGACAGTGTCATAAAATCTCATTTCCTTAATATTGGAGTAGCCCCACACTTTGCCAGAGTCATTTCCTTAACATTTGAGGCACTTTGAAAAATGCAAAAAATGCGACTCTATGGTTTAACTCGCAATTCCTAACAGGCAAAAAATACGAAAAAGACGACATTGCATTTTTACATGAGATTTCTGACAGGTGACAAATGTCTGGATTGTAGAGAAAGAAAATGCGACACTGTTGTCGTATATTTCTACAGACTTTGTAAAAACACTTGTAAATCTGCAGATTATGTAAAGACACAAAAAAATCCCTAGAACTGGATAAACAATGGATGAGGATTAAAATCGATTAGTTGATTAGTAAGAAGGAGAATAATCCAACACACAAGTCCTAGATGACCTCGCAATTGCTATTCCCACAAACTATCCATTGAATGATCTTTAATTATAATGGGCCTTTCAGCTAGGACATGTGAAAATACTGTACTTTAGGACCATAAATTGATGTACAAAAGATCCACAAGAGTGATTGGATGCTTGCTTTACAACCTATCAAAAAACTAGACACAAAAAAGTTGATCTAGATTGGCAATTTGATGATCAACAGGCAAGAACAATCAATATCATCGATCAATCACTAAATCCGTCAAGTTGGCACATATGTACTACAGGCTATAGTATGGCCTGCAAGCTGAGAAACAAGTACAAATTGATTTGGTTGCATTTGGATCACAAAAACTCAATGTACATAGTGGAGTAGCTCGAGATTGACAATGAGCTCCAAAAATAATCTATCTTCTCACTATGGGAGCTTGGAATACATAGCAAATGTGACATCCTTTTTGAAGTTAGGTGGATTTCCAACATGTAATAAGCAAGTTAACTTGGCTCTCTTTCCCTACTTTGCAATCCTAGCCTAATTTCTAGAGTCATGCCTAGTAGGTGACTAGTTGGTCAATTTTTCACCTTAAACTTAGGTGTAGGTCCTATAATCTAAGAATCATGTTATGTACCATAACGGTATGCCCTTCAGTGACGGCCTCGCAAGGGGCATGATGCAAGACTGGAGTTATCGACATGTCTAGGTGCCACGCGTCACCATCCTAGGTGGTCACGTGTCGCCGGCAGGACCGTGCTTGATGGGACCCACTATGCTATGCCTATATAGTGGTGGGGTTTCCCTCTTTCCATATACTCAGTCTACCCAGGAGTCGGTGGATGGAGAGCACATGCATTAGCCAGGATGTATCTTCAGGCCAAGAGATGTGTGCTAGGGAGAGCCGAGTGCGATGGCTGGTGGTATGGGATGCCAGGTATTGTAGGAGGCTTGATCGGACATGGTTATGTCGATTGTTCCAGGGCATGGGGGTGGGTCGGTTGTGACCCTACGGTTGGGCAGTTATAGTGTGTCGTCACTAGTATGGGGTGTGCAGAACCTTCAAGCCAGTCGATGACCCTAGGGAATTGTAACAGTTGGTATCAGAGCCATCGATTTCCTTAAGGTGCACACGTTCCCTTTTTGCCTTTGCTTTGTATTCCTTATTGGAATGTGGCTAGTTCAATTTATTTTGGAAAGGTTGGTTTGTGGATGTAAGCTTGTTTTTTCATTTAAACAAGTTGTTCTCAATAATCTTGTCTTTTCTATATAAATTATGTGTTTCTTGGTTTGTATAGGAAAGAAGGAGTTAGTTTAAACTTTAAATTGATAACCTTAAAAGAACTTTTTTAGTTTGGGAGTTAAGCCATCCTTTTAAGCTTTGTTCTCCTTTAAGTTTAAACTTCTTTTAAGTTTGTAAGATTTGAGACCTTTGGTCTATATCTTGTATGCATTTAATCTGTAGATTGGTCTCCCTGTACTTACTGTACCAGTCAGATTATGGTGTTATACGTACGGTGGGTAGACCTTTGATAAAGACCTTCAAGTAAATTTGTTACCTATGGTCTTTGCACCCCCCGCCCCCCCTTTGCTAAGTTTCCTTTTGATCACAAAAAAAAAAAAAAAAATTGGTGAGCCGCCGGCTGGCGCCTTATGGCGTGAAGCTCCTCGCGAGCTGGGAAGAGGGGCTGGGGAGCTAATCACTCCCGCAATACGGCTACTGCGACCTGCAGGTACAGTTAGTAGAGCTTTGGGGAGGGGGTAAAGGAGATACGTTCACTTCCTTTCCCTCATTCTCCCAAGTTGTTGTAGAGTTCTTTTGCTCTCAAGTTGCTTGCTCTCAAGTTGGTTATATCTTGAGGCCCTGTGCACTAGCTTTTCCCTTTTTGTGGTTTTTACACCATAGGTCTCCATTTTCCCTCTAGTTTTTTTCCAGTTTCTCCTTTATCCATGGACACCCCTATGGATGAGACCAGAGCTCCAAGTCCCGTCGGGACTAATATGGAGAACATGACGCATGCCATAAATTTGTTAAAAAAAAAAATTGTGGACATGCGCTAGCATGAACGGGCGGAGGCCGAGATTCGGGCCATGTCCCAGTCTTGACAAGCTCTCCTAAACTCGATGTTTACTCCGGAATTTTTTACCAAAGGGAAGAAGGACAGACACCAAGATGTGGTGTTAGCCTAGTTAGATTGATGGACGTCGCATTTCTCCATGCATGATCTACCAAATAGCTCGCGTATTTCAACGGCCATCATGTTTTTACGCGGTAAGGTGTATTCTTGGTGGCAGGATCTTAAAGACCGAGCTACAGTCCCAACTACATGGGATGACTTCCAAGTAGCCTTTAAGGCTGCCTTTATGCCTGTCCTAGATGATTTTGAATATTATCGTCGACTTGCCACGTTGCAAATTGGGACGAAGCCCTTGGACGTCTACTTGCAAGACTTCCAAGAGGCTACTTCGCGGTTTTTTAACCGCATAGACCGGTACTCCTTAAGCTACATTTCATTTTGGGCTTGCCCAAAGAATATCAGTTGGAGGTACGTCGTAATCAGCCACAATCCTTAGAGGATGCGGTGCGTTTCGTTTGGATTTTTGACGACATGCACACAATAACTCACAAAGAACAACCAAAGCCCAAAGCCAAAGACAAATCCTCTGTGGGTCCTTCTATCAAAAAGGGCAAGGACCATATGGTCGGCGAAGCTTCTCCTTTGGGGAAAAAAAAAAAAAGGGCCCTCGGTAGGACAGAGTGGACTTCGATAAGGCCAAAAGCGATGGATTGTGTTTCTCCTGCATGGAGAAGGGGCACCTTTCCAAGGACTATCCGAAGAGATGGAAGAAGAGTGGCCGCTCCTTTAAGGCACCCGGTAATTCTTCTATTTCTTGCATTGATGTATCTTTTAAAGATGAAACAGTTTGTTTAAATTGTTGTTTTAATATTGCAGTGTTTGGACCTCACGACCTCATTCGTATGAGTGGTTTCGTAGGTAGCCGACCTGTGAGTATTCTTTTTGACAATGGTTCTACACATAATTTTATTAATGCTAAGTTGGTGCAGAAGCTGCAGCTGGCAACCGCACCAAGTGACCACAAGTACGTGATTAGGATGGCAGTTGGTGGGGAGTAGCAAGTCTGGGCCCACTTTGTCTCTCACGTGCCGTTGAAGATTCAAGACTATGTAGATAGTTTGTCTTTTCATGTCATGAATCTAGATAAGGTGGATGTAATCCTAGGTAAAGAGTGGTTTTATGCTAGGAATGAGTCTTGAAAGAAAAACTATGTATCTCATTGTATTTCTTTCTTGCATAATGACTCGTTGGTTTGTCTTAAAGGCGATGAGCCAAATCTACCTTTTGTAACTGCTCATGAAGCGAATCAATGTATTTTGAATTCTGAGTATTTTTCGTATTTATGTTATCTGAAAGATGAATCTTACATAGATGCGTTTAGTACTCATAATGTCAATGTTGATGTATCATCTTTCCCTAAAGCATTGTCTTTTACTGATGATAATTTAGAATCTTTGCCTGAGGACAAAATCTTTAAGAGACTTAGGGAGGAATATAATGATATATTCCCTGAGCAGTTGCCTGAGGGTCTTCCCCCCTCACGAGGTGTAGACCATCACATAGATCTCGTTCCTGACAGCTCTCCTGACGCGCTTTTTCCATACAGGATGAGCCCGAAGGAAGAAAATGAAGCTGCTAGTCAACTTAAGGAGTTGTTACGTAAAGGCCATATTCGGCCTAGTAAATCCCCTTGGAGAGCTCCTGTTTTGCTAACCGGCAAGAAAGACGGTGGTATTCGTCTTTGTGTCAATTACAAAAAGCTTAATAAAATGACAAATAAGAACTGCTATTCCTTGCCTCGGATGGACAACTTAATGGACCGATTGAATGGTGCTAAATATTTCACCAAATTGGACCTTAGGTCAGGGTACCATCAAATTAGAATACACAAGGGGGATATTTCCAAAAATAGTTTTCATACTAGGTATGGCCATTACAAATTTTTAACCTTACCCTTTGGTCTGATTCATGCCCCGACAACCTTCCAACAGATGATGAACGATATTCTTTGTCCATATCTGGGGAAGTTTCTTCTGGTATTTTTAGATGACATACTGATCTACAGTAAGACTCTTGAGGAGCACGAAGCACATTTGCGTACAGTCTTAGATAATCTAAGGCAGACAAAGCTTTATGCTAAGGAGTCTAGATGTGAGTTTTTTCAAACTCGACTCAAGTATTTGGGACATATCGTTTCCGATCGAGGTCTTGAGATAGATTACGATAAGGTCCAAAAAGTTCATGATTGGCCTATCTTGAAAACCATTAGGGAAGTAAAATCTTTTTTAGGCTTCATAGGGTTTTTCCATAAATTCATTAAAGACTATGCCTTCGTTGCATTGCCTCTAACAAATCTTCTTAAGGGAGTGAAGAAAGCCAAACGGAAAACTAAAAAGGGTAATAAGAAGAAGGCCAGAAGGCGTTCGAAGATCAATCCTCCTGTTGTTTGGACTGATCAACTTAATCAAAGCTTTGAAGCTTTGAAGATGTTAGTGTCTACAACCCCTATCTTACACATGAACCCTAGAAGATCTTTCTTAGTGGAAACAGAAGCTAGTGACTATGCGGTAGGTGTGGTCCTCTACCAGGATGGTAGACATGTGGCTTTCGAAAGCAAGAAGTTAGACCTAGCTTAAAGTAGGTATTCTACTTATGAGAAGGAACTTTTTGATGTCATGCATGTGTTAAAGATCTGGAGACATTATTTGTACGGATCTAAATTTGTGGTTATGACAGATCATGAATCTCTTAAGTATATCTGTGATGCCTTCGACCTTAGGCCCACTGGTTGAAACCCATTCAAGAGTTCGAATTCAACATTAAGTACCGTCGAGGTACGTCGAATTGTGTCAATGATGCTTTGAGCCGGATTGATGAAGTTAATCAGTTATGCTTTGCTGAGTCCCAATCTGAGTTGTATCTTTCTCTGCGAGATCTTTGTCAGACCGATGAGTTTTTCGGTCATATTTGGCAAGATGTCCTGGTAGGAAGCTCTTTAATGAGAGACAATCTTGGAAAGTAGGATTCCAAGAAATTTCGCGAAGAGAAGATACTTGATAGTTATTCCATTCGGAATGGTTTGCTTTTCCGTAGTGGAAAAGTCTGTGTGCCAGATATCACGGACATTAGGGCCCAAATCCTGCACGAGTGCCATGATAGCCCCAGCGCGGGACACCTGGTATATAGAGGACGCTTGAACTTGTTAAGAGAGAATTTTATTGGCCAAAAATGAAAGGTCACGTCGAGGCATATATTCAAAAGTGTGAACAATGCCAGGTAAATAAAGCAGAAAGACTCAAAGCAGCTAGTCTGTTGCATCCATTAGAAATTCCCAACAAGAAATGGGAAAGTATTTCCATGGATTTTGTGATTGGACTTCCTAAGTCAAGGAAGGGCCACGATGCTATTTGGGTAGTAGTTGACAGGCTAACCAAAATGGCATAGTTTATTCCAACAAAAACTATTGTCAAAGCTTCTGCTTGCTCAACTCTTCGTTGAAAAGTTGTTCAGGTTGTATGGATTGCCGAACGATATTGTTAGTGATCATGATTCCAAGTTCACTGGCAAGTTCTGGCAGGCCATCTTTGAAAGACTGGAAACTACTTTAAGTCTATCGTCTACGGATCACCTAGAAACCAATGGTTAGACCAAACATGTCAACCAGTCGATGGAAGATATGCTTCGTGCATATGTCAGACAACAATCAGACTGGGAAAAGTATCTCCCAATGGTTGAGTTTGCATACAATAGTATGAAGCATTATGCCACTGATTTTAGTCCTTTAATGCTCTTGCATGACTTTTAGCCTCGTTCCCCTATCTTCGTTGGACTCAAAGGTCTCAAGGTTCAAGCTGCAAGAGATTTCTTGCATGATATCCAGGAAATGTTGCAGGTGACTAGGGAAAGCATTAGATCGGCCCAAGATAGAGCCCAGTTCTATGCCAACCGAAGTCACGCTCTTCAAGAGTTTGAGATCGGTGATTGGGTGTACCTTAGAATCTCAAAAGACTCTAAGACACGTCAAACGGGGAAATGTACGAAGTTATCTCCATGTTTTAGCCATCATTTCAAAGTTCTTAACAAGATTGGTAGGGCTGCTTATAGACTAGAACTCCCTGTTGGAACTAAGGTTCATCTTGTATTCCATGTTAGTCGTTTAAAGGAACAACTTGGGGGAAAGATGACCTGATTCCCACAGGTGATCTAGTTCTATTGGAGGATTTGACTACTTTTGTACCCCATGAACCAGAAAGGATAATGGATACTCGTCGACATCGGCTGAGAAATCGTTGGATTTTTGAATATTTGATTCTTTGGAAAGGTAAGTCAGATGATGAGGACACCTGGGAGAAGGAGTTCTTATAATTTATAGAATTCAATCTCTCACTAGCTTCTAGAAGGTATGCACCAATAGATCCCATCTTACTAGTGAATTCTACACACAAGAAATGACTCCAAAAGTCACAAAGGTTTCACACTTGTAGTGTTTCAATCAAATTTGATTTCTAATCCAACAAATAGACTTATAATCATAGTTCTATCACTCCCTCACAAAGTTGGAATGAAGATAAGATGATGTGAAATCTACATTCAAACAAATCTTGCCAATCTTGGCTATCTTTGGACAAAGAAGAGACTAAATCTCCCTCACACACATTGATGTACTTTCAAGACCTGTAAAACAAGTTTAGAGGACCTGATTTCAGCCTAGATTAATTATATCTCATGAATCAAATTCAAATCTAATCAATGGCACTTGATCTTGGTAGCTTATCCTATGATTTCCACCAAAAATTACATCAAAAGCTCTCAAATTGAATTTACAGTGATCAAATGAATGTAGTGCATTAAATGCTGTTTCAAAAGTGCCCACATGTGTGAACAGTATGGATTTTGATCCCTTCTAAGTTTGAGATCAAATCCCCTCACCAAAACTTAGCTTCTAGCTCACCCTCACAAGACTAGTTTTTAGCACAAAAAATGGCTAAAAATGGATTTGATTAGATCAATGATTAAAGATCTTGTACTTGGCTTTGATACCATGTGAAAGTACTATACTTTAGGGCCATAAATGCATCTACAAAAGATCCACAAGAGTGATTGGATGCTTGCTTTACAGCCTATCAAAAAACTAGACACAAAAAAGTTGATCTAGATTGGCAATTTGACAATCAACAAGCAAGAACAATCAATAGCATTGATCAATCACTAAATCTGACTTGGCATATGTGTACTATAGTATGGCCTGAAATATGAGAAACAAGTACAAATTGATTTGGTTGCATTTGGATCACAAAAACTCAATGTACATAGAGGAGAAGCTCGAGATTGCCAATGAGATCCAAAAATAGTCTATCTTCTCACTATGGGAGTGTGGAATACATAGCAATTGTGATTTCCTTTTTCAAGGTATTAGGCGGATTTCCAACATGTAATAAGGAAGTTAACTTGGCTCTCTTTCCCTAATTTGCAACCCGAGCCTAATTCCTAGTGTCATGCCTAGTAGGTGACTAGTTGGTTAATTTTTCACCTTAAACTTAGGTGTAGGTCCTGTAATCTAGAAATCACTACCAAAATGACATGACCAACCTTATATAGTTAACCTAACCTAATCTAGGATGGTTTCCCATGTGGCATCATGGCCTCACACATGTGGGACCCACTTATGTCTTAGCTATTTATAGCGGTCATGGGTGTCTCTAATATGAGTTTGGAGCCTTATTAGACTAACTTGGGCCTCAAAACCATAATTACAATTCTTGTCATTAACTAAATAGCATGGTTTTTTATGACCACTTACTAATTGAAATCTCAAAACTAATTCTATTCTAGCTTAGCACCATGACTGTATCTAGCAATAATTATTATTGAGCACATGGGCTAATTGCATTCAAGACATGCCAAGAATTCAAATTGGATTCCAAACAAGGGTTTTTTTCTTTGACTAGAAAATTATTTCTCTTCCAAGATTACCTTGGGCGTTGGACTCTAATATGCAACACAAATGATTACATATAAGCAAAAAATCTATTTTTGCTAAGTCAATGAGCATCATTATCATTCTGTACATTACGTCCATTGACATTTGGCCTCCAATCCAAAGCACATATGTCATAAAAGAGAAAAAACCTTTTGGCTAAGTCAAATAGCATCATTATCATTTTGGTACAATATGTCCCTTGCAAATCACATAGTAAGGCCACAAAGGAGCAAAAATCACTCCCTTTCGCAAGCAACTAAGATTAATTCTAGGTGCCTTTCTGAGCACAATTCCAACTCGACTACACTAGCAAATAGTGAGAACAACTATTTTGCACAATGCTTACAAGGGAGGGCCAAAAGTTATATTTAGATAATGCAATACCATGCTATATTTAGAAACTAACACAATCACATTCTAATACAAAAACGTCTTCTCTATAGGTACGTGGATCAAGGCTTAAGGGAATAAATGAACTCATGAATCTTTGAAAATTGTCATTTCTAATTTAAAGCAAAGATATATTTAGCTTATTAACATTGTTTGGTCTATTTGCTAGCTTTTTAACAAACTAGCTACGAACTAGGTAGTGTTCATTAGGAGGTGGCTACTGTGTGTAGCAGGCTAAGCCACGGGAGCGACGAATTCTGCCACAAGCTATAGCCCATGAACGATACCTGATGTAGCAGGAGAGAGATAGACGGTCAAGATCTAAATTTGTTTGCAGCCTGCACTATGGAACATAATGAACCTTCTCTCAATGAATGGCGTAATGTCACATGTTCGCTATCACTGCTCATGATTGCTACGTATTTTTAATGACATATTTCAAATGACAATAATTTTTCTTTCTCAAAATTATTACTTTTACTATAAACTTCATAAATATGTATAGTAGAGAAAAGTTAAATATGTCTATTGTTGAATAATTCAACAAAAATGAAGACTTAGCTATAAGAAAAGTAGGACTAGGATCAACTCCTTGCTCTCTAGAAGATAGTTGAAAAAAACAATTGTAATTACATCCAATCTAGATTTCCCATAGCATCAAAACTTTGATGGTATCCTTGATAGAGCAAAAAAATAGAATTATTGAAAGCTATTTTGCTAGGAATGTAGTTAGAGGTGATGGTTTTGGATTTGACATGGAGTCTTTTTTCAAACTCCACAATAAGATATCAATAATAGATGTGGCATTCAACAAAAAATGGAGTAAGGATTCAACCACATGACCACATTCAATTATAGCTTTTGTAAGTCACACCTTTATATTTGCATATGAGAGGAAGGGCTTGCAACAACATTACGTGAGTAAAAAATTTGATGGACTTAATCTTCGTGATCTTAGCAATGACTTTGTTCCAACCATGCTAGCTTTTGTCTCCCGTTTGTCATTTAGCTACACAGAGAGAAAAAAACTCTTTGTAAGTACTTATGCAAATCTTGTTGTAAGTGACCCTAGAACCCTTATTCACAATATGATGATTCCAGTAAATGAGCTATTCTCAAAGTGATTCATAAGATAGTTGATAGTACACGGGGAGAGTACATATGAGTCCTCTTATGAAGAGGTTATTGCAAAGTTCAGGTTCGATTTCCTCTTCGAGTCCATTAAAATCTTGTTGCCTCCTCTCTAATTGAATTGGGGTGTAAGTTATGCAAAGATACGGATCACTTCGTGTATATAAGGTCCTTGCTTTCTAGTTTAATAGTTGGTAAGAAGATACATCTTTATCAGATTATCATTCATAACATCAATGAAGCAAAAATCTCATGTTAAATGCTCATTGGACAGTAACCACTTTGAGGTATTGGAACTTTGATGCAACATATCAAGATGAAAACCATTTTTGACTAAAAGATGATACGAAACACTAATCCTTGTTACAACCCTTTTTTCCTTTTAACATAGTCAGATTAACATCATTATGTACCACATTTTTAGTTGTGTTGCAAAGAGAGAAGCATGAATAGCAAAGAGTTGGTGTGTGTTACTTTATAGAATTTAATCTCTTATAGGCCTTCAATTTTGTGAAATCTTTTTGCACTATTCAATTATTGGATGTTTCTTTACCTTTCAGCATACACTTGTAGGACAAAGCTTGTTGTGATTTTTGAGATCACCTTGTTACTTTGTTTTGCAATGTGGTGTAAATTGGACATCCACATAAAGGGATGGTAAAACTGAAGTGCGATGGATCTTGACGTTCCTTCTCATTGCGTTTAGGCTCAAATTTGAAACCAAATCTTTGTAGACTAAAATTTTGGTTTTATTCAACCAAGTTGGAGAGGGAAACTATGTGCCATATTCAATATGTATGCCGAATTACAACCAATATGCATAGTCCAATAGTAGCACACTTGCTCTTAACTACACACATAATGTAAAAGACAAAGTACTCAAGTTCAAGAGCATGTGGCCTAGGAGGTGTGTGCGTGCAAACTGGCTTCTGTGCATGGGGCTTCATTTCATCTACTTACTTACTATGAGGAGCTTGAAACAAGGTTTCATAAAAAAAAACATGGTGTTTGTCACCCACCCTTTTGAACCTTGAAACTTTAGCTTGGGAACATGATGCAACTCCAACTCACCTTTATATGAAGCTTTGGAGTCAAGCTCATAAAGTTAAATTATGTTTCCCGTTCTCTCCCCCTCCATTGTACAATTTTTTTTTATTTTTACTTTTAGCTGGAAGGATAACAAATTCCACTATCATTGTTCTGTACAAATATGAATGTAGTAGTAGCATTTACATCATATAATAACAACATCCTAATTCTATTTTGTGTGTAAATGGAGCCAGTCTGCCAAGCATTAAATGGGTCCCGAATGTCTTCACATGAGGTTAAATGTGTAAACTCCTCCTATGCACTGAAACTTCTTACATTGTAAGTTAAAACAAAAGTTTTGAAATCATACTATGTCAGGAAAATGATTGGGGTTTGTGGTTGGGCACAAGACTTGAAACGTTCACTCATGAAGCAATTGGAATTTGAGCCTTCGCCTTTGATAGCCCGCCGACACTCAACTCTTGTCCAACTCTACTAAGAGACAAATCATGGTTTCATTCATTTATGAGGCATACACTCCATTGGGAGTGTTCATGCAAGCCATGGAAGTATAGGAATGGAATGGAATCTACATCTTTTTTTAAAATATCTTACAAAGAGTGGACTTGTAAAAAAATGACAAGTTCTTAAAATGTAGAAAATCTTTTGCCTATCACTTTCATTTTGTGTAATAAAATAGGTAAATCCTTATAAAGCTTAGGTCACATACGTATCTATCTATTATAATTAAAAGAATAGTGTTCCCGGGCAGCTCACGTTCCCTGGGCAGCGCTCACGCCTCATGCTGCCCGAGACCCTTTTTTAAAAAAAGTTTCCTTCATGTTTTTTTTCGGGCAAAGGTCGCGGTTTCCCCACGGGTAGCCTGACCCTACCCAGAAAAAAAACTCCCCATTTTAAATTTTTTTAATCTTTCGTTTTGCCCAGCCGCCCAAAACCCGGCCCTGCACCCAAAACGCTCGAACCCCCGCAGACTTGCAGGCTCACATCACTAGTATTGAGTTAATGAAATAATTTATTAACATAAACACATGTTAAGCAGCTAGCGGTTGTTATTTATGACATATATACAACTTGGCAATACATTTACTCAGAGCCTGCACCTATCCAATGGCGGTCAACAACTCTACCCATACATCCCCACTACGATGGACACTAACAAAATTTTTTAATATTTTTTGGTCGACTAATTTGAGATGCCATAGACAGCAGCATCAAGACACACACAAAAGACAAGAATTTTAAAAAATTGAAGACTTCCAAAAACACAAGAAATTGCACCAAGAGGCAGAAGATAAGAATTTAAAAAATTCCAAAAATACAAGAAATTGCACCAAGACGACGCAAAAGACAAGAATTTCAAAAAATAGAAGACTTCCAAAAATATAAGAAATTGGAGGGAAATCCCCCAGAGGTTTAGAACATGCTCCATTGGAATTTGGGAGTGTTTGCAAAATAATAACACAAAAATAAGGGGCATGGGCCCTAGGGTACTATGATCTATATCTGCTGGCCTACGACGTTCAACCGACAGGCTAACGTACGGTGCTACCCCGTCTCGTCCCCTTCAATGAGAAAGTGCAGTGTGTCCGTACTGCTGGGACCGGCAACTAAAGATACCCGGCGGCAGGTTTTCTCGGTGACCCACCCGATTGCCGGCCCGTTTCTGTCATTCATCGTTTATTTAATTTTTTTCTCTCGTACTTATTATAGCAGGTTGAAAATGAGTTCAAGCCCAAAATTTCAATTTAAAATAATTAAAAAATTTCCGTAAAACTGAATTTCCTCCGAGTTTCTATAATACCGTATTGAAATTTTCCACGACTTATTTTTCGGATTTTTTTGATCTCAATGGGGATTTTTACATTTTGTTTTTTATTGTATCGCTATCTAGGAATTTGTTTTCTTCTCTTGAATATTTGATTTCCCAATATTTATCTAGATATTCGGGAGACTAAATTATTTTCTTTTTGTTTTCTGGTCTATATTTAATTTTTACTCAATACCAGGCGAATTTTTATTACAAAGAGGTGAGATTATGGCTTTCTGTCAGAAGCCCACCACCGTTGGATTTGATCATGACCATCCAGATATTGCCACATTTCCTATCTGAACCATTGATTGGAGTCCACATGGCAAATTTGACACGTGGCAGAAATCTAAGTGGCTGGTGTTGGACTGTAAAAACAAACCCCCCTCCCCCTTATCTTTTCTCTCACAGATAGCCTATTAGCAATGGCGGCTTTCATGCTTTTTCTGAGCTTGTCGCTTGCTATTGCCTCTTCTGATCGTCTCTTTCCTTGTCTGTTCGATCCTCTCTCATCTCCTGGAGATGGGTTGTGCAGCTGCTTCACTACTGTTCTTCCTCTGTACAGAGATTGATTGCTTTTGGTTGATTTTCCTGTTGGAGCTCTCGTGTTTCCTGTGCCAGCTGCTGCATTGGATAGGGGAGATATGGGCTGGTTAATAGCCAAGAGCAGTGGTTTGACGTGCTCTCTCAATGTGTGTTTAAAGCACACTCTCTGGAGGGACATGACAACCAGCACAAGGTATTATCAATCATCTGGTGTTGGAAAAACTAGTTAAACAAAGAGCTACAGTAGTAGGATGATAGGATTACATGAAGTGGGCTAGCCAAAAGATTGTGTTTTTATTCGAGAGGGGAAGCAATTTAGGAGTGCGAGTGATAAAGATGGATCCTCGTGCCCTGAGAAGTGTCCCCACGGGACGATTTGGGTGTTGTACTAGGCTACTCAGATATGTTGGGCAGACTGATGTTAGCTCAATTGCCCTACATCCACCCACCTTCACCCACTTTTCTCTGTTTCTTCGGCCATTGCTTCCTGGTCTGCATGGTGATGATAGTTTTACTGGAATTAGAACCTGTTTTCTTCCTATATCTTTCTACCTTTTTTTTAAAGTCCTCTCTTTGAAAGAATTTGTGAGTTACTCTGCTGAGAATTCAAGCCTTTGGCAGTACTGAAAAAGTTTAGCAGACTTTGAGACCTTCTGTGGTCGGGGCATCATTGGATTTGCAATTGCACTGTTCTTAGTCCTCTAACACTATTCCTAAAACTTGTTAAGATAAAGAAAAGGTCTGAATTGTTTGCTGCACCAAATTCAAGTCTAGTTGCTCCTTGTTCCCCACACACAATAAAGAATCAATGCCATTCCTCCCGAGGCATAAGAGCCTTTTCTGTGCAATTTATTTACCACTCTATCCTAATAACCAGATTCTACATTCTTTCTTTTGGATTGCTTTTATGATTGTTCCCTGATAGCTGCTCCATTAACTAGACCATGATAAAGTTAGAACAGGCAACTGTTGTATTCTATTTCATTCCATGAAAGCATTCCTGAAACAGTTTTGATCGTCTTAAATAAGCTGGTTGTCTGTGCAGGTCAGGTAGGCAAAGCAGAAAAAATTTCCAAGTATGCTGTGCTGCAGCAAATGATTTTTGGTTACTTTTGGGACTACTGCTTTGCACACCACAATTGTGTATGAGTTCTGATGGTTTGCAGCAGTACATGCATCTTCCACACTATCATGAAAATCAACACATGAGCCGCTCTGCACTTGACATGTCTTTTCCTCCCAGATTAGAGCCATTGAAGATCTTAAGGACTTTTAGAGCCCTTTCCAAAACAACCAAAGAAACCTCTGAGAACTCAGCTGAGGTCTCAGGTATGCTGCACCAAAGTCAACAGCAGAAATTGGAGAGCTCCATTTCGCAGCAAGCGGTTTCAGGCGACATAATTCACAGAGGGGAAATGTCAAATCTTCCAGACAAGGAGCCAGGAAAAGCTTCTTCCACAAGTGAAGGTGACAAAGGAGACCTGGAATTTGAAGACGTCAGCATCTGTAAACGTTTTCCTCCTGGCAAGCTGATCAGAACTGCAGCTACAAGTGGTGGTGCAATTCAGGCAAATATACAAAGTTTGAAAGTCTTATTTTCTCAAGATGCAGCATTTGACACACTTCAAGCTTTTTTACAGCAAAGCCATATGACTGAGACACACTCATTACATCCACCCAATGTAGTCATTGAACCTTCCTTCCTGGAGTGGGGAAAAAGACCTCTATATTCACCTGGGATCATCTCACTTACCATCATAAACACTTGCAGTACTACTTTCCTTAAGGTTTTCCAACTTTATAGCACTTCTGTACAGTTTTATTCCAATAGCTTCCAGGAGAGCATATTAAGTCCAGGTGAAAAACTTGAAATCACTATCACTTACTTGCCTAGAATCTTAGGGGAAGCTGAAGCTATAATAGCTTTGATAACCAGTGCAGGGAGTTTTCTTCTTCATGCTCAAGGTTTTGGAATTGCTTCGCCTTACAATCTGCCGCCACAATTGACAGTAAGCGTGGAGAAGGGCAAAACAGCTAACCAGAATCTGACTTTGTATAATCCTTATGAGAAGGAGCTTGTGGTTAGGGAAATCCAAGCATGGCCAGTAGACCCAGTTTATAGGAATTTTTACTTATGTTGTGGTAGTAGAGTAATGGGAAATACATGTGGAAAGAATGCAAACATGTCTAGGACTAGCTGCTTAGCAGCTCCAGATAGTCCCAACAATAACTGTGATAGCAGATTCTATGAAGCTCAAACCGCTCACATGAGCTATGCACCTCCAATAGAGATCAAAACATCTATCAAGTTGAGACCTTTGGAAACCTGGCAGATAGAAGCACATCAGAGCAGCCAGATTACAGCAATTGAAGTAGTTCTACATAGTAACGAAAGTTGGACGGCAGTATTTTGTATCCGACTGGCTACCGATAATTCAGGGACTGATGATGATATTATAATCCTTCCCATGGACATTCTGTTGCAGCAGCGAGCAATTGAGATCTCCCAGTTTCAATTAGAAAGTCAAGTGCAAGATTTTCAGATGCTAAAAGAAAGTATTCAGGCTTTTCACGCACAAAATACACAAAACGGTACTGTACAGGTAGAAGAGTTGCATAAGGATTTGATTGCTTCCAACAAATCTGTGTCTAGTTGGGAGGATGTAAACACCTGCTTGTCAGGAACTAATGCAACAAGGGACAGCTGTGAGCCTGAAGACGTTGATGGAATAATGCATAAAGAGGTAGACTATGGTGTCTATCAACCATTAGCTGAGCGGGAATTCACAAAACACAGCACGATTACCTCCATTTCAATAGGAGCAGTTTCTTATCAAGCAAAGATGCAGCGACAGTTCTTCAAATGCCCTCAGTTATGTCTTCATTCAGGTCGTTATTTCGAATTTTGTCAAACATATGAGAAGTTGATGCATTCTCACAGTTGCTCCAACGTACCTATCTCCTCAATGAAGGTATGTACTCACGGCAAAAAACAGTGAATCAGTGATTAGTTCTTCATGTAAGAATCTTTACTTGAATTAGATCGTGCAGATTTTTTGATTGAATATGACAAGTTATTATATAATATAAACTAGTTGAAATAGATGTGCGCATCCTTGTGAGAACACCTTGCTTGAGAATTTTGTTATCTTGTATGAGAGCTTCAGTTCATACCCTCTACCTGTACAACTCTTTGAAACGTAAGATTATCTCCGATTGCACGATCACAAAGCGCAATGTAGGAACCAGTGCTTGCTGAATTAGTTAAAGCAGTTGTTATTTATTAGATATCCAAAAAGACGCCATGACTATCAGGTATTTTGAAAGCCCCAGTAATGCACTCCAATCTTGTTCTTTCAGCTAAGCTACAAAACTGCTTTCTACTAATTGCATATAGCCCACGATTAGCGATCCTTTGATTCCTTTGCTCATTGTTGTCTTTTGATCCTTGGGTTGCTTTTTTTGTCATTTTCAACCGTGTATGTTCTTTGCACGAGAACAAGCCCTTTGACTTCTCTAGGACAGATCACATTGTTATTTTTCTATTTGCATTTTTCTTATCTGTTATCCTGAATAAACAGTATATCTATAGCAGTTTCTTATGATGATGTGCAGGATGTGGAAAAGAAAAGAAAATTCCAGGACTATTTTAAAGTAACCATGTTTTGGGAACTGAGCAAATTGAGCTGGGACAGGGGTCTTCCAACACTGATTACCCAGATGGGCATTCCACGTCTTTCAGGAGCATTTTTTCAATTTTCAACTGTCCAAGTTGGAAGGGAGGAAATGCGCTATATCAGAATAAGGAACCCAAATCCCTGGCCTGTATCTTCACAACTGTTGTTATATCCCCGAGCAGAAGCTGTTGATTGCATGTGTGTATATAGAGATGCATTTGATGCATGCGTTTCTGAGCAATCAGATCAGTCGATTGAGTTCACAGGAGACATTTCAGCTGGATCAACCACAAATGAGAAAAAGTTACACAGAAACATATTTTCCATACCTAAGGAATCTGTTTCATATGCTACCTTGGAAGCTCATGGTGAGACCTTTTTAGGTCCAATATTGTTTCGACCCCCTTCATCGTGCATTTGGAGTGGAATTGTCATAATTTCAAACAATGTTTCTGGAATGGAGTGGCTGCCATTGCAGGGTACAGGAGGTTTTGCACATCTTACTCTTTGTCATAATGATGTACCCGTCCAAAGCCTATTCTTGCCTTCCAATGCTTCAAATATTTTAGCGTTGAGATCTAAGGAGAGTCCTGAGAGGGTCGTCAGCAGGCAACAAGCCATCTCGGGAAAAAAATTTCACAGATTTCATGTTCTTATTGCAAATAACACAGGAAACGTCCTCCTTGAGGTTTATTCTATTGAAATAGTATATAGCAGTTACAATGCAAAGGCGTTTGATGTACATGGACCTCAACAATCCTCTCTCAAGCCAGGACAGAGCACTGAGTTATTCATCTACTACCATCTTGAGCCAGTTGCTGCAGCGAATAATGTTTATCTGCATATACTGACTTCAATTGGAAGGTTTGAATTTCTTATGGTAGTGTCCGTGCCAGATAGCCCGCTTTCTTCAGATGTTTTCATGGTACCCTATGCAAAATATGAGACGGTTATTTTTCAGTTCACTGTCTTTGCATCAATTTTGGTGCTCATAATTTTTGCATGGTTGCTTGTCAAAGAGAGATCTCAAAGAGACAGCTCTAAACCCGTTTCTCCAAAAAGTAATGCTCAGATGAGTATGAAGCAGGATACCAATCTAGCTTGTACCCACAGCTCCTCAGACATTCCGTTATCATCGACAAATAAGGCAACTTCTTTTGATCATTCAACAAAAAAAAGTCCTCAGCCTGTATTCCAGTTTAAAATCGCGGAAGACACCCGTGGCAGTGGTTCAAGCAAGCAAAAAGAAAGCTTGCTGAACTCTAGGAGTGTGAAAGGACTAATAGCCGTTGCATCTCCCTTAGCAGTAATTACTGGATCGGCCTTTTCTTCTGTGCAATGCGAACCGAATTTTGTGACTACTCCAAAAATCTCTACCGTTCAAGTAAAAGCAGGGATTGAATCTGCTCCAAGCTTTGTGAGGTCTACCAAGGAGCGTGCATCAACAACAGCTCGACGAGGTGCAGAAAAGCTAAAAAACGCTGGTCCATCAGAAAATCAACAAGCCAGTCTTTTAGCTCAACCACCAAGCAAAGGAGGCAGTGAATTACAAACTAAAGAGATGAGCTCATTGACTCCTAAATCTAGGCATGGTCACAGTAAATCAACTAGTTTGGGCTATAAACCTTCAGAATCACCCCGTTCTAGAGAAAAAGCAACCCAAGAACTAACAATAAACACTCAACCACATTTCTCTGATCCAGGGGCAGATAATAGATCTGAAAAAGACAAAGGGAAAAGAAAAGTTAGATTGTCGAATCTTGGTTTACCAAAACAGGAGGAGAGGTCTAAAAGTCGAAGTGGAAGCTCCTCATCAGCATCTTCACCAACTTCTCCTGCAACACCTGTGACCCCATCAAGATCTGTAAGCCCACTATTCTACTCAGAATCAATTGCTACATCAGCAAGAGAGAGAAGTTCCAGTACCTTTAAGACTTCAAAAGGTGCTCAACCAGGTAGTCGTCTACAATCCCGGCATAATGCAAGCAATTTCAGTCATTCCAGCATCCACAGCCATGGATCAAAAGAGCTCTCCAGCAGATTGGCCTTTAGTCATGAAGTGAGTCTAAAACAGGATCTTGCACAAGCTGAGAAGTGGTGGCCCAGTCTCGCAGATACTGTCATACAAAGTGTTCAGAAAGAGAGGGAACAAGAATTTCACACGGCTGATGAAAATCTACGATCATCGATTAACTGTAAGAAAGTATTAAGCTCTTCAATTGCTCCTACTGAAGCTGACAGGCAAGGGGTCCCACTCTCTTATGCTAGAGACCCACAAATTGTTTCTCAAAAAGATAAAGCTGGGCCATCTCTAACATCATCTGCAACATTTCCTCGGGGTGCCGGCACTGATGGGCAAACAGTTTCTGCTGTTTTAGGTAAAACAATTGGAAACCCATATCAAGTAACATCTTCTCTTGTCAACCCATCTGCAAGAGCTCCTGGATCAAAGCTCTTCAAAGGTCATCAGCAGCACGTACCTGCTGGTATTGTCAAACATGTTCAGCAATGTGAGAAACTGTGCAGTGGATCCTGGGTGGGCTGTGACTTCCAAGATAACTGTAGTTGTTGTGGTAGGGCCTCAGTAGATGGAAGTGAATGCTCTTCCAAATTTGATGGAGAACCGGAACAAGGTTCCAGCAACTTGGAGTATGACATTTGGGGTAATCATTTTGCCAATATATCACGGCATTACCAGCACCAATGCAGATTTACAAGACCAATGAATCGAACCAATGGGACTGTAAATGCATCGAGCTTGTTCTCAGAATCCTTACAACTGATGCTCAGAGAAGATGTCAAGAGTGAGGTTGTCAAGTCAAATTCATTCTCTGAGTATTCTATGTTCACTGGCAACTCTTTCGCAGACATATCGTTCTCTAAGTTATCTCCCAAGATCAACCTGCCCTCGGCAGAGGATGTGACTTTTGCTTCAGTTGAGAATCTTAAACCCCGTTCATATGTTAATTCTCAAAGAAGGAACACTTGGAAAGAGTTATTTTGTTGAGGAGAAGAATTGATGGGAACTCCTGAACTAAATCTCTCATGTGTGTTGACAAAAATGTTTTTTGGCATGCAGACAATTCAATTGTGTAATGTTATTCTGGTTCTGGTGTTAAATCCAAGCAGAGCTTTTTCGGTTGAATTTGATTTGTTTCTTAGAGTTGATCCTTCATATCAAGCTAATTGGTATCGAATAAAAATTTCAAATTGATGTGTTTGAGGGGCTCATTAAAAGTACAACAGGTGAAGAGAAAAAACTATCATCAGAAAGGGACATTGGGGGTAAGTCATTCAAATCTTACTGCCTGGATCAAATCAGCATCTAACACATGACTGATATTAGGTAAAGCAGGTAGTTGCGAAGCAGCTGAATTTGCAACAACATCACATTGTATGATTGAAATTGATTCCGAGCAGTGTACGTACAGTTACTGAAATCTATGGACATAGAAGATAAAATGAGAGACAATGGTGTTGTATTGCAACTTTGAAGTCTAACTGTAAGCTCTACTCTAGTAGAAAAGAAAAAGTTGTCCTTTGTGCCACAGTCCAGAGAAAGAGGATGGTTGCTATGCAGCAAAGAGGATACTAGTGCATGAGCAACAATATCCCAACTCCCCAAAAATGCAGCAGGAGCAGTTGAAGAAGCAAACATTTAACCAACTCCCCTAAAGAGATTGGAAGTGAAATTTATTTTGCAAACTTTTTCTTTCGTGTCGAAAGTGCTTGGGCCAATTAAATGACCAAATACAAAGTATCATCAAATTCTCATAATATTGACATGATTGTAGGGTTGGAACATATTACAAGAAATATTGGGTCTTTGAGCAGAACACTCAAAAAATATGCCGAAAACAACCTGGGTTCATTACCACTTAAGCAGAACACTCTAAAAATATGCCCAAAACAACCTGGGTTTATTCCCACTTGAGCAGTAATTAAGACTATTGCATCCTTAGGAGCGAGAAATTCTGCACTTAGTGAAAAACTTTGGCAAACCAAGAGGATTCCAAGCCACATGTTTGTGCTCATTCAGTCAGTCCAAGAGAACAAGACTGCTTTGAAAAATGTAAGAGTGGCGACACTATTGGTTCCACAATATGCTTGTCATCAACAAATGGAAAGAAACAACCATGTGAAAAAAATTGTCATTGTTGCCCACAATATTTTTTCCACAATATGCTTGTCATCAACAAATGGAAAGAAACAACCATGTGAAAAAAATTGTCATTGTTGCCCACAATGCCTGAAAGTGAGCCAAAGCAAAAAGAGGCTCACCAAGAGGGTCATTTTGTCTAGTTCCCTGATATAGATGCATGACCAAAATACAACGGATATGCTTGGAAATGAAAAAGTTCGAATGGAGGGAATAATTGAGCAAGAAGTCCTTGAGCTTTTGACATCTTCAAAAATGAAATTTCTAGAGATTGAGTCAGATGTGCGATTGAGGGGTGAGTTGGGAGGTCAACTTTGTAGGTAGAGGAGGCTAGCAAGATTAAGAAAGGAGGAGCCTTTTCACTGGATTCTGGATTTTAGCAGGTGCGCGGTGGGGTGGACCACTTTCTCATAACCACCTGTTTAACACAATGGAACTGAATTAAAATGAGGATGAAAATTGTTTCGAAGCTGGAAACATATGGCATGAGCAGCCAAGCTGTATAAAAAACCCGCCCACAACAATTGGATGTATACCACCAATAGGCTTATCTAGAGCAATCAAACGTGATGTTGCAAGAATGGAAGCATTAAAATAAGGAATGTGTCCACAAGCTATGGAAGAGCAAACCTTGAAAAATAGATGAAAACCACTGGTAGAATAATCAAGAGGCAAACAATCTTATAAGTGTTCAAAAACCATTGTTGATGGGCTGTTAGAGGAGAGATGAGGACCGCGTGAAAAAGCTCTTATGAAATTAGACTCCAAAAGCATGAATTTTAGAATTAGGCTTGAAATCTTGAACAAATCAAGGAGGAGTCCATGGCTTGTGGATGAAGTTGATATAATGCTTGAATTGTAGCCGAAGATGGAATAGTAAGAGCCGAGGGAGGAAGGGCGTGAGCTACTCGTGAAGATTCCCCACTGGACTCAACATAAGGCACCACCATAACCACTGACAAAAAGGTGTAGAGATTGCGCCACCGCACTCAAATATAAGTTCAGCAGCAAACGCATGACATTGTAGAAATTTTTTTTCTTGCAAATTCTCCTAATCTTTAGACATATAACGATGTAATTTGTTGTGAGTTTCATGGAGGAAGAGACTAATATTCAAGGAATTGGATGTCAAACAAGTTAAAAGTAAATGCAAGGCCCTTTGAACCATCGAGATGAGTCCAGAGAAGCCCAAATGGGATGCCCCATGCCCCCAAAACATCAAGAGAGTGAACCCAATCCTAAGCTAAGGGAAAGATGATGAATGGAGAGTGTTGAGAGTAAGGCTAATAACTGAAGGCCAGCTCTCTTTACATATAAATGGCCATACCTAGAACACAATATATGGGTACGAGTTGACAAAGAAATTGGCACAGTACAATCGCCAATATTGTTTTGGTTGCAAGTAGAAGGGCGAAGGTGTGGGGAAGGTATGGCCGAACTGACGGAGGAGAATTATTATCAGCATTGCTTGTATAATTATGAGATCCATGATGAGCACAAGAGTACAAGTTACTTACACCATAATAGATATTGATGTTGTAGTAATATTTAATTTCAAGCTATAAAAAAATCAGTTTTGCCAAGAACTACTGGCATTAATCAAAGTAACAGTGATAAATTTCCAGCATTTTTTTTACTGCCTTCGATCCCAAGAACTTTCAAGGATTAGTCATGCATGCCTAACCTTTGCCTTAATCACCGAGTTGCCTAATCCAATTTGATAGTTACAGAGTGTCACATCTACATCTCCATGTCTTCTATGATATCGAGCAATAAAACTATAATATGGGAATTCATAAAATTGAAGGTCGCCTCACTAGACCTTGATTGTATTGTAAATATCTAGAGAAACACATAAACTACCATATGTGAAGATTGACGTTGATGAAGTAAAGAAGATTGGTCAAGTGGTCAATAAGATTTGACACGTTATAAATGCAAGGCCTAGTACTTGGATCTACGAGGTCATATTTTGTCTTTGATTGGCTAGCACATAAAACACCATGTTAACAATCCCTTCTACGTACACAGAATGTTGCATTATTATGAGGCCAATTCTTTTAGAGACTAATCCATCAACCTTTCATGCTTTAAGGGGCTCTCGTTAATTTATTTAAGTTTAATGTCACATTGATGCTAAGGGTGTTTTCACACTTGGTCACCCTATAGATTCCTTATTTCTAAATAAAGTCCTTTTCAATGTTCCATTGGTCCATTGAAAAATAAGGGCCTCCTCCATTTCATACTTGAACCCTTTGCTTATGTAAGGGCTGGTGGGTTTTTTGGACTTGGGGACCTTGCCTGCTTTGAAAGATGGAGGGGGGTTTGTTGCGCATCATCTCACTTGCACCAAGGCCTAATAGTGAGAGGCAACAAGCAAAGGGAAATTGCCACTAGTGTGAAACCACCCTAAGAACAAAAGTACATAGTGGCTAATACACATTGAAACTTAAAGTCAAGGTTGTGCCGTTATGTTTTACCTCTAACTATGACACAAACTTTATAAGGCTTGAGCACATATTCCTTCAACATTAGATGCATGTAAATATAAAAAAGATTGTTGTTTCCACTTGTAGTAAGTATAGAAGATGTCTTTAGTTGAGAGTACCAAATTTTGTTCTACACAGACTACATGCTCAATTTGGCTCATTACATCTAATAAAAGAGGCCAAGACAATGCTATCTTCCGAATTCGACATGACCGATCTGGGCGAAGCTCATTTCTGCCTTGGTATACAAATCCACAGAGACAAAAAACAAAAGTTGGTCTACATTACACAACAAAGGTACATCTACAACATGTTAGTCAAATATAATCTGACTAATCACAAATTAGCTCTCTCACCAATGGAACCAGGTCTCAAATTGTCAAAGGACGAGTGTCCCCAAACAATTCATGAGAAGCAACAGATGCATGAGTATCCTTATCATTCTATTATAGGATCTCTTATGTACACCATGATCTGTACCAGGGCAGACATAGCTTTTGCAGTCAACTCTCTCAGTCAGTTTATGACTAATCCTGGTGTAACACATTGGAAGGCTCTTATCAGAGTCATGAGATATCTTCGAGCTACTATGGACTTTTGCATTTGTTATGGAGCAGTCGGCAACGACAAATTCAATTTACTCAGTGGTTACACAGATGCAAGTTGGGCAGGAGATGTAGACACTCGTAAATCCACTTTCAGATTTACATTCTTCCTTAACAATGGTCCAATTTCCTGGAACAATCGCAAGCAATCTTCAATAACTCTATCTTCCATTGAATCAGAGTATATCGCAGCCTCTCAAGCTACAAAGGAAGCAATTTGATTGAGGAACTTACTCTTAGATATCGGTCTGAATCAATATGCTCCGATGACATTATCTTGTTATAAACAAAGTGCCATTGCTTTATCAACCAACCCTAGATTTCATTCTAGGAGTAAGCACATTCAACTGAAGTATCATTTCATTAGAAGCAAAGTTCTAAACGAAGAGGTCAGATTGCAGTATTGTAGAACGCAAGATGTGACAACAAATATTTTTACCAAAGCATTAAATTTGGAAGCACACAGAAGATTCTGTGTAGAACTAAGTTTGAAGGTCAAGGCATTCAAGGATTCAGATTAAGGATCGGTTTTAATCCTCATCCATTGTTTATCCAATTCTGCAAATTTTCTTGTGTCTTTATACAGTCTGTAGATTTACAAGTGTTTTTACACAGTCTGCAGAAATACATGGAGTTTGACAAGAGTGTCGCATTTTTCACCTGTCAAGAATCTTGTGTAAAGAATGCAGAGTTGCATTTTTCGCATTTTTCAAAGTGCCTCCAATGTTAAGGAAATGACTCTAGCAAAGTGTGAAGCGACCCTAAATGACATTTAAGGACACTATCGGGTTTTTTGCAAAAAATTGACACTGTCGTCTTTTTGCGACACTGTCGCCTGTGGCAATTTTAGTTCATTTATGCAGAGTGACGGTTTTAGTTCATTTACACAAACAGACTGTTTATGACCAATTGTCATCGCTTATCAACAATCAATTTTTGAGAAGGAACTGGATGAATGCCAGTGGACACCAGCCAACTGGCAATCGCATTTGATGACCTAATTGCATAGTATATATAGTTGTTCATATTCATATAGTTTTACGAAGTTTAGCAAGCATTTGAATAGTTCTCTCTCTCTCTCTCTCTCTCTCTCTCTCTCTCTCTCTCTCTCTCTCTCTCTCTCTCTCTCTCTCTCTCTCTCTCTCTCTCTCTCTCTCTCTCTCTCTCTCTCTCTCTCTCTCTCTCTCTCTCTCTCTCTCTCTCTCCCCCAAGCCTGTGAGCTTGAACACTCCTGAGCATTCTAGATCACTTCTTAGAGTTGTTTAGAGATTGCTATTGCGCTTACTGCTTATCAACATTGCGCTTAATTCAGACTTTCATTTTAGCCGTTCAGAAATAGCTTAGAGTATGCGGCTTTGATCCACAACTTATTGTACTCATTCACTTCTGTTTCGTTTTCATAATGAATCAATACTATCTTTTATTGCGTTCAGGTTCGTATCAGAATGTTTGCATTTTTGTAGTTCTTTGCAACTAATTATTTGTCTGGAGTTCTTCGCGACTAATTATTTGTCTAGTGATTCACGACAAATTATTTGTCTGATAATTCAATGCATTATTGTTTGGCTACGTAATCACTATGGTACTGATGATTTCAAAGCTAGTTACTATAAGATCAAACATGATTTCTATCACTATTGTTTTGTTCAAAATTGATAGGCATAGTCATGCATGAAGAAAGAAAAAGATAGCCTATTCTGCTGCGCACGATAAGTTTTCTTTCTTGTCATACGAATTTTTTTTATTCGAGTTCGTTTCTTTTCGAGTTCAACGTATCTTTCGCATACCTCTTTTCGACAGTCTTCACACGTGTGAATGTACCTTTTGTGAGTGATTTCAGCTAGTCTAGTCAAATTTGCTACATTTGATATTTTGCAATTTTGTGTATAGAATGGTCATTAAATGCTATTTTTAAATCCACATGTGTGAAATACAGTGGCTTATTATTTTTGTATGGACAACAACTTTATTTTATGTTTTGGTTGATGTTGATCAAGATCTATTAGAAAGTTGCATCTCATTCATGTTGGAGAAAGAGGGTGTTTCGTTTGTGAGAAACGAAAAATAGCTCTAAAGAAAGACGAACACGAACGAGAAACAAAACTTGAACAAGAAACGGAACTCAAACGAAAAGTGTTCGTGCGCAGCAGATTGAGCTATATGACTCTTTCCCTAGGCATGACTACGCTTATCAGAACGAACATAACGTTAGTGATAAAAATCACGGTCGCTCTGATTACGTAGCCAAACATTGATTCATAAAGCACCAGAAGAATTATTTGTCGGCGAAGAGCTAGACTGAGCTCGAATGATAATCAGTCGCGAATGATTTGCGAAAGACAAGACTAAAGATTAGTCGTGCTAAAATAGATTACCAAATTGAGCAACTAGAAAGTTAGACAGAAAGAAGAATAAGTGTAGCAATATTGACACAGATGCGGCGAAACCACGTGCTCTACGAAGCTAATTCAATCTGTAAAGGAATGAAATCTTATTACTGACAATAAAGAATCAATGCACAAGACATCTACTTCATCTATTTCTGATAAGCTTCTAATGCTAAATTTACACACACTTGATCTTCAATCTCTTAATCAACGATCAATCAGTCAATCTGAATACACAAATGGTATTCAATATATATACATATTGTTATAGGTGTGCAGATGAAGAAAGTACAGAGTGTGTGTGCTGTCTGTAGGAGATCATGGGTGGCTGTAGTTGTTGTCAAGTCTATTAGCACAGTTGCATGGGGAGAGCGTGAAAAGAGTGAAACGTCAACCTTTGCTGAAGTGAACGTTGGTGAAGATGTGAAAAATACGTCACTTTGATGAATTTCCTTAGGATTTGATTTACAGGGTGCCTTTGTTTTCTGGGGCACCTTTGGCATTTTGTAAGATGGTGTCGCCTTTTTCGCTTGTCACCAAAACACATGTAAAAACACAGTGTCGCGATTCTTTCGCCTTTTCTTTGCCTGTGAGAAATTTACATGTAAATATGCAGACTGCACGACAACGTGAGTAAAAATGTAGCATGAATGGAGGCTAATTAAAATGGGATTGAGGAGAGTAGAGGAAACAAATCCAACACCCCCCCCTTAATTTGGATCTGTGAATGCCTTGATCTTCAAACTAAGCAATGCACAAAATTTGTTGTGTGCATTAACACTGAGTGCTTTTGTGAATATGTCTGCAACCATGTCCTGCGTTCTGCAGTACGTTAAGCTTGTCTCCTTGTTGAGAACCTTGCCCCTGATGTAGTAATGTCTTATTTCAATGCGCTTACTCCTAGAGTGAGATCTAGGGTTGGCTGATAAGGCAATAGCACTCTGATTATCACAGAACAACATAGTAGGGCTGTACTGATTCAGATTAATGTCTAACAATAAATTTCTCAACCAAAATGCTTCCTTAATAAATTGAGAAACAACAATGTATTCTGTTTTTATAGAGAAAAGTGCGATAGAGGTTTGCTTACAACTGTTCCATGAGATAGGACCGCCATTGAAGAAGAATGTAAAGCCAGATGTAGATTTATGATTGTCTACATCTCCTCCCCAGGTTGCATCAGAATAACCATTGAGCTGATGAAGATTGTCGTTGCTGACATCTCCATAGCAGATGCACTGATCCATGGTAGCTCGAATATATCTCATGACTCTTATGAGAGCCTTCCAATGGGTAATGCCAGGAATAGCCATATATTGGTTGAGTGAGCTTATTGCAAAGGAAATATATGGTCTTGTACAGACCATTGCGTACATGAGAGATCCAAGTATCGATCGATAAGGATACTCTCTCATCTGCTCCTCTTTATGCGCACTTGGCTTGATCTTCTGGGAAGATTCGACTAACAAACCACTCCTGGGATTTGTTGCTGGTTAGCAGCAACATCTTCGTCTGATTTGTTGTCACAAAGTGGGTCGACAATAGACACGCCTGAGCCAGAGGCTCGGACGGTCGCGTTAATGGCAGGTGATGAAGGTTCACCTAGAGCAATATCCTTGCCTTTGAGGTCAACGAACCGATCCTCGATAAAGACTATATCCCAACTATATTTGCTGGGTATTAGGATCATACAACTTGTAAGTATTATCAGATGAAGTATATCCGATCAGGATGGTCTTGAGACCTTGGAAGTCCAATATCTTCCTCGTGTCTTTTGGGATCTACGTGTAGACAATACACCCAAAGACTCTTAGGTTCTTCAAAGAAGGCCTAGAGCCTGTCCACACCTCGTGGGGTGTCTTGCCTGAGAGGGCCTTGGTTGAACATCTGTTTTGGACGTAAGCTGTAGTGGAGACAACTTCAGCCCAGAATCTTTTAGGCAACGATGCATGTGCTAGCATACATTTGGTAGATTCAACCAGGGTACGGTTCTTCCTCTTGGCTAAGCCATTAGACTGAGGACTGTAAGGAGTGATGAATTGTTGCTCAATGCCTTGGCTTTGGCAGTACTCCTTAAACTCGATAGAGATATATCTCCACCGTTGTATGACCTTAGAGTCTTGATCGTCCGTCCAGTCTCCTTTTTTGCATGCTCCCTAAAGATTTTGAAACAGCTGAAGGCTTCTGATTTCTTCTTTATAAAATACACCAAAGTCCTCTTGGAAAATTCATCAATAAACGCTATAAAATACTTGGCATCCTTCAGCGAAGGATTTTTCATCGGACCACAAATGTTTGAATGTACAACATCTAGCAATTCTCTAGCAACTAGAGGATTGATATAAATGGTTTTCTAGTCTGTTTACCAACTAGATAGTCTTGATATACATGTAAATTGACTTTTTTGCGAGGATAGTTGAGATCAAGAACAATAGATTGTCTAGACATTTGTTGTAAAGCAGCATGATTCAAATGACCAAGTCTATAATGCCAAAATAAACTTTTATTTGAATGAATAGAAGTACTGAGAGCCTGACTAGAGGCAAAAAAGCAATGACTTAATTTATACAAATATCCATGTCTCTTTCCGAGTGCTAGGATCTTGCATGTCCTATCAACTAGTTTACATTGATCACATTCGAATTCTACTCTATGTCCTAGATCTGTGATCCTGCTTACAGAGAGCAGATTCGTAGATAAATTTGGTACATACAGGACTTTAGAGAGTAGCTTAGACTGATCATTTTCAAAGCTTAATCTTACAGTGCCTCCACCTTTAATAGCTTGTGTGCTATTGTTGCCAAGGTGAACAAATTTTTGGGTACTGTAAGGTGTATAGGGCTCGAAACAGCCAATGAGGCTAGTCATGTGCTGAGTGGCTCCGGAATCTAGGAACCAAGAACTGTCGCCGGATGCTCCTTGATAGCTGATCATGAAGGCATCATGATTCGCTTCTTGAATAGGTTGTGGAGCTTCTACAGTTGCATTTGCCACTTGATTCGATTGCCCCTTGTTGTTATTCTTCACTTGCTGTATCTGGCAGTCTTGAATTTTGTGGTTGTTTCGCTTGTAGTATCTGCAAAATAGCTTCTTCTTTGTCTGCGGATTCAACAATTCTTTATGTTATACTGGTTTCTGGTCTAGCTTTGATTGCTTCAGGCCTTTCTTCTTCTTCTACTTAGTTGTGCTCTTGTTGGTGTATAAGGTGTGAGAATCAGCTGAGGAACTTGAGGCTTCGTTCCTCCTCGTGTCTTCCTGCAACAACATAGTAATGACTCTCGAAAGAGTCAATTCTGGATGAGTTATAATGATAATCACCCAGCTATCGTATGAGCTTGGCAAGCTTGTAAGCAGTTGCATTACTGCGTCTTGATTGTCTATGACAGATCCGACAATTGCCATTTGCCTTAGCAGGTTCTTGAATTGATTGATGTGATTTTGCAGAGAATCACCATTCGCCATATTGAGGGAGTAGAATTTCTTCCTGAGATGTAGCTTGGAAGCTATGTCTCGCACTTCGTATAGTGTGCTCAAGATGTCCTAGACTTCTTTTGATGTCTGGGCCTCGGATACATGGCCGATATGAGTATCCGTGATGTTGAGGATGATTAGCGCGAAAGCTTTTCCATCCTTCAGCTTCCATCTGGCGATTGCTACATCATCTGCTTCGGGTTTCCCTTCTGCACCTATAACAACGTCATACAATTTTTTAGCCATTACTACAGTTTTCATCTTAAATTTTCACAGATGGTAATTGGCTCCATCAAGCTTGTCCATGATAGGACTGGCTTTCCCTTGGAAATCCATGTGAAAGAATTACTCTAAGTGATAGGAAAATCTATCAGTGACTTAAGTATGAAAATCTGATACAGAATTACAGAACAAGAATACAATTACTCTATCGGCTAGTAGAGTCTTGTACTGTGGAAGCTTATCAGGCTATGAAAATAGCTCTGATACCATGTTGGAGAAAGAGGGTGTGTTGTGTGTGAGAAATGAAAAATAGCTCTAAAAGAAAGACGAACACGAACGAGAAACGAAACTTGAATAAGAAACAAAACTCGAACAAAAAGTGTTTGTGCACAGCGAAATGAGCTATATGACTCTTTCCCTAAGCATGACTACGCCTATAAGAACGAACAAAAAATTAGTGATGGAAATCATGGTCGCTCTGATTATGTAACCAAACATTGATTAATAAAGCACCAAAAGAATTATTTGTCGTAAATGATTCACGAAGAGCTAGACTGAGCTCGACTGATAATCAGTCGTGAATGATTCACGAAAGACAAGACTAAATATTAGTCGTGCTAAAACAGATTACCAAATTGAGCAACTAGAAAGTCAGATATAAAGAAGAATAAGCGTAGCAATTTTGACACAGTACTGAATGCAAAACAGAGAGCTGTTATCAGATTAAGTATATCAAATATACATGTCAATAGAGCACAAGACAATAGCGGGCGAAACCACGTGCTCTACGAAGCTAATTCAATTTGTAAAGGAATGAAACCTTATTACTGACAATAAAAAATCAACGCACTAGGCATCTACTTTGTCTATCTCTGATAAGCTTCTAATGCTAAATTTACACACACTTGATTTTCAATCTCTTAATCAACGATCAATCAGTCAATCTGAATACACAAATGGTATTCAGTATATATACATATTGTTATAGGTGTGCAGATGAAGAAAGTCCAGAGTGGATGTGTTGTTTGTAGGAGATCGTGGGTGGCTGCAGTTGTTGTCAAGTCTGTTAGCGCAGTTGCATGGGGAGAGCGTGAAAAGGGTGCAATGTCAGCCTTTGATGAATTGAACGTTGGTGAAGATGTGAAAAATGCGTCACTCTGATGAATTTCCTTAGGATTTGATTTACAGGGTGCCTTTGTTTTCTGGGGCACCTTTGGCATTTTGTAAGACGGTGTCACCTTTTTTGCCTGTCACCAAAACACGTGTAAAAACACAGTGTCACGATTCTTTCGTCTTTCCTTCGCCTGTGAGAATTTACATGTAAATATGCAGACTGCGCAACAATGTGAGTAAAAATGCAGCATGAACGGAGGCAGATTAAATGGGATTTACAAGAGTAGAGGAAACAAATCCAACAATTCATAGTGTAGATGTTGGTTTTTCTACATTGGCAAGATTGGTGATTTGTTGTCTTTCTAATCCAAGATCATCTTATGGATTTGGATCTTAATTGATCTGAAATCTTTCACATGGTATCAGAGCTTGTGTTTCAGGTTATGAAGGAAACATTCACATCTATCAATGATTTGGAGAAGATATCAATGCTAGAGCATGCTAGATTGAATTGTACACCAAAATCGAGTTTCTTGCATATGTAGATTGGATCTTTTGTAGATCCAAACTCAAAGTAGGTTTATATTCTTGATTTCACACCATACTTACTAGATTTGGCTAATTTTTAGAGCATCGAAAGAACCTAAGTTGTTAGCAACTGTGCTAATACAAAGAAATAAAACTCCACGGCATGTGTTTTGTAAGTCCACGTATGAGTATCTGTCAATAAACTTCAACCATGGCATGTGTTTTGTAAGTCCATGAGTAGAAGCTTAAAATAATAATAAACTTAGACTTAGAACTTAAACTTAGGAACCTTAAAATATTTGTCTTAAGTTTTCCTAAGTTAGAAACTTTGAAGTTCTAAATCCTAAGTTAGAAGTTCTAGAATGGCTAGAAATAAATTAGTCCCATAAGTTAGTGGATACTTATGGAAGACCTTCCTTGCCATATAAGGAGAGGTATTTGCCATGTAAATAACATTTTTGAGATGAAGCAATCAAACACTCTATTTGTAGTAGCCAAAAGATGGTGATCAAGCAAAGGCATGGAAGATCAAAGATCAGAAGTCCTTAGCATGCATCAAACTCAATCTGGCTGATTCCCAAATATCCCATGTTACCACATGCAAAACCTCTAAGGATGCATTAGATTTGTTATCAAATCTCTATGAGACACATGATATAACCACTACATTACATCTGAGAAGGAAGTTTTTTACTCTTAGCATGTCTGATTCTACTGCCATCACTTCTCACATCAACAACTTGAATTCTTTATTGGATCAGTTATCAGCTGTAGGTTCTATTCAAGATGATGATGCCATCATGACCTTGCTTTCTTCTCTTCCAAATTCATATGAGCACTTTGTGGTGATGATCTCTACACAACCCGACCTCACTCTTCAAGAGGTGATTGGTCACCTACTTCAAGAAGAAATTGGATCAGTTATCAGCTGTAGGATGTTCTATTCAAGATGATGATGCCGTCATGACCTTGCTTTCTTCTCTTCCAAAGTCATATGAGCACTTTGTGGTGATAATTTCCACACAACCCGACCTCACTCTTCAAAAGGTGATTGGTCACCTACTTCAAGAAGAAATGCGGAGAAAGACTAGCAACTTGTCTATCAAAGACAAATCCATGGCTCTATAAACCAAAAAGAAAGACTACTCCAAGGGCAAGAATCAAGTGCAACAACAACAGCAGAGGCCTCATACTCAAGGTGAGAATAGTGGATCACAAAAGAAGCTTTTCTGCAGATATTGCAAGAGAGCCAATCACGACATCAAGGAGTGTCGTATCCGGATCTACAACGAGGCGAAGAAGCAACAACAGCAGCAGCCAGACTCCTCAAATTCAAGGAAAAGATACACATTTGTTAATGGCTTACAGCAACAGCAACGAAGACTGTGATAGCTGGTACCTGGATAGTGGCACTCCCCAACACATGACCTCTCGCAAGGAATGGTTTACCGAGTATGCAGCTTACAACAAAGATTAATTCATCTACCTCGGATATTCAAGCACCATACATGTTAAAGTCAAAGGGACAATCAAGATCACATTCAACAATGATCTATCTATTTGTGTTCCCAACGTCCTGCACATTCTTCAGCTATCAAAGAACCTATTATCAGTCTCTAAGATAATTGATGAGGGCTACATTGTTACTTTCTCATCTGAACAATGTACAATATTCGAGGAAGATACTACTCTGACTACATGCACTAGAAACGAAAATCTTTACGTACTCTCTAATTCAGTTGCATTAGCTAGCATCTCTCATGAAAATGTAAACGATAGTGCTATTCTGTGGCATAGTCGATTTGGACACGTGAATACAAGATCACTTTCCTATATGTGTTGTAATAACTTAGTTGATGGATTGTATTTCTCTTCTTCATTAGATAGGAAATCTTTCTTTTGTGAATCATGCGTCTTATGTATGAAAATTAGCCAATTAGAATGGGTCCAAACTCAACCTCATCCATTTATCTACTTGGCAAAAGTAGTACAAACACTATTTAGGCCTTTATTGACAAATTTGATCCTATCTCTAAGTTGAAATTTCATGTTGGCCTCCAAAAATGCCAAATAACCAACAAACTAGTTGACAATTTTTCACAACTCACCCTCCATACTCCATGTAATAGGGCTTAGCCCATTCATTTTCATTATTTGAATAGAGAGAGTATTCCTTTCATTGCTCTTTTCATTTGTTGCTTTGTGGAGGGACAGTAGGAGAGGAGGAGGCTATTGCTTCATGAGAAAGTTATATTGTAATCTTTCTTATGTAATGTGTATGGGCACATGAATAAGGGTTGTTGGCATCTTTTTGATAGAGCTCTTGTGAAATGTTGAATAGAATCGTAAAGTCTTGGTGATGTAATGAAGCTATAGTGTGATATTGTCGCTCATTGCATTTTGTAGCCTTCAACTAGAATCAAGCTTGGTGCTTATGCTTCTTGTTGAAAATTTTTCACACATGACAGTCTCATAGTGGTAGTGAGATTTCATTACCATGTCGCTCATGTGGTCCACTTGTGTGCAAGTCGGATTAGAAACAAGCCAGATGGCAAAGTGTGTGGTAGACTCTTTATGTGAGCATTGTGTTTGCATGATACATTTTGTCAAACTTGAACTTGAGCGTGTATGTCAAGTAATTTGTTGGTATGCTTGAGTGCATTCTATAGAAACATACAATGATTTTAGAACATGACTAAAACTAATAAAACATGCATTCAATTGTGTAGCTATATATTTGAATAGTAAAATCACTTGATTTCAGCTCGTCATAAATTTTTTTATTATGTGCATCCAATGATCACACCCCATAGAAATTCTCTTTGGAAACACTTAATGATTCTCCTAAATGACATAAGAGTCTATAAAGAGCCTAGATTTACTATATGTCAAATAGCATTGAGCTTAAGTCCCTTAAAAAACTCCACCAAGTAGGATTTATATATTGAAATTTGTCTCACATTTGCTTTGTGATCCATTAAGTCATGTGCAAATTAGTGACCTTGACGATTTTATATTGGTTTGCTCATAGATCTAATAGTGAATATTTTGCAATGTGTGCCACTTCATTATAGGTGGCATCAACTCCACAAATTCCCAATATCAAGATTATCATAAAGATGACTATAAGGTTCACAAGGTTAGGTGCTCTTCTTTATTCACATGCTATTATTAATCTTCTTCTCAATGTCACATTCTCCATGAGAATTATATTTTTCAAAATATCAACAAGAACAATTTTCTACAATGACCATGGTTCTTCAACTCCAAAGAACGGTTTGGTGAAATATTTTGTCAACTCAACATCCGTGACCTCATATATTCTTGTAGTCTTTCAATTGCGATATCATAGGGTGTTCAAGATAGAAGTTGCGTAAACTCATGTTGTAACTTTTCTAAATCATAATTGAATTGTGATACCAATCAATCATCTCTTTATTTCAATGACCAATTACATTGGCCATCACCTCTTTTGGAACCCATTAATCATCCTTGTAACTACAAATGATTATCCACTTCAATTAGTGAAATATTTTACTACTTGAGGGTTTGGAACGCTTGCAAGAATATGTGATTCTACATACCACCAAGAGGCAAGCATGCAAGAAGTTTAATAGTTTGAAATGTGTGAAAGACATCAATATTTGTGGGACAAAGACACTAAGGTTAAATTTTATCATTTTCACTAGTCATTCATTGTACTCCAAAAGCTAGCAAATTTCATCGTCCACCCATACATGAAGTTTTTCACAAGGGAATAGTAAAAGCATGTCGCGCCATTCATTCATTCATTGCATCCATAAGGATGATGGGCTTGGTGCTCAATCATCAAGAAAATTGATGTCATATGACTTTATCTACACCACATCATCAAGGCTACTGACAATTTTCCTAATCTTACTATCATCTATTTGTGTAAAATCATGAGCAATAACCATCAAAGTTTGAGTACACCTTGCATTGTCATGCATGTTCTTCTTTCATCTATATAAGATTCAACAACTTTTTATATAGAAAACAATGCGAAAGACCAAACATAACATAGAAAAGTTTCAAATACTAAAATCATATAAAGATGCTACTCAAAAATTTTAAATAGTAAGACGTTTTTAAGAAAATAAATGCATTCTCAAAATATGTCTTCACTCAATGATGATTCAACGCTAAAAGATAGAATTTAATATATTGCTAGTATGGTAAAGCACCATGAAAGTTTTCATACAACTAGTAGATGGCATTGACCCAACAATGTGCCAAAGAGCATACTATTTTTTGACTTGGGTAAAATTCTAGTAGGAGTGCATTATAAACTGTAGAACAAGTTGGGAAGAGTGTTGTTGACTTAAATCATTGATTAATGCACTAAAATATGGTGCAATGAGTTTTTAATGATGAATTGTAGTTGGCAAGCACACAAAAGAAAGAAAGAAAGAATTTGCACACACCCATATTATTAAACAATCAATAAGAAACTTGGGCATAGTCCAAAATTTTTAGACTAAATGTGTAGTCATGAAATGGTTGTAGGCTGTAGCTATCATTGTTTATTTTTTCAGTAAAAGCATCGTTATCTTTTCTGTTGCAACTAGTCAAAGGACTCTTAATATGAGAAAGATGTGCAGTACTACAGAATCCCACAGGGTAAAGAGTGGGCCCACAGCCTTAAGTCGAGTGGACCTGAACCAATAAATTTTTATAACAAGTACAGGTGACAAATACCCTATAGCTATTGTTGCAAGATTTCAAGTTCAAGCTCAAGGTTTGTGGGCATATGCATGTTGTTATAAGCCTCTATGAAAAGCCGAGTAAGTGAATGGATAGTTTGGCACATTCGTTGTTTAATGCTCCGAATTGTGCATGTGCATCACACATCTCAAGCTGTTGCCCTCGATCAGAAGCTTCAATGCTTCATTGATCTCAGAAAATGGAAGTGTGTGAGTGATCATCTCATCAATCTGTAACTCCTGCACATCAACAATGCATATGCTCTCCAAAATTAATTCACTACCAACATGGATTTCATATAATCAGCAGCCTGCCTTGTAGTTACATGGAAAGAAGATAATAAAATATGAGAATGAGTGCTATATCTATCTAGATCTTACCTTTTTCATGTATTTGTCAACCAGTTCAGGCAGCTGGGATCTACCTTTAATGCCACCAAACACTGTTCCTGTCCATATACGTCCCTCGAGAAGCTCCACGGGGGTCAACTGTAGCAACTTTCTGCTGGATGTGTCAACTCCAACAACTACTGATACACCCCATCCCTGCATTTTTTTGAAGTTTTGTTGGAAGATGAGCTTCGATGCATTAGTATGTCTAAGAATCACACAATTTGCTATGATGCAGTTTCCCAAAACCATGTTGATAGTACAGAAGTGCAAATTAAGACATGGATTGAAAAATAGGCACATAGTTTACTTGCCTTGTGACAGCTATCATAAGCAGTCCTCATAACATCAACATTTCCTACACATTCAAAACTGTAATCTACACCACCGCCTGTCTTTTGCTGTATCACCTGCAGCTCAACTTGTTAGAATTTCAAATTATAAACCTTTTGTGTGTGTAAGTGTGGATCTTTTGTAACAGCATTCAATTTTTAGAAGTTTGTCAAGAGTACTAGAATCTCAGCAATGCGTTTAACTCTTGAGACGACCTGATGAATTGGTTGGTCGTACTCGAGAGGATTTAAACATTCGGTGATACCCCAGAGTTTGCCTACACCCGACAATAGATCCAGCAGTGAAGAGCCTAAAAAAGAAGTAAAATCACAAGGAATAAAACAGCACGAAAATCAAAGCAAGTTGTAAGTTGGTGACCTTTGTTGAATTTTCTGGGATTGATATCTACCCCAATTACTTTTGAAGCGCCTGCGATTCTAGCACCCTCTGCAACCTGTCATGACAAGCTCAAAACAGGCAATACTTAAATTGAAATTCCAGATTAGAAATAATCATTCCAGCCGAATTTGAGGTGAGAATCAGCTTCACTTACAGCAAGGCCTACTGCGCCCAAACCAAAGATGGCGACGGTGGATCCCGCTTCGACTTTTGCTGTCTTAAGAACGGCTCCAACGCCTGCACATTGCAGGTATGTTCTTTTCGCTCAGACCTACAACACAAGTCACCTTTATCAAGCGCTTCTGAAATTATAGGCGCACTTATATCATGTTGATTCCTATTCACAAGGGTCATCTTCACTTTTGACTTTAAATTTTAATTGTCTTACGGAACTTTTTCAATGAAATATTGAATGACGTTATTTCCATCCTCCTGTAGGAAATATGGATGTGTGCAAAGCAGATGACGGCCTATATGTAAGTTTTGTCTGTTTTTAGCCTGTAAAACATTGTTTCTAGTGAAATCTATCCGGAAACATTCATACTGATTAGTCATGTTAGCCAACAGTCAGTTCAAGTGGGTAATTTGTCAATATTTAATTTGCCACGAATAGCTGCAAATTTGTGTGTACCTGTGGTGATACCACAGCCCAGAAGACATATCTTATTCAAAGGAGCAGCGGGATCCACCTTCACCACTTGTGCGCGATGGATGACGGTGTACTCGCTGAAAGTCGAGGTGCCGAAGAAGTGGAAGATGGGTTGCCCTCTGATTGAGAATCTAGTCTTCCTGTCAGTCTTCATCAGCCCGTCTCCAGGATTCAACGTGAACTCCTCGCAAAGATTGGTCTTGGAAGATTTGCAGCTGGTGCAATCCCCACATTCCCCTTGGAAGATGGGGATGACATGATCCCCCACTTGAAGGTCTATCACGCCCTCCCCCACACTCTCTACAATCCTGCAGCGAAGACAAGGATGATCGGGTCAAGGCCTGTACTGCTTTAATCATTAAGGCGTACAAGGATACGATCAAGGCCTGAATATTGCAAGTCAGTACTTGGGTTGCACGTAAATCAGACAAACCCAATTGTATTAGATTGAAAAGCTGGCGATGATAGTACTTGCCCAGATGCTTCGTGGCCAAAGATGCGTGGGAACACATCTGCCAGTTCCTGAACAATTGAGACAGAGAAAGAGAGTGAGTGACTTGAGAAGGCTTTGAACTCTGGCTGATCCCCATCATGCTGACAAAGCAGATCATTGCGTGCTTCATGGTGTATTTTGCAGCTGCAGATATAACCCAAAAAACCCAAATCGTATTTCTTGTAACTGCATTTTGTCTCACTAGCATCAATATGCACGATATATACACCATACATCCACGATGGCTCCAAGGTATCGGTGCTAATTATTGAGAACCAGGAAGCATAACTCTTCCTATTATGGGGGAAAAAAAAACGTCCATTTTTGTTGAAAGAATCAGAAGAAGATTGAAGGGTCTACCTGGATCTGCCAGATACTGACATCTGTGTGGCAAACTGATGTGTGGGTAATTTTAATGCGGACTTCGGATGCCAAGGGAGGTGCCACTTGAATTTCCTCAATCACAAACGCCTGCTTGGGCGCCCATGCAACAGCAGCTACAAAGAACAACACCACATGATCACTGCTCTCGCATTCTGCTAAATAATTTCGACCCAAAGTTCAACAACCCAAAGCTATCAACCGATCAACAACAAAACAAGCTGTATTTACTAATCGATCAAAAGCACACCTTTGCAATTAATGACCTGACCCTTTGTAGATCCCATTCTGTTCACAAAAGGAAACTCACTGGCAAACGTAAAACTACTGCAACAAGAAAACTGTTGAACTATCAGATGCAGCTGTGAAGCCTGTGATCTCCTTCAAACATCTGCAAGGTAACAACTTTTCAATCATAAATTATATAGCCCTGCAACGATTTTCCAAGGAATGCTCGAGCCTGGGAATCGGGATGCGTCAATATAAGCAAAAAAGGAAATAAACCCTGATTTGCATTTATTGCTGGTTATCAACTTCCACAGAAAATCTCTGGGTTATGGCCTACACTTAAGAAGTGTCAAATTGCTAACCAGTGTAATATGTGAGCTCACATCCACCACAATAGTGAAGCAAATTTTAATTTACAGTGTAATATTCGAGCTCATCCAGCACAAATGTGAAGCAAATTTGAGTTTATATAGGAACATTGAAGCTTAGATCATCATGCCTACTGATTACTAGAGCCTCAGCTCAGGTACTTACCCCATAGCCAGCATTAAGAGGTGTCAGTAGAACGTGTTCCTGGAATCTGTACTGAAATGTTGATAAAACGAGACTCGAGAGAGCTCTCTCACCTCTTGGCTTCTCTTTTTGCTTGCCTTCTGCAGCGGATGCGGATGCGGATGCGCATCCCCAGGAGAGTCATGTGAACCGGTAGTCGTTGCCTGCTGGAAGTCTATGGCAGTTGGCCACCCATTGAAAAGGAAGGATGGACGGACCTGAAAAGCTAAAGTGCATCTTGGCCCTTGGACAAAGGACTTCTCTTTTTCAAAATAGACTTTCTTGGATCGTAGTGTACCATAGAGCTTGTCCCCGTGGAACTAAGATTCCAATTGTGACTTAGTTAGGTACTCCAATAATCAATTAGTAGTGGATTCCAAGGGTGAGTGCAAGGGCTCTCTCAAGCCACTACTCACCAACGGAACTTATTGAAGGTTCCGTGAGGACATAAGTCCTGAACAGATGGAGGGAAAAAGTAGCCTTCTCTTGTCCATGGGAATGAGCTCTAGCCTCTAAGCATTCTAGAGTTTGGACTCAGCACTAAGCACTCATCACTCAACCCTCCCACTATCTAGAAACCTCGCTAAAGTTTCCCTTTAGTATCTTGCATATTTTGACAGATGCCAGTTTTTGAGAAAAGTTGTCGACTTCGTTTTTGAGCTATGCAGGTCTTTCGGAATACCCTAGGGGCCATCAGCGAAGGTACATACTACAAGTAGGTCTTTACTTTGATCTGATGCTCTAAAAATTTACTTTTCATAACAAGAATGTCCTTTTTTAACAACCCTATAAAAATTGTTGAGTTTATTTTGAAATCTTAAGATGTTAGCTATTCCCTCTTTGTCACAATTATTGAGAGAGAGAGAGAGAGAGAGAGAGAGAGAGAGAGAGAGAGAGAGAGAGAGAGAGAGAGAGAGAGAGAGAGAGATAGAGAGAGAGAGAGAATGTGTATTCCCCAAATGGGAGAGAGGTTATTTTGAGCCAGTTCCTGGTTGTGCAGCCAGGAACAGGGTGTCTCAGCCATGGCTGTACATAAAAGCAGTTCCTGGCTATACAAAAAGTAGTTCTTGGTTGTGCAGCCACATCCAGGAACTTACACACAAATTTGCCTCGTGGGCAAAAGCCAATTTTCGGCATCAGTTCATGGCTGCACAGCTAGGTACTGGCTTGTTCATGTGGGCATGATAAAAGAGGAGTGTGATGAAAAAAACACTATCCTTGTATTTTGATTGGTCTCGTCTACATGTTCGGCTTTTGACAACACCGTGTTCTCTCAACTTTCCAAAGTCAATTCCTAGCATCAATAAGATTGGTAGATCTTAAGCAAAGTCTAAAGAGCTTCCTTATGCTAGATCTAGGTTGAGATCTAATGAGCTTCTTGGAGATAGTTATTGTTGTGCTAACTTAACAACTTTTGGTGAATCTATGATCAATGTTTTGGATCCATTGGATCTTGAAGATGGACTAGTGCTACCTACTAGTCAAATGGAGTCATGTGGTGCTAAATTAGTATCATGTCTGAACTCTTCTACTCATAGATTTCCAAGTCTTGGTGGCTCTTCAATGGAACTACATGGCAAGTGCAAAAATGGAAAACGGTAAGAAGAGATCTAACTTCATCAATGGAGGTGATGAAAACTCTTCTTTGGAAATGGTTGTTGCTAATGACTCATTTACTCATTTCAAAAAAGATGGTGCTTTGAGCATGTTTGAAGAAAAAGTTTCTTTTGCATCTCTATGTGATGAGTCATTTCGGCAACAAGTGGTGTCACATGTATTCATAAAGAAAGTAGATCAAAAGGTTCTATCATGAGACTTAAGGAAGATCTCAATTCAAAAGGGAGAGATGAATGTGAAGTGTTCAAAGTAGGATGTACTTTGAATGATGCTTTTGTGAATGATAGTGAGGGTTCATTATCATTACCTATATCATTGATTAGAAGTCCAAGTTTGGCAAGAAAAAGTACTTCAATCATTCTTATGTTGAAGGCACTATGTATTCTTTTCATGGCTTCTAATGTTCAAGGTTCTTCATCTTATGATGCAACTATCGAGAGGGAGCTTGCTAGCTTTTGTGGTGCAATCATTAAGAGGGAGTCTTGTGGGGGCAAAGGAAGAGTGACTCTTGGGAAGAATTAAGGCATGGATCTTACATCTATTCGTCAACTCAAAGGATGCTATGATTGTGGTGGAGTGTTCATGCATGATCAAGATAGCAAAAGGTTGGATGAAGAAGACTACATGGAGCAACTCAAGTGGCAATTTCTTCAAGGCAAGGAAGATCTCATTGGTGAGCTCATTGAGGTTTGGTTTGAACTCAAATAGGATGGTTTGATTAGGTTTGATACTCAACTTCATCTACTCTACTTCATATTGGATAGAATTGTAGAAATCTATCTTTTGGTTTATGATGGTGACATTGTTTTCACTAACTATAGTGAAAGGTTGAAATCAAGCAATGATGAGATCTTGTGGGATGTTAATCATGTGTTTGAGAGGGAGTATCTTCAGAGGTTCAGATCTGAAGATATTTATAAATGCAAAGTCCTTGATGTTTTATTGGAAGATCAAGATGTTGATCTTGAATTGCTTCATCAACACCAAGAGGCAAGTAGCAATTGGAAGCTAGTCAAAAGCATCAAAGGGGAGCCACATGGGCAAAGCATTTTGGATCTGTTTTTACAGGTCCTTGAAGGTTCAAGTAAGGTTCTTGGAGCAGCAAGGAAGTGTCTTTTTACTCTACCTTACTTGTTTAATCTCATGTATGAACATTGCCATGTCAATGTGTTGGAATTGTCAAAATTCAATGAAACTAGTTCCATAGTTTTGCATCCTTTGGATCTCGGAGATGGAATAGTTATCATTGTTGGTTTTTATGATCAATTACATGCATTCATTCAAATCTTGAAAGATATTGAAGTGGTCAATATGTTTACTTTTGAGCAAAGTTCAAGATCTAGCATCCTAGTGTTGGCAAATTGGCAAATTGTTGACAATGTAAGATCAAGGGTTGTATGCAAATCTCGTGGAGATACTTCAAGTATTTCAAGTTCAAGTTTTGCTCATTCAAATGGAGCAAAGAACACATCATTTTGGCATTCATTCACTCAAGGGCTTTCATGGATTGGAGATCTACAAAGGCAAGGTGGTGATGAAGGTTCATTCATGGAGATACATGGTGCATTCACTATGGGCATAGTGGAATGTGGAGGAGGCATGCAAACACTTGTTGGTTACTTTCACTTACAACTTGTTTGCTGCTATTTTATAGAGAATTCAAAGGTGGATACATGGAGGAATCCTTTCATTATGATTATATGTTCTTTTACATGTATCTTGTTCACCATTCTATGTAAAATTGATGTAAGAAATAGTGTTACATGAAGTGGTTTTCTCTCACTTTGCAAATTTTCAGAAGTGGCTGGGAACGTCCTTCGTTCAAAATAGATGACCTTCCTTTTTTCTCTCTCTTTGGGTCTTTCGTGAAAAAATTGAAGGTGCTCTAGAGCAGTTCAAGTCTTGAAGTAGATGACTTTTGGAAATTTTCTCTCTCTTCATGAACATTTCGCGAAAAATCCGAAGGCCCCTTCAATGGTTGAATTTTGAACTGTGCCTAAGTGTCGCATTTCGAGGAAATACGAAAAAGACGAAGATATTGCAAAATAGTTTAAACTATTGAACTATGCTAGTTTCGCGAAACTGTCATGAACATAGCTCATTTCTGCAGACTGTCAAAACTGTCGAGAACATAGCTCATTTCTTCAGGATTGTTCTAAATGTGAAAAAAGTGGATCTTGAATGGATCCAAACTCCCAAAATACTTGGCTAAGATCTTTGCACAACAAGCTACAAAAGCTAGAAATGGCAAAGCATCCTAATGCTACCTTTGATACACATGAACTTGACAGAGACAAAAGAAATCAATAAAAGGTACTGATGGCAGCCAAAAATAACAGCAAACAAGGCTCCCAACATCAGCCTACCACTTTTGAAAACCTCTTAAGATCATACACAAAAGCTTGAAGACAATACACAAAGCAATGCTCTCAATGGAGGAAGAAATTGTAACAATGATCTATTCATCTCTCTCAACAATACAATAAGTTTCTCCAACCTATCCTCCACGAATTTCAGCCTAATATAGGTGAGAGAGATGACTCTATCTCCTCTCTCTAGAACTTAGGACCCAATTTTAGGGCACCAGTAGCCTAAAATGGCCAATTTTGGCCTATATGTCCAAATAACATGATTTTGGTGTCATTTCGAAGCTCTTGAAGTTTGAGACTACTTCAATATGAAATATATACTAGAATAAAAGTATCTAGGCCTCTTTCACACGTGTGAAAGGTTAGATTCAAAACTATGTACAAAAATTGTTAATTTAGGCCTCAAACTAGCTAGGAAATGTTGACATTTTTCACACTCCCTCTTCAACTTAACTTGCTAGTTTTACAACAGTACTTTGTTCCAACCTAACAATGATCTCCATCATGATAATAGATCTCTTCTCAACTATTCTAATATGTACAATATGAAGTACAACATAATTGATATAGATAATAGTGTCCATATACGATGCTTCACTATTTCTTACATCAATTTTACATAGAATGGTGAACAACATACATGTAAAAGAAAATAGAATCATAATGAAAGGATTTCTCCATGTATCCACCTTTGAATTTTTTGTAAAACAGCAGCAAACAAGTTGTAAGTGAAAGTAACCAACAAGTGTTTGCATGCCTCCTCCACATTCCACTATGCTCATAGTGAATGCACCATGTATCTCCATGAATGAACCTTCATCACCACCTTGCCTTTGTAGATCTCCAATCCATGAAAGCCCTTGAGTGAATGAATGCCAAAATGATGTGTTCTTTGCTCCATTTGAATGAGCAAAACTTGAACTTGAAATACTTGAAGTATCTCCACAAGATTTGCATACAACCCTTGATCCTACATTGTCAACAATTTGCCAATTTGCCAACACTAGGATGCTAGATCTTGAACTTTTCTCAAAAGTAAACATATTGACCACTTCAATATCTTTCAATATTTGAATGAATGCATGTACTTGATCATAAAAACCAGCAATGATAACTATTCCATCTCCGAGATCCAAAGGATGCAAAACTATGGAACTAGTTTCATTGAATTTTGACAATTCGAACATGTTGACATGACAATGCTCATACATGAAATTAAACAAGTAAGGTAGAGTAAAAGAACACTTCCTTGCTGCTCCAAGAACCTTACTTGAACCTTCAAGAATGTCAAAAATGGCGAACTCCTGCAACTTTGCCACGACGCAAAAGTCAACGTGCCTTGACTATAAGGTCGAACTCGCGAAGATCAAACAATTCACGAAAGTCAATGTGCCTCCAGGACGAACGAGGGATGAACGATTCGCAAACCATTCACAAAAATCAAACATGCCTCCAGGACGACAAAAATCGCAAGGCAACGCAAAACGAAAAGAAACGAAAGGGAATCTTTCGCGCTGCCAGCTGGCAGCTTAATGGGCTTGGAGTCTTAAACTTCACACCCAACTGAAATGGGTAGCAACAATAGAGAATAAATGATTAGTTGATTAGCGTTAACTACTCTTGTAATTCTCTGTTTAGCTATCTTGTAAACTCTACATAGTGGAGACATAAACCATTTTTTTGGATCAAGATAGATACAGTGAGACATAGAGAATGTGTAGAGCAGAAAAGAAAAGCATAGAAATGAAACAATTGTGCATGAAAGGCTGTCAACGAGTAGAATACAACGAAAGAGCAGAGCGTCAGGCCGCCAACGAGCAAGACACTGACCATTTCATTCTAAAAATGAAACTGATAATTTGATTGTTCTATTTTCATGCATCTCCTTGTCTTCCGTCGTCTTGATTGCTAGAATGGAATCTGTTCTGTGATCTGTAGTTGCGTGTCTAGGTTCCTGTGAGCTTCCGCACAAAAGAAAATTCAAAGAAACAAAATTGTTTGCGACAACGAAATAAACCCGTCCGCAACATGGTATCAGAGCAGCAGGTTATCACTATTGATATCTAAGTAGTGATTTTCTAGACAACACAGTATGGCTACAACGATCCAGACATCCAATCAATCTTGATGGCATAAATTACAAGATATGGAGATTCAAAATCAAAACACTTCTGAAGGATGAAGACATCTTATAAGGGAAGCAAATCTTTCTTACAAGACAAAACACAATGGAAAACACACTATGGAGCAACCACCCAACCAAGTAGAAGCAACCAATCAACCTTAGAAGCTTCACCCCCAAGCCAAGGAACAAGAGGCATGAATGTAGAGTGAAACCCTGGCAATGAATCCATGATCACAATGAGGAGTAGGGCTAGTTTGGCCTCTTCTTACAGAGCCATAAGCATCCTGGGCACATAGCCATGCATAGCCCTAAGTTCCCTATACATAGATTCACCTAGAATAGAGTCCTATGCATGGACTAACTATTCATAGAATGGCTACTAATAACTCTACACATGCATACACTATCTCATACCTTGTCTAAACTCCATTTAGTGTGTTCTGGGCCTCACGAGGATATTAGTTACTTTCGGGTCACATCCAGTATGATGTGGCATACCTAACAGCTTGATTTACTGGAACATTGTGTATCCAAGACTAGGAGTATACTAAATCCTACTTACTTGTCATGGACATAACATTCTTCCCTCCTTAAACTGTTTCTATTCTTAGAAACTCTCTAAACATAAAAGAATTATAGTTCCTTTAACTTTCAATAAAAATTGAGAAAATCATTATCCTTAGTCTGACTTTCATATCAAACAAGTACTCAGAGATAATCTCTGCACTGGAGTACAACTCAGTTTTGAAAAGTACACTAAGCAATAAATTTTTCATCTGGGTTACATTCATCATAAGTTAGTAACATCACCTTCATGTAAAACACTTACATGAAACACTGGGTGGAATAGCCTAACTTAGGAGACTAAATTTAAAGAAATAATAAAATAATTATAATTACAGTCTAAAATTATCCACAACTCTGACAGATAATTCATAAGCTTCCAACTACAACTATCCTTAGAATCCAAATTCTAAGATATGATAATACATTCAATTAGAATATCTATGAGAATCATTAAAATATAGAATGATTAAAACTCAACTCTGAGTATCCCAAATACTCTTTTGAGTTAAATGCTCCTGTTCTAGCACCAAATGCAAGAAAATAGCATTCATTCATCTTAATAGACTTGTCTGTCTTCTAAGATAACTAAAAATCCAATTCAAATGAAGGATTGTACTCAAGCATCTGTAGACCATAAACTGTAGTAGAATAACATCCACTAGATAAACTAAATTCTCTACAAATAAAATACTTATCTTGTGAGAATGTCTGTGAGATCCATAGGTCCTCAACTATAACACTAGAGTAGAGAGATTCAAAAACACTGATTTGAATTCTTACTTAAATAATAGATCAAGAATTAATCATCACACTTAAGAATCATTACAATTCCTTATAATCCTCTGACAATAATTAAGTATCTATTTATGATTCGTCAACCATAAATATTTAGATTCATATGATTCGTCAATCATAATTTCCTGAAATCCAAATCAAAGTTAATTATTTATAGGATGCTGGAGTATATGTCTAACATAACTCAGGAAAAGTAAGAGTCATTCCAAAAATCTTTCCATTAAGAAAATACTAGATTTAGGAATACTTCCAAAACATGATTCTTTAACTGAAGTGCAAGATTCAAGTTCTATAAACAACTGGTAATTAAAGACTAAACGCATACCAAAATGACAATCATCCTCAACTACAAAAACTTTAGATTACGATCCAGAATCACATCTAGATACCCAAAGTCCTGTTGAATATCGATTTAGTTATTATTCTTGGATTCATTATGATTCGTTATCCATTTGAGCTCTCTGGGATACAATCACTAATGAGCTGAGTCTATTCCTTAACTAAGGAATACTCTATCCCAAGAATATTGTATATCCAATGCACACAATTTTAACTGATGAACCAAAATGATTCACTAATCATGCATCTTACAAGCAATATAATTCAAAACCATCAGTTCCCGGTGAATCCACATCACACTGATCGTTTTACCAATTAACTTTATCTTGAAGTAATCAGCTACTCAAGTTAATTGCCAGTGATTTAGAAATCTCAAATGTCTAGGTAAAGATCTTAATTGTACCGTACAACACCACATTTAGATCCATATCCAAATCATTTATAAGTTAATCCATAAATCTTCTATACAAAGATTTGTTAACTCTGCAAGTATCTGTCAAAACAATACTTGATCATATGTTCATGTTCACCGACTAGGTTAAGTGCACCAAATAACCCTAGTAACCAGGAATACACAGTAGATTCATACAAGACTAATCGTGCACATATGTGAATAATCTCACTATGACCCAGTACATAAACACATTTTTATCTGACAGATTCCTCCAAAACCCACATATGTTACTCACATATCTCACTGAGACCTTGTAACTTAGCTACAAAATAATTTCTATTTCTCATGAGTAAATAACATATCCGAGAAAATCTCTGAGACGAATAACATTCACTCTCAATAGTTTTCCAATCCAACTTACCTCTAATTACATAATTTCATCCACTCAATCAACCCCTCTCCGATCCTAGTACTAAAACTAAGATTAGGTTGATCCAATACAAAACTCTCAGACTTATATCATGATCAAACTTACTTCTATTCCAATCAAAATGGAATTAGTAACCTTTGACCTTTTACTGTACTACTTATAGATAATGATTCAAATTCCAAACTTGTTCTAGTTCCAAATTGTCCACACAATCCCTAAAGAATTTCTCTTATTTCGAAAAGTTCCAATTGGGCACCTTACTTTGATCTATCCGAAATTACTTTCAGACCATGTCTCATTTCTATACCACAGTTGGTTCTTTTTTGAAAACTACGCAATCTACAGATTTCCAAACAGAATTTTATCCCACCACTTCACCCCTCCTTTATATGAAAATATCTAAATCCTAGAAAAGTCAGTAATAAGTGCTTCCACTAAAGAATTTCACTTCATTATAAACATGACTTCTCCTTCAAATATTTTCAATCTGAGTGATAAAAACCACTATTCCATCGAAATCCATTTATGCAACAGAGAAATTTTCCATGGTTTAAGAAATTGAAACATTTTAACCTTAGAATTTATCTGAATTCCAAGTCTATTCACACAAGTAGTGATTTATATGACATAATAGTCTTTCAAAAGAATAACTTCATGCTAGAAAGAATTCATATAAACTAGTCTGATGTCTTATATTCGAGAAATTACTAAGAAGTACAAGATTAATTAAGAAAGCAAGAAATAGATTTGAGGGCCTCTGATTTTGGAAATAATGAGATACCACATTGGGATCTAGATTAAGCCTCAAAATTTCCCAAATACCCCACATTTGATCGAATGGTTTTCTTCTTTCCCATATCGCGACTAGGTACTAAAACACACCATTGATCATGAGATCTTTACAGTCCTAGAATTTCCTTTCCAAAATTACTGACATCCCATACCATCAACTTTTCCTTCCAGAAAACTCTTATCTGCCTTATCTGATATTCTAGAGATCCATTAATCATCTAGCTATCCTACAATCACCATAGAAAATTATTTCTTGTTCCCATACACTAGAAAATCCTTTTATTTGGATGATTGGCATGCCTATCAGATGGATATCCAAAATTCACATCTGATTATGTGACTTAGACAGAAGAATTAACATGGTTCAATATTACATCCTGATCCTTTCTGGTTAATGATAAGCTTCAAACTCCTACTAATGCATCAAACCTAGGGGACAAGCTTCAGTCAACTAACATATCCAATGTAATCCACGTATCAGATTCCACTTCTAAACCTCACAATTGACATTCAAAACTACGAATAACTCAATGGTTACAAAGATATCAGTTACGAATTCAATTGAATGAATTCTAACGAGGAAATTAATAACCAGTATTAAGCAATTATTTACAAGGATTACTATAATCCTAACTGCAAAATATATTTTTCGATCACACTTACTACCTCTGATGTCCACTCTTCTTCCCTCCTTAGAATTTTCAGTTCCCTAAAAATCTATTATAGCTAAGGTACCAAGAAGACGTAACGACATTAGTAAATGTTTTAAAAAAATTAATTACTATAGGAAAAAGTCTAAAACAATTTCATTTATGTCTTATACTTGGGTTGAATATAATTCACCATAGGATTTTACTGGAAATGAAATTCGTTATGTAATTCTTGCTATTAATAATTTTCAATAAAGTTGGACTATTTTTTTCCTTTTTATTGACTGGTTTGGCATTACTCCGCTAATATTGACAAAACTTATCCAAACGAAATATGAAATTACATTAATGGAAATCTGATCAATAGAATTTCAGTAATTGTTGAACGTATCTTGTCAGATTTACTGACTAGATAAAGAATACTATTGCCACTCATCCAATCTGGTCATTTCATATTGTTTGACGATTTAAATCAAATTTAACGAGTATCTTGCGCAAACGTTCACTTGACTGATTTCTATCGATCAACATCGATTAGAAAACTTATCAAATGGAAATTCAACAAAAAAAAAAAAATCAAATTTTAACTTTCAATCTAGGAGTTCCCAACTCCAAAGTTAAAAAATGACAACACAGTAAAAATTGTCGGCAATTCATTGCTATTACTTCTATCAATTTTAACTTATCTATCACCGGAAAATAATTCAGACTTAGTGAAAACAATGTGATCAATTCCTGACTGATAAACTCAGTTTAATCAATTCACTAATCTAAACTGATTCCATAGATAATGAAAAAATGACTGAAATTTTGATTTTTTTTCGAAAAACTCAAAATTTGCTTTATTTTACATAATTCCAAAATTCTGATGAAAATACTGTTAATACAAAAGGCAATCAAAGTCAAAAAAATTGAAACACTGTTCGATTCCTAATGTTACTAGCCCAAAGTCAAACTGGCATGCAAAGTACACTACATTAGTCATAAACGTCATTACGGATTTTTTTTACGTAAACTTTAGTTTTACAGAATTTGTCAGCCATTAACACTGATTTGTGACCCCACTATCAGAGCACATGCGTATGACCACTCAAATCGATTGTAAATCTCTCATGCATGTCAGAATCACTCTGAGAATCAACGTGCAACTAATCCATGCAAACACAGTACTACAAATTAGGGAAATGACTGGCATGCAATCAGAACAATTCCAAATTTTGCAAATTTTACTCACAAAACTACAAAAACTTCAGATGATCATAACTTTGGCTACAAGACACCAAACTAGGTGCTGTAAAGCTCAGTACAGAGGGAGACCAAGTGAACAAGATGCTTGCCACATCAACCTGCCACCTAGGCTTCACACGTGCGATATCAGAGTGTTTGAAAAACTGTAGTAGGGCGCACTTCCACAAGAAGGAATCATGCAAAACGTGCAAACACCTCTCCAAGCTCAAAATTGATGCTACCAACAGTGTTAATCCATCAATTAGACTTCCATGAAGCATTTATACTAATCCTAAGATGCAGTATAGGCTGAGAACGAAGATTTCTTGAGTTGTAGAAGTCAAAATAGCTTCAAACTTGATGGAGATGGTGCATAAGCCACCGGCCATCAATTCACAGGTCTGATAGCTTTCTGGGAAGGTAAAAAGGAATGCCAATCATGCTGTAATTAATTCCAGAATGATCTCCTTATGGATTTGGAGAGATCCATCCCCCAAAAATCACCAAAAATGGCCATTTTTTTAACTCTTTTGACTTCCTACAAGTTCAATTGTTGGTTCTAACTTTAGGGAAAAATTTAAAAGACTTTGATTCACCTCTTTACAAGCTCTACATAGTGTTTTACAGCCACCTACTATCCAACTTTATGAAAAGACAAGCAAAAATGATGATTTTTGGCTATTTTCCAGTTTCTTTTCATTACCCTAAAGTGGAAATTAATGACATACAATTCTTTCTCTAACACATGCAAACCAATTTATAGAATTACAACCATCTAATTGATCTGATCTTGCTGGATTTTGGTTCTTACTATCTATTTTGTGCCAAAAAGCATGAAAAACCAAGCAATTTTGACCAAAACATAGCCTAGAATCATAAATTGTTGGAGAGAACCGGTATGCATCATTAATTTCATCATTAATGAACCCTAAAATTAAAGTACACTTGCTGGAAAATTCATTTCTACCAAAGATTTGACCTACACAAGAAAAAGCTCCCAAAAAGCATCACAAATTGGCCTTCAAGGACAATTCTCCATAAAACCACAAAGAATCCCAAGAGTAATGGATCTTAGCAACATGCAAATTGAAATTGGGATAGTACACCCACTTGCAACCTTGCTATCCACCTTGGAAGAGAATTTCCATGGATCCAATCCAGAATTTCGACGAAAGGTAGCCCTTCTCCATGTTCTCCAATCTTCATAAGCCTTGCTCTGATACCACTATAAGGGAAGCTCCCTAAGATCCTGCTTACAAGACAAAACACAATGGAAAACACACTATGGAGCAACCGCCCAACCAAGTAGAAGCAACCAATCAACTCTAGAAGCTTTACCCCAAGCCAAGGAACAAGAGGCATGAATGTAGAGTCAAACCCTGGCAATGAATCCATGACCACAATGAGGAGTAGGGCGAGTTTGGCCTCTTCTTATATAACCATAAGCATCCTGGGCACATAGCCATGCATAGCCCTAAGTTCCCTACACATAGATTCACCTAGAATAGAGTCCTATGCATGGACCAACTATTCATAGAATGGCTATTGATAACTCTACACATGCATACACTGTCTCATACCTTGTCTAAACTCGATTTAGTGTGTTTTGGGCCTCACTCTCGGGTCACATCCAGTATCACGTGGCATAACTAACAGCTTGATTTACTGGAGTACCGGGTATCCAAGACTAGGAGTATATTGAATCCTACTTACTGGTCATGGACATAACACATCTGGTCGGTGACCGAACTCTCAAAGGTGCAGCCTTCAGAGGGAGACCCGAGGAGAGCTGAATGGATCAGAAAGGATGAGCGTGCAATGGCGATCATCATTTTGTCCATCAACGAAGATCTACTCATGCATATTGAAGACTGCAAAAGCAGCCATGCAGCATGGGAAAGATTGAAATAGAAGTACAAAGATAGGACTGTAGCTTTAGTGATGCATCTTCACAATCAGCTACAATCCATACGATGGGACGGCAACCAGTTAGATCAACACGTTGAGAAGATCAAAACGATCTTCACGCAACTCGTTGCATCAGGACAGGAGCATCAGGTCCCTGCACCACAACAGTTGATGTACTTCATGAAGTCTCTACCTGCGTCCTATCAACCGTTGAGAATGCTCATACTGAGTCTACCAGATGTGACATTCGACAAAGCAGTCAGTCTTGTCGCTGATGAGAGACTGATGAGGGACGAAGGACAAGGAAGCAGTGATTAAGAGAAGGCCCTCTTCATGAAAGGAAGGAAGAAAAACAAGAACAAATCCAGATTCGAGAAGACGAAGTCCTCAAATCAACAATCTTCTTCCTATGATCATGCCACAAACCAAGCCATACAGCCAACAAATGCTGGTTCAATCCAGCAATACCTTGCATGCACTGCAAGAAGAAGGGGCACTTTGCATATGATTGCAGATTCAGCCCAAAAAAAAAAGAACAAGACTGAAAAAGCAAATGTTGCAGAGTCATCCAAGGATGCAGATAGAGGTGATGAAGCCTTCACAATACTTGATGAAGCTTTAATGAGCTACACTGAACAAGACTACGATGTAGTCATTGATTCAGGAGCAACATCACACATCACCTGCAACAAGAAAATCTTGATCGACTTCAGAGAACTCAAAAATAACAGAGCAGTGATTCTAGATGATGGGAGTAGACACGATGTCAGAGGCATCGGGACTCTACAGCTGCAAATACTGTCAGGTCAAGCAGAGCTGCTAGAAGCACTCTACGTGCCTTCACTGAGAAAAGATCTGCTATCAGTCTCCAAGATGGCAGATCTTGGAATTCGAGTTTTGTTCGATGGCAATACATGCCATATGATCAAGAAAAATACAAACAAGTTGCTGACTTGGATGTAGAGAAGGAAATCTCTACCAAGCCAAGATAATGAGCAACTCTGATAGCATATTAAATGCATCAAAGAATGAAGATCAGCTCTGGCATAGAAGAATGTATCATCTGAATATGAGGAGCCTGTATGGCATGTGTAAGAAAGACACAATCATAGGTCTAAAGATATCAAGACCCGATACTGAGTTCTACGAAGCCTGTCAAAAAGGCAAACAACATCGGAATCCATTCACACATGAGGAAAGAAGAGCCAAAGAGGTTCTTGAGCTCATCCACTCAAATGTCTGTGGATTAATGAAAATGGATTCGCTCTCAAGATTGAGATACTTCCTGACGTTCCTAGATGAGTACAACCGAATGACTACGATCTACTACCTAAAGAAAAAATCTGAAGTATTTGATTCCTTCAAGAAGTTCGTGGCATTTGCAGAGAGACACATTTTAAAGAAGATACAGATCATCAGATCTAAAAATGGAGGTGAGTACAAGAGCAAAGAATTTTTAAACTTCTGCCAAGAACAAAGGATCAAGCATCAGTTTACTCCTGCGTACACACCAGAATATAATGGTGTCGCAGAGAGAAGAAATAGAATGCTAGTCAAAGGAACCAGATGCATGATGGCACAGGCTCAATTGTCAAGTCAATTCTAGGTTGAGGCAATAGCTACAACTATACACCTGCAGAACATATCAACAATGACAACGCTGAAAAATAAGACAAGGTATGACATGTGGACAGGTAGAAAGCATGATCTATCATACATATGTTTGTTTGGATGTGTAGCATACAAGCACATTCCAAAAAAAAAAAAAAAATAAGCTCGATGATAAATCATAACAAACGATCATGGTCGGGTACTCGAATAGAACACAAGTGTATAGGCTCTACAACCCAACCACGAAAAAGGTTGTTTCGAGCAGAGATGTGAAGTTCGATGAGTCCACATTCCCTAGACTAAAAGATGAAAGAGGCCATGAGATCTTCACACTGCTACCAATTCAAGAGGGAGATCGAGGACAAACGTCAAATCAGAATGTTGAGCCACGGACTCCAGAGCAACAGGAAGCAGGAGATCAACCCCACGAATAAGAACCGTTCGAGCAGCGACGAAATGAACCCAAAAGGTCAACAAGACAAAGAAGGCCTCCAGACCGTTATGCTGAAAATCTTCAGTGGAACGAAGACACGCAATTCGAGTACTGTAGCTTCACTGAAGAGCCAACAACATATCAAGAAGTTGTTCAGAGTCTAGAGGAAGAATTCTGGAAGCAGGCAATGTCAGAGGAGATCAAGTTGATGAGGCAAAAAAAGGCATAGACACTAGAGCCACTGCCAAAAAACATAAAAATCATTGATTTCAAGTGGGTATACAAGAAACAAATACAATCAGATGGCACCGTTGGCCATTACAAGACAAGGCTTGTCGTGAAAGGCTACACACAGAGATATGGTGTTGATTATTTTGACACATATTCGCCGATGGTCAAGATGACAAGCATATGACTACTCCTTGCATATGCCACACAACACAATCTAGAAATTCACCAGATTGATGTGAAGACAGCCTTTCTCCACAGAGATTTAGAGGAAGTAGACAAGCCACTCTTCGCCAAGCAAAGAAAGACAATTGGATTAAACATGAAAAGCTGCAAGGCTCAAGAGGGAGTGTCAGAAATGGTGAACTCCTGCAACTTTGCCGCGACATGAAAGTCAACGTGCCTTGACTCGAAGGTCGAACAATTCATGAAGATCAAACAAATTGCAAAAGTCAACATGCCTCCAAGACGAACGAGGGACGAACGATTCACGAACCATTCGCGAAAATCAAACATGCCTCCAGGACTGCAAAAACCACAAGGCAACGCAAAACAAAAAAAAATGAAAAAAAAATGAAAGAGAATCTTTCGCGCTGCCAGCTGACAGCTTAATGGGGCTTGGAGTCTTAAACTTCACGCCCAACTGAAACGGGTAGCAACAACAAAGAGTAACTGATTAGTTGATTAGCGTTAACTACTCTTGTAATTCTCTGTTTAGCTATCATTCTTCTGGATCAAAATAGATATAGTGAGACATAGAGAATGTGTGAGAGTAGAGCATAAAAGAAAAAGCATAGAAACGAAACAATTGTGCATGAAAGCCTGCCAACAAGCAAAACACAACGAAAGAGCAAAGTGTCAGGCCACCAACGAGCAAGACACTGACGATCTCGCTCTAAAAATTAAACTAATAATTTGATTGCTCTATTTTTGTACATCTCCTTGTCTTCCACCGTCTTGATTGTTAGAATGAAATCTGTTCTGTGATCTGTAGTTGCATGTCTAGGTTCCTATGAGCTTCGCACAAAAGAAAATTCAAAGAAACAAAATTGTTCGCGACAATGAAACAAACCCGTTTGTGACAAAGAACCTGTAAAAACAAATCCAAAATGCTTTGCCCATGTGGCTCCCCTTTGATGCTTTTGACTAGCTTCCAATTGCTACTTGCCTCTTGGTGTTGATGAAGCAATTCAAGATCAACATCTTGATCTTCCAATAAAACATCAAGGACTTTGCATTTATAAATATCTTCAGATCTGAACCTCTGAAGATACTCCCTCTCAAACACATTATTAACATCCCACAAGATCTCATCATTGCTTGATTTCAACCTTTCACTATAGTTAGTGAAAACAATGTCACCATCATAAACCAAAGATAGATTTCTACAATTCTATCCAACATGAAGTAGAGTAGATGAAGTTAAGTATCAACCTAATCAAACCATCTCATTTGAGTTCAAACCAAACCTCAATGAGCTCACCAATGAGATCTTCCTTGCCTTGAAGAAATTGCCATTGGCTGTCTAAGTTTGTGATTCCTGCAGGTATCAGATGAGCAGACGTAGAACCAAAGTTGGTTTCACCTGACCCTAGATCAATGATCAACAAACGTGCAGGAAGAATTATGAAATAGAAATTAGTCATTCATCAAGGAGACAATTGTGGGCTTAATCTCCAACAGTCTCCCTTAAGGTCACAGTTGGTGCCTTGGTATCTTCGTCGGGTTCAGCATGTTGAAGAACTTCTGATGCTTGATCCAGGGAAGCACCTTGGTGAAGATGTCTATGACCATTTCTGTTGTGGAGCAGTATTGAAGGATCACTTACCTTGAGAAAACTTTCTTCTAAATGAAATGATATTGGATTTCTATGTGCTTGGATTTGCCATGAAATCTGGGATTTAGTGACAGTGAAATACAACTCAAGTTGTCACACAAAATGGTGTAGCATTGAGCTGATTGTGATGTAAGTCGTGAAGTAACAACCTAATCCATACAGCTTCTTTTGAAGCTTGACATGCTGCGATGTACTCTGTCTCGGTTGAAGAAAGTGCAACTGATTTCTGCTTCCTTGAGTTCCATGAATCGGCCCCCCTGCCAGATAGAAACAGAACCCGGAAGTAGATTTTTTGGTAGAGACTAGTCCTCCCCAATCTCAGTCGGAGTAGCCTCGCAGGACGGTTGGGCCAATAGCATTTGCATCATAACATAAAATGTGATCTAAACTTTTCTGAATATAACTCATCACTCTCTTTAATTCTTACCAATGAGATCCTAGGATTAGACATGAATTGACTTAATGTACTAACAGTGTATGCTAAATCTGGTCTAGTACACAACATTGCATACATCAAAGATCCTATTAGTGAATGATAAGGGTACTTTGCTATGTCAAGTACTTCACTATCAAAATCAGCACAAGTAGTTTTAGTCAATACTATATTTGGATCCATTGGAGTATCAATTGGTTTGCAATCAGACATATGAAATTGTTCTAAAATGCCTTTTAGATATGCCTGTTGGCTAAGATAGATCTTCTTCTGAAGCCTATTTCTAGTAATGTGAGTTCCTAGCAAAGAATGGATAGCTCCTAAATCAGTCATGTCAAATTCCTTTGACAAATCACTCTTAGTAGTGTGCAGAAGAGAAGTGTCGTTAAACAAATGCATCATCTACGTAAAGAGCTATGTGAACTAAATTGGTGCCTATATGCTTCAAATAAACATTATAGTCAGCTAAATTTTTTGCAAATCCCAATTGAATGAGATAAGAGTTGATTCTATCAGACCATGCTCTTGCGACCTGTTTTAGACCGCAGATTTCTTTTTGTAGCTTGCACACTTTGTGCTCTTTAATGATTGAGGTGTGTGCCTCTCAAGAACTGTCTGAGTCTGTGAGGATCTGCGGATGTTTGGTTGACCAGGATGCGATGATGCTTCTTCTTGAATTTTTTCATATCTGCTCGAGCTGGCTTGGTCTGGTCTGATGACAGGCACTATCGGCTACTCGGCTTCTGTAGCTGTAGCTATAGGTTCTATAGAAGAAACATTATCGTTGGAAGATTCCATGCTACACAATCTAGCATGATAAGAATCAGAGAATGATAGCAATGAATCATAAATGAGCAAAAGTACAAGAAACTATTGTATGAGCATTAGCCTCAACATGAGTTAGAGAGAGAAAGAGAGAGAGAGATATCAAGCAAAAATGGTGTTGATCCAAAATGGCATGAGATAGCTACAAAGCTTTGGTTATTCATCAAAAAATATGAGAATGGTTACACATATTTATGGAGTTTGAGGTAGCTCGAGGTAGAACCACATTCATCCACCTTTCAATGACATCTAAAGTGGAAACTAGAGTCCAGTGTGACATTTGTCACATCTCATGCATGTATCTCTACCTACTTTTACCAAGTGTTCTAGTTCTAACTAGAATTGTACAAATCATCATGCATGTGTCCATTTCACTTTGTGCATGCCTTGCATGTCACTATAGATCACTTACAATTAATGCATGTGAAATGCAACGAGTTTCTACAAGTATAATTTTGCTATTTCTAAGTCTACAATCTATATGCAAGTTGTAATCATCCAACTAGATATGACATATCCTTATAGCTCGAGTTCTATCTAGGCCAAATTTGGCATTTGCATTTATGGAACAACATACTTGCATAGTACAATGTTTGTAGCAAGCCTAAAATCAAGATGGATTATTTTTCAATTTCAACACATACAACCAAAGATTTCTAAATGGCTGACACTAGGCTTGTGCCCATGCCAAACTTCATGAGGAGTTTTGTTGTTAACAACTTTGGTGCTAGATCTGTTCTACACGTAACAGGCTGTGGTAGTAGCTTCTGCCCAGAACTTCACAGGTAGGTGTGCTTGATGTAGCATGGATCTGGCTAAGTTGAGAAGAGTTCGATTCTTCCTTTCTGCAATCCCATTTTACCAAAAAATTACCATTTATGGTAGTTGGTATAAGGGAAGCTCCCTAAAATCCTGCTTACAAGATAACACACAATGGAAAACACACTATGGAGCAACCACCCAACCAAGTAGAAGCAACCAATCAACTCTAGTAGCTTCACCCCCAAGCCAAGGAACAAGAGGCATGAATGTAGAGTGAAACTCTGGCAATGAATCCATGATCACAATGAGGAGTAGGGCAAGTTTGGCCTCAATATATAGAGCCAAAAGCAACCTGGGCACATAGCCATGCATAGTCCTAAGTTCCCTATACATAGATTCACCTAGAATAGAGTCCTAAGCATGGACCACATATTCATGGAATTGCTATTGATAACTCAACACATGCACACACTGTCTCATACCTTATCTAAACTCGATTTAGTGTGTTCTAGGCCTCACAAAAATATTAGTTACTTTCGGGTCACATCCAGTATGACGTGGCATAACTAACAGCTTGATTTACTGGAGTACCATGTATCCAAGACTAGGAGTATACTGAATCCTACTTAGTGGTATAACAATCTTCCCTCCTTAAACTGCTTCTATCCTTAGAAGCTCTCTAAACATGAAAGAATTATAGTTCCTTTAACTTTCAATAATAACCGAGAAAATCATTATCCTTAGTCTGACTTTCATATCAAACAAGTACTCAAAGATGATCTCTGCACTAGAGTACAACTCAGGTTTGAAAAGTACACTAAGCGATAAATTTTCCATCTGGGTTACATTCATCACAAGTTAGTAACATCACCTTCACGTACAACACTTACATGAAACACTGGGTGAAATAACCTAACTTAGGAGACTAAAGTTAAAGAAATAATAAAATAATTATAATTACAGTCTGAAATTATCCACAACTCTAACAGATAATTCATAAGTTTTCAAGTACAATTATCCTTAGAATCCAAATTCTAAGATATGATAATTCATTCAATTAGAATCTCTAGGAGAATCATTAAGATATAGAATGATTAAAACTCAAATCTCAGTACCCCAGATACTCTTTCGAGTTAAATGCTCCTGTTTCTAGCACCAAATGCAAGAAAAAATAGCATTCATTCATCTTAATAGACTTGTGCGTCTCCTAAGATAACTGGAGAAAATGAAGAACTGTACTCAAGTTTCTGCAGACCATAAACTATAGCAGAATAACATCCACTAGAGAAATTAAATTCTCCACAAATAAAATACTTATCTTGTGAGAATATCTATGAGATCCATAGGTCCTCAAATATAACACTGGAGTAGAGAGATTCAAAAACACTGATTCGAATTCTTACTCAAATAATAGATCAAGAATTAATCATCACACTTAAAAATCACTACAATTCCTTATAATCTTCTGACAATAATTAAGTATCTATTTATGATTCGTCAACCATAAATATTTAGATTCATATGATTCGTCAATCATAATTTCCTGAAATCCATATCATACTTAATCATTTACAAGATACTGGAGTATATGTCCAACATATCTCAGGAAATGTAAGAATCATTCCAAAATCTTTCCACTAAGAAAATACTGGATTTAGGAATATTCTTCACCCATGATTCTTTAACTGAAGTGCAAGATTCAAGTCTATAAATCACTAGTAATTAAAAACTGAACGCATACCAAAATGACAATCATCTTCAACTACAAAACTTTGGATTACAATCCAAAGTCACATCTAGACATCCAAAGTCCTGCTGAATATCAATTCAATTGTTATTCTTGGATTCATTATGATTCGTTATCCATTTGAGCTCTCTAGGATACAATCACTAAGGAGCTGAGTCTATTCCTTAACTAAGAAATACTCTATCCCAAGAATATTGTATATCCAATGCACATAATTTCAACTGATGAACCAAAATGATTCACTAATCATGCATCTTACAAGAAATATAATCAAAACCATCAGTTTCTAGTGAATCCACATCACACTGATTGTTTTACCAATTAATTTCATCCTAGAGTAATTAACTACTCAAGTTAATTGCCAATGATTCAGAAATCTTAAATGTCTAGGTGAAGAATTCAATTATACTACTATAACACCACATTTAGATCCTTACCCAAATCATTTATAAGTTAAATCCATAAATCTTCTATACAAAGATTTGTTAACTCTGTAAGTATCTGTCAAAACAATACTTGATCATATATTCATGTTCACCGACTAGGTTAAGTGCACCAGATAACCTTATTAACTAGGAATACATAGTAGATTCATACAAGATTAATCGTGCACATATGAGAATAATCTCACTATGACCCAGTACATAAACACATTCTTATCTGGCAGATTCTTCCAGAACCCACACATGTTATTCACATATCTCATTGAGATCTTGTAACTCAGCTACAAAATATTTTCTATTTCTCATGAGTAAATAACATATCCAATAAATCTCTGATATGAAATAGAATTCACTCTCAACAGTTTTTCAATCCAATTACTTGTAATAGCATAGTTTCTTCCACTCAAACAACCCCTCTCTGATCCTAGTACTAAAACTAAGATTAGATTGTTTCTATACAAATCTCTTAGACTTAAATTCTGATCAAACTTACTTCTATTCCAATCAAAATGGAATTAGTAACTTTTGACATTTTACTTTACTACTTATAGATAATGATTCAAATTCCAAACCTGTTCCAGTTCCAGATTGTCCACACAATCCCTAGAGAATTTCTCTTATTTGAAAAGTTCCAATTAGGCATCTTACTCTGAAACTATCCAAAATTTCTTTCAGATCCAATCTCATTTCTATACCCTAGCTGGTTCTCTTCCGAGATCTATGCCACCAACAGATTCCAAATAGAATTTTATCCCACCACTTCACCCCTCCTTTTAAAGAAACTATAAATTTCCATAAAAGTTAATTGGAAAGATGATATATGAAAATATGTAAATCCTAGAAAAGTTAGTAATAAGTGCTTCCACTAAAGGATTCACCTTATTACAAACAGGACTTCTCCTTCAAATATTTTCAATCTGAATGATAGAAACTACTATTCCATCAAAATCCATTTATGCAACAGAGATATTCTAGGTTTAAATTATTGAAACATTTTAACTTTAGAATTTATCTGAATTCCAAGTCTATTCACACAAGTTTATATTCGAGAAATCACTAAGAAGTAAAGGATTAATTAAGAAAGCGAAAAATAGATTTGAGGGCCTCTGATTTTGTAAATAATGAGATACCACAATGGGATCTAGATTAAACCTCAAAATTTCCCAAAATATCCCACATTTGATCGAATGGTTTTCTTCTTCCCATGTCGCGACTAGGTACTAAATACATCATTGATCATGAGATCTTTATAGTCCTAGAATTTCCTTTTCAAAATTACTGACATCCCATACCATCAGCTTTTCCTTCCAGAAAACCTTTAACCGCCTTATCTGATATTCTAGAGATCCAGTGATCATCTAGATGTCCTATAATCCATATAGGATATTATCTCTTGTTCCCAAACACTGGAGAATCCATTTATTTGGATGACTGGCATGCCTATCAGATAGATACCCATAATCTACATCTGATTACGTGACTTAGACAGAAGAGTTAACATGGTTCACTATTACCCTATGAACCTTTCTGGTTATTGACAAGCTTCGAAACCCTACTGATGTATCAAATCTAGGGACAAGCTTCTGTCAACTAACAGATCCAATGTAATCCCGTATCAGATTCCACTTCTAGACCTCACAATTGACATCCAAAACTGTGCATAACTCAATGGTTACAAAGATATAACTTGTTGATGTTTATGATGAATCCTTATCACTCTCATCCTTTGACTTGTCCTTCTTGGAATGTTGATGATGCTCTTTGCCCATTCCTCTTGACTTGTCCTTTGTGAAGTATGCCTTCACCTCTCCGTCATTCTTCAAGGAAAGTTGATTGATCCTCATAAGCTTGTTCTCTTGCCTACACTCCTCAGAAACGAGAACTCCTTGTAGTGCCGCCAAGCTTGGAAGCTCCTCCTTGATTTCATAATATTGGACAAGATTTTCAAACTCTTTCTTCAATCCATTTAGGATCACTTGCATAGATCTTTGGATTGAGATTGTCTCCTATGCAAGAAAGATCTCTATGAAGATCTTTGACCTCAAAACATAATTTGAGGCACTCTCATCACTACTTTGGAAGCTTTGAAAACATTTGATTCCTTTGTGTGTGAGCAACCTTGATGTGTTCCTTGCCTCATAGATGTATTTCAATGTGTCCCAAGCCTTGGACTAGGTACATGAGCCAATCTCCCTCAACACTTCATTGGAAACATTCATCTTTATATTATGTAGGGCAATCCTAGCCCTCTTCTTCTACTTTTGGATCTCTTGGAGCACTTGAGGCTCCTCCTCAAGTCCTAGCACAATCTCCATCACATCTTGGAGCACCAAAATGGACTCCATCCTCACCTTCCAAATTGCATAATTCGAGGTGTTCAATACATCACCATGCTCCAACAAAATGGAACCTAAGGAAGTCATATTCCTTTGACTAATTCACTTGTAATGGATCAAAAGGTGTTGCTCTCTATCTCTCTCAATAATGGATTCACAAAGGGTGTACTACCAACTCCAATATGAAATCTTGCAACTTGGTGTGAGACCTATCTCACTAGCTCTACCAATCTCTCTCTCAAACTAGCAAACTCTCATCCCAAGATGGAGCAAGGACAAAATTTGGGTCAAATTGATTCAAGCACACAAAAGCACTCAAAAAATTTCTAGAAATGACTCAAATATAATTCAATTGCATGAAACTATGTGGCTAGACATGAAGAGTGCATGGCTATTGTAGATGCCTGATCATATCGCTCTCTTTATGGTTGTCTAAGACAACCTACACATATATTCTTTTAGTTGAAAGAACGATCTAAGTAATAGTCTAATTTTTGCATTTCATTATAATTTCAACATTGTTTTTCTCTTGTTGGATAGGAATTGAGGATCCCTTAGGGTGTTGAGCACAGTTTCTTCCGTAGCTTAATGTATATCCAACAGACTGGTATCAGAGCTGATAACTCATAGCCACACCAATATAGAGAGGAAACTCATGTGAAAAATACAGATCCAAAATGCAATTTTAATGGACCTCCTGTTAGAAATCAATGATAAACTTCATTGTTATTGTTTACGATGTACATTAATGTTGACAGTTGTTATCAGCTGTAATTAGCCGTAGGCTAGTCTATTAGTCTATTCGTAGGTTTTCTCTCTCTATCAGGGTTTAGAGTTTATATGTACATTTTATATTCAGTATGAGGTTAGTGTGATAGAGTGATATTGCGTGTTCTTCTTCCGTCTCCCTACCTGGTGATTGTTTATGGTGAACGCTTGATGTTGCATTTCTGATTGTTGACATGGTATCAGAGCTACGATAGTCCTATGCGCCTGATCAGTGGATACAGCTTGTCACAGGCTCCGCAATGAAGTGAAAAAGTCCTTCACAGGAGGTGAAAGCTTGGAGAGACAAAAACGGCTGGAAGAAATTCTTCTTGATGTATTTTGCGGGTTTTGGAGCTCACAGTTATTAGTGGGGAACGAAGACACAGTCCCGGAGGCATCGAAAAGGCTAGGGCAGCATCAGACAGATTGAAAATTTGTTGAGTGGGAGAAGTTTTACAATAGTTTTTTAGTCTTTGTGAAAAGTATCATTTGTCAGAGAGTTGTGCCAAGAAATCTCTCATTTGTTTGTTTGTGTTACTGCAAATCACACCAGATAGTGTCTAGTACTACCATTTAGAGCTTTGAGGCTTCATACCTTTCACATTATTGATATCTGTATGTTTGAACGATCACTCGTTTCGAAATCTAAGCAAAGAGGAGGCGGCGTAGCCGCCGCGCCAAAGTAGAGAATCTAGAATATTCCTTATGAAAGTTCTTATATTCCCTCTTTTTTATATTCGTACCAATATCGGATCCAAGCGCGCTAGCTGAAGAGAAACTTGAGTAGTCGTACATCAACGCTCCAGTTCGATATTCCATGCTCCAATATTGGATCCACGCGCACAAGTTAAAGAGGATCATGAGCAGTCGTACTTTTGCGCTCCATTCCGATATCAGGTGTATAACCAAAAAAAAAATTATTATACAGTTCTGTGGCATGATAAAATCTGGAGACTAAGTTGTGTGCTCAGATTGAGCCATTTTTGTGATCCAGACTTGTCTATCCAGTAATGGCAACTCTAAGCGAGAGTGTCCTCAATGAGTCAAGCAAATTGGAAGGAGCTGGCAACTATGTAGTTTGGAGATTCAAACTGAAGAACATTTTGATGGAAAAGGAGTGTAGTCGATTGTAGTATAGGGGTCCGTTCACTGGGAGCCGCCCGTGCACACCTGCATAGCAAGAGAGAGAGAAGGGAGATAGAGAAAGGAGATAGAGAGGTAGAGAGAGGAGAGAAGAGAGAAAGAGAGTAGAGAGTTCCCCAAGAATGGTTGGGGCTATGGGGGCTCGAGCGCCTATCCATAGCTATGCACCATTCACCCTTGGAGAGAGAGGGAGAGAGAGCCTAAGTTGAGAAAGGCCTTGGGGGCTCGAGCGCCTACCCAAAGCTATTCTATCCCAATGTAGAGAGAGAGAGAGAGAGAGAGAGAGAGAGAGAGAGAGAGAGAGAGAGAGAGAGAGAGAGAGAGAGAGAGAGAGAGAGAGCTTTATTGAGAAGAAAATGAAGATATGTACAATGGGAAATGGCCTCCTTATACAGTTGAGGAGAGAGGGACATCTTGGCTCTCATTGGCCTATTTACAATGGCATCCTAGCCCTTCAAACTAATTGAACTTCAATCTAATGGTTCATTAGGAAAAGGGCCAAACTCACATGATTCATGTGAGTTTGAGAGATTCCCTTTTAACTTAGAACCTTATGAACTTGACTTTGGGCTTTTTAATTAATGTATTCTAACTAAGGCCCCAAGTCTTTTATTCAAGTTCTACCTAACCATTTTGCGTGCTCATTGGGTTGGGCTTACACACGCAGGACGCCAGTGCCCTCACACTTATTATTCTAACTGTACATTGCACTATGACGGGGCCCACTAAGTAAGGCTTGGACAACAGTATTTCAAGTGGTGGGACCCACTTGTTCATTATTGTGCAGGAAATACCCACAACAGGGTCCACGGCCCACAGTAGTGCCAGTCCCTTGGCACTAGGCTGCAACTGTCGTGAAGGGGTGCTGTTGTTGGTTCTTTTATTGCTGGGACATGGGTGCTTCAGAAAAAGCGTGGATAAAATTCGCTTATGTAAATCCTGAGGCTTTATTGGATGATGGCGATAAGCAAGAACTTGGACTTGCCAGATTTTCAATAATACCCATAAGGGTCTGGTGGACATTTCGGATAACCTTGTTCATTGACAATTGGGTAGTCGAGGTATGCCATCTGAGGATCCTCATAGATCGGCATAACTGGTCCCAATGTCATGGACTCCCCCAAATCACGTGTTTGCTTGATTATCTTGTCTGTCCAGGTATTCGAAGTATGCATCAGCCTGACGACTTTCCTCAGCAGTCAATATCATAGATTTAGGACAAGGCTTTGTCATTGTAGGTTCTGGTTCTTGTTGTACAATTGGCCATTTTGGGCTTGGATTCCCTGGATTTGGCCGTCTAAGCAATGTGATATCCTGATGTAGCTTTGTGGTGGCCAGATGTTGAGTGGAACATTCCGACTGTGGTTGGGTCTTGCTTATGATTGGCGTTGAAATCAGAGGACAGTCTCCCATCTTAGTCTTTTCTTTCTCAATGAATGCTCTCTTGAAGGTGGTACAGATGGATCGTTGTGTTGACCTATAGTCAGTTTGCCTTCAAGTTGCGTGGTTGACATGAGGCCCCTTTGTAATTCATCCACCAGAAGTTGTGGCAACATTTGTTTAATGAGGCTTGGTAGAATCTACTAGATTGCATTTGTTGCCAATTTCTTGACTTCTTCTGCTACCCTTGGTTGGCTAGATTTTACCCACTCTGTCTTCTGTGGTGTTGGTGATTCATGTGTGGCCGTGTCAACTTGTTTCTGGATCTTTCTCTCGTTCCTTCCATCCGCATCTGCTTCGTAACCAGGTGGCACTAGAAGTTTGCATTTGTAGTGCAGCTTCTCGGTTGGTGGATTTGCATGGTCATACATAGGTTGTCGATTCAAGCAAGTAGGAGTCATAACTGCTTTTCTTGGATCTCTTAGTGGACAATCACGACATGGGTGATTGATGCCGCATTGTTCACACCAAGTATAGAAGGAGGACAGATCATTTCAGTGTGGGCATTTTGATCTACGATGTTTATCTCCACATCCGAAACACCGTACCATGTGTAAGATTCCGTCACCTCTCAATTGATGCGTGTACACCGGTATCAGGTCTCCTTTGATCCCTTCCAAGAAATATAGTGGTGAGCCAGTTTGAACTTCCCCTGCCTGGGATAATCCGCTCGCTGATATAACCAATACTTCCACCGAACCTTGCCTAGCCACTAGAGAATATTCTGAAAGTCCTGAGACCGATCCATTTTCTTTGGAGGAGCGATCTGATGGCAAGCTAGATGGCATAGATGAGGATTTTGTTGATTGATTTCCACTCTCCAGAATTCTCTTATTGGATTGATTTCGTAATCTCAGATTCTGAACTGGACATTGAGGTGTTGGATGTTTTCCAAAACAATAATGGCACTGGTCCAGTGGTCGAATCTTCCGATTGGCAATTTGTGGTTCTGGGAGGTAATCAGATTGACTGCACATCTCATCGATGTCACTGACAACTTGCATCTGATCGTTCGTGTTGCTAGTACTTTGGCTAGCGTTGTCTGTGGCATCTTGTGGATTAGATGCTCTATCATCCTTGATTGTTTGAATGTTGGATATGGGCTGTGATGGTGTATGCAAGATCTGTGCTTCTGCAATAGCGGCTACCTTACAGAGTTCGTTTGGATTGGTATATGATGTAAAAGATGACATACAAATCTTGATCTTGTGTGGTAATCTGGCATAGAAAAATGCCATTTTGTGGTGACTAGGAAGACCGGAATTCCAATCTCCCGCCATCTTGACAAATCGTGCAGTGTAGCCCTTGAGAGTTTCTCCGGAAAGCATCGAGATTTGGGCAAGCTGCTCATACATTGCCATGGCCTGTTGTGTACAAGATGAAGATGATATAGAGTGGTGTGGTGATGTACGAGAGAGAGATTGGGGGATGCAGTTTTTGAAATGTGTATGAGGGAATTGATGATGAGGAGATGGAAGAGGAAAAGAAAAGCAGAAATATTCCTTTGTCTAGAACATTCACGGTTTGGGCAAGGGTAGATTTTATAAATAAATTCAATTATGCCCTTCCAGCGAAAGTCTTATGACGAGGGATGATAATTGGAAAAGTGTTTATGTAGGTTTTTTGGCAAAGGGTTAGTTTTGCTTCAAAAAACTACTTTTCGACACTTCTCCACAAGTTTATAGAAGGATTTTTCAATACCAGCTATAACTCTCTTTAGACTTGGTGGTTTTGGGAGGAGTCTATCAAAGACAAAGTCACTCACCAAAGAGGCTTGGGCTAAAATTATTATGATATTTTTTTTAGAAAAGGGCCTTCGACAGTAGTATTTTTATTTTTTATAGAAAAATAAACCCTTGCAGATTTCTCTGTGTCCTGGTCTCAACGAGATGGAACTTCAGAGGCCTCTACAAAAGTTTGTTGTTTTTTTTTTTTTTGTTGACAACAAACCCTTGCAGATTTCTCTGTGTCCTGGTCTTAGTGAGGCTAAGATGGAACTTCGGAGGCCTTTACAAAAGTTTGTTGTTTGTTGTTTTTTTTTTTTTTGACAACAAACCCTTGCAGATTTCTCTGTGTCCTGGTCTTAGTGAGACTAAGATAGAACTTCAAAGGCCTTTACAAAAGTTTGTTGTTTGTTTGTTTTTTTTTTTTTTAGCGATGCCGTAAAAAATGAAAAGTAACCGATAGGATGTGAGGAGACTCGAAGGGAAAAAAAACTTGTTTGAGAAAGAAATGTAAAAGAGAGTTAAAGAACCGTGAAAAAGAAAAGCTTAAAAAATACTTAGGTAACTTATGAGAAGGGAGGGGAAACTTAAAAAAATAAAATGATTAGAAAACAGAAACGAGTACTTTGAAAAAAGGAAGGAGAAGGGAAAAGCTTGAAATAAGTGAACTAAAGTCATAATAGTGGGCAATTTGGAAAAAACCTTAATAAAAAATTAACTACACAATATATGGCCTAAAAAATTAAAATTACTACTTAAAAAACAAAACTAATCCCTTGAGAGCTTGGGTTTTTTGTAATGGAAATGGAAGATTCTGGAGAATGGGAAAAAGAGGAGGTGAGGGAGAGGAAGCAGAAAAGAGTGGAGAGAGAAGTGAAGAAATAGAGAGTTTGAAAGACAGCTATGCAATGAGCAACGTTGGCGCTCCTCGACGACGACGCCAATTGTAGTCGGTTGTAGTATAAGGGTCCGTTCACTGGGAGCCGCCCCTACACACCTGCATAGCAAGAGAGAAAGAAGGGAGATATAGAAAGGAGATAGAGAGGTAGAGAGAGGAGAGAAGAGAGAGAGAGAGAGAGAGAGAGAGAGAGAGAGAGAGAGAGAGAGAGAGAGAGAGAGAGAGAGAGAGAGAGAGAGAGAGAGAGAGAGAGAGAAGAGAGAGAGTAGAGAGTTCCCCAAGGATGGTTGGGGCCATGGGGGCTCGAGCGCCTACCCATAGCTATGCACCATTCACCCTTGGAGAGAGAGGGAGAGAGAGCCTAAGTTGAGAAAGGCCTTGGGGGCTCGAGCGCCTACCCAAAGCCATTCTATCCCAATGGAGAGAGAGAGAGAGAGAGAGAGAGAGAGAGAGAGAGAGAGAGAGAGAGAGAGAGAGAGAGAGAGAGAGAGAGAGAGAGAGAGAGAGAGAGAGCTTTATTGAGAAGAAAATGAAGATATGTACAATGGGAAATGGCCTCTTTATATAGTTGAGGAGAGAGGGCCATCTTGGCTCTCATTGGCCTATTTACAATGGCATCCTAGCCCTTCAAACTAATTGAACTTCAATCTAATTGTTCATTAGGAAAAGGGCCAAACTCACATGATTCATGTGAGTTCGAGAGATTCCCTTTTAACTTAGAACCTTATGAACTTGACTTTGGGCTTTTTAATTAATTTATTCTAACTAAGGCCCCAAGTCTTTTATTCAAGTTCTACCTAACCATTTTGCGTGCTCATTGGATTGGGCTTACACACGCAGGACGCCAGTGCCCTCACACTTATTATTCTAACTGTACATTGCACTGTGGCGGGGCCCACTAGGTAAGGCTTGGCCAACAGTATTTCAAGTGGTGGGACCCACTTGTTCATTATTGTGCAAGAAATACCCACAACAAGGAGCTATGGGAGATCGTGACAGGTGAAGAGACAAAGCCATTGATTGAAGAAGATCAACGTGCATTTGACCGGAGAAAATGAAAAGCACAAAATGTCATCAACTTATCAGTTAGAGATGCAATTATTCCCTACATTTCGGATTCAGAAGGACCAAAAGAAGCATGGGATACGTTGAAGGCATTGTTTGAGACCATGAACACATCTCGAGTGCTATTCCTTAAGACGAAGCTGCACACATTGCGGATGGATGATGGTGCAACTATTGCTGATCACCTACTGAAAAATCAAAGAGATTCATGACCAATTAGCAGCAGTTGGAGAGTGAGTACATGATTGTGAGATTGGGGAGATCATGATAGGTGAAGAGACAAGGCCATTGATTGAAGAAGATCAACATGCATTTGACAGGAGAAAACAGAAAGCACAGAATGTCACCGACTTATCAGTTAGAGATGCAATTATTCCCTACATTTTGGATTCAGAAGGACCAAAAGAAGCATGGGATACGTTGAAGGCATTGTTTGAGACCACAAACACATCTCGAGTGCTATTCCTGAAGATGAAGCTGCACACATTGCGGATGGATGATGGTGCAACTATTGCTGATCACCTACTGAAGATCAAAGAGATTCGTGACCAATTAGCAGCAGTTGGAGAGCAAGTACAGGATCATGAAATTGTGCAGTTGACATTGAATAGTTTGAGTGACTCACATTAGATGTTTGTGACAAGTATAGCCACATGGGAAAATCTTCCAACCTATGAAGAGTTAGGTGGATTGCTTTTGCAGGAAGAACAACGTCAAGATAACTTGAGTCATCGCAACAGGAGATTTGATCAAGCTCTTGCAGTCATGGGACATGGTGGTAGATTTGATCGTGGAAGACACCAATCAAGAGGTGGAAACTCAAATCATGGATCATTCCAACAATTTCAAGAACAATCCAATGATGGCCCAAATTGAGGCAATTGGAATCAAGGCCTAGGTCAAGGACGCGGCTATTCCAGGCAAAATAAACCTGGAAATTGTAGGTATTGCAACAAACCTGGCCATTGGGAGCGTGAATGCTTCAAGAAACAGAAGGAGATGGAACAAAGAAAAGACAAAGAGCAAGTGGGAAATTATGTTGATCAACATCAATTTGATGATTATTATTATGAAAACAATTATACTGATCAACATCAATATGATGATGATCAATATGAAGATGATACAGGTGAGAGCTCAAAATTGTTCATTACAGCATTAATGACAAGTGATGAAATCAAGGATACTTGGTACATTGATAGTGGTGCATCCAAGCACATGACTTCAAGGAAAGAGTGGTTTTCAGAACTCATGGAAACTCACAATGGTGATGAAGTTGGACAAGCCGATGATAGTGAAGTTGGAGTGGTACCAGTGAAGTTAGCCAGCAGGAAGACAAAGCGAATAAGCAACGTGCAATATGTACCTGGCTTAGCTAACAATCTACTATCTGTTGGGATGATGGCTGATCAACAACTCAAGGTTGAGTTTGACAGTGACAAATGTCTTGTCAAAGACATCAAGAATCACTACAAAGTGATTGCTACAGGAGCTAGAGTCAAGAGGAATTGACTCTACAAATTGAATGCGAGATCTTTTGCTCAAGCTATGGTAAGCACGGTTGATAGTCAAAGTGATCTTTGGCATCAACTATGAGGTCATATTAGTGCTCAAAGTTTACAGATTCTCAAAAGAGATAATCTAGTTATAGGATTGCCTGATATTTCTTTTGAAGGAAAAATTTGTGAAGGTTGCATTTTGGGAAAACAACATAGAGAGAGGTTTCCCAGTTTGGATTTATTTCATAAGCAAGAAATAAGATGCTTTTGCTAAATTCAAGGAATTCAAGGCATTACTTGAAAAGCAAACAGGATGTTGCATCAAGACCTGAGATTTGATGGAGGTGACGAGTATTTTTTGACAGAATTTATTGATTTTTGCAAAGATCAAGGGATCAAGAGGCAGACTATAACACCTTACTCACCACAACAAAATGGAGTTGCAGAATGAAAGAACAGATCTATTGTTGAGATGGCCAGGGCGATGCTCAAAGGCAAGGGTCTGCCAAATACCTTTTGGGCAGAAGCTTGTAGCACAGCTGCGCACATCTTGAATCGGTGTCCTACAAAATCCGTGGAAGGTAAGACACCTCATGAAGCTGTTATTGGAAAGAAACCTAATATTTCTCATTTGAGAGTATTTGGTTGTGATACTTATGCTCATATTCCTGATGAGAAACAAAGGAAATTGGATGCAAAAGCTATCAAGTGTATTTTCCTTGGATATGATGAGAAGGCCAAGGCATACAGGATGTATGACATGAATGCACAAAATCTTGCAATTTTTAGGGATGCTACGTTTGACGAGATGGGCCAAGGCAAACAATATGAAGTAATCACTGAACCTTTTGATGAGGGAGCGAAAGTACAGGTCATGAAGGAAGTGGATTTTGATATAGAAGATCCATTGGACAAAGGCAAGCCTGATGCTGAAATTCCCAAGAGAGTACCTAAATGGTACTTATTAGTCATAGATAGTGTACAAAAGGGAGATACTCCCGAATCTAGTGAGCAGGGAGAGCTTAGAAGATCAAGTAGAAATCGAAAACCTCCTGCAAGATTACAAATGAATCTAGCCCTAATGGGGTCCATCTTAACGGCTCAAGAACCTAAAACTTTCAACGAAGCAAAGGAACACAAGGAGTGGCGTGCAACTATGGAAACAGAAATGGAGGCTATATCAAAGAACAAAACGTGGGACTTGGTTGAGCTACCTGATGGTAAGATGCCTATCACATGTAAGTCGATCTACAAGATGAAGTATGGAGCGGATGGGCAAATCAACAAGTACAAGGCACAGTTAGTTACAAGAGGTTTTGAGTAGCAGGAAGGTATAGACTTTGAGGAGACCTTCGCACCTGTAGCCAAAATGGTAACTATTCGTTCTATCATTGCAATTTCTGCTTTCTATGGTTGGAAAATCCAGCAAATGGACGTCAAATCTACTTTTCTTAATGGAGTATTGGATGAAGAGGTATATTTAGAGCAACCTCAAGGGTTTGTTGAGCCAAGAAGAGATCATTTGGTTTGTAAACTCAACAAAGCCATATATGGATTGAAGCAAGAACCACGAGCATGGTACTCTTGCATTGAACTTCAAGCAAAGGGGAATGGTAAAGAGTGATGCTGATCCTAATCTTTACATTCTAAGGCAAGATTCAGATATAGTGTTCATTGTGTTGTACGTAGATGATTTGATTATTACAGGAAGTAATGAGATGTTAATTAATGAAATCAAATCAAATCTTTCCAATGCTTTTGACATGAGTGATCTAGGATTGATGCACCACTGTCTTGGCATTGAAGTATGGCAAAACGAAGACATGGTCTTTCTTACACAAAGCAAATATGCACAAGATTTGCTTTATAAGTTCAATATGCAGAATTGTAAGCCCTTGAGTACACCTATGGATGTCAACATGAAGCTTACTGCATATGATGAATCTGAGAAAGTGGATGCTTATTTGTATAGACAGCTGGTGGGTAGTTTGATTTATTTGACACACACACGACCTAATATTTCTTATGTTGTTGATGTTGTTAGTCAATTTATGCAAGATCCTAGTCAAACACATTGGAAGTCTGCTAAACGTATTCTTATATACATTCGAGGGACATTGAATTTTGGTTTGAAGTATGATCAGCTTGAAGCACCAATGTTGGTAGGTTATACAGATGCCGATTGGGCAGGTAATATTGACGACAGAAGATCTACCAGTGGTCATACATACATTCACTTATGGTACAACTGCAATTTCATGGAGCAGCAAAAAGCAACCTACAGTAGTTTTATCATCAACGAAAGCTGAATATCGAGCACTCAGCAATGCTACACAAGAAGCGGTATGGTTACAAAGATTGCTTGTGGATTTAGGTCAACCACAAGTGGATGCGACGACTATATCTTGCGACAATCAAAGCTGCATTCACCTTGCCAAAAATCCAGTTTTACATGCTCGAACTAAGCACATCAAAATACACTATCATTTTATTCGAGAGAAAATTCTTGATGGAGCCATTGATCTTGTTTTTTGTAAATCTGAAGATCAAATGGCAGATGTTTTTACTAAGTCATTAGGTAGATGTAAATATGAGAGGTTTCGTACTCTACTAGGAATAGAAGAATGTAATTTTATCATTGAGGGAGAGTGTTAGAAATCAATGAGAAACTTCATTGTTACGGTTTACGATGTACATTAATGTTGACAGCTGTTACCAACTGTAATTAGCCATAGGCTAGTCTATTAGTCTATTCGTAGGTTTTCTCTCTCTATCAGGGTTTAGGGTTTATATGTACAGTTTATATTCAATATGAGGTTAGTGAGATAGAGTGATATTGCATGTTCTTCTTCCGTCTCCCTACCTGGTGATTGTCTTTATGGTGAATGCCTGATGTTGCAATTCTGATTGTTGACACTCCAAGATCTTGACCAAATTGGGATGCACATCTAGTTTTGTCTACAAGATAGAAATCATCAATTTCAGCATACTAGAATTGCATAAATCACTAAGATCTTATCATAAGCATACAAAAATAGTAAGTTATTGTCCCTATCCATACAACAATAGTACAATACTTTCCTTCACACATGTAGAAGCAAGATCAATCATAAAATCAACATTCTACACATAGAAAACCAAGATATCAAGAGAAATACACATGAGATGGACATAGAACCAAAAGAGATGAATTCTTTACATGAAAAGAGAATACAATGATATGTTCTCCATGCTGCTACTGCTATTTATAGCTTCTCAAATTTCATTTGACCACTTGTCCTAAATGGTAATTTCTTGGTACCTCACCAAATGACCTAGAAATTCTAGTCTAGATGCAATGTATGGAAATTAGCCAATTAGAATGGGTCCAAAATCAACCTCATCCATTTATCTCTTGCCAAAAATAGTAAAAACACTATTTAGGCCTTTATTGACAAATATGAACCTATCTCTAAGTTGAGATTTCATGTTGTACAAAGTTTTGAATGTACTAGATGACAATGAGATTGTAGCTTGTTTTTTCGACATCCAAGAGATAGCTCCATCACCTATGAAAATGGCATGTGCACTTATGAATTTTTATCCATTTGGTCTCCAGCAAATTCCGAATCTAAAAATCCATACAAGTTAGGTGATGATCCTCCATAAACAATGCCAAAATCTCTAGTTCCCAAGATGTATCTCAATACCCTCTTGCCTAGTTTCCAATACTCCACACTAGGATCATGCATGAATTGGCTTAATATACCAACACAATAACTAAGATCCGGTCTTGTGATGGTTAGATATGAGAGTGAACCAACTAGCTTCCTATAGAGAATAATGTCCTTGAAGGATCTTTCATTACCTCCTATAGTGACCTTTACATTAGACTCCATTGGTATATCACAAGACTTTGCATCTACCATATGAAACCTTTTTAGAATAGAATTATCATACTTCTCTTGACAAATGAAAGTCAATTGAGAATTTCTAAATACTTCTATTCCTATTCCCAAGATACAATGCAAAAAACCAAGATCAAGCACATCAAACTATTTTTTTAATGCCATCTTGATATCATCAATACCTTGTTTGTTGTCTCCACTCAAAATGATATCATAAACATAGATTAGAAGAATGGTTACATCATTTCAGACAAATCTATAGTAAAATGAAGGATCATAACTCACTCATCTTGAAATTTTGAGAAAGTAGACAAGTGTCAAGCTTAGCTTACCAACTCCTTGGTGCTTGCTTAAGACCATACAAACTCTTTTGTAGAAAACACACATGATTAGGCTTGCCCTCGGGTTGCTCCATAAACACCTCCTCCTCAAGATCACCATTCAATAATGAATTTGTAATATCCAATTGCCGTAGATCCCATCCAAAAAGTGTAGCAAGTGAAATAATGACTTGAATGCTTACCATTTTTGCCGCGGGTGCAAAGGTCTCATCATAGTCAATTCCATACTCTTGTGCGTATCCTTTTGCCACCAACCTTGCTTTGTACTTGTTGATTGATCCATCTTGGTTTGTCTTAACTTTGAGGATCCACTTGCATCCAATAGCCTTCTTGTCCTTTGGAAGTTCCACCAATCTCCATGTGTAATTCTTCATAAGAGATTGATACTCAAGATCCATTGCTTGGATCCACTCCTTTTGTCTTGCTTCATCTACACATGTAGGTCCATCAAAAGAGGTTAGGAAAGCTTAATTTGTACCACCAACAACTTGCTTAGCTTTATCATCATAAGTGAGTCTCAAAGGTTGTTGCCTTTGCCTTGATGTCCTCCTTGGCTTTTGAATTGAAGTAGAATCTTCAACATCAACATCGCAAGTATCATAAAAAATGTCATAATCAAGAATGTTAGATCCAACATCCACACCACCACTTGAAGACACCTTTGAAAAGTTTCCCTCATTAAAAATGACATGTTTTTCAATGAGCACATTCTTAGTTGAAGGAATATAAACTTTGTAAGCCTTGCTACCTTTTCTTGAAGATGGATACTCCTTTGTCCTATCATCAAGAGTGATGCTGATATAACAAATACATTCAAAAGTTTTGAAAAACTTGACACTCAGCTTTCTATCAAACAACATCTCAAAGGGGTTTTTCCATCCAATACCACACTCGGCCATCTATTGCATAGAAACTTAGCACACAACAAAGCTTGATACCAAAAGGATTTAGGAAGATTTGCACCTAACCTCATGGATTTGGCACCTTCACATAAGATTCTATTCTTCCTCTCGTCCACTCTATTATTTTGTGGTGTCCTTGGGCTTGTGTATTCCCTCTTGATCCCATTTCCATCACAAACTGCCTTGAACTTAGTAGAAATGTACCCACCACCATTGTCACTCCTCAAGCACTTGATCTTGGTAGAAAACTAAACCTCCCTTGAAATCTTGAACTTGACAAAGACATCAAACACCTCATCTTTGCTTTTTAGTAGACCAACAAAATCTACTAAAATCGTCAATAAAAGTCACATACATTTTAGCACCTCCATTGCTAATTGTAGTGACACCATAAATATCCAAATGCACAAGTTAAAAAGGCTTACTTGGCCTTGATGTAGATCTCTTGTAAGGTAACCTATGTGACTTTGATAAAGCACATTGCTGACAAATATAATTCAAACTTGTTAAAGAAATTGGAAGACCAAACACAATTTGCCTCTTTGCCATCACCTCCATTGACTTGTACTTGAGATGCCCCAATCTCTTGTGCCATACCTCTTGCATTGACAATTGCTCCTTTTCCATATATCCAACTTAGTTAGAAACAACACAATCATCAAGTTTGAACAACTGACATTGCCTCTTCTCTTTTGGAATCAATTCATCATCCTCCTTGATCAAACAAGCATCACCATCAAACTCCACGTTGAATCCCTTATCAAGCATTTGACTCACACTAAGAAGATTCTTAGTGATAGATGGAATGAACAAAACATCCTTCAAATTCATATTCCTATTAGTAGAGAAGGAAATAGGAATTGTGCCAATCCCTTTGATTGCACACTCACCATCATTGGCCGTGTAGATCACCTTCTTGTCACCTTCAAATGCCATCAATGATGAATAAAACTCCTCATGATATGTCATATGTGATGTAGCTCCACTATGAATTCACCAAGGATCAATATCTCCAAGATTAGCCAACAAGCAATATGACATAACAAAAGCATGATTTGAATTTTGCTCATCAACACCATCTTCATCAAGAGTTAGATTGGTTTGCTTCTCACCTTGATCTCTCTTTTTCTTGAAGCAATCACTTGAAAAATGCCCTTTGACTCCACAATAAAAGCATTTTAACTTGGATCTATCTTTCTTCTTGCCAACAAAAGTAGAAGGCTCACCTTGATCTTGACCCTTTGACCACTTGCTTTTGCCTTTTCCCTTGAACTTGCCATTGATGAATATTGCTTCCTCCTCTCCAATTTGAGATGAAGAATTAGATCCACCTCTTGATAGAAGCCTAAGTTCCTCATTCACCAAGATCTCTCGCAAATCCTCCATACTTGGCAATGTCTTTTGAATAGCAAAACTTTGCACCAAATTAGCATGATCATCCAACAAGCCATTAAGAACAACTTAAACAAGCTCCACATCCTTAATGCTTTCACTATTGCATGCTAGTTCATCACTCAAAGGTTTAATTCTCAAAACAAAAGCATGAGCACCTTCATCCTTCTTTTGAAGACTTTGAAAATTTTGCCTCCTTAGGATTAGGACCCTAGATGTAGACTTGGACTCATAAATCTTCTTCAAAGGTTCCCCAGCCTCATGTGATGTTGTGCACTTACCAACTTTCTTGAGAAGTTCAATACTCACATTTATCTTGATCACATGTAGAGCTTTCTTTGCCCTCTTGCCATACCTCAATTGTTCTTGAGGTGCCAAAGGTCTCTCCTCCGCACTTAAAACGATATCCATCAAATCATTCATCTCAAGCAAAGATTCCGTCCTCACCTTCCAAGTAGATATTCCAATGCACTTAGCACACCCTTGAAAATCAACAAATGAAACTCAAGAAGAAATCACAAAGATATGAAAACAATCTAGCCTCTCCTTTTTCTCTTTCTAGCAAATCCTAGCACATAGAATGTTGATTTCTTGATCACAATAGTTCTAAACACAATATGATGAACTTTACTTAAGATTAAAAATCCAACAAGAAGTGCTTATTTTGTGGTAAGAAGGGGCATTTTGCTTCTAATTGTTTCAAGAAGAAAGAATTCCTCAAGCAAACCAATCTAGCTAAAGAGAGTGAAGGGTAGAAGGATCTCTCATTATGTCTATGTGCTCCTCTTCTAGTTTTGAAGTTGAAAATCCATGGTGGATAGATACTGGATCTAGTTCTCACATGACTAGTTCAAGAATATCTTTTACTTCTAATGGTTCTAAAAAGCTCATCTTCTTGCCTACTGATGGTGAATGCAAGATATAAGAAATTGGTACTGTACCAATTTGTGTTGAATACACTATGATTCTCAAAGATGTACTCTTTGTGCCTAATCTCATTATGAATCTCATTAGTGTTGGCAAGATGCTAGACTTAGAGTTTGCTTTGCACAGGAACACAGATCATACTACACAGTAACACAAACAGAAAACACTCTCCACAGCAAGCTCACATAGCAACTGTATTTCTCAAAATGAAATTACACTGTACATATAGTTGTTCACTCAGGCAACCCATTCATGACCCAGGTTGTTGTTGGCGGGACGCGTGTCCCGTCGACTTGCCTCGTGGCGAGGCCAACTGATCCTTATCAACTGATAGGACCCACAGTACAGTAGCACAGTGATTCTACTTTAATTCTAACTCTCTCCCTTAAAGTAGAGTCTACTTTTTATATAGATATACATAGCTTTAAAGCCAACAAACTTTAAGTACAGAAAGCTTTGATCTAGACTTATCAAACTTTTCTCCAACAAGTGGCTTAGTGAAAATATCAGCTAGTTGTTCTTCCATACTATAATGAACAACATGAATTTCACGACTTAGCAGCCTCTCACGTATAAAGTGATAATGAATCTCAATGTGTTTGGTTCTTGCATGGAACACTGGATTCTTTGCTAGCTGAATGCCACTCTGACTGTCGCTATGTAATGTCGTGGGATTTTTCTGCTTCATGCCAATTTCTTCCAAGATTTGTCTCAACCATATAGCTTCTTGTGCTGCACTACACATTGCCTTATACTCTGCTTCTGTGGTGGAAAGAGCAATTGTACTTTGCTTCTTACTAGACCAAGAAAAGCAACTACCACAAAACTGGAATACATACCCGGTGGTGGATCTACGATCATCATAGTCACCTCCCCAATCCACATCCACAACCACACAACTCAGGTAACCCATCATGCTTCCCGTAAATCAAGCCATAATCTGAAGTGCCTTCTACATAATGCAAAATGCGTTTAGCTGCCTTCCAATGCATTTCTATAGGTGCTGCCATAAACTGACTTACAATGCCAACAGCATAGCATACACCTCTTCTTCCAACTCACCATTTAGAAAAGCAGATTTCACATCCATCTGATGCAAAGGCCAACCAAAATGTGAAGCTAAAGCAACAAGTAGACGTAGAGTATTCCACTTACATACCGGCGCAAAGGTCTCCTCATAGTCGATGCCTTTACTTTGTGCATACCCTTTGATCACCAATATTGCCTTGTGCTTTGCTATACTTCCATCTGCATGGTACTTAGTCCTGTATACCCATTTGCAACCAATGGGTTTCTTGCCAACTGGTGGTTCTACTAAGTCCCATGTGCTATGCTTAGTAATTGACTCCATCTCCTCTCCCATGGTCTTGACCCAAATGTCATCATCCTTCGCTTCATCATAAGTTGAAAGTTCTTTTCTTTGAATAATGCTAGATAAGAGAGCATAATTTGCTTCATACCTTTCAGGTTGTGTCTTCTCTCTTGTTGATCTTCGTAGCTCTCCCTGGCTAGATGATCCTAGAAAGTCATCCATGTCGCAGCTCTCCAACAATCTCTCAAACCATTTAGGGAGCTTCATGTCAGGTAAACGGCTTCCTAGTGAAAATGTATTCCACGGTACATCCTTCTCCTTGCGTTTGTCACCTGCAATTTCAATCCTTCTTGCACCAAAAGGTTTGTCCCTACCTCTCCAACCTGTCTCTTGAGGTTGAGTAGTAGTATCTTGAGATGTATCCTCTTTTTCATCACTTGGAAAGTCAATGAATGGATCATCATTAGGTGGTATCCTCACTATACCATCTTTCCCACCTCTCAGCATCCTCGTCTTCATACATCTTGGATTCATCAAAGATAACATCACGACTTACATGGATTTTGTTTTCCACTAGATCAAAACATCATAGCCCTTCACACGATCGTCATATCCTAGGAATATACACTTGATAGCTTTTACATCAAGTTTACATCTCTCTTCCTTAGGAACGTGTACAAAGGCCTTACATCCAAAGCTTTGCAAGTGGTTCACCTTTGGATTTGCTACATGTTCTTTCTGCTTCTATGCTCTGGGTAACCATCATCAAGGGTACACTTGGTTTATTCTGAGCTACTGGTCTTTGCTTGATTGTTATCAGATTTACAGGAGCTACAGCCAGTGGTGGCTTCGGTCTTGCTAGACATTCCTTATAGCAATGCCCATAACCACAGTCACAACAGAATGGTACAAATTTGTCTTTATTTGAACATTATGCAACTCTATGATTTTCTCCACATGCAAATCATCCAAGTGGTGCTCTGGTCCAGTTTCTAGATGCTTGTTGTTGCGCGACAACATAAATAGCATACTATTCTGAAGATCCACCTTCATAATCATTGCAATAATTCCATTGCTCGGCACTTCTGTAAGGTTCTGGTTCCATCAAATTGGCTGGAGGAGCGGGATGCTTTGGTGGGGTAGGTTAGAGTTATCACTATGTTGCTACAAGAAGATAATCGAAGAAGTCAAGAAACCTCTTCAACTTCATCATCTCACATTCTATATGTCAACAAAGGCTCAAAAGCAATGACAGAAGAAGAAAAGCTCTAAGTAGTCCGCATCAAATCAAAAGTTGACACAAAGTCAAAAGCGATTATCAAATTTGCAAGCGAAGAAGAAGATGTTTTGTAAGTATTGAAAACTCACTAATCACGAGATCCAAGATTGCAAGGTGTTAAAAACAAATAATGCCAACAAACGACAGATAGAAAAATGAATGTTGTCACAGTATCATCTCCTAAACTCGACATGGACGAAGGAGCGTTTATGGTCAAAGACCAAAAGGCACGATTCAATATTTCTTGGTTTTTGGACTCTGGAGCATTGTGAGCATTTTCACTCCTATATGCGGTATAATATAAAGAAATTTGTTCATCTTGGCGAGGATAGTACACATACTATCAAAGGTGAAGGCACTAAAAGATTGATGTTCCAACATGATCAATTCAAACTACTATCAAATGTTCTGTATGTACCTAAACTCTCTACAAATCTGTTATCAATAAGTAGAATTATTGATTTAGGTCATAGAATAGAGTTTGAGTCTGATCAATGTCGAATTATCGATAGGACAAATCAGATCCTTGCACTCAACAAGAGCATGGATACTTATATAGGCTGGATCATTGTTATTCTGACACTAGTCAAGCCTTGAAAATCTCTGTTCTTGTCAATATAACATTACTTTGCATCATAGATTAGGACATTTGAATCATACATATGTGTTGAACATGTCCAAAAAATCCCTAGCACTTGATCTCGATTATCCAATCAACATAGTCGACCTCCCTGTCTGTCATAGCTGCATCATTGAAAAACAGACTAGGATTCATTTTAGATCAAGTCATAGACATGCAGCAAGAAATGTTCTAGATGTTGTTCATTCAAATATATGTGGTCCAATGCAAACTCTGTCGTTGCTTGATGCAAACTATTTCATTACCTTCATTGACGAATATTCGAGAAGAACAGTTGTTTATTATATTAAGCAGAAATCAGAGGCTTTCAAAATCTTTCAACAATTTAAAGAGCGTGCAAAAAAAGAAACTGGTAAAATAATCAAAGCAATGAGATTCGACAATGGGGGAGAATGCATCTCTACCAAATTCAAGGAGTATTGCCTTAACAACGACATTGAGCAACAATACATTACCTCCTATTCACCTCAGTCGAATGGACTTGTAGAGAGAAAGAATAGAACCTTAGTCAAATCGGCCAAGTGTATGCTTGCTTATGCGACTCTTCAAAAATCCTTCTGGGCTGAAGTTGTTTCCACTACAGCCTATATTCAGAAGAGATGTCCACGACTAAAAGTCTCTCAAACAAAACACCATAGCTCCAAACCATCAATATCAAACCTATGAATTTTTGGATGTATTGCTTATGCACAAATACCGCAAGATCTTAGGAATAAGTTGTCGACTTCTAGAGTATCAAATCCATTTTTATTAGCTACACTAGTTCAGATAAAGCTTTCAAGCTGTATGATCATGTCGAGTCAAAGATATTTACCATGCGGGATATCGTCTTCACTGAAGATCAGTTTATCGACTTCAAGGGTAAGGGCAAAGCTCATATATACAAACTATCAGACTCTCCCAAAAGAATACTTATGTTACTAGGTCGACTATTCCTATTGAAGGTCCCTAGCTCATCCACTTCAGACAAACAACTTATCAACAACAAATCCAAAGAAGATGATGCTGCAACTCAACAACTACAACATGATGAAAATAATCAACTTCGCTTATTTTCCAGAAGATCAACTAGAGAACATAGACCCTATGTTCAAGAAGTCTGCAACCTATCTTGTTCAAGAACCAAGTACTATCGAAGAGGCACTTAGTCAGCCCGACTTCGATCTTTGGAAGGAAGCTATGGATAAAGATTTTTCATCTCTTATCAAGAACCAGACTTGGACTATTGTCAAATTGACTACCAGCAGAAATGTAGTTGATTGCAAATGGATATTCAAAATCAAATACAATACCTTATCAGTTTTTTTTTTATTGTTTACAATTTCATTGTTTTTATGACTTGAGTGGTTTTTCTTTTCTCTTTAAAAAAAGAAAAAAAAAAAAGCAGAAAAAAAAGAAGAAAAGAGAATGATGAACAAGAGTCAAAAAAGTCATCAGAGTAGAAAAAGTGAAAGGAAAGTATTTTCAAAAAATGATTTTTGACAAAAATGACCTAGGAAATCACTTTTTAGATCATATTATGCACAAACAATGACCACACATCCACCTCGGATATACCTATATTTAGAAATGGGCGAAGGTTATTTTCTGAAGTTACTACCTAATTTGTAGTTAGGTGCATTATGCCATTTTGGAGACCTTTGTCGAGCATCAAAACATCATTATTACCCTTCATCGAAATGCCAGATAGATTCAGAATGCCAAAAATAGGTTGGCCATAGGTTCGGATTTTCAAAATTTACATTTATTACAGTACCTAGGCGAATGATGTCCTTAGGCGAAGGATGAACCTTCACCATATCTGGAAAACCTTCGTCGAAACAGTTCAATCTTTCAGAAACCTTCTCTGAGATTTTTACAACCTATTTCCATAGTACTGAACATGCTTGCAAATTTTTGTCCAGAACTGAACAGCCAAACTAGTACATAAAAGGGCAGAATTCGATTTCATTTCTCACTTGTACCATTTCATTTCTGTACCATTGTATTTGAGAAAAGTTTGGATTCCATCAGGAGTTATGTTGCCAGCCCTCGTCAATTGCGGGTAGATCCGTACTATTTGCCGATGCCAAGAAGGAATAAATGGAAAGATTTGGAGATTCCATTGGAAAAAGTTAGTATCCAACCCCAAATTGGCCCATAATCCACCAAGTGTATAATTGGCAAACAGTAGTGGATTTCAACCAGGCCTTACAATTTTATGCGACAGAGTATAGACATTTGCCATATCTGATTGTTAGGCAATTTGCGCTTTTTGCGAACGATTTGACCATGTTGGCATCCGTAGTAATGCGATGGGATGATTGCCTACCCCAATTGGCTTTCGATCCTAATAAACCAATGGCGTTCGACAGTGTTCAAGATCAATTGTCACTTGCCAGATTATACTACCGTGCCGCGATGCTGGGCGGAATGTGGGAATCAAGATTTATGGCATGGACCACTTCCAAATGGATTGTCGGAGCCAATAAGTGCTTCTTACACTACACGAGAAAGATTTCAATATAGCGAGTCTGAAATTCATGGAGAAAGTACGGTACTATCTTATTAAGGTATGACGTGAGGCTAATCAAAGCCCAAAAAGAATAAATCTCGCGAGATGTCATGGGACCGCCATACTGTTGGAGGGTTTGCAGACCCCAAGGAAACCCTAACCCTAGTTAATAAGTGATAGAGATTTGGCACCCTGTTGTGCAAGTCCAACCCGATGATCACATAGAGATTTGATAATCAGAAAGTCAATAAAAAAAATTTAGGCCTTTTTGCGGGACTTTTAATGTCGTAGGGCCTAAACGTCAATTTTAAATTGGTTTTCTCCAATTATTGAATGGGTTCCTACTCTTTTTTAAATTTGAATAGTTAGGGAGGTAGGAATTAGCCAATAGGAATTGGGACGCCCATCTCTTCAATTCTCTATATAAGTAGCAATTTCAAATGATTGTACATGTTCTCTCTTCATTTCAAATACAAGCAGTTGAGACTCTACGAAATGGATTATGAATGTCCTTGTTTTCTATCTCTTTTCCTTCATCTCTCATGATTTTGTTATATTTGCTAATTGTAAGATCTGAATATTATTGGGATTGTATGTTCTTAAACTTTTTGTGAGAGAGAAAGGGAGAGAGAGAGAAGCAAGTATCTATCTTATTGTGGATCGTAGTGTTAATCTATAGTGTTAATGGATCTTAATGTTAATTGTGAATCATCCATGCATGTTGAACTTGTTTAATGTTATCTCTCTCATGGGAACGTGTGACGACTAACTTCATCACCTTGATGCTTGTATGCTTGGATCTTGGGTTGAGGATAGGATAGGAAGTCCTTAAAAGTAGTTTTACAAGTCTTGTTGGATCATCAAGGAGGGGTGAGAAAGAGTCATTTAGATTCATCTAAAGAGATCGATTCATCAGCAGTCATATTCTGGCCAATGAATGAATGCCGAAACACATCAGTATTTACATTAAGAAAATCACTATCCTTATCAAGGGTGTCGATAAGGAAGTGACTAATATCCTTAAAGAATGATTGAACTGAGGATGATGCAATATGAAGATCAGAAGGAGAAACTTCCTCATCATCCAGGATCTAAACTAATAGAAAAAGTATGATTAAAAGTAGTTTTACAAGTCTTGTTGGATCATCAAGGAGGGGTGAGAAAGAGTCATTTTTTGTGCAAAATCATTGATTATTGATGAAATTTGATAGGAATTTGATACAAACTCATTATATCTGCATTCAATCTTTGTGAGAGAGTGAGAGGGCCAAGACTAGAAGTCTAGATCAAATTAAGTGAAGTCCTTTGTGAACTTCTAGAATCAAATCTATTCAATTTTCTTGAGAAATTCTTTGTAGAATCCTTCAAGATAGTTCTTTTAAATCAAGATCACTTAGATCTTGCCACTTGTGTCTTTGTGATCATCAAGTGAGTTGCAATTGAGGAAAATTTCAAAAAAGAACTTAGGGATGGCCAAGAAGTACATTCATTGTCCAAGTCACTAGCAAGATGGGATCACTTGGAACATAGTGAGAGGTTAAATTCTAAAAACTACTCAATATGGAAAGTGAGGATGGAGTCACTCCTAGTGCCCCAAGACCTCTTTGATATTGTCCTAGATGAAGAGGATGAACCTCTTGTGAAAAATGAAAACTAGTTTAGTTGATTTATCTTGGCAATTTTGAGGCCAATATGAAATCTCAACTTGGAGATAGACTTATTTTTGTCAATAAAGGTCTAAATAATGTTTGTACTATTTTTGGCAAGTAGATAAATGGATGAGTTTGGATTTGGACCCATTCTAATTGGCTAATATTGATACATTTCATCTAGATTAGAATTTCTAGAATTTTTTATGAAGTACCAAGAAGTTACCATTTAGGGCAAGTTTAGGAAAAATAGCCAAATGACATTTTATTAGTTATAAATAGCAGTATCAACATGGAGAAAGTATCAATGTATTTTCTTTTTATGTGGAGAATTCATCTCTTTTGATTCTATGTCCATCTCATCTGTATTTCTCAAGATATCTTGAATTTTAGTTGTAGAATGTGATTTTTCTTGTTGATCTTCAATCCACACATGTGAAGTATTGTATGCTATTGTTGTTGTATGGACAGGGACAATACCATAATGGATCTAGGTTCTTATGATCAGATCTTCATGCATTTCCAAGTTCTAACATGTGTAAAGTGATTATTTCTATCTTGTAGCTAAATGTAGATGTGCATCCAAACTTGGCTAAAGAGCTAACATCCATCAAGTATGTTTTGGATTTGATTTTCTCACACTTCTTAAAGGGAAAGATTAAAGCACAAAAAGAAAGCAAGACTAGTATTGCATTGCATCAAAATGAATGTTTAGTAATGATCTCCTAAAGGAGGTAGCCTTTTGTATGTCAGCCAAAGAAGCATGGGATTCATTAAAGGAAATCTATGAATTCAATAACACCTCTAGAGTACTCATGCTTAGAAATTCAATCTTGAAAAGTATGAGAAATAGGGGTGAGAGTGCACAAGAGCATGTTCTTAGAATCAAATCTCTTAATAAAGGACTAACTGCACTAGGAGATAAAATTCTTGATAAAGAACTTGTACAAGTGATCCTCAATGGCCTAGGAGATGAGTTCTCCAATTTGGTTCAAAGATTTGTGATCTCCACGATGTCTTACCTTCTATTGACAAGCTACATAGTAGTCAACTTATGGATAATGGTTTGGATGCCCAATTCAAGCAAGATGTTTGTTCCATTTTGAAGAATTATAATTGCATAGCAAAGGGATTAAGAAATGGAAGGTTGTTTAAATTGGATGAAAGTGTTGCTATTGAGAGTGTGAACATGGCAAAGGAGGATATCACTCAAGTGGATGATATAAGACGTTAGGCCATTCGGCCTCCCCAAGAGTTTGTCAAAGTGTGATAAGTTATGTGACACTTGTAGTCTCTCAAGGCTCACAAGCTACATTTCTCAAGGTCTACCACAAGATCTTCCACTCCTTTAGAGATTATGCATTTTGATGTGCATAGCTTCTCTCATGTATCTAATGGAGGTGCGAAAGTGTATGTATCATTCATAGATAATCATTCAAGATATGTTTGGATCTATCTTTTGCCTATGAAGGGTATGGTGTTTGATTCATCTGTGAAGTTCAAAGCTCTACTATTAAGATTTGATAATTGTGGAGAGTACATCTCCAATAAGATGATAGAGTTTTGTGGATCTAATTGAATAAAGAGGGACTCTACATATTCTTATACCCCTCAACAAAATGGAGTGGCCGAGAGGAAAAATAGATCTCTTTATGAGTGTTCCAAGGCCTTGAGGCTAGATGCCTCTCTCCCAAAACCATTTTGGGGTGAAGCTATTAATTTTCTAAGTACTAGGTTGCCAAAACAAAGCCATTGGAGGGATCACACCATACGAAGCTCTAAGTGGTAAGAGGTCAAATCTCGAAGATATGTTCACCAATATTTAAAAACAAGGAAAAAGGATGACACTACATCAATCATATGTATCTTTGTTGACCATTGTGAATCTAACAAGGGATATAGAGTCTTTAATCCCATCATTAAAAAAATCATAGTGGGTAGGGATGTTTTATTTGATGCGGGCCATGTTTCTCAAGTGACTAAAAGTGCATCTAATCATCTTGATGTCAAGGATATTGCTAGGATTGAGGAGAAGCAACAAAGTGATCAAGATCTTGAGGATCCACCTCAAGACCCGAGAGCTCCAAGGAGGTCTTCAAGGGTAAGGGACGAGCCATCAAGGCTTGGCAAAGGTGATCAAAGGGAAGGCACTCAACCATTTGTCGGGATTATCTTGGATTGGGAGATGAATCCTCGGTGTGTGCACTACAACAATAGTAGGCGAACACAAGAGTAGAGTAGAGCTTAATTGCGTGGTTGTTTGTGGAAGTGGAAGAGCAGACAATCAGACAAAGTAGTAAGACAATCAGACAGGAAGACGTAGTAGCAACACATACAATTCTGACAAGAACTATGAATGCAATAAAAGTCAGATTGATGCTATGTGCACAAGACAATGGAAAACGAAGCCGCATGCCCAAGAAGCTAGCTCAAATCTGTAAAATCTATGAGCTTATTCTTGACAATCAGTCTGAAAGAAAGAATCGATGCATGAAGGCATCTATAGTGTCTATCTCGTCTACTTTATTATATTTGCAATAGTCATCTATATACAATTTTACATTTGTATAGATGAGTGTACAAGCAGATGGCATGGAGCTGTTGTGCCGTCTGGAGTAGATTGTGGCAGTTGCTATCATTGTCAAGTAGTTGCACAACACAAGAAGTGAATGTGAGAAGGCTTCGACTATTCGAAGTCAAGCAGAGAGAGAGAGAGAGAGAGAGAGAGAGAGAGAGAGAGAGAGAGAGAGAGAGAGAGAGAGAGAGAGAGAGAGAGAGAGAGAGAGAGAGAGAGAGAGAGAGAGAGAGAGAGAGAGAGAGAGAGAGAGAGAGAGAGAGAGAGAGAGAGAGAGAGCTATCTATGCTTGTTATGATGGCAAAGAGCATCTTTAACCTTGTTTGTATTGTGACAATTAATGTTCATAAAAGTTCAAGTCCAAGCTTTTATTATGAAGCTATTCACAATTTCTTAGTAATAATTTATCATTCCAAGCTCTTTGGTAAGCAGGATTCTGTTTTATTATTTGTGTTCAAATGTCTCCAATATCAATATCATTATTATCATCTTAATATTGTAGACTATATAATGAAAATTTGGTGACGAATTTGTCATAGTGATTTGACATTCTAAGGTCATGAAATATTGATTACTAAATTGTGAAATTGATGACAACTTTTGTGAATATTTTCTTTTGATATCACGAGTATTGAATCATGAAAGCATAAATATTGAATAGATTTATGAGAACATTAGCAAAATGTGAAATTTGTGACTATTCACAAATTTCACAATTTGTGAATGTTCTCAAAAATCTATTCAATATTTATGAGAACATTAGCAAATTGTCCAAGCTTTTAATATGAATAGCTATTCACAATTTCTTAGTAATAATTTATCATTCCAAGCTCTTTGGTAAGCAAGATTCTTTAGGACCTCATTGTTTGTGTTCAAATGTCTCCAATATCAATATCTTAATATTGTCAAAAAAAATAATGAAAATTTGGTGACTATTTTGTCAAAGTGATTTGACATTCTAAGCTCATGAAATATTGATTACTAAATTGTGAAATTGATGACTACTTTTGTGAATATTTTCTTTTGAAATCACGAGTATTGAATCATGAAAGCATAAATACTGAATAGATTTATGAGAACACTAGCAAAATGTGAAATTTGTGACTATTTTATGAAATTTACTAATTATACAATCCTAAATATTGAGTTGTCAAATCATTTATATTATTTTGTGAAACTCATAAAGAATTTCATGTATATTGATTGTGAGATTATAAATTTTCAATTATGAACATTGGGACTATTGTATATATTTATTGTAAAATTTTGAATAAAAAAAATTATGAAAATTGTGACAATTTATGTGAACATTAATTAATGATTTCAATCACTAAAAAACATTATAAGTATCATGATCACTTTTATGAAAATTATTCATGAAACTTTGAATGTTCAATCATAGGCTTGATCATATTTTTTAATACAAACACAAACTATTAGATTAAAAATTGAAACATGAATAACTTAGAAATTATAGTATCATACCTAATTGATTCTTTTACCAAAATTCCACTTAACAACATTAATATTCATTCTTTCAAGTTGCCATGGATGTTGGCCCAATAGACTTCAACTCATGAGATTTTGTTGAAAACATGTTCGAGGCTCAAATAAAATATAATTATAAATACACCCTCTTGTAATGTTTTTTTTTTTTTTTTGTAATTAAGAGTGCTCATGTGTTTTTGAACTCTTGATATTCTATTTCTAGATACCAAAATTACAACTAAACTCAAGAGAACTACTTTGTGCAATTCACTATAAACAAACTATGCATAGAACCGACAATATTGAAGCCATTAAGTTATGGCTAAGGCTAAAGCTATGGCCACTTTTGGTTTTTTATAGTACTAGATTCCGAGATCAAACAAAAAAGATATGAGGGAATAAAGAGAATTAAGAACTAAATGTCGTTGAATCAACTTAGTAGAAGGGCCTTACAACAAAAATTGGTTTTCTTGAAACATTGAGCCGTAAAAGAGTGTAGATGGTAAAAGGTAAAATTTTACAGCAAATTCTTTTTTTATCTCTATTACGAAACATTAAGTTGCTCATTAATGAATAAAAGAGACAATAGAAAATTTTAAAATTTAATGGTAGATAAGGTTTGATGGCTCCAAAGTAAAACATGCGCCTGCAAAAAAATGTTAAAAGAATAAAATTGATTTGTCGGTATTGGGGGTCGTGGACCAGTGGGCGTGATCTAATTTTTTCTATCTTGGTTACACTAGGATGGGTTTTAGAACAAGATTCTAAGATTACTTCATATTAGAAGGGGTTTAGTCACAACAAAGCCCCCACAAATGTCACTGACTGAACTCTTCTAATTAAGCAAGCTTAAGGGTTGAGCACTTGACCAAAAATCTACTTTCAGTTAGCAGAATCACAAATGCAAGTCGGAGGGTCGAATTCAATATAGACGACTGCACAATTCTTGACAAGTCACGAAAGGTTCAAGCTTTCGGGAGAAGAAGCGGCTATCTGTACAAACTCAGTCACTACTATTCTTCTAATAGTCAATCTCTTCATACACCCACTTCTGAATCAACTGATATGCTTTGGCATTTTAGATTAGGCCATATTAACTTCTATAGTATTCAGCAAATGTCGACTCAGAATCTAGTGTAAGATCTTCCTTCTATTAGCAAACCAACTTGTCCATGTGAAAGTTGTATTATCATAAAGCATGCTAGAAGTCCTTTTATTTCTGATTCAGTTCATACTTCTAAAGGCTTGTTTGATCTTGTACATAGCGACATTGTGGCCCAATGAAGATTGCTTCGACAGGGGGAGCTCTCTATCTCCTAACCTTCATCGATGACTTCTCTCAAAGGACTACAACTTATTTTCTGAAGAACAATTTACAAGCATTCAAGTTCTTGAAGTAGTTCAAGGTGTCTGTTGAAAATCAGACCCAGAGAAAGATCAAAGCTCTACGTACTAATGGAGGGGGAGGGGGAGAATTTATCTCCACAGAATTTCAAGGAGCTTTGCAAGGCCAACAGAATACATCAACAATATACAACCAGCTATTCACCTCAGTCCAATGGTATAGTTGAGAAGAAGAATCAGACACTCATCAAAAGTGCCAAGAGCATGCTGGCCCATGCCTCTCTTCCAAAGAATTTTTGGGCAGAAACTGTTACTACAGCTGCCTATCTACAAAATCTATCCATCACTAAGCCCTGAATGACAAAATACCTTATAAGGTGTGGACAGGATCGAAGCCATCACTCAAGCATATTCAAGTGTTTGGATGTATTGCTTACTCTCAGATCTCTGAAGATCTAAGAAAGAAGTTGGACGACACCAGTAGAAAGTCGATCTTCATCGGCTATTTCCCATACCACAAGGTATACAAGCTCTACAATTTGGACACTCAAAAAAGTTTCACAAGTAGAGATGTCATTTCTGTGAAAGACAAATTTATCAACCATAAGGGAAAAGCTCCATCGACTTCGAATTCCAGAGTTGACAACTTGAACTTGGGACTGATCACAAGCTCGACATCAACTTCGACAATGAGTCTGAACCTTGACAAGTCGAACCACATCAGAGGATCGAAGTTCAACCCAAAAGATCAAACCGATCCAGACATCATTCATCATGATTCATGGATGATTCAACCTGCTACTTTGTGCAGGAACCAAACATTGTTTCTGAGACAATGTCGACACCTGATGCTGACTAGTGGAAAGCTACAATGGACACCAAATTTGATTGTCTTATAGAGAATCAAACTTGGACTGTAACTCAGCTACTAAAGGATCAAAGTCCAATTCCATGCAAATGGATATTAAAAGCAAAGTATGATGCTAAAGGAAGACTAAATCGATACAAGGCCAAGCTAGTCGCCAAAGGCTTCTCCCAGATTCCAGATTTGGGTTATTCCAAGACCTTCAATCCAATTGTCAACATTCTTCAATCTGATTGTTTTGTTGCTAACTAACGTGCTTCCAATCGTAAACCATCCTCGCTCAAGCTTCTACTGCCAGTCATCACAATCTAATATCAGAAATATGTTTCTGTCAATTCTCTACTAATCCGATATCAGCTCATACTCTCAATTTATGACATCCTACATATGTCTAGGTAACCAACACAAGGATTGTTGTGACATTGCTACAGGATCTGGGCCCACAAGTCCTCTCTCTCTGACAAACAAACCTTTCTCTTACAAAAAAACAGACCATTCCTACTTTCCAAGTTCATCACTAGATTTAGAATCTCCTACCAAGACATCTAGCTAGATGTGATCGAAAAACCCATCGGTTCGACAAAGATCCCAAAGTGATAGATACAATTCAGATTGGATCTTAGCAAAGCATAACTGATTAACCTCTCCAATATGACTCAAGGCATCAGCAGCACTATTCGACATAGCTTTACGATACTTGATGTTGAACATGAACTTTTGAATGAGTTCCAATCATCTAGCCTTTTAGTCATGAAGGTCCTTAGCATCACATATATACTTAAGAGATTGGTAATCGGTCATCACCATAAATTTGGCACCATAAAGATAATGCCTCTAGATTTTCAATGTATAAATAACTACAAAAAGTTTTTTTCTCTTAAGTAGAATACCTAGATTGAGCATGATCTAGTTTTTTTGCTTTCAAATGCAATTGGACTGCCATCCTGGTAAAGGACCGCTTCTACATCAATGTCCCTAGCATCCATATCCACCATGAAGAGTCGGTTGGTTAGGATCGACAATGTGTAAAATTGGAGCCATAGAAACACAATGCTTGAGAGTTTCAAAACTCTCATTCATTTCATTAGCCATATTATCAATGTACTTTTTGTGCGGCTACATTTTTTATCTACCCCCCATAAGAATGTTCTTTAGGAGTAATGCTATTAAAGCATAATCCATAATAAACCTATGAAAGAATCCTGTAAAGCCCAAAAATCATTTCAAATCATGAATTGTTTGAGGTCGTGACCACTCTCATGCCTTATGAACCTTATGATAATCGATCTCAATACCTTGATCAGATACAATATGGCCCATGTACTTGAGTTTAGTTTGGAAGAACTCACATTTTGACTCCTTAGCATAGAGCTTTTCTTGTCTTATGAGACCCAAGACAATACAAAAATGCTCTTCATGATCCTCAAGGGTTTGACTATAACTTAATATGTCATCCAAATACACCACCACAAACTTTCCCAGATATGGATGAAGAATATTGTTTATTATCTGGTGGAAAGTGGTAGGTGTGTTCGTGAGTCCAAAAAGTAAAACTAAAATCTCATAATGACCATACCTAGTTCGAAATTCAGTCTTACAAACATCCGCATTCCTAATCCTTATATGATAGTATCTTGATCTGAGGTCAATCTTGGAAAAATACTTAGCTCCATTTAGATGATCCATTTGATCATCCATCCTAGGTAAGGGATATATGTTCTTGATTGTTAACTTATTTAATTTCTTAAAGTCGCCACACAAAGGTGTGCCTTATCATTTTTACTAACTAAAAGGACTGGTGCCCATAAGGGTTGCCACGTCATTTGGATAGGTTTTGGGCCTTCTATGCATGCTAAGAGGTGTTTGTGGGTAGTGACCCAAGTGACCCTTGGGTGAGGCGGCATAGGGAGGGTGGTGGCTGTTGGAAATTAAGCCCATAGTTGCCTCCTTGGTGAATGACTAATTTCTATTTCAAGATTCTTCCTACACATTTATTGATGTTTGATCTAGGGTCAAGTGAAACCTATTTTGGGTTATATGTCTGCTCATCTGACACCTGCAGGAATCATAATTTAGACAACCAAACTATTTGAAGGACGTCTACAATGGACTTCTGGCTGATCTCTAGCAAAGGATAACCAATTTTATCATATTTTAAGTTCAGATGTTAAGTTCAGTAATTTGAAGATCGTTGAAGACTTGGCCATCTTCAACAACTTCCAAGAACTAGCATTTAGAACAAGTTTGCAGAAGCACTTTACTTTTTCAACAGTCTGCGAAAATACACTAAGTGTCGCACACTCGCATTTGTTGCATTTTTTCGAAAATTGTGGCACTTGCCTTCGGCTTCTTCCATTCACTTATTTTGAAGAAGTCAACTTATGTGTAGCTCAAAAGTTTAAATGTTTTCAACAACTTCAGCATTTTCGCAAAATGCGAAGAGAGAGAGAAAATTTTGAAGAAACTTTATTTTCAAGAGTTGAACTATTTTAGGGCACTTTCGGCTTTTTTGCAAAATCTCGAAGAGAGAGAAAATGCTGAAGGTCGTTTATTTTGAACGAGGAATGTTTCCAGCCACTTCCCAAAATTTGCGAAGTGAGAGAAAGCCACTTCCCCTAAAAAGCGAAGTGAGAGATTTGTGATGTCCTCGTCCGTGTCAACATTCCCTACGGGTTGACCGTGTACACAATGTATAGTTGTCATCTCAAGCCAATACTTCCAAGTACAACGGCTTGTCTAATTAGATGACAAACATTTATTGTAATTAATACATGGATGCAATCTATAAATGGATCATCCAAGCACACTCTGTGTGATGCTCCGTCCATGAAATGAACGATTTTGATCCTCTCAGTTACGTCGTCATTCTGGTTGTAACTACCATTTTGTTAAGCTTCAGTGTTATATAGCAGCAATACACTTTTCTATCTATGTACAACGTAGATGAATGCTTATTGCGATTGAATGCACTTTACTTCTGTTATCATGCCTTGTTCACTCACTCTGATCAGAACACGGGCGTCTATGACTCCTTTGTTTTTTATCAACGAACGGTTGTCTTGCATCATTTTGTTGCACTATCACTCCAAAGTTTTTGAACTAAACTTCTCATTGAAATGACATTGATTTCAAGATTGCCCTCTACATATGAGAACTGGGTGATGATCATATCGACACACTCAGATTTAACTCTTACCAATAGAACAAGTCAAAACACTTTGTCTACTTTCTCTTCTCAGGCTCTATATGTCAACAAAGGCTCTAAGTGACAGAAGCAAAAAAGCTCCAAGAAGGCTGCAACGAATCAGAACAAAACTCAAAGTCCAGGATAATCATCAAATCCACAGTCAAAGCAGAAGATGTTTTGCAAGTATTGCAAGCGCAATAAACATGAGATCAAGAATTGCCAAATTTTCCAAGTGAAGAATGCAGCCAAGCTGATCAACAAGCAAACACAGTTTCATCATCTCCCCAAGTCGAAGTGGATGAAGGTGCATTTATGGTCAAAGGCCAAAGCACATTTTTGGATGATTCATGGTTTCTGGATATTGGAGCAAATCGACACATGACCAATCAACGTGAGACTTTCAACTCCTACACGCCTTACATCACGAAGAAATTTGTTCATCTTGGTGACAATAGTACTCACACTATTGAAGGTGAAGGTACTATGAGATTGTGATTCCAGCATGATCAATTCAAACTACTATCAAAGGTTTTATATGTTCCTAAACTCTCTACAAATTTGTCAGTAAGTAGAATTACAGATTTAGGTCATAAAATAGAAATGCATAATTATTGATAGGAGTAATCAGATCCTTGCACTCGACAAAAGATAGAGCTACTTATATAGATTAGCACATTGTTATTTTGAGTCTAGTCAAGCCTTGAAAACTTCTGTTCTTGTCAATAAAGCATTATTATGGCATCATCGCTTAGGACACTTGAATTATGCATCTGTTTTGAACATGTCCAAACAATCTGGCATGGTTCTTGATCTCGACTATCCTTTTGGTAAGGTCGATCTCCCTATCTGCCATAGCTGCATCCTTGGAAAGCAGACTAGGATTCTTTTTAGATCAAGTCATAGGCATGTAGAAAACGGTCTGTTAGATGTTGTTCATACAGATATATGTGGACCTATGAAACTCCTTCATTATTAGATGCAAAGTATTTCATTATCTTTATTGACGAATTCTCCAGAAGCACAGCTGTTTATTTAATGGCATTTTTTGCCTGTCAGAAATTATGAGTAAATATGCAGAGTCGCATTTTTCAAAGTGTCTCAAATGTTAAATGACTCTGGAAAATTGTGGGACTACCTCATAATGAAAGAAATAAGATTTTAGGACACTATCGCATTTTTCGCAAAAAGCCTTTTTGCGACACTGTCGTCTGTGCCAGTTTTAGTTCATTTTTACAGAGTAATAGTTCATTTATGCAGACAGACTGTCTATGGCCATTTTTATTGCGTATCAGCAATCAATTTCTGAGAAGGAACTTGATGAATACCAACGGACTCTAGCCAATTGGCGATTGCATTTGACGACCTAATACTTAGTATAAATCAGCTGTTCATACATCTCATCAGTTAACGAATCAACATTGTGAATTATAAAAGAGTTGAGTGTTATTACATGATGCTTCCTGCGCTCTCATCAAGCAAATCGTTCACAATCAAACAGTATTGTTGTTAGCTCTCTATCAAGCTTTCAAGCTTGAACTCTCTTGAGCATTCTAGCTCAGTCTTTTAGAGATTTATTTTAGAGTTGCTATTGCGCTACTGCTTATCAACAGAGCGGCTTATTATTAGACTTTTTCTCAATTACTCAGAGACAACTTAGAGTGCACGGTTTCTATCCACTATTATCTTGCACTCATTAGCATCTGATCTTTTTCTGAATCAATACTATTTTCTTATTGCATTCAGTTTATGTCAAAATGCATGCATCTCTGTTGTAACTGATAGTAATTGTTTGAGAATTCAATACTTTATGTTTGGCTACATAATTAGTTAGTATCTAGCGAAAGCTAATTGCTAAAGATTGAACATGATTTCCATCACTACTGCTTTGTTCAATTTTTGATAGGCGTAGTCATGCATTGGAAGTAGGAAGTTTATGCATTCCATTACTCACCTATTTCCGACACAAAGGACAACCTTGTCGAATGTTACAAGTTGGGGCAAAGCTATCAGAAAGACACCCATTAAAAAGGATCTTAGTAGAGGATGAGCTATAGAGGCCACGCACAAAGCTCAAAAAGGAGGAAGGAAAGCCAATAGCCTGACAAGAAGCAGTAATATAATCCCAACTAATTCGATCAAAGGATTTGTCAAGATCCAAACGGAGGATAGAAGGAACCGAAGAGGCGGCTAGGGAATCTGTTGTCGTCCAAACATTAAGAATGGAGTCCATAATGTTGCGGCCTTTCACAAGCCCAAACTGCTCAAAAGAAAGGAGGGTTTGAGACCCTATAACCATTGATAGCTTCTCAAGGTTTCTTTTGAAAGACACCAAACTAGCATAAATAGGATCTACAATTGATCAATATTTCATCAACAAGTCAATGTATTGATATTGTGTGATGCCATACTAATGTTATTTGTTTTCATAACTCATTGGATGCTTCCATCTTGCTCAACTAAAAGTAGTGAATGCTTGCACTTTTACTAGTAGTAATTTTCTAGGGGTTGCCATCTTCTAAGATAAAAAGATTCTAATGCGTCTATAATTTTTTTTACGGCTCATTTTCGATCAGTATCATCCTCATCTTGACATGTGGAAATCATCTTTGTTGAACTTGTTGATCAAGCAGATCTCAGAGGTTGAACCTTCCATTGATTGAAGAATTGAGATTGAACACAAATCAAAATATAAACTTGCTCTAAAAATATGAAATCCATGACCAGGCTCTGATACCACTGTGTTGGGAACAATTGAGCGTTTGGGCCACGCGATAGAGGTCGTCGCCCCAACAAAGAGAATTTGATGAACAATAATAGCTGTAATAACAAGATTTGGATTCTTAGATAACGGAATGATAGAGAATTTCTCATTGTGTTGATTACGAGTATTAGTGTAAGCGTCGGAGACAACCATAAAGAGAGATTACATAAATAATTAGGTGTTTGAGACAGCCATGCAATTCTCTTTTTCTGATATTTTGATATAAAGAATGAAACAATTAGGCATCAAAGATAGCCATACATTTATTTGTTTATGATACTTGCAGAAGAAGAGTGAGAGTTAAAGAACATTCAACAAGAATGCAATGAGATAGAACAATAGCAAATCTGTATATTCAATGTTGTAATAACAATTATCAGATCACAAGACAATTGCGCTGATAAGCGCATGATCCTACTTACAAAGACAAATCAATTGCTATAGTCTTGAGTACTTTTTCTCTCTTTCTATATTCTCTAACTCTAAGGAGTCAGATATTGTGAAGACCAGTTTTGGTCGATGGATCTCTGTCGTGTTTTGTATGAACTACGTATGGATTGATCAAGTATCTATCAATCTTGTTTTCAACTGTCATTCATTTACTTATGTATAGCTGCTGGGTGATCTTGTATTATTCTAACTTTAAAATTACAAGATAGTTAACAGCTGATTAACTGATCAATTAGATCAGTTATTATTGGAGCATGAAGATGTAGACAATATCTTGTGTAAATCTGCAAAGTGTTGCATTCTTCAAAAGAAATGTCGCATTTTCTTTTATGCCCAGAATGGCCTAAAAGTTGAGTAGACGACCTTGTCTTGTTTTTTGCCTTTTTTGCCTGTTGAAGTTTGCGAGTAAAATGTGGATTGTTGTGACAAACAATTAAAAAATGCAGACTTTTCTAGGAGAGTGATTCTTATAGTCACTAACAATGTGGGATCATGTATAGGCCCTAGAGCCTTTTTATATGCTTATGACCCGCACTGGGTCCTTTTTTATGACATTGACTGGCCTTGGGCGACAATGTGCTTACAACATATGCAAGATTAGGTCGTGTGCAGATCATAGAGTACATGATAAAACCTATGACTGACTGATAGGGGTACTTGCACATTTCTTGCTGATCTACCTTCAATCTGGGACACATGTCTTTGGATAGCTTGCATCCTGGATCCATAGGATTATCTATGAGTTTGCAATCCTCCATGCCATATCTGCGAAGCACATTGATTAGGTAATATTATTGACTTATGGTGATCCTTCTGCTTGTGCGATCTCTATGAATCTCCATTCCAAGTAGGTAATGGACTGGACCTAAATCAGTCATCTCGAACTTTGATGAGAGTAAGGATTTGGTTTCTAGTAGTAGCTTATTTGAGTTGCTGATGATTAGGAAATCATCAACGTATAGTGCTATTATGACATAGCATGGCCCTTTCGTTTTAGATACACATTCGAATCTATGGAACAGGAGGTAAAGTCGTGCTGCAACAAGAAATGATTTATTCTATCGTACCAGCCCTCAGAGCTTGCTTCAGACTGTATAATGCCTTATGTAATTTACATACTAGATGCTCCTTGTCTTAAAGGACGTAACATTTTGGTTGATAGATGAACACATCTTCTTGTATATATCCGTGTAGGAATGTCACTTGGACGTCCATCTGGTGAATGTCCAGATCTTCTGCAGTAGCTATAACTAATAAGATACAAATAGACTGATGTTTTACGACTGGACTAAAGGTCTCAGTGTAGTCTATTCCATATATTTGTTCAAATCCTTTTACCACCAGTCTAGCTTTCCATTTGGATATTGATTCATCTGGTTTAAGCTTTAGCTTGAAGATCCACTTGGAGTCAATTGGTTTCACACCTATAGGAGGAATGACAAGACTTTAGGTCTTGTTCTTCATTAGAGACTGATACTCAGCATCCATGACAGCTTTCAATTTTTTGCATCGGACATTGACAGAGCTTCTGCTACGGTGGCAGGTTCGTCATGACTGATGAAAGCCCGAGGGACGAAGCAATCAGACTGTTGTCGTTGTTTTGCAGACCTTCGAACTGCAGACGCTTGAGTGGACGATTCTCCTTGGTGAATGACTAGGATTGTAGCATCTTGCAGTTGAACAATCGTGGGTCTAGACCCATCGATGGTACGTGGAGCTATTATGCCATGCTCTTGCATTGGTTGCTTCTGCTTGAAATTGCTGATTTCACACGTGTGGACTGTCCACCACATGTACTTGTGATCTCCTAAGGCGTGTAGATGCACCAAGATCAAGACTAGATTGAGATTCAAGATCTACCTTTGATTCTATGGCAAAAATACACTACTACATGCATTCAATCACTTCCAACGATGTCCCAACCTCCTATGCCATAATTCCTCCATAGAGAGCTTGTTCACAAGAGCAACATTACAAGAATTCACATATTCATTTGGATCTAGTTTATAGATACCTCCAAATCTAGATCCTAATGCAAGTACCTCATCGTTCTTCTTGATAGTACAAGCATCAACATTGAATTTTACATCAAGGCCATTATCAAGCAATTGGCCAACACTAATGAGATTCTTAGTAAGCTTAGGCACATAAAGCGCTTTAGAAAGAGAAAGAACTTTAGAGGATGCAAGCTTTAAGGGAATGTTCCCTATGCCTTCAATAGGACATTCAAAATCATTTGCAGTGTATATTGATTTCTTGACTCCATCATAAGGTGCAATAGAAGAGAAAGAATCCTTGGAGCTACACATATGTGAAGAGGCTCCACTATCAATATACCATAAGACATCCTTGAAAGGAGTGGATGAGAAGCTAGAGACCATAAGAGATCCCTCTCCATCACTTGCAATAGTGTCTTCCTTCTCATTGGTGATGTTGGCTTGCTTGAGTTGATTCTTCTTCTTGAAGCAATTATTGGCATAATGGGAAGCAATTATTGGCATAATGGCCTTTCTTGCCACAATAAAAGCACTTGATCTTCTTCTTCTTGAGCTTGGATGATGAAGCATTAGAGGAATCATCTTCCTCCTCATCTTTGTCTTTGAATTTGGCTTTGTCCTTGCTTGAGGATTGTTGAAATTGGTTCTTGCTCCTCCCTTTGTGCTTGTCCTTGGCAAAGAGAGCTTTGCCGTCATTATGAGTGAGAGAAAGCTTGTCCATCCTCAAGAGCTTATACTCTTGTCTTGATTCTTCAGAAATTAGCACACTTTGGAGAGCCTCCAAACTTGGTAGCTCCTCCTTAATGGCATAGGATTGGACAAGGTTATCAAATTCACTTTTCAAGCCATTGAGAATGACTTGGACTAGCTCATTTTGATTGATGGAATCACCAATGCAAGCAAGCTCTCTATGAATATCTTTTACTCTCAAAACATAACTAGATGCACTCTCATCACTCTTTTGGCTACTTTGAAAGATTTGATTTCTAAGAGTGAGGAGCCTAGAGGTGTTCTTAGCCTCATAGACAGACTTGAGACAATCCCAAGCTTCTTTGGTTGTTGTACAAGTACCTATCTCCCTCAATATCTCATTAGAGACATTCATCTTAATGTAGTGGAGAGCCATCCTAGATCTCTTTTTGTATTTTTGAACCTCTTGAAGAACTTGTGGTTCTTCTTCAAGGCCAAGAACTATGTCCATCACGTCTTGAAGGATCAAGATGGACTCCATCCTCATCTTCCAGATTGAATAGTTTGAAGTGGAAAATCTTTCACTTGGTTCCAACAAAGATGAACTTATTGAAGCCATTTGAAGTGAAGAAAACTCAAATGATGAACAATAAATGTTGCTATACACTCTCAATAGGATCCAATAATGAAGTACTATCTCCTCCTATGAAAGATCTTGCAATTATTTGTGAATTGATTCTCACTAGCTACACAAATCTCTCTAAAACAAGATCTATTTCACATCAAATGATGGACTATAGACAAAGTTAGGATCATTTACTCTTAGCACATGTGAAATACACTAAGTAACCAAATTTGACACAAACTCAATGATATTGCATAAAACAAATTGGCTATGATCTCAAAACAATGTCTAGATCACTTATAGAACTATGAACAAAGATCTAACAAGCAATCTCTTGACCAAACCAAATGTGTCCACCCAGGTCTAGGTGCCCTACCTAACCCTCTTCAAAAGCTTATAGCTTCTGATTGGCTCAACCAAATGGAATGAAACTGATTGCGACAAAAAGTAGACAAAAATAGCTTTAAAACAAGCTATGAAGCAAGATAAATGGATCAAGCATGAGAGAGAACTCTCAATCTAAAATTGGATGTTCCTCACACGTGTCTGAGCACCTGATTCCGTACAGTACCAGGTCAGACCCAATCAATGCCCTATTGATCTCTTTTGATCCAAAATTAGACAAGATAGCTAGGAAAATGGATCTTGACAATTTCTAGCTCAAGATTGATGAAAAGTTTTCACTTAAATGGATCAGAATGCATGGTAACCTTAGGTAGGCTCTAATACCATGTTGATTTCACACATGTGGATTGTCCACCACATGTTTGTGATCTCCTAAGGCATGTAGATGCACCAAGATCAAGACTAGATTGAGATTCAAGATCTATCTTTGATTCTATGGCAAAAACACACTACTACATGCATTCAGTCACTTCCAACTCTCACTCACATGTGTGGGAAGTGTTCCAAAAATAATCTAAATAAAAACAAGCTGCTCTCCTTGGGTAGAGAGAGAAAATCCTCATGAGCTCTCGGGTAGAGAGAGAAAGCTAGAAAATCAATTACTCACAAAATCCACTTGATCCATTCACCTCTAGATTCTATTGGACCATTTTCAAGCAAACCTCAAATTCTATTGGACCCTTCAAGGTTCCACCTCTAAATCCTATTGGACCTCTTAAATTTCATCAAACAAAAGTATTACACTTGTCTACACTCTAATTGGCACGAGTTTAGCCTCTTACCCTATTTTGGCTAAATAGTGGCATTACAAGTGGAAATGGATAATTTGCCATCTATGCCAAATTTGGTCCTATCAACATCCTACACCTAGATGCTTGATATAAAAACATAAGACCCCTATATCTAACGTAGATAATCTTTTTCAATTCTTCACAAAAATCGTGATACTTTTCTTCAAAAAAGACAACGTCACGATGGCCCGTAACAACATCGTATACACGATATGCTTTGTGTGATGTTAAATGGCCGATGAAGATGTTTTTGCAACTTATTGAGTCCAACTTCTTCCTCAGGTCAGATGGCACTTGTGCATAGCAAAGACATCCGAAAACACGTAGGTGTTTCAAACTTGGTTTGTAGCCATAGCAGGCTTCAAATGGTGTCTTGGAATCAACTACTTTAGTGCTAGAGTAATTTTGCAGATAGCAGATTGTAGATATCGCTTCTGCCCAAAAGGTTTGAGACAAATGCACGTTGATTGTCATGGATCGTGCAGCTTCCAATAGTGTGCGGTTCTTTCGTTTAGCTAGTCCGTTCTGTTGTGGAGTGTAGCTTGTAGTAAACTGATGGTGCATGCCACATGAAGATAGGTAGTTCTCATATCATTTGACAAGTACTTTCTCCCTGAATCAGACTGTAGGACCTTGATTCTCTGACCAGGTTGATTCTCAACATATTGCTTAAATTCTTTGAAGCTATTGAATGCTTCTGACTTGTTCTTTATGAACATGATTAAATTGGGAGTAGTCATCAATGAATGTAATAAAATATAGAGCTTGACCCAGGTTGTTTTTTACTAGTAAGCAAATTTTATAGACAGACTGATTAGCTGTAGTAACAGCATTTATATTCATGTCCTTGACCATTTTGTTATGATGCATATACAAGATTGAACGCTTGTTTAGATGACCTAATCTTTGATGCCATAGATTAGCATCTGAACAGCTTACAGAAAGTGAAAAATTGTGACTCAGTATATACAAATTTCCTTCTCTGTAAGCAGAGAGGATTTTTTGTGAATTCTCATCTAAAATAGTACATCGGTTGGCAGTGAACATGGCTCTATAGCCCTGATCTATGATCTTGCTTATAGACAATAGTTCTTTGTTAACTTAGGTACATAAAGTACACCATTAAGCTACCTAGTGATGCCATCAGACAATTGTAGTTGAATAGAGCCTTTCCCTTCGACTTGATGTGAACGGGAGTCACCAAAGAAAATATACTTTGAGTTTGTAGCTGTGAGTGTAGAGAAGAGGTCTTTGCATGGCGTCATGTGCTGGGAAGCACCTGAATCGAGATACCATTGATGGGCATCTCTACTGGGTCGATCTTGTACCATCAGCACTTTATCATCATCTTGCAAACCTCTGACTGTGTCAGAGTTGCCTTCTTGCTGCTGCTGCATCCTTTTCCTCGCTTCATTATGCTTGAGGATACGACAGTCCTTGATGTCGTGGTTGGTTCTTTTGTAGTATCTGCAAAATAGCTTGGTCTTGGACAATGATTGACTGTGCTGTTGCTGTTGTGGTTGCGATGCTACTGGCTGCTATGTCTTTGTTTTCTTATCCTTGAAGCCTTTCTTCTTCTTGGACTGCTACTTGTTTGAGTAGAGTGCCATGGATTTGGTACTGGTTGTCGTAGACAAGCTTTTTCTCCTAACTTCTTCCTGCAACAGACTTGCTGTCATTTTTTGGAGAGACAACGCAGGAGTATTGCTAAGAAGCAACACTAAATTGTCGTAAGAGGATGGAAGACTGGCAAGAAGAGACATGGTAGAGTCTTCTTCTGAGATAGACAAACCTATTGCAGCCAGTTGGTTGAGCAACTATTTGAACTCATTCAGATGGTCGCTTACTGAGTTGCCTTCACTCATTCTGAGTGTCAGTACCTTCTTCCTCAAGAAGAGATGAGTGGAAACATTTGAGGTTTCGTAGATGCTTGTAAGGATATCCCACAATTCTTTGGAGGTGGTGCTATTTGTACATGAGCAATCTGAGTGTCCTTCAGATTTAGAGATACAATGACAAGTGCTTTGCCATCCTTTGCTTCCCATGCTGGAAGCAGCTCAAGTTTCGTCGGTTTGGGTATTGAACCATTTATATATCCCCAAAGCTCCTTCTCGATCAAGATCATCCTCATCTTAAACTTCCACATGTGGAAGTCATCTCTGTTGAATTTGTTGATGAGGCGGATCTCTGAGGTTGAACCTTCCATTGTAATTGAATAACAGAGATAAAACACAACCTAAATGAAATGACTGGACTCTAATAATCCAATAAACCTGTGGCTCTGATACCAATCTATGGGATCAAAAGATGTGAATTATCAGCTCTGATACCACATTGGTTGACGTTTTGGAGATGCCAACTGATAAAACAAAGAATTTTTAATGACAAGATCGTGGATTACTTGGAGAACGGATTTTAATGAGCTATTCTTTTGCGTTGAATCAGATTATCAATGTAGGAGTCTTAGACTGCCATAAAAGAGAGATTGTAGAGAAATGATTAGACGTCTGAGACAGCCATGCAATCCTCTAATACTGATAACCTGGTATGATGAAAAGAATGTAGAATCAATTTAGGTGTCAAAGACAGCCATACAATTCTCTGATAATAGTGTTTGTGTAAGAGGAGTGAGAGTTATCATTCAACAAGAATGCACAAGGATATAGAACAATAGCGAATCTGTAAGCACGGTATGTTTAGTTCTATACATCCTGAAAATATAGCACTCTTCTACACAATTGTGCTTTTACGTCCTCTTTTTGAAAAACGAAACAATATAAGACCACATCTAACCTTGTATACGAGTCAATTTAACACAACATAAAATGAAACCTTGTCATAAAAATGAACAGTAAGGACTCCAATAATGCGATCTTAGACATCATGGATATGCATAAGAGGCAGGGTTTCTATGTAAGGATTAGAATGACACGGATCTGCCCTAATACCTAGTAGAAATATTGGTAGTCTCTTACTATTTTTTAATCACATCTTTCCTACACAGTGTCTCTATACCATGGTTGTTACGTTACTCATATGTAACAACCATGGAAATTGTGTTACTCTAGACTCCTGGTGAGATACGATTGGAAAGCATGGAGATGTTTAGAAGTATGAACAGTAGTGTGTGACATACCTTACATGGTCACTTGGGTCAGTATAGCATGGATTTGCTCTGATACCAGCACATGTGTCCACACCAGGTCTTTTAGCTAATTAAAACTTTAACGATTAAAATTTTTTCATACTTCACTATGCTCAAAACGAACTGATATGGACCAATTGACTATAAGTTGATCAGTATGGCACTCGTCTTGATACGGTGATATAACGACTTGGCCTATCGCTAAAACGCCGGTCGCATGGGAAGATTGGACTATGGTTTAAAATGCTATTTAAAGTTGTTAAGTAGTATAACTTCTTTTGGACATGAATAACAACTGTCGTTCAGCCATGACACTTGTCTTCCTCACCAAACTAACTCAAGCAGTTTTGTTTTGTGGGATGGTGGCAGGTATCAGTTGGACATCTTGAGAGTGGTTATGCTTTATGGTGCTTTATAGTACTGTATTTTACTTTTCAACTATACTCTACCTTGTTGGATTATGAATAAAGGCTTTTAAATATTTCAGTCTTGCTTTTCAAGAGGAACTAAGTGTGGTCTTGTATCTCTCTCTCTCTCTCTCTCTCTCTCTCTCTCTCTCTCTCTCTCTCTCTCTCTCTCTCTCTCTCTCTCTCTCTCTCTCTCTCTCTCTCTCTCTCTCTCTCTCTCTCTCTCGTGCTATGTAGATTGAGGCGAGGTTGCCGCTCCTAGCAACATAACCATACTACGAACGACACTAATTGGCGCCATTGTCGGGGAGCGCCATACTCTCATCTTGCTGCATAGCGCTTTTCTTTTTCTTTTTCTCACTCTTCTTCTTTAGCACTTTTATTTCATCAAAAATTCATGGTTTTAGCTTATTAGTGTTTGTTAGGTGTGGATTAGAGTTAGTTGGGGGCTTGTGGCGACATGACAACTTGAAGGCAGTTTAGCACAAAGTCCAAAGTAAAGTGCAATCATGCAACCTTTGAATGGGAAGTGCAATATCAAGCGAGAGACTAAGGTTGATAATTGCCCTTCAACAAGCAAGATTCAACCAAATTTTGATTTTTCACAACATAACAGACCACAACATAGTGCCAAATCCGAGTATATCCATTTTTAAAAGGCCAAATCCAGGAAATTCAAGCCAAAAAGGCCAACTGTACAACGAGAACTAGCACCTATAACGCCTAAGATTTTTTTCTCAATTTGTAAGATTTGTTGCGGAGGAAATTATTCATCTTCATGCATTTTTTTTAATGTATTCTTAAGCTTTTTAAGTATAACATATATATATATATATATATATATATATATATATATATATATATATATATATATATATATATATATATATATATATATATATAGCTTTTTTTAACTAAAAAAACCTAATCTACTCGGCGGGTTGGGGGGGGGGGGGGGGGGGGGTGTTTTGAATCTTTTTTATTTATTAAAAAAACTAATTAAGGCCCCCCACACCCAGCCGCCGCGGCGGGTGGGCTGGGTGGGCCGCAATGGGTTGGCGAGGCTTCGCGAAATTTTCACAAAAGCAGGCTTCACGCGAAAATTTCGCAAATCACCCCTTCGCGAAAATTTTGCAAAGACGCGAGTCGCAAAATTTCATGAGAAGCCTGCATCACGAATTTCCGACGACTCAAATTTTTGAAACTTTTTTTGTATTCCCTCCCCCCGCCCACCTGCCACGGCGGGTAGGGGTCGTTCCAAAAATTCAAGTCGTCAAAAATTTGAGTTTTTTCAGAAAATTTCGCGAATTTTTTTTTGCGTGCAGGTTGCATCGCGAAGATTTCGCAGTCGCGAAAAATTCGCGAAAGTAGGCTACATCGCGAATTTTCGAAATTTTCGCGAAGGCGCCCTTCGCAAAATTTTTGCGAAATCAGGCTTCGCGATGCAGCCTGTGCGGGAAAATTTCGCGAAGGCTCGAGTCTCAAAAAATTCGCGAACGAGCGAGTCGTGAAATTTCACGCGCAGGTTGCATCGCGAATTTTTGAAATTTTCACAAAGGGCGTCTTCGCGAAATTTTTGTGACAACAGGCTTCGCAAAAAATTCGCGATGCAGCCTACGCGCGAAAATTTTGTGATGGCGCCCTTCGCGAAAATTTCGCCAAGGCACGAGTCGCAAAATTTCGCGCGCAGGCTGCATAGCGAATTTTCGACAACTTGAATTTTTGGAACTTTTTTTATATTCCCCTTCCTCCGCCCACCCACCGTGGCGGTGGGGGTCGTTCCAAAAATTCGAATCGTCGGAAATTCAAGTCTGTTTAGAAAAATTCAAGTATTTCTAGAAATTGTCGTGAAGAAGTTTTCGCGTTGCCTGCCTTCGTGAAAATTTCGCGAAAGCATCGCGATGCCTACCAAACCTCAAATTTTCGCACTGCCTTCGCTAAAATTTTGTGAAGGCAGTGTTCGCAAATTTTTTTGATGCTTTCGCGAAAATTTCGCGAAGGCATGTAGATTTGAAAAAAAATTCGCAAAAATTTCTGGAAAGACTCGAATTGCCAACGACTCGAATTGTTGGAACGACTCAAATTTTTTATATTCCCCTCCCCCCGCGGCGGGTGGGGGTTGTTATTCAAAAAAAATGTTTTTATTTTAAATTTCTAGCCCCCGCCCCCCGCGCCCCTCCCCCCTCCCCCCCCCCTCCCTTGCCTGCCGTTAATTTCCCCACCCTGCCCACCTGTTGCAATAAACTAAATTTTTAATTTATTTCGCCCCCCCCCCGCCGCAGCGGGTGGGCATGAGGGAGGGGGGGGGGGTTAATTTTATTCATATTTATATATATACATATATTGACATTATTTAACTCAAAATTAGATTTAACTAAAAAAACCATAAGAAAAGCAAAAACTTATTTACCATATTGTATTAGCTAAAAAATTGGAAGCAAGAAAATCTGAAGTAAGTAGTTCTGTTATATGAAAGCTTAAAAATTTCAAAAGACACTGTAAATTATCATTGTAGGGGGGTTTTATTTATGTTTTTTTTTTTTCCATTGTCCGATTTCATAAATACTTAATGGGACAAATGGGATTCCACGTGTCATGAGGACATAAGATCTCAAAAAGACCCAAGATTTCCATTTTTGGGGGACCATTTTACAAAATGGAAGTTTATGCTCCCAATTTTTGCAGAATCCACTAGTTGAAGAGTGTATATATAGATTGGAAAGTGCCAATGTTGCACCAAATGCTTATGGGATTATTAAGTGTTTCAACTGTGCTCTCCTTTCTCCTCATCCCTTCCATGAACTTGCTAATACAAAAGTAGGGAAAAAAACATGAAAACGAAAAAAACCAAGAGAGATCAAAATATTGTAAAAGATCAAAACATAATCTTAAGAAAACCAAAAAACAAGCATAAAAAATGACAAATAAGATTGGAATATTGAAAACAATCTAAAAAGACAAAATAATGTAAAAAATTCCCAAAAAACACCATTTTATATAAACAATCTTAAAAAAACAAAAAACTAAAAAAACCATTAAAAAAATTGAAAAAACCTTTCAAAAAACCAAATAATGTCAAAACAAATAAATTTCTGAAAAAATCAAAAAATAAAATTAAAGAAAATCATAGAAAAAAAAAACAAAATAGAGTCAAAAAATAAAATTTCGACAAAACCAAAAAATAACATTAAAAAAATTGAAAGAACCTTCAAAAAAACAGAATAGTGTCAAAAAATAATAATTTTTCAAAAAAACCAAAAAATAACACAAAATAAATCATAAAATAAAAAAAAATAGTGTCAAAAAAATAAAATTTTCGAAAAAACCAAAAAATAACATTGAAAGTTCATAGAATAAAAAAAATAAAATAGTGTCCAAAAAAATAAATTTTCCAAAAAATCAAAAAATAACATTAAGAAATAAATCATAAAATAAAAAAAGAAAATGGTGTCAAAAAAACTAAATATTCAAAAAATCAAAAAATAAACATAAAAAAAAATAAAAAATAAAAGTGTAAAAAAAAAACGTAATTTTCAAAATAAAAATTTAAAAAAATAAATGATAGTACAAATAGTTGTAACTTGTAAAAAAATTAGATATTCAAAAAAATGAAAAAAAAAAAATTGCTAAAAATGGTGTTAAATCTTAAAAGAACCGTAATACTAACTTAAACCCTCTAAAAAACTTAAAACTCTATAGTTTTTTTTTTAGAAAACGTTGAAAGGATTTAGTCTTAAAATAAAAAAAAACATAAATTGTGACATTGTAAACTAATAAAAGACCTTAAATAAATACAAAAGTAATAATAAGGACAAGATAAAAAGTTCACAGAACATATAAAAAAGTCAAGGACTAGGGGCTACGGACTAAGGGACAAGGGCTAAGGGCCTAGGGGCAAGGGCCTAGGGGTAAGGGCCTAGGGTATAAATTAAGGACGAAATGTTAAGGCTAAGGGCCTAGGGGCAAGGGCCAACGACCAACGACTATGGGCTAAGGGCTACGAGTTAAGAGACACTGGCTAAGGGCCAAGAGCTAAGGGCTAAGGTTTCATAATTTTGTTACAGTCTCATAATTTTGTTTACTATAAAAATTTATTATAATTTTATAATTTTGCTAAGTATACTTTCAATAACATTGCAAATCCTAACATAAAGTGTACCTATGATTTTTTTCAGGGTCACTACATGGACTACTCGAGAGAAGATGTTCCAGTTGTTTTATTTTTTCGGAAAGAAGTGATTGCATTTGGAAATGTCTTAACTGCTCAATCACGTGGAACATGTTCTTTTAGAGAAGTTGATACGGATAAAAGTGTGGTTCTAATTTCAAAGGTGTAGATTCTGATCATCTAGGAGACGTTTACAACTATATTCCATCGATGTCATTACAAAAAAAAATCTTGTGGAATAATGCAAATATTTTTAAAATGAATGAACTCTTTCTGGCCAAGTCTATTATACAATATTGATGACGTTGTTGATTGTATGGATTTTGAAGAGGTAGTAGTTTTCACTGCTGAATTTAAAGGCTACTATCGCAGTGAAAAAAACTTGTTTGTTATTGTGAAGGTGACTTCAATTACAACAGAAAGAAATATTGTGAATGTCACGACAGATGACGGAGACCCTTTCTACATGCAAAATCAAACAAGGATTTGGTGTTTGTCAAAGCTATCTTTGCACTCTAAAAAGACAAAACATGTATCGTTTACTGAATCATTAAGTGAGTGCGTTACGTATTATTCTAAATGTTCAAATAGAAACAACATGAAGAAAATATTGGGCCATCCTTGTGGTTCAAAAAGGCGTAGCATCCAAAAAACGTCGACAAGATGCTATAATTCGGATATCTTGACAGATGTCGAGGATGTGGTCAATCGCACTAATATATCTGCATCAACATATAACTCGGATATTTTCACATGTGTGAAGGATGTGTTGGAGAGGATCTTGATAACAACAAAAATAAAAGACGTCATTTTGAAATCAGTATTCAAACAAAGCGTACACCGAAATCGTCAATTTTTGCGAGTGCAAATGCATCCACCTGACGTAATTCAGATTTTTCGATTTCGAAGAACATGATAACACAAGCAACGTATTACATGATGCTAATATGACAAACGATCCTGCAAGATCAAAATAGTCACAAGCAGATGAACTTTTGGAAGATCTACAAAGAGAGCCTCAAGTAGATTCAACATCCTTTGGAACTACTCAAAGTCTCAAAAGAAAACATGTGCTTGCTTATGTTGCATAAAAAAAAACAGAATATGTTTTATCGTCAAAAAATACAAGGGAAATATTGATGCAACCATGTTGTAGTAAGTTGTGCATTCGACAAATTACCTACAAAGAATGTGAAGAGTTGCGACTAGGTGTGTAGAGAAAACGAGGAGCTGACAAACATAGTCAATTATTGCAAATGTTCAAATGTTTTTTTCATAGACAAGAAAAATCAGATGCAATGTTTGATATTTTGGAAGAACCCAAATTGCGTTTCAAACCTACATTAAATGGTAAAGCTATATGCATAAAAGCATATCAAAATCTATTGGGAATCTCCCATGGAATGTTTTGGCAAGTAATTGTTGAGGCATGTTATTCCATTGTGTACAAGTTTCATGGAAACACCGGCACATTCAGCAACGTGGACATTTTCTGAAAGAGTTAGCCATAATGCGTGGGATTTTAGAAAAGCATGCATTGCCTCAGCCACATCTGCAACATAAATCAAAAGATGGCACTGTTATTTGCGAACATCATCTCCCACTCGGCATGCATAAATATGACGTCTTCAAAACTATAAATACACAACTTAAAGATGCATGTATTCCTGAAGTTTCAAGATCCACGCTCTACAAGATGTGGAAACAAGAGTTTGGACATGTAAAAACTCCAACAAGACAAAGAATGTCCAAATGCAAAACATGTGACGACCTTAAAAATGCAATAGAGACAACTTCTGACATTAGGATGTGTGATCGCTATATTGCATTGAGAGGTCATCATATACATCATGTTTTCGCATATTGGAAAGAAGAGTCAAGATCCCATCCTGAACAGTCTTTGTGTCTTATCATTGATGGAATGGATCAAAATACAACAACATTATCCCGTTTCAATAAGACTCCTCCCAGATTAGAGGGGAATCGATTTTTGAAAACACATGTTTGTGGGGTATTGGTTCATGGATTTTGCTCTGTGATGTTTGAATTGATACCTTGCATGCTCATGATGGCAATCAAGTTGCCACATCAATAACATGAGCAATAAGAAAGGTATAAGCATCATGTGGTAACTGTTGGAGAGAGAGGGGGAGAATAAATGATGAACATGAACGAGAAACGAACTCGAACAGAAAATGTTCGTGCGCAGCGGAATGAGTTAAACAGCTCTCTCCGAAAGCATGACTACGCCTATCAGAATGAATAGAACTTTAGTGATAGGAATCATAGTCATTCTAGATTACGCAGCCAAACATTTAATGAATGAAGCGCTAGATGAATAATTGTCACAAATTGCAAGACAAATTATATGTCGCGAAGAGCTAGACTGTGCTCGACTGATAATTAGTCGCGAATTATTCGTGAAAGACAAGACTAAAAGTTAATCGTCTATTACCAAAAAGAACAACTACAAAGATCAGACAAAATGAAGAACAAGCATAGTAATATTAACACAAATCAGAATGCAGAACAAAGAGTTGTATCAGATTAAGTATATCATGTATACATGTTAATAATGTAGTACAGCACAATACAATAGCGGACAAAACCGCGTGCCCTACGAAGCTTATTTTGTCTGTAATGAGGAATGAAACCTCTTCTCTTAATCCCTTCTTCTCTCACTTGATCATCTGATCATCATCATCACATAAATGGTGTCCAGAATATGTATATAATATTACAGGTGTGCAGATGTGAAAATACAGAGTGGATGTGCTGTTTGTAGGAGATCGTGGGTGGCTGCAATCATTGTTCAATATGTTAGCACAACTGCATGGAGTGAGCATACAAAGGGTGAGATGTCAGCCAGTGCTGAAGTGAACGTTGGTGATGATGCAAAAAGTGGGTCACTCTTACGAATGGCCTTAGGATAAGATCTACAGGGTGCCTTAGCTTTTAGGGCACCTTGGCATATGGTAGGATAGTGTCCCCTTTTTGCTTGTCACCATAACCTGTGTAAAAACACAGTGTTTGCGATTCTTTCGTCCTTTATTCGTCTATGCAAATTTGCATGTAAATATGCAGGCTACGTGACAGCGTTAGTAAATATGTAGCAAAAATGGAGGCAGATTAAAAACGGGATTTAGGAGAGTAGAAGGAGTAAATCCAACACCCCCCCTTAATCTAGATCCGTGAATGCCTTGATCTTTAGACTGAGCAATGCACAAAATTTGGTGTGTGCATTAATACTGAGTGCTTTCGTGAAAATGTCTACAACCATGTCCTACGTTCTGCAGTACGTTAAGCTTACCTCCCTGTCGAGAACCTTGCCCCTGATGTAGTGATATCTTATCTCAATGTGCTTACTCCTAGAATAAAATCTAGGGTTGGCCGATAAGGCAATAGCACTTTGGTTATCACAAAACAAAATTGTGGGACTATACTGATACGGATTGATGTCTGACAACAAATTTCTTAACCAAAACGCTTCCTTAATAGATTGAAAAGCATCAATGTATTCTGTTTCAGTAGAAGAAAGTGCGTTAGAGGTTTGCTTGCGACTGTTCCACGAAATAGGACGGCCGTGGAAGAAGAATGTAAATCCAGATGTGGATTTACGATTGTCTACATCTCCTCCCCAACTTGCATCAGAATAGCCACTGAGTTGATGAAAATTGTCGTTGCTGACATCTCCATAGCAGATGCACTGGTCCATGGTAGCTCAAATATATCTCATGACTCGAATAAGAGCCTTCCAATGGATAATGCCAGGATTAGCCAAATATTGGCAATACAAATATTCTCTCATCTGCTCCTCTTCATGCTTGGTCTGGGGACATTGGTCCTTCGACAAATGCAGGCCTGGATCCATTGGTGAGTGAGCTAATTTACAATTCATCAAATTGTATCTATTAAGAACATTGTAAAAATACCTTTGTTGAGTGATGTAAATCAGTCGATTTGCTCTGTCTCTATGGATTTGAATTCCAGGACAAAAGTGAGCTTCGCCCAGATCAGTCATGTCAAATTCTGAGAACAGCATCTATTTTGCATCCTTGACCATTTTGGTATTGTTGTTGAAGAGCAACGTATCATCAACGTACAAGGTGATGGTAATGAAAGATTGCTGCACTGACCTTGAATAAACATTGCAATCAGTAGTGCTTGGTTTGAATCCTTGTTCAATGAGAAATGTGTTGATTCTCTGAAACCAAGCTTTGGCAGACTGTTTCAAGCCGTATAATGCTTTGTGGAGTTTAAAGACATGATTCTTCATGCCTTCCAGAACTTATCCTTCGGGCTGGATCATGTAGATATCCTCTTGTATGACTCCGTTCAGTGTGCGCACTCGGCTTGATCTTCTGGGATGATTCGACTAATGAACCGCTCCTAGGACTTGTTGCTGGGTAGCAGCAACATCTTTGTCTGATTCGTTGTCTCGAAGTGGGTCGACAATAGACACGTCTGAGCCAGAAGCTCGGACTGTCGTGTCAATGGCAGGAAATGTAGGGTTCTCTTGAGCAATATCCTTGTCTTTGAGGTCGACGAATTGATCCTCGATAAAGACTGTATCTCGGCTATACAAGATTTGTTGGGTATCAGGATCATACAGCTTGTAGGTGTTATCAGACAAAGTATATCCGATCAGGATGATCTTGAGACCTTGGAAGTCCAATTTCTTCCTTGTGTCTTTTGGGATCTACGCGTAGGGAATGCACCATAACAATCTTAGGTTCTTCAAAAAAGGCTTAGAGCATGTCCACACCTCGTGGGGTGTCTTGTCTGAGAGGGCCTTGGTCGAACATCTGTTCTGGAGGTAAGCTGCAGTGGAGATAGCTTCAGCCCAGAATCTCTTGGGCAACGATGCATGCGATAGCATACACTTAGCAGATTTGACCAAAGTACGGTTCTTCCTCTCAGGTAAGCCATTAGATTGAGGACTGTAAGGAGTGATGAATTGCTGCTCAATGTCTTGGCTTTGACAGTACTCCTTAGACTCGACAGAGATGTATTCTCCACCGTTGTCTGACCTTAGGGCCTTGATTGTCCTTCCAGTCTCCTTTTTTGCATGCTCCTTGAAGATTCTGAAGCAGTTGAAAGATTCTGATTTCTTCTTTATGAAATACACCATCGTCCTTCTGGAGAATTTGTCAATAAAGGTTATAATATACTTGGCATCCTTCAGCAAAGGATTTTTCATTGGGCCACATATATCTGAATGTACAACATCTAGCAACATGTTGATGGCTTGACTTAAATGGTTTCCTAGTCTATATACCAACTAGACAGTCTTAACAGATAGGTAACTCAACTTTTTTCGCGAGGATAGTCGAGATCAAGAACAATAGATTGTTAAGACATTCGTTGTACAGTAGCATGATTTAAATGACCAAGTCTATAATGCCAAAGTAAACCTTTATTTTTATAAATTGAAGTACTGAGAGCCTGACTAGAGGCAGAAAAGATGACTTAATTTATACAAGTATTCATGCCTCTTTTCGAGTGCTAGGATCTTGCCAGTCCTATCAACTAGTTTACACTGATCACATTCAAAATATACTCTATGTCCTAAATCTGTGATTCTGCTTACAGAGAGCAGATTTGTAGATAAATTTGGTACTTACAGGACTTTAGAGAGTAGCTTAAATTGATCATTGATCTTACAGTGCCTTCACCTTTGATAGCTTGTGTGCTATTGTCACCAAGGTGAATGAACTTATGGGTACTGTAAGGTATATAGGACTCGAAACAGCCAATGAGGCTAGTCATGTGTTGAGTGGCTCCGGAATCCAGGAACCAAGAACTGTCCCCAGATGCTTCTTGATGGTTGGTCATGAAGGCATCACGATCTGCTTTTTGAATATGTTGTGGAGCTTCTGCAGCTACATTTGTCACTTGATTCGATTGTCCCTTGCTGTGATTCTTTTGCCTTTTATTTGTCTATGCGAATTTGCATGTAAATATGCAGGCTGCGTGACAACGTTAGTAAATATGCAGCAAGAATGGAGGCAGATTAAAAATGGGATTTAGGAGAGTGGAAGGAGTAAATCCAACAGTAACTTACCTCCAATCTTACGTATTCAAGCTGACAATTGTTGGAGGGAGAACAAGAACAAATTTATTTTTGGTCTTTGTTGTATGTTAGTGGCACATAACATCTTCCAAAAGGTAGAAATGGTTTTTTTTTTGGTTGGCCACACACATGAAGACATAGATCAGGTTTTCAATGTCCTATCCAAGGCTTTGAAGTCCAAATCAGTTCACACAATGCCAGATATGCTAGCACGAATTGGTGAAAAGATAGGTGGCGGTCGTATTGAAAGCATTGAAGTAGAAATACTGGAACAAATGTTAGATTGGAAACAATTTATAGATTCTTGTATTGCTCAAGGACTTGTCGAATATCTTTCCAAAGAAAAAATGTTATCAAGATCAATGTATAGCCAAGAGGCTTTTTGGCCACAATCCTTGCCAACCACTTTCGATTCATCTGTATCAACTTTGATCAATGAGGTCGAAATGGATGTAGAGTTATTACCCCAGAGGTTTTGTAAGCAAAAAGCTGATGCACCTCTGATTAAATTCATCTCATGTAGAGAAGTTGTGTTGGACAAGTTCGTTGCAATGCGGCCTCCAGATGAAGATGTTGTGGAGGGTTCCATACCTATTTGGGTGGCAAAAGTTGTAGAAGTGAAGAAAAACTCAGAAGGCTTGGCCACAGAGTTTAAAGCATTATGGTGTGAACCAAAATCTAATCAATGAGATAGAAACCAGAGACAAGTTCACAACTCGAAGCTGTACAAAAATTGCTTAGAGAAAGAATGGATTCCGAACAACAATAGACCACGATATATGGATGTAGATACAGTTGTTCATGCATGGAAATCAAAGGCAAAAAAAACAATTAAAGCACACAACTATACTATGGAAAAATCAATATCTATTCCGGAAATATCAGTGGCACACATCAAATAATACCTGTCCAAATTATCCGATGAATTTGCAGCTGATATTGATGAGTAGAGTTCATGATCATTGTAGTTGTAGAGTCCTGGTTACAATCTTTGTCGCCATAATTATTGGACTTGTAATGTATTTTAGTGAGTGTTGGCAGATTCCAAATCTGCAACAAGGCCAAATTTGGCTCCAAAAGACGTGTAATTCTTTTTGTAAATTCAGCTTGGCAATTTTGTAGAAAGTCGACTTTTTGTATGCTAGGGTGTGGGCATGTCACCCTATTATAAGTAAATCATATTCCATGGCATGTGTATTGTAAGACCATGAGGAATCATGATGTAGAAAGTTTAATGACTTTTCTGAAAGTTGAAAATAGTTTCTAATTCTCAACCTTCAGAATATTGAAATAGTAAATCACTAGTCTAAATGATTAAACTTCTACAATTTGTCTAGAATTGCACCAAAGTTGTGCATCTTTTGTAATAGTCTCTTGACTAATGTAGGGCTTGGGCCAAGACCATTAATTATAAATATGAACCACTTTTAGTGGCAAATATGCTAGCTAGGCAATTACATGAATACTAGAGAAAAGAAGCATCAAGAGGACCAATCAGCCCTCAAAGTTCCCGTAACCCCTTACCTGCTTATCCTGTACATCGCAAGAAAATTTTGTCAGACAATAGATACTACAAAAACTTTGATGCCTATAGTTTGTATCTACCACCCATGGAGTTTCCTCTAGATGACCAGGTTTTTGAACTACGACCATCCATGAGTTCAGCCCTCAGATTCACATGGCCACTCGTTCCAGGTAGTTTTGAGGACTACAAGAATTCCTGCGAGATCTTATGTAGGTTCTCAGTTGTTGCCGTGCACCAGAAAGATGATATCATTAGATTGGCCGACCATTATGTCTACTACCTGCAAAATTGGTTACTACAACCTTGGGGCACTAAGTCGAAACCCACCAAGATTCACCTTGCCAAATGGTGGTACAACCCCAATGAGTCAATGGAGTTAGGAGCTGACCTAGCACTATACATGCAAATGCGGGACATGATTTCCAGAGAACGCAAAACCCTAAATGAAATGTTCTATTTCAAGTTCCTGGAAGGTGCCAATCCAGCCCTTGTGGATGTGGTTGAAGTGGACCCCAATTACACCAGGGAGTTAAAGAACTGACGAATATAAATGTGCATGAATGCACTGTAACCACTCACCTCACTATTATGCATAATACACTAGACACAGTATGGTGAGCATCTGTTGCAAGTCTCAGTTTTTCATGCATACATCTTTATTGCATCTCTACATAAATCTGCTTTGGGCATTTGCTAACTCCTATGGGCATGAATGTGCTATTAATTAGTAATTGCCTAGTTTCACATCTGCATATTGTGCAGTTTATACTAAATAGTTTAGCCTTATCTTGTAAACTCTACATTGTGCCTAAACCCTCTGATTAGCCACGATCTCTGTAAACTTGTATATGTACAATAAATCAGAACAAGATAGATGATTATCAATATAGATGCGTGAACAAGAGTTCAAGTACAAACATTGTATCAGATTATCTAGAATCAAAGATTTAGAGAGAGAGAGAGAGTAACATAGATTTCACATAGTCCCCCTTGAACAAGTCAAGACCAAATCCTTTAAATCCTTTCGTCTTACAACATAACAAATTTAAATGAAGCTGAAAAAACTTACAGTACAAGGCACCATAAAGTGAAGCAAGTTTTAGGATACCCAGCTGTTACCTGCCACCATCCCACAAAACACAATTGCTTGAGTGATAGGTGTCATAGCTGAGCATCAGTTGTCATCCATGTCACTTTCAACTAAAATAAAATCAACAATCATTAGTCGAATCTTCCCTACCACGCATTCTACCATATCATAGTCTTGCCCTAATACCACCGTATCAAGGCATCCGCCATACTGATCAGTATAAGGCAAGTAATCCTATAGTTACATAACATTAACATAGCTTTAAGCTGATGAAGCCCTAGTCAATCACAACAAGTGAAAGATGTGTAGTTTGGTCATAAATGTCGGTATCAGGGCATATCCGTGTGTAGTAGGTCGACATGATCGTTTCTTCCACTTGGTTTTGACACAAGTCCTAATAGCATTATGATTATCGAGCCACGAGTTTCAAGTCATTATCATACATCTTTCTAGAAGTACAGTGTTTCAAGGTAAGCCATTGATTCGTAAGAGTGGAATGCCTATACGTGCTTTAGTTACTAAAAATCTGTTGTTATGGATCATTTTTAGGCATCAACCTTATGTTCTATGCCTTTTCTACATCTTGCTTTAAAGTAAGCGTTTCATCAACATGGTGAAACAATGATTATGGCAATCAAAGCACTATCTTATTTTCTTGGAGGACATAATTTTATGAAGGTGCATAAAATAATATTTTTCAAGAAAAGTATTTCCCTCAAAATTTTAGGATATGGACCGGTGAATTCCATGCTTAGATCATCACATTTTGCAGTTTATGCTGCGTAAGTTGATTTGAGTAAGTACGAGAACTATGAGCTCTTGGATCCATACGAAAGAAGGAGGCTATTGCATGACTGCAAATTACAACTTTCACTAAAGAAAGTGTCAAAGATGGAGTAGCCTTTGAAGATTCAATTTGCACTTTGTAATATTTTTTATTTCAATATATGGAATATCTTTGTATGTCTATTGTCTACTGGCTTGTATAACTTTACATGCTTTTTGAAAATTTTCATAATTTGACGATTTTGTATTATGACGAATTTGCACTCTTCTGTAAAACCATTGTTCTTTGTGCTGGTTCCACCATGTTGTGTAGTTTTGTGAAATGTCGCTCTTGCATGCCAATGAGATTTCTCCATTCCTTGTGATGACATACGCTGAGACTTCCACTATTCCTTGCAAAGAATGTCGAATGGTGTCGTAATGTGTGTTGCACGTCATACAAACAAATATAAATCGGTACCAAAAGCATCTAAACTAATTACACATATAAATGTCTATAATAGTGTTACACCAAAATCTTACCATATAAAGTGTTATATGATTTGCTCTCCATGCAATTTGAACTGCATTCACAAATTCACTGGTTGTCATTTGTATATCAGTATTTGAAAATTGATCTTTTCTCAAGTATTTCACCATGTTGTCTAGTTTTCTCCAAACTTCTACTTTGAGTAGTTGAGTAGAACCTTGTTCCTCGAAATCTTGAGTTGCAGCTATTATCTCTTTCCAAACTGAGTATTGAATCTTGTTATTTTTTCCAAAATAATTTGATAAAAATCTACGATCTTTGGATCCTCCAATGCTCGGTTTGTGTGGAATATTTTCTGATTTACCTGAAAGCTTGTCGTCTTTTTTTATTTTAACATAGCCTTTATGTAAGCCTACTTTAGACAATAAATCCTCTAATCTGGATAGAGTTTGCTTCGAAGATGACTCCGACTTGGTATTCCATGCAAACAAGATGTGAAGATATATTATTTTCTCTATTATACGCACCTCTGCATGCAATGTACAAATATGAACATTATGAATGGTATTGGTAGTACATGTTTCCAATTAGGATCATCTCGGTCTCTTGATATTCCTGTACTCCTTGTCATGTCTTTTGCTATCTTCATGCAGTAAAGACAAGGGTGCTTGGAGTTAGCTCCATGGGAAACATTGAACATACATTTCAATGTCTTCAAATCTCCTGCTAAATGCCATTCTATGTTGAAGTTGCCAATTCCTGAAATACCGAGTGGAACTCCCTCCATGTGATTGCTGATGATGTCAAGATATGATATTCTACTAAATATCCATGAGAGAATGTCATGGTCTACTTTCAACACTTGTAAGAGAAACAAGAAATTTGATTCAACATAATATTAACATAGAGAAAAATATTCAAATAGAATCCATTTAAGAGCAACTATATCTGAAAAGCTGCCAGCCAACAAATATAATTCTTTGATTGAACACTAAAGTTGAGGCCTTCTGAGTGTTTTGAATTCAAAAGTGCTCCATTCATGACCGTAAGACTAACTTTCTCCATTTTCTGTCCCTTAATAATAATTTCAGACTCATCTAACTTAAGAACAACAATCAACTTGCTATTGACATTTTCATTTGTAATACCATAAAATCTTATTATGAATACTGGCAACTGATTAATATCAATAAACAAATTGTTGGAATTGTCATAAGTTAGACATTCTCCTTTTGAGCTATACACTTCATTGATATGAAATGGAATACCCACTATTTTTGGCATGCCTTGGTTTAACATGTCTCTCTTCTTTTTAAGATGAAATGGTTGTGGGATCGAAAACGTTTTTACACTCACCTGTGCAAATGCTTCCTTTATCGTCTTGAACATTGTGGCATATGCTTCTCTACTGATGTTAGCAAAATCACATGCCCCTTGTACCAATGTAATGTCTAATATTTTTCCAACTTCATTCATGATGCTATCTGTAATTGAGGCCTTAACTTTTTTCATTCTATTGTTGTCTAACATTGACTTCAAAGACTTGGTAGTCAAAATAGAACCTAATGATCTTCCAATGGAAATCCCATCGGCCAAATGTTGTTTAACAACCAATGTAGATCTATATAGCAAATGAATTTTCAGAAAATAGTCAGTAATTTTTTGGACACAAAGTATACTGAACAAATTGGACACAAATAAAAAAAATAAATCAATATCAATACAAATAAGCTAGAACTTACTTGAATGCACAAATTTTTCTTTTTCGGTAACCTCCATTGGATGAAAGATTACAAATGTTTACAAATCTCTTTCTCTTGTTAGTTTTTGTCTTTTTGTTGAGCAAATCCATGTCTTTAACCAGAGATAAATAAGAGGTATGCATGATTTGAAATGAAATCTTCATCTTATCATTACTAATTGTAAAATCACGATAAGAAGATTGTAACATTTGATTCTCCTTCTTGAGAATATTATTTGTCTCTAAACAAGTTTTCAACTTTATAGATGTTTTTTGACACTCTTGGTATGTTCTTTAATTGCTCTTCTAAACAAAATATTTTACGCAATGAGTGTGCATTACCATAAGCTTTCAAATTTTCACAGTAATATAAAAGACCATTTTTTTCGTGACACATATAGATTATTAACTGAGTCACCAAATTAAAATCAAGATGTTACAATGAATATGGATCAACATGATACAATATTCCTGATGACCATAAATCTAAATGCCTTAGCTTTGCCTCCCTATAATTCATCATATTAGAATATGATAATTTAGAATCTTTAGAAATTCTTGTTCTAATCGGAGCGTACTCTGGTAAGAGATCCACATGAAGGTAAATGGTAACAAAGCTGGAATAACAGAGCTGGAGATGAAATAACAGAGCACGATGAAATAACAGAGTTGGAGATGGCGCTTGAACAGTTGTTCGACCATAGAGATGGAGATGGTATTCGCCCAGAGCTATGAAATGTCATAGTCCACATCTTTTTTGAATTTTTGAATGTCCAAGCTTCTAGAAGGGAATATTTTGACTTCACACGAGTCACATTTAACTGTAGCTAAAGCATTTGTCACGTTTGATGTGACTACAATAAGGGATATGCATGCGCATGTAAAGTCGTGCGGGCAGATGCATAAAGAAGTTAGAAAACTATATTTTGATTATTTTAGTGTTATTTTCTCTCTCCTACATGGCATTTCTTATAGGGCCCTTTTCGGGCCCATATTTTCTCTAATGTTGTTGCGTTGAATCTAATTGCTCCGCCTTGGTCTTCTTATCCTTGAAGTTCTTCTTTTTGGACTGTTGCTTATTTGAGTACAATGCCATTGTCTTGGTACTCGTTGTAGATAAGTTCTTTCTCCTAACTTCTTCCTGCAATAGACTTGTTGTTAGCTTCTGGAGTGATAGCACATGAGTATTGCTAAGAAGCAATACTAGATTGTCGTAGGAGGGTCGAAGATTGGCGAGAAGTTAGTTACATACTCAATTATCTATGCACCAATTTTTTTGCTATTTTGACATAGGTATTATGTGCAAAACCAATGAGGGTAAAGAGTGGGCTAAAAGCCTTAAATTGGGTGGACCACAGCCAATATTTTCTAGCCAAGTACTAGATGCTAGGATATTAAACAGATTGGCTACAGGTTCAAGATTCCAAGTCCAAGCTCAAGGCTTATGGGCATGTGCATGTTGTTATAAACCTCTATGAAAAGCAGAGTAAGTCAATGGATAGTTTGGCACATTCTCTGATGTTTAATGTTCTGAATTGTGCATGTGCATCACACATCTCAAGCTGTTGCCCTCAATTAGAAGCTTGAATGCTTCGTTGATCTCCGAAAATGGAAGGGTGTGTGTGATCATCTCATCAATCCGTAACTCCTGCACATCAACAATGCATATGCTGTCCATAATTATTTCACTACCAGCATGGATTGATATAATCAGCAGCCTTGCAGCCTGGGGAACACTGCTTTGTAGTTAGAAGGAAAGAAAACAATAGAAGAGACTGAGCGCTGTATCTAAATTTTACCTTTTTCATGTATTTGGCAACCAGTTCAGGCAGGTGGGATCTACCTTTGATGCCACCAAACACTGTTCCTGTCCATATACGTCCCTCGAGAAGCTCCAGGGGGTTCAATTGCAGAATCTTTCTGGATGTGTCAATTCCAACAACAACCGACACACCCCATCCCTGCATTTATTTTAAAGTTTTGTTGGAAGATGAGCTGAAAAGCATTAGTATGTCAAAGCAAGCTAGGATCACATATTTTCCTATGATGCAGCTTCCCAAAACCATGTTGATAGTAGAGAAGTGCAGATTAAGACATGGACTGAAAAGAGAGCACATTGCTTACTTGCCTTGTGACAGCTATCATAAGCAGCCCTCATGACATCAGCATTTCCTACACATTCAAAACTGTAATCCACACCACCGCCTGTCTTTTGGTGTATTACCTGCAGCTCAACTCGTTACAATTTCAGATTATAAACCTTTTGCGTGTGTGAGCGTAGATTTATTGAAAGTTGAAACAGTATTCAATTTCCAGATGTTTCTCAAGAGTATAATCTCAGCAATACATTTAATTCTTAGACGACCTGCTGAATTGGTTGGTCGTACTCGAGAGGATTTAAACATTCGGTGATACCCCAGAGTTTGCCTACACCCACAATAGATCCAGCAATGAAGAGCCTACAAAAGAAGCAAAATGACAAAGAGAAGAACATCACAAAAAGAATTTCAGCCAGGCAAGACGTAAGTTGGTGACCTTGGTTGAATTTTTTGGGATTGATATCTACCCCAATTACTTTTGAAGCGCCTGATATTCTAGCACCCTCTGCAACCTGTCATAACAAGCTTATTACAAGCGATACTTGAATTAAAATTCCACTTCACAAATAGCCATTCCAGCCTGATTTGAGCTGAAAATCAGCTTCACTTACAGCAAGGCCTACTGCACCCAAACCAAAGATGGCGACTGTGGATCCTGCTTCGACTTTTGCTGTCTTAAGAACAGCTCCAACGCCTGCACAGTGCAGGTATGTTTTTTTCTCTCAGAGCTACAACACAACTTACCTTAATCAAGCGCGTTTGGAACACAGGTGCACTTATCATCCTGATTCCTATCAACAAGGTGCAACATCTTCACTTTTGACTTTTGATTATCTTCAGAAATTTTTCAATGAAATATCGAATGAAGTTATTTCCAACCACCTGTAAAAAATATGGATGTGTGCAAAGCATATGACGGCCTATATGCGAGTTTGTCTGTTGTCAGCCTGTTTTCCAGTGAAATCTATCCTGAAAAATTCATACTGAAGGACTCTTGCATGTGAAACCACCCTGATTAGGCATCTTAGCCAACAGTTTCATGTGGGTAATTTTTTACTATTACAACAAGCAGTAAATTTGCCAAGAATAACTGCAAATTTGTGTGTACCTGTGGCGATACCACAGCCCAGAAGGCAAATCGTATTCAAAGGAGCAGCGGGATCCACCTTCACCACTTGTGCACGATGGACGACGGTGTATTCGCTGAAAGTGGAGGTGCCCATGAAGTGGAAGATAGGTTGCCCTCTGATGGAGAATCTAGTCTTCTTGTCAGTCTTCATCAGCCCGTCTCCAGGATTCACCACAAATTCGTCGCACAGATTGGTCTTGGAAGATTTGCAGCTGCTGCAATGTCCACATTCCCCTTGGAAGAAGGGGATGACATGATCCCCCGCTTGAAGGTCTGTCACGCCCTCCCCCACACTCTCCACAATCCTGCAGGCTAAGGATGATCGGATCAAAGCCTGTATGGATCTGATCAAGGCCTGACTGCAAGTCAATACTTGGGTTGAAATAGAGCAGAACTTAATCGTATTAAAATGAAAAGCCGAGGATGATACTACTTGCCCAGATGCTTCATGGCCGAAGATGCGTGGGAACACATCCACCAGTTCCTGAACAAATTGAGACAGAGCAAGAGACCGTGATAGTCGATAAGGCTTTGAGTTCTGGTTGATCTATCAAACTGACAAAGCGAATGATTACATGCTTTACGGTGTGTTTTCCATCTGAAGATAGACAAGGATCTTAACCAAAAGAAACCCAAATCGTTTTTTCTTGTAACTGTATTTAGTCTCACTATCGGTATGCACAATTATACGCTGTACATCCACGACGGCTCCTAGGCATCCGCTTTTAGTAGCCACCGGGATTCGAGCCTGCTTCTCTCAGGAACAACAACTACTCTTATGAGGAAAATAATCCATTTAAGTTGAAAGAATCAGAAAAAGATTGTTGCGTGCGTTTACCTGGATCTGCCAGATACTGACATCTGAGTGGCAAACTGACGTATGGGTAATCTTGATGCGGACTTCGGATGCCAAGGGAGGTGCCACTTGAATGTCCTCGATCACAAACGCCTGCTTGGGCGCCCATGCAACAGCCGCTACAAAATACAACATCACATGATCACTAATCTTACTTTCCGCTAAAACATTTCAAGTCAAAGCTCAACAAACGAAAACTGTGAACTCATCAACCACAAAAGAAAGATTCATTACTAATCCAATAAAAGCACACCTTTGCAAGTGATGACCTGACCCTCGGTAGAAACCATGCTATTCACAGCAGGAATTACAAAACTGTAAAACTACAGCAACAAGAGAAAATTGCGGAACTATCAGAGCAGCGGTGATATCTCCTTCTAACACCTGCAAGGAAACAAGTATTTAACAGACACATAGATTATATAACCCTACAGGGATGCTGTGATGTGTAGGTATCAGGAAAAAAAATAGGACCATATGTGCATTTATTAGTGGTTACCAATTTCCACAGAAAGCCTCTGGCTTTACTTAAGATAAGAAAAAATTGCTAAGTGTAGTATTTGAGCTCATCCAGCACAGAATTAAAACAACTTTGAGTCCGTAGTGACATGTATGAGCTGATCCAGCACAGAAGTGAAGCAGATTTGAGTTTACAAAGCAAAATTGAAGCTTAGATCGTCACGCCTATCGATTGATAGAGAGGCCTACTGCCTCCTATCAGCTACTATCGCCATAGTCAGGATTAAGTGGTGTCAGTGGAGCTTGTTTCTGTGCTGAAATAGTCCTAGAACAAGAGTCAAGACACGAGAGAGCTCCAGATTCCAGTCTTGACACTTGCTTTTCTTTGCTGCCGGATGCGCATCCCCAGCAAATAGCATGTGAACAGAACGTGGTTGTGGACTCAAAGCCACTGACGGCTGCTGATCGAAAAAGGTTTGTCTGGCCGGGGCACAAAATTCAATGCACATGGAAGCTTTCAATTTGGACACCCGTCAGATTCAAAGATCTCAAGTTCATTGTGGACAGTTTGCCCCTGGACAATGGACTTCTTTTTTGGGAGATTACTTTTTTGGGATCAAGTCAGTGCTGTGAAACCTCTTTCTAGTTGTCCTCAAAAAACCTGCATTTAATAAAACTTTTGTTTTTTTGAAGACTTGTACTTATAAAAGGGCTTATATGATTGTATAAAAAATCTTTAAATATTTTATAATTTTGATTTTTAAAAAAACTTGCCGATTCCATTCCTATACTTGGTTGATTTTCCTAGGAGTGGATCAAGTCATCCATTCACTCAACATCAACCTTGAAGCTTGGTCCCACTATTCTCCAAACTTGATCCCTTCATTATCTCGCATATTCTTAGGGATTCAGTTTTTGAGAAAACATGCACATTTATTCTTGTTTCAAGCACTTAGTCCCTCACCCACCCCTAGGCCATCTCCAAGGGAAATACTATAAGTCGGTCTCCACCGTGATCGTGATCGACTACTTTAGATAACTACTTTTAATACATTAAATGAAGATGTTAGCAATCCCCTCTGTCAACTTCAAATAATGTGTGTGTGTGTGTGTGTGTGTGTGTGTGTGTGTGTGTGTGTGAGAGAGAGAGAGAGAGAGAGAGAGAGAGACATAGAGTGTTGGGGGCGGGGGCACATGAGGAAGTTCCTAGTTGTGCAACCAAGAACTAGCACCATAAACTAGCTTTTGCCCACATAGGCCAAGGCAAATTTGTGAGCTTGTTCCTAGCTCTCATGATCAGTTCCTGGTTGGGGCAGCACATTCAGGCCAGGCTATTTGCCAAGAACCAGGGTGCAAAAGCCAGAGAGAGAGAGAGAGAGAGAGAGAGAGAGAGAGAGAGAGAGAGAGAGAGAGAATGGTAAAACAAGTTGATCGTTGTATTTTGATTGGTCCATGTCTACATTTAGGGTTTTGACCATACCCTAGTCTATGTTAATTGCAAGTGGAGGTGGGATGGTTAAATGGCATGTGGCCTACGTAATCATGAGATAAGCAAACTTGCTTAAAGTGAACACGAGATGTTTACAAGATTCTTGTACTTATTTTCTTAAAAAAAACAAGGGGTTGGAAGTTGTGCCTGGAAAATGGACATGACTTAGAATTTTTCAACCCAAGAAATGAATAATAAATTGAGAGAGAGAGAGAGAGAGAGAGAGAGAGAGAGAGAGAGAGAGAGAGATTTTAAAAATTGAAGAAAGCTACTTTATATAAAGTATGAAGGCGAGTCACTATCTTTTTTAAATCTATGATATTATTACCTTGATCACTAGTGCCTATTAAATGCTCCAAGGAAACAAGAATGTTGGGGCCAAGAGATAGAAATCTGTATTCATGTTGGAAATATGTGAAGATACAAATTTTTAGTACTAATGTAATTGACAAAGAATGGATAGCTAAGAATGTATATGTACGTCGCTATATTCAAAATCCAACTTTTTGACATTTTCTTTTCTGCTCGAAAACTATCTTTGGTTCAAATTGTGTGCATTCATAGAGATATGACAAGACTCAAATACATGTATTGAATGACCTTGTGAATGCAAAAAAAAATCCTTATAACTTGTTGATAATAGTTTGTGATGCTTTTTTCTCTTGTAGGTAGCTAGTGACGTTAACTGATATTTGATCGATTGTTACACGCTCATGATATCAACATATGATGTTAGTTTGATGTCAAACTAATATTTGATAAAATCTATAAATTTTTCTACATGATAAATTTGTATAGTAACTTTTTGTTTTTTATTATAGGTATTTTAGAGAGTGATCATACCATTATGCATTAAGTACTTTTTACACCATATTTTTGAATACACAACATAAAATGATTTTCATATTTTTAAAAAGGATGTCAAGAATTCAAAAGCACATATTACAAGAGTAAACTACAAAAATTTGGACCTTCAACCATTTTTTTAATCACATTTAGGGAATTTAATTAGATGAATAGACTATTTGATATTCACGGTTTTAACACTTTTAGGATCCCATTGACGGTATGACGACAATGATTTTACGAAAGTGAATTTTCACAGTTTCACAAATAGTATATGTGAAAGTAGTCATGATATCTATGATTCTATGTTTTGAATTGTTGCAAAGTATTCACTCTCAATATTAAGATTTGTACTTATTAGGACTATTCACAATCAGTGTTCAAATTATCCATATACACTTGGTAGTGGGATGTAGGAATCTCTAAACCTGCATTTTATTTCCATTATTCATTAGATTCCAATAATTTTACTACACATCATCTTGATGAGATTTTTTTATGCAAATCAAAGAGGAAGCATCAAAGATAATTTTTTGTTATTGAGATTTGACTTTTTGACACAAAATCCTATGAATAGGTGCTGAGAACAAGTCCTTAAAAGTAGTTTTACAAGTCTTGTTGGATCATTAAGGAGTGAGAAAGAGTCATTTTTTGTCCAAAATCGTTGATTATTGATGAGATTTGATAGGAATTTGATATAAACTCATTCAATCTTTGTGAGAGAGTGAGAGGGCCGAGACTAGAAGTCATGAGCAAGGCTAGAAGTGAACTTCTAGAATCAAGTCTATTCAATTTTCTTGAGAAATTCTTTGTAAAGTCCTTCAAGATAGTTCTTTTGAATCAAGATCACTTAGATCTTGCTACTTATGTCTTTGTGAACATCAAGTGAGTTGCAAGTGAGGCAATTCTAAAAAAGAACTTAGGGAGCCGAGAAGTACATTCATTGTAGAAAGCAGTTAGGATGAGTAGGAGAAAGATTAAACTCCAACACCATGTGCTATCCTAGTATCGTATCAGTGTGCGTGTGTATAGACCAATAGTGAGGCAATATAGGAGGCGCACATTGAACCGATATCCCGAGAATGAAAGTCTGCAGTCGATAGCGGATCAACGCGCAGGTGAGCGTATTGAGATTGTAGTGCGTAGAGGTCATGCGTGTGGAAGCAATATCCGGGTCATGCATGATGAATTCGATAGTTGAAGGTCAAGTTTTTTTTAAGTACATGTTTGTGCTTATATAGAGCCAAGCTTCACAAATGATTGCCCTCATGAACGTATCGAACTGATGGGAAGCTTTTCAACTCAAATATAGGTTGTTTCACGGTTGCCTCCTTGGAGATCTTTATCTCTACAGATGATGGAATCTTGTACCGATTTGGAAAAAGCGCTACCACGCAAGGATTGCTACAATCGTCTGGCAAAGACACTTTGAAATTCGATACTCGCAAGTTGACAAAAGGATCTTCATGTACTCGTCTCTTTCTCAGCTTTGCTATTGTTGGATCTTGTTAGCAAAAATAGCACAACTAGCAGATTTCGAACCATAAAGCTCCATAGAGAATAGTTGCTTCCACCAAGGTTATCTTCTTGTGACAAAACTCTAAAAACATCTGATGCATTTTGATCCATCTTCAACTAAACAAGAACAAACACACAAGTCTGAATGAAAATGCGAGCTAAATGCACCTCAATCTCAGCACAAAACTAGTCTCCAAATTTATCACACCACAGAACCGTATATCCTTGGTTGTACACCTGATATCAAATTAGTGCACACAGGTACAACTCCTAGTCCTTCACTTGGTTGTTCGTGCGTTGATTTGACATGTACGAACAACAAGCAATATTGATTTAGCATGCACAAGTACGAACTCTGGTACTCTAACTGGTTGTCCGCACGTTGAAACGATATATGTACGGACACATGCAAGATCAATTCGGCGCGCAGAGGATGTACAACCTCCCGGGATCTTTTTGGGCTTTTGCACGTTGAACCGATATTAGTATAGATAAGATGGAAAACTAAAGGGCATATTTCGATTTTTAGAGAGAATATTCTAAATTCTCCATAGATTTTGAAGTGTGTGATCGTCCAAAAAACAAAGATCAGTAATGTGACAAGAAAGACTCAAATTTGATCCAAAGACTTGACACACTGAACAATGGCCTAAGCAAGAACTTTGCTACTCCCAACGGTTGAGTAAATACTTCTCTGCTACACAAAAGCCACACAAGAATGCCAAGATCATTGTCACAAGATTCATTACTTTTGCTACTTGAATGCAACTCCAAACATTGTTATACACCAAAAACTTCACCGACATAAGTTTACTAGCACATAATGTGATGAACATAAGATCGCCTTCTCTGAAAGCAACTAGACAGTGAAAACTTCACTGGTAGAAGTTTGCTAGCAAAGATTGCGACGAACAAAAGATCGCCTTCTCCTACAGATGTGTTGGCCTGCAGCTGAATCTTTCCTCCTCACTTAAACGCACTCTCTGATACCAAATGTTAGCAAAAATAGCACAACCAGGATCTTTGGAGAAGAGAGAAAGCAAAACAAGCTCACTTGTTCTACTTCTCCTCTCTTGTTTCATTGTGTGAGCTTGTTTTGCTTTCTCTCTTCTCCAAGATCTTGGTTGTGCTATTTTTGCTAACAAATCTACCCCAAGGCAGCTTACAAACGCTCGCAGCTCCAAATGCTTTTTCTATGGCAGGAAGATCGGTGAGAAGTTGATCGGGGAGCCTAGGGAAACAAATCGCCTTGGGAGAGCATAGATTTTTGTGATCGTCAACCTAGAAAATCCACGGAAAAACATGTATGCTAGTATTGCAATGTTCATAAGGCTTCAAAGAAAGAGCTTTTCTCTTTGTTGCATACTAATTAATGTCTGAAGTTAGAGCTAGTAAACCACAATAGTCAGAATGTGGGCATTATCGAAACTCGAAAAATGGCAACCAAACATTATCGGTTTTTGTTTTCTCTCTACATAACCTCTCTCTAAAGTAAAACTTCTTAAAGGGCCCACTTTGAGCCCATATGTCCCCTAATGAAATCCTTGAGTAACAATATGGAGCCATCAAGGCTCAACCATATGAATCAAGAAAGGCAAGTTGGATTTAGCATCATTTTTTATGCACTTAATAGCTTAAGAGATATATCATCAAGTGCACAAAAAGCCTTGGAATTCATAGCTTGGTGTGATGTTTAGTTTTGAAGTGTGCTACATGTATATGGACACATCTATGGAGCATATTGTAAGGGATCCTTTAAGAGGTGGTGAAAGATCCTTCATGGACATCATTCTCTATTGGAGTCTCAAAAGTTCCTTGTTGGTAGCAAGATTTTTTTAAACACTTCTAAAGGATTCATCATCAAGCAAGGAGAGTTGTAAATAGATCAAGCTAAATTTGAGAAGTGTGAGAAATTGTCAGAAAATTGGAAAATCTAGCTTAAACCATGTAAATTGTACATAGGTGGGTCCTGCACATGTGAATCCTTATTGGCACGTGTGAGTTGAGGTCAAAGTAGTTTAGATCTCATTCATAGGGTTAGTTAGGCTTGTTTTGTCATAATTCCTAGATTATAGGGCCAAATTCCTTGAATCATGGAGGTGGATAACCAACCTAGCCACCAACTTGGCAAAACTCTAGGGTTAGGTAATATTGACAAATTAGGGCAAAAATAGTCAATCATATTCCTTAGTACATGCTGGATTTTTACCTAACTTGAGAGGACAAGAGCTCTATTGTACATACAATCCATCATTCCATAATGAGGAGATATAATTTTTGGAGCAAATTGTAAAAATTACAGCAAATAAGGACCTAAAACACTTGAAATGATGAGGGAAACAATAGATTATGATCTCATAAGATTAGCACAAGTTGAACCATCAAAATCCATCAAAAATCTATGCTTGAACCTCACTAAATGGCCCAAATCCTTGAAGAAGGCTTCACACGTGTGAAAGTACGGCCTCCCACAGTCTGAGTACTGTACACCAGACCTACATTCAATCCTATAATCATTAGTAATCACAAGTACTCAAACAATTATGAACATAGAGAGCAATTGCACCATTATGAGAGAAAAATCATGAAATTGCTTGATTAATTTTGGTGAGATATCATCACCTATATATACATGATCCATCACGGTTTTGGGCAGGTATGAGTAGCCCTAAACCTATCCCTAATGCTAATTTTGGTGGATATTTCATCCCTACCAAGTTAGGGTTGGAATCTTGGAGATCCCTCAACAATGCAAAAATTACCAAAAATAGCTCCTATTTTTTCTCCCTTGTATCTAAGCATAATTTGGACTCATTCCAAAGGTTCTAACACTTAGGTATACTTGAGAACATCCTTATGAATGGAATCCTATGCTATTTGGCACGTGTGACAAGCCACATCATGACCATCTAACTATTTACAAGTCATATGACCAAAACTAGTCAAGCTAGAATTGTGAATTTTTAACACTCCTCCTCACTATCTAGCTTGGTTCAATCATTGCTTTACTAATCACTCCAAGTGATGATATGAACTTCATAAAAGGTGTCTTTTGAAGTGGTTTAGTAAGTAGATCAGCTACACATTCATTGCTTGGAACATGCTCCAAAGCAATCTCCTTGGCTTGCACCATTTCTCTCACAAAGTGATGGCATATCTCAATGTGCTTAGATCTTGCATGGAAGATTGGGTTAGATGCAAGGTGTTGGGCTGATATATTGTCATTGTAGATGATTGGTGCCTCCTCTGAATCCATGATCTTTAGTTCCACCAATAATCTCTTGATCCAAAGTACCTCCTTTGTAGTGGTTGTCAAAGCTTTGTACTCGGCCTCGGTTGAAGATAGAGATATAGTTTCTTGCTTTTTTGAAAGCCATGAAACCACACCTTCTCCTATGAAAGTTGAATAGGCACTTGTTGATTTCCTATCCCTCTTGTCCCCTGCAAAATCTGAATTACTAAATGCATGAAGGTTAATCACATCTCCTCTATATAGAATCCCAAAATCCAATGTACCCGAGATGTATCTTAGAATCCTCTTAGCCTTTTTCCAATGGATATTCAATGGCTTTTGCATGGATTGGCTCAACCTACATACACTAAAGCTAAGATCTGGTCTAGTTGTAGTGATCCACATTAAGGAACCTATAAGTTGCCTAAACAAAGTGATGTCCATGAAGGATCTTTCATCATCTTCATTTGGCACTTTTACATCTTGCTCCATTGGTGTGTCAACACTTTTGCATACTTCCATCTTAAACTTCTTCAAAAGACTTTGAGCATAGTTTACTTGACTTATAAAGATAAAATCAGACCCTCTAAGTACTTCTATGCCTAAGATGAAGTGAAGACATCCTAGATCTACCATCTTGAACTCTAAGGATAGATCTATCTTGATTTTTTCAATACCATCAACACTATTTCCACTAATGATGATGTCATCTACATAAATGAGTAAAAGTACAATACCAACATCATCAAACTTAATGTAAAGAGTAGGATCATATTCACTTTGAACAAAAGAAAGTGAAATAAGATAGCAATGTAGTCTTGAATTCCAAGATCTCGAGGCTTGCTTCAAGCCATAGATGCTTCTTTGGAGATGGCATACTTTGTTCTCCATTCCATGCTTGATGAACCCTTGTGGCTGCTCCATATAGATATCTTCTTCCAAAAAAGCATTCAAGAAAGCATTAGAGACATCCATTTGACATAGAATCCATCCAAAATGTGATGCAAGTGCAATGATTAGTCTTATTGTGACCATCTTGGCCACGGGTGCAAAAGTTTCCTCATAGTCTATCCCTTTCTCTTGAGCATAACCTTTTGCAACTAATCTTGCTTTATGTTTGTTAACACTCCCATTTGCATTCAACTTAAGCTTGAAGACCCACTTGCATCCTATTACATTCCTTTGAGGTCTCTCAACAAGCAACCAAGTTTCATTCTCAATCAAGGCATCATACTCATCCAACATAGCTTTATACCATTCTTTGGAGTTCAATGCATCTTCAACATTAGACGGTTCTTCAAAACTAGATAAAGCATAAGAAGTGGATGAGATACCCTCAACTTGCTGTCCTTTGCCTTGATATGTGAGCCTTGATGGCTCCACTTTTGCCCTTGAAGATCTCCTTGGTGTGATAGGTGGGTTTGGTGCTTGCTCCTCCATGAGCTCCTCCTCAAAACCAAGATCTTGCTCCTCGGCCATCTTCTTCTTGATTGTTGGAGCACTTGAGCCTTCTTCAAGCATATGCATATGATGTTCATCAAAGATGACATCCCTTGAAACAAAAAATTTGTTCAAGGATGGGAGATAGACTTTGTAGCCCTTGCTTGAGCTTCCATATCCAAGCATGATCCCTCTTGTGGAAGATGGATCCTCCTTGGTTCTTGTTTCCAATGGCACATGCACATAACATATACACCCAAAAACTTTCAAGTGATTAAGATTGGGTTTCTTTCCATACAACATCTCATAAGGAGTTTTGCCTTCAATTGCTTTGCAAGACACCCTATTCATCAAGTAGTTTGCACATACAAGAGACTCACCCCAAAAGGATTTGGGCAAACAAGCATCTAATCTTAAAGCCTTAGAACATTCACATAATGTTCTATTCCTTCTTTCAGCAACTCCATTTTGTTGAGGAGTGTAAGGACAAGAAGTCTCTTTCTTGATCCCTTCCTCCTCACAAAAGGCCTTGAACTCATTGGAGATGAATTCTCCACCATTGTCACTTCTAAGAATCTTGATGCTATGATTATGATGCTTTTCCACAAACAACTTGAACTTTACAAAAGTATCAAATACTTGAGACTTTAAGGAAAGTAAGAACACCCAACAATATATTGAGTAGTCATCAATGAAGGTTAAAAACATGGATGAACCTCCATTAGATTTGGTGCTAGCAATGTGCACATCCGAGTGTATGAGTTCAAGAGGATGAGATGACTTTGTGATGGAGTTAGGAAACACCTTCTTATGTGCCTTGGATAAGGCACAAGCTTCACAAACCTTGTCTTCCTTCCCAATAGACCTTGGTAGGCCTAAAGCATACTCCTCCTTGATCATAGCCTCCATGGAACCCGAGTTGACATGTCCAAGTCTTTTGTGCCATAAAGTAAAGGTAGCTATCTTGCTCTTCTCGGCCAACATGACAACATTAGTATCCACAAATGCATCCAGCTTATAAAGTTTGCCAAGTCTAGTGCCCTTAGCCACTATCTTACCCTTCTTCTTGATGAAACATTCATTTGAAGCAAAGTCAACATTGAAACCATTATCTACCATTTGGCCAACACTTAGTAGATTCTTTGTTATTGTAGGAATGTACAAAACACCTTCTATGTTGATCTTTTTGGAAGATCCTAAGCAAAGGGGAATGCTACCAACTCCTTCAATCTTACAAGCTTCATCATTTGCTGTATAGATAGACTTTATAGGTCCATCATAAGATAAGAGAGAAGAGAAAAACTCCCTTTTACTAGTCATGTGTGAACTAGCACCCGAGTCAATCCACCAAGGATCTTCTCCTTTGAAGCTTGTTGAAGAAAATATGGACATCATGAGAGAGTCCTCATGTGAACTCTCCTCCTCCTCCTTTTTGCTCATGTTGGCTTGGCTTTGATCTTGCTTCCTCTTGAAGCATTCCGAGGCATAATGCCCCATCTTGCTACAATAGTAGCACTTCACCTTTGATTTGTCCTTCTTGACTTTGGTGGTTGATGGAGATGCCTTTGAGGGTCCTTCTTGATCCTCAAGCTTTGTAGACTTCTTGAATGTTGATCCTTTGCCTTTGGACTTGCCTTTGCCTTTGGTGAAGAGAGCTTGGTCATCTCCACCTTGGATGGAAAGCCTATCCATCCTCTCTTGCATTTGGCTCCTTCTTGATTCCTCGGCCATGAGTGTGCCTTGGAGTTCTTCAAGTATGGGTAGCTTACCCATAATTGCATATCCCTGAACCAAATTGTCAAATTCAAAGCTTAGTCCATTCAATATGAGTTGAACAAGCTCTTCATCCTTGATAGGGTCACCTATAAAGGCTAGCTCTTTGTTCAATTCCTTTACTCTTAGGACAAAAGTATGTGCACTCTCTCCTTTCTTTTGATAGCTTCTATAGATTTGATTCTTCAAAGCTAACATTCTAGTTTGGTTCTTGGATTCATAGACCTTTTGCAAAGTCTCCCAAGCATCTTGAGCTGAAGTGCAATCTCCTACCTCTCTTAAGAGTTCATTTTCAACATTCATTTTTATGCAATGTAGTGCAACATTGCACCTCTTGATGTATTTGGCTTTTTCTTGAGGATGAATAGGTTCACCCTCCTTACCATTTACAATTTCCATCAAATCTTGCATGATCATGATAGATTCCATTCTAACTTTCCATATGGAATAGTTAGTTTTGTTGAGCCTTTCATTAGTATCCAAAAGATATGCATTTATAGATGCCATCTAGTCTCCTAGTCAAGGACTTGACACAAATGAAGGTTACTTCTATTGATTTGATTGAAGGTCTACCTTATCCCACTTCTTAGGGACCTGAAAAGATCAGTAATAGACTTCCTATAAAGATCTAAGAATGATCTCTAACAAAATCAAATCATAGAATACTAGAAACAATGCACTTGCTTGATTGAAGTAGACAATACTAGTAGAATTGCCCCTCTTTCTATAAAGAACATTAAAGCTTCCAAATGATCTGATCAAGAGTGAATTTAAGCAACCTAATATACTTCCAAAATCACTTGTAAAAGATCTAAATGGAACTTAATGAGGATGCAACACAATCTACTATCCAATCACAAGCAAAAAATGATCAAAATTGATGAAAAATTGATCTAATTTGGTGCATAAGTCAAGCAATGGTTGGACTGAACCTAAATCACTTTAGGAGGTGCCTACTACACCTTAGAACAGCCTTGAAGAGTCCCCAAAACTCTGATATTTCCTCTCCTTGAATGCTAGAAAGCCTCCTCTATGAAATCACCTCCAAAACTCGCTTAGAAATCAATGCTTGGAGCAAGCAAAACTTGCTATCTTGGTAATGTGAATTGAATTCAACTTTGCCTCTGGTTTTAGACACCTAAACACCTGCAAATGAAGTCACACAACACCAATCTCCAATGTATTTGACTCACTTTGAGTTCTAGAATCAATACTAGATGCTAAGATCCAATATACACAAGATTTAGATCAAAAATTGTGATCAAATTGAATGAAAACCAAGGATATAGCTCATTTCAACCTTTAGGCTCTGATACCATGTAAAAATTACAGCAAATAAGGACCCTAAAACACTTGAAATGATGAGGAAAACAATAGATTATGATCTCATAAGATTAGCACAAGTTGAACCATCAAAATCCATCAAAAATCTATGCTTGAACCTCACTAAATGGCCCAAATCCTTGAAGAAGGCTTCACACGTGTGAAAGTACGGCCTCCCACAGTCTGAGTACTGTACACCAGACCTAGATTCAATCCTATAATCATTAGTAATCACAAGTACTCAAACAATTATGAACATAGAGAGCAATTGAACCATTATGAGAGAAAAATCATGAAATTGCTTGATTAATTTTGGTGAGATATCATCACCTATATATACATGATCCATCACGGTTTTGGGCAGGTATGAGTAGCCCTAAACCTATCCCTAATGCTAATTTTGGTGGATCTTTCATCCCTACCAAGTTAGGGTTGGAATCTTGGAGATCCCTCAACAATGCAAAAATTACCAAAAATAGCTCCTATTTTTTCTCCCTTGTATCTAAGCATAATTTGGACTCATTCCAAAGGTTCTAACACTTAGGTCTACTTGAGAACATCCTTATGAATGGAATCCTATGCTATTTGGCACGTGTGACAAGCCACATCATGACCATCTAACTATTTACAAGTCATATGACCAAAACTAGTCAAGCTAGAATTGTGAATTTTTAACACAAATTGGCAATCTTGAGTTTTCTACACATTAATTTTGTCTTGAGTTTTTGTGAATGTTTTGGTATCAATACTTGATTCCACTTAATCTCTAATAATAGAGTGTACCTGAGTCCATACCACACACGTTTGGGGTTGTACCAGAGTCCATACCATGTTCTTTTCCTTGAATGTTCAACTAACATATTATACTTTCTGTAATTTTAGTTAGCTCAACAAGATGATGGAGACAAATGTGGCTGGTTCTCCATCCGCAATGTATAGGTCACTTCGTTTGGTTTACTGCTACTACCATGCAGGCCTTGCAAGGTGCCGTAGAGGATTATCTGTCCCAATTTTTTGAGGATCATGTCTCTTGGCTGTGCATGGTAAGCGTGTTGTTATCATCATGCCCAAAGACTTTGTAATTCTCAAAAGACTAAGGGAGCGTCATTCAAAACTTCATTTGGATAATACAAGGGGATTTGCCTCCGGACAGAACTGGTCTTCCCACCACCTCAAAGAGGAAGAGAAAACAACCTCGCCCTACTAAATCCAGTTCTCGCAGGCCAACTGTTTTTCTTCCTCCCCGAGGCATTCCTTCAAAGCATTCTCGATCTGTTCTAGACTCTGTTTCAGATTCTTCTGACTCTAAAACAGAATCACAGTTGCCTCATCTTCCTCCTCCAAGGCCTCTTCAAAAGATTACTTCTCCTATATAGGAGATAACCCAAGAGGATCGACAAGATTGTTGACACATCTGTAGATGTTGTATCTAAATCCTTTCAATCCCCTTTTCATCTTTTTGTCTGAATACCATACGAGCTTTCTCAAAATTTTGATTCTGACCACTATAATGAGTATGAGTCTCATTTGGCTAAAAGATAAATGCTCTCAGCGACTATTTTGATTTCTTTCTTCCATATACTACTAAATTTTTTTGATTTGGTCTGAAGTTTTGTGAGGAAATAAAAAATAAATCTGCTGAGATATCGGATTTAATCGTCGAAGCTGGGCAAAAGTTTTTGCAAACCAACATCAATCTCGATTTTAGAACAAGAGACATTTTTGTCGTATGTCCATTTTTTATGACAATAGTATCTACAAAGGATGCCAATTTTGAGAAGGTTGTTTACTTTATCGAGTGCAGTCCAATGGCCAAAATTTATTTGATTCCCTATGAAAATAAGTAAGTATTTTTACTTGAGCATTGTTTGTGTTTCATTTTGATGTTTATGTCTGTATTGATTCAGTGTTTCATTTTGATGTTTAAGTCTGTATTGATTCTAATTTTAATTTGTATGTTGTAGCCGTCATTGGAACCTGAATATTCTTTCCGTCAAAATTAATAAAGGAGGAGTATCAAATTTTCTATATTTGAAAAGTGAATTCGGTTGATAGCACATAGAGAATTGGATTTTTTTTTCTTCGTACTGCCATTGAGAATATACCGACAACTGCCAAATCTATTGGCAAAATAAAAATCAAATCTTCTCAGGTAGATTTTTTTTTTCTTAATTCATATCTATTTTTTTATTTAAGTTTTTAATCCTTTCATGCATAAAATATTTTTCATACGTTAATTCTTTTCTTTCAATGTTTGTAGTCTATACAGCATAATGATTTCTTCAACTGTGCATGGTTGTGTTGTACAACACAAAACTCTTTTTTGAATGGTATGTTGACATTGATAAGGTGATATTTTTTTTTTCTCTACTTTGATATTGTTAGAAGAATTTAGTTGCTATTCTTTTCATTTCAATTTCAATTTTTTTAAAATCATTTTTATTAAATTGTTGATATATTTTGTTGTTTAGGACAGTTCACTATTGAGCCGTACCACCTTGATAAGATGTACAAATTGCGACCAGAGTTGGTAAAAACTTTTGTCTCAAATGACAAAATATGATCAACAAGGAATTAAAGCCCTCCCCAATGAAGAGGAGGGAGAAATAACAGGAAAGGAGGTTGAAGTTTTTATATTTCTTGGTACTGAACTAGCACAGAAAGAAGCAATTTTAGAAGATGCTTCTCTTGGTACAGAAAAAAAATTATATGATAGATAGGAAAAAAAACCTATGAGATACATGTATATATTACAATCAAAAGATACATCCAATCTTACATGTACACAGCTCATTTTTGGGATTACATTTAGATGAATATGGATTGTTACAATCAATTTATGTCTTTAGAACAGTATTGTAGTGCAATTACTGAACTAACAATAAATAAATATCTATCTCTTGTTGAATTCAATGATGATGGACTTCTACTTTTTGATAGTAGATTTCAGTGTTTCTCCACTATTTGGATAGTCCTGTCAATATCTCTGCATTTGATCTCAATCTCATGTCTTTTACATACTTGCAAAAAATGACACAAATTATATTGCATTTAGAATAGCTAACATAAATTTGATTTTGAACCAAGCTATTCAAGTGAAATAAAATACTTGCAGCTACTTACCAGCTTTACATTGGACATGAATCTGAAATATGACGGTATATCATATTGTAGTAACAATAGCTCCTATCTAATGCAACTCAAACTTCAATCTTTTCCAACCTCGATACAAGTCATAACTCCATCATTGAAAATTATGTCAATATTCTTTCGCTGAGAGTGTCCATTTTCCTCAATGTCTTGATCAAGTGGCACCCATTTATTTTTAATCATTTTCCATCTTTGATAATGGAAACAAAGACTCAACATTTGTTTTTCTATCTGATAATGAAAGCACATGGAGACATTTTGATTCTGCATTTTATATCTCCATTTGATTTCTCATCCATAAGCTTAGATAATAAACTATCAGATAAATTTTTACATATAAACATAGTTGGAGTTTTATGTATATTGACACTTGAAAAAAATCCACAAATATATTCAATGCAACAAACCAATTTATTCGAACTATTTTTGAGTTTGTACTTATCTTTAACGAATTTCTTACGTCATTATTTAGCTTACAACGAAATGATTTTAAAACTACAACATCCAAAACAATCCATTCATCACTTGTAAAACTAGGTAGTGGAATCGGCTGGATTTCACCAAAAATCTGGAATGTACACAGATTCAAGAAAGAATATTCTACTATTAACAAGGTCCTTAACAGTTCTACCTCTATACTGGAACAGTCCAATATTTGTGTGCACTACATCTAATACACCTGCAAGAGATCCAGTTGGATCCCATTCATTTACATTGGATGGATATAAGTCTGCAAGAGAAGAATGATCAGATTGGCAAGTTTAATAATAATACTTGATTATAAATCAGAAAAATCAAAGTATGGTAATATATCAATACTCACAGTTGCTTTTTTTGTGATCCTAATGGTTGAATCCTTGCACATTTATCTCTAAATGCATATATACATGTTGGACTAAAATTTTGGAAATAGATTTTCTTCCTGATGATGTTCTGAAATCCAAAGTTCTTGCTTTCCAATGTGATTGAAATGATAGTTTTGTCTTTTTGCTTTTTCGAAATGTTCATTTTGATGATGAATGCATCAAAACCCAAGAGTTTTTTGAATATTTTCTTGGCACCCATAATCCATTGTCATCTTTCTCATTGAAGAGAAACACAAAGTCGATTGAGGAGCATAGCTTCCTTGATGGCGCCATTTGTTATGTGCAAGCAAAAATTTGAAATATTGAACTATGAATATGAAAATATGTGTAGGCAAAAATTTGAAACATTGAACTATTTGGCGCTACGAGTTAACTCACTCTAGTTAACCACGTGAACCATGATTTGAGAATGTATTTACATTAAAGCCACATCGAGTTTCTCATTTCGACCATCTATCATATTCATTTTCAATATTTTTGTGCCTCTTCGGGTAGTGATGAGCTAGAAGGGCAGGCCTCAACATCCAATAGCATTTCCACATGCTAGTTGATGAAACATTTATATATTTAAATAGTTTTTATTTTAAATATATTTAAGAAAAGCTACGTTACGTAGAAGCTTGATATCAAAGTTTCTATTGATCCACAAGGCTACGAAAATTAGAAAAAAAAATAAAAAGACATCTTTTTCAAAGGCCCTTGTCGAGCTCTAAGTTTCTCCAATGCAACAACAACACAATCGACAACAACAACCTGCCAAGACCAAATTATTTTGCAAATACTGCAAAAGGTCTATCACGACATCAAAGATTGTTGGATCCTCAAGCACAACGAAGTGAGGAAGAAGACGCAGCACCAAGAAGGGAAGTTCTGACTCTGCCAGAAATTCCCAAGAAGATGAGAAGGCGATGATCATACTAGTTGAATCCATCAGAGATGCCTTGGATTGGTATCTTGATTTTGGTACTTCTCAGTACATAACAACATGTAAGATCCTATTTGAAGACCTCTCACTAGCATATTCGAAGTATGTTTACTTCGGTGACTCCAATGCATTACAAATTGGAGGCAAAGGATCTATACGCCTCTAACTTCCAAACGGTGAACTAACCTTGCTTAAGGATGTATTTTACGTAAACAAACAGACAAAGAATTTACTATCAACTAGCAGGCTCATCGATCAGGGTTGTAGGGCCTTGTTCAATTCAAAGAAGTGTACCATTTTGGACAAGAACTGTTAAGAAATCCTCTCTGCAAATAGAGAAGGTAATTTGTACATTTTGTGTCATGAGTATGCACTTAATACTAATGAAAATACTTTAGATGCTGATTTATGGCATCAAAGATTAGGACATTTAAACATGCAATCTATCTTGCACATGCATCACAATTGTATGGTCAGAGACATGAACATTAATGTTGTCTCCACAGCAAATCAAAATGTCTACGAAATGTGCTTACTAGGGAAACAACTTAGAACTAGATTTCCAAGAGGACAAGGCAAAAGAGCTAAGTCCATTCTTTAACTAATTCATAGTGATTTATGTGGTCCTATGAGCGTGCCCTCGTTGGGTCAAGCTTTATATTTCATCACATTTATTGATGACCTCTCCAGATTTTGGTAAAGTGCTTGGCCAAGTATAAGCTCACATAGGTATTGCTTTACTTTGAAGAAACGGTTAGTAATTAAAACCGTTCATCAAGAACAAGTCTGAGGCATTCAACTATTTCAAAGAATTCAAGCAGTTTGTTGAGACTCAGACTGGTTTGAGAATCAAGACCCTGCGATCTGATTCAGGGAGAGAGTACATGTCTGATCTATCATCATGCAGCGTGCACCATCAGTTCACAACAAGCTACACTCCACAACATAATGGCATAGCTGAATGAAAGAATCGAACATCGTTGGAAGTAGTATGATCCATGATGTCAAATGCTTAGCTACCCAAGAAATTCTGGGCTGAAGCAATTTCTACAGCTTGCTATCTACAAAATTATTCTAACACAAAGGCATTCGACTCCAAAACTCCATTTAAAGCCTACTACGGCTACAAACCAAGTCTGAAGCACTTACGTGTGTTTGGATGTCTCTTCTATGCACAAACACCATTTGATCCGAGAAAGAAGCTAGGCCAAGTCAGCTGTAAGTATATTTTATTGGATATTCAACATCACATAAAGCATATCGCATTTATGATGATGAAACAGGTCAGATCGAGATGTTGTCTTCCTTGAAGACAAATTTTATGATTTCAAGCAGAAGCAAAAAATGTAGGAGTTTGTCCCAACAACTCCATTTATCATCGATAGGCCCAGACCTACGACTGTTCAATCACAAGCTAAAGATATCTCAGTCATTCACCCAAGAGACACAACAGCTCAAGAACCTACAGTTAGAAGATCTACACGACAGCAACAACAATCTGATTGTTTCATCCCTCAGTCATTCATCAGTCATGATGAACCTGCCACTGTTGCAAAAGCACTATCAATATCAGATGCAAGCAAATGGAAAGCTTCCATGGACGCTGAGTACAATTCCTTGATGAAAAACAAGACCTGGAGTCTTGTAATTAATCCTCCTGCAAGTATAAAACCTATGACTCTAAGTGGATATTCAAATTAAATCTTAAGCCAGATGGATCAATATCCAAATGGAAAGCTTGATTAGTGGTTAAAGGATATGAGCAAGTATACAGAATAGATTACACTGACACTTTTAGTCCAGTGGTAAAGCATCAATCTATTCGCACCTTGTTGGCTATAGCTGCTGTAGAAGATTTGGACATTCACCAGATGGATATCTAGACTGTCGTAAAATCGCATGTGCGTGAGCGACAACGGAAGCTCGAGAATTGAGTGTGGCGTAACGCAACAGTTAGCAGCAAAAATATTCAAGTAGAAGAATTCATACAAATTGCGCAAATGAATGACGCAGTAGTGAGACAAAAATTACACTCTGATTTATATCAATAGTGAGTACAATGGCTTGAAGTAATAACTTCAGCTTGCAGAGCATGATAACGCTGGCTACAGAAAACTCTGATTGAAAGAAAAATTCAATTAACACTGACATAGCCTAATTCAGCTTGTATAAATATTTACAAGTGTTTGATGGGGCAAGGGAGATAGGAAGAACAAGAACAGAGAAGAGAGCAAAAATATTGCGAAAAAGCTCTCCCGTTCCAATCGGCTGCTAGGTGCAAAAGCAGTCTAATAGACAGCTTATGCTAAAGATAATCACAGCTTTATGCGTTCTGATTACCCAACAGGCTCTTAAAAATTAATTCATACTCTAAAACAAGAGTAAAGTCCGTCGAAGAGATTGGAGATGGTTTGTATGTGGTACTACTGAAACCATATTCAACGTGAAGTATAGCTTTGAAATAAATGGAAGAGTAGTAAACACTGTCTCAATTAATTTTGGATTTTTTAATTTATTTAGGACTATTTTCTACACATGTTACCAAAAGAGCCAGATAAGAAAAACAATAGAAACTTACTAATTCTTGAAGTGGGATTTTCTCAAGTTCGAATCTCATTTCAATACAACTATAAGCCAAACAAGACAAATTTGATCAACAAGTCACAATTTAGTTAACTTTTTAAAATTTATTGATGCTTTTGTCCAATAGCTATGAGCACCTAATATAATTGTCCAAAATTAGTGTCGATCCGAATAACATAGACAACTTTTAAACATAAATATTGATATAGAATTTCAAAAGAAACATAAACATAATTTGATATTAAAAAGAAACATAAACATCACTGAATCATATACTACTTTGAACAAGTTGTACAGTAGTTTTGGTTGCAGCTAATTCCACCTTAGTGTTGGCTAGGATCTTTTCTTGCCCTTTATACCCCTCTTGATGGCTTAACTGCCTTTTGTCACTAGCCTCCTTGAGTTCATTGTACTTCTACTTCCAAGTATCTTGCTCCTTATTTGCACTAACCAGCTCATTAGTGGCTCTGATTCAAAAGTTCTTTTGTTTTTTCAATTCATCTTTTAGATGTTGGATCTCTATGTCGGTCCTTTGTCCTTCCTTTAGTATGAACCTTGTCAATCTCCTACGGCGTTGGTCGGGACCGATTACTGATTTGTGGGTCTTCCATATTGTTTACAGTATGGAGTTCCATCACCTGTGGTTTAGCATTTATATACATGAATATACAATTTGTTGAATTTATATTTAACAAAATCTTTGAACTTTACACCCCTCTCCCTCCTTAGTATACCTGTAATCAGGTTCGTGCTAGGGTAGGCGTTTTTACTGTGTACTTAGGCCGTGTGCAGTAATCCATGGGTTATGCTTCTATGGTGTGACATAAAGCATGTTCTAGACAGTTCATGGCTCATCAACTGATGTAATTGGGCTAGGAGTTGGGGATTCTCTAGACCTACTTGGTTTATCATATTTCTAACCCAGCGAACTCCATACCATACTTGGGCTTTCAGGAGTGTCCATAGCTCCGCAGCAATGGTTCACCTAAGTTGTGTACCATGGCAAATCGCAAAGATGGAAGCTTCTATTGGCAGTACACACTTGGCCACACTAGAAAAAAGGGTGTGTGGTTGGTATTGGTCTTATAGGTGGCATTATATGTCCACAATGTCAAGTACATTTTTTTATCCTAGTCGCTCTATCGGTCTGATACGATTTTCCTCAAGATACCTACCAGTTGCTTGTTGGTGATCTCAGCTTGACCGTTGGCTTGTGGGTGGTAGGGTGTGCTCTTTCGATGCTTGATCGTCAATTGATCGGTGAAGGCTTTAATTGTTTTGTTTAGAAAGTGGGTACCCTTGTCAGAGATGAGTTCTTTGGGTGTACCGAACCGACCTATCACCAGTTCTAGCAAGAACCAGACGGTTTCCTTTGAATTGTCCTTGGCCAGTATGGGACCTAGAACCAGAATGAGAAGTCGGCGGTCCTAAACTTTTAAGGTAGCATCTTGAACATTGATGGTGCACGTCCTAAACCATAAGGGTAACACCTTATATTCTGTGGTTAAAATCAGAAGATTTTTAAGGATGCGCCCTTACAAGTCAGGCTACGCCCTAGGGGTCTAAAGGCATACTCCCGGTAGACGCACCAATGTTAGGGCAATTTTCGGTACGGGATTGGTCCAACCAAAAAGTCCTAAAAGGGTCAAGGGGCACCACTACTGATGGTGGTTATGCCCTACGTGAGTAACGAAGGACCTGCCACATCCAATCCTGGGACATATGAACCTGGTAGACCATTGGTAGTATGACTGTCTTTCAAACACTATTCTCTTATTAGTTGACGTACCAACGTTGAAAACTTTTTCGATAGGAGATTGGTCTAGCCATAAAGTCCTAAAAGGGTCAAGGGACACCACTACTGATGGTGGTTATGCCCTACGTGAGTAGCGGAGGACCTGCCACATCCAATCCTGGGGGCTTCCTCGGTTACCCCGTGCCTCGGCCCACTTGGTAAAATAGTCGATGGCCACGATAATGTAGTGTTTTCTACTAGAGGAGGCTGGGTGTATTGGCCCCACGAAATCGATGCCCCATTTTTCAAATGGGAGGCAAGCCTATATGGGAACTAACGATTGCATCCTATTATCCGTCTTGTCAACTCGTTGACAAGTGTCATAGTTCCTGGTGTGTATGTGAGCATCCTAAAATAGTGTCGGGGCCACCAATATCCTGCCATTAGAATCTTCTAACTTGTGAGCTAGTCGGCAAAGTGGACCCCACAGGCAAAATCGTGACACTCCTCTAGTATGTGGGCATCCTAAAATAGTGTCGGCCACCAATATTCCGCCCTTAGAATCTTCTGACCTGTGAGCTGGCCGGCAAAGTGGCCCCCACAGGTAGAATCGTGACACTCCTCTAGTATAAATTTGGCTTTTTCAGGCATCACTCATCATTGATATAACCCTTCTACACCTCGTCTATACAACATTCCTCCTATCAAGGCAAAGTTCAGGGCTTGTAGACATAATTTCCGTCTTTCTTGGGCTGTCATATTGATAGGTGTTTCTAATGTTGATAGATAAGTTGCTAAAGCTGCATACCACTCAGGGATTGTGTCAACATCTACCTTCAACAAGTCTCTTAGGTGGTTAGCCTCTCACTCATCATCAATCTTGATTACACCCCCTAGCTCGCAAATACAATCGTTTAACCCTTGCAGTTTAGGCAGCTTGCTTTGGAGGGTGAAGTCAAATTCCCAAAGGGAGATTATCCACTTCATTAAGCGCTCAGGCGGTTCTAGCTGGTTCATATTACCAATCAAATTTTTTCTCCCTTGCTATAGTTAAGCTCGGCTTTGTTCAACTTTCGCCCTATAAAAATGATGGGGTGGTACTTCTTGTCCCAAATTTGGGCCAGGGTTTTTAAAACATCTATATAACATATTCTCCATAAACATCCCTGCAACAGTCACAACAAATTGACCAGCAATCCAACATTTCGATGGTATGTTAAATAAGAACTACTACACAACGAGAAATCTTTACTTCGGCTACAAGATTCCAATTGATGATTGGAAAGATATGAGTCGTGCTGAACTGAATGCAATCACAATGGACTTGGGAAAAAAATTGGGCCACTTGTCAGATGACGGTACAAAGCTAACAGATGGCCCGATTCAAATTGACATGGTTTTGGAGATTCTCGAAGGCAAACTTTCTGCAATGATCACTAACCTAGTAAGTGTGTGTTGCCATCTACATTTCCATATATGCGATTACAAGTAACCGTTTTAACCCACTGCATATTAATACAAATTTTCTTGCAGGAAGAAACTTCTCCATCAACATTGTCATCTGCATCCAGTACGTAGGTGAATTTGAATCAGACAATGATCTTCTTCTTTATTTATAAGCTTTCCATTAAACTAATATGATTTTCGCCTGCAAGAAACAACATCAACAAAAAAACGTCGAAGATCAAATATTCCATCTACAAAATAGAATGCAAAGAAACCCATGGTGTCTACATCGGCCAAACATGCAATCTACGATGCCGATTGCAACAGCATGCAAGGCTACCACCCAAAAAAATGAGAAAACACTATTCTATGGACCGATCTTTTTATGAGCAGTTTCATGTTCAAGTTTTAGATGTTGTTGAAGATAGAAAAATAGCTAACAGAATTGAAAGGTTTTATGTTCGACATTGCAAATCAACAAGCGAGTCTGGTTACAACAAACTTAGATGTAATCTTGTAAATTCAAAAGCATACTGGTATTTAAAGAGATGCAAGCTCCTATAATTCGGTTCATAATACATTTCTCGCATGTCCTTCATGTATGCCTGCCAATTAAGCTTTGTTAATTTCAAATTTTGCTTTCTTCTTCTGCTATTTGTTACAACAACTTGGTTTTTTGCAAATTGTAATTCTAACAGTTTTAGATACAATTTTTTAAGCTTTCCATGTTCTTGATTTTTGTTGCGACTCTTGCAAATAAGTCAATAGCCTCGTTTTCTACAACTCAATGCAACGTTAAAATTGCGTAGCCAGTTGTAACTTTTACAATGTGTCAATAGAACATCAAGTCAATGCAAGGCTAGAATTGCGTAGCTAGTTTCCAATGTTCTATTGCACCCATGTTCTAGTGCCCCCATGTTCAGCTTTGTGAAGAATTGCAAAAAATTGGCAAATCTAGCTTGATCAAAAACCATGTAGAATAGTGTAAATTGTGTACACAAGTGGGTCCCACACATGTGAGGCCATGATGCCACATGGGAAACCCATCCTAATGTAGGTTAGGTCAAGTCAAGAGAGTTGGTCATGTCTATTTGGTGGTCATCCCTACTTTATAGGACCTACACCTAAGTTTAAGGTGAAAATTTGACCAACTAGCTACCTACCAAGCGTAACTCTAGGAAATAGACTAGGATTTCATTCTAGGTCAAGGAGAGTGAGTTAACTTCCTTATTACATGCTGGAAATCCACCTAACTTCAAGAAGGAAGTCGAATTTGCTATGTATTCCCTCTCTCCATAGTGAGGAGATAGAAACTTTTTGGAGCCTCAAGGAGAAACTCGAGTTTCCTCTCATTGTATGTTGATTACTCTATTTTTCCAATGAAACCCAGCTTTGGCACTTTGTAAACACTGTCTACAGGCCGTACTACAGCCTTATTTCCACACGTGTGGAGTTGGATTAGACTATTTGATCAATGCTTTGATTGTCTCTACTTGTTTCCTATCAAGCTGCTAAACTAGATCTTGTTTTCTGATGACTAGTTTCTGATAGATTGTTTAACAAGCATACAATCACCTTGTGGATCATTCAAAGATCCATTTATGGTCCTTAGTACTGTACTTTTAACAAGCTCCCCACCTCAAACATTTCCATCTCTCCTTGCAGACATATGGGCTTTCTCCTTTATTGATTGGTCATCCCATCTCTACATCATTCTTGATCCGAGTGGGAGTATCAATACCCAAGACTCCATCCAAACTATTGAGGCATAACCCCTTCCTCACCTCCCAAGAACGAAATGAAAACCTTTCTAGGCTTCAGGTTTTGTGCTTGCAACTTCTCAACTAACTACCACCTCATCTCCCTTAGCCCGAACCCTATTGATAAGTATTCGTTCTTGCTTGTCGATAGGTCCATCTAGGTTATCTTCTATGGGTCTTTATTGTCAGATAAATGCATTTTGGACACATCTAAGATTATTAGTCTTGACTATGAAAACATAGTCCAAATTGACAAATATCAACTTAAGGTCTAAACATGAAAATTTCACATTTTTTTTTATCAAGAGTCAAAGTGGAGGCCACATGTGTGTGAAGTTGGTTCAAATGACATTTTGTTAGTGTTTTATGTACATATTGTTTTGTTGCTCGAGATAACATGACATAAATCAAGCCAGGTGCAAAATTTGAACTTATATCTAGGATGGCTTTTTCCTGAATGGTCACACCTTGTGCTTTGTGTGCAGTGATAGCATATGCTAACATTATTGGAAATGTAGATTTGTAAAATATTTTCGTATCGAATCGAATTTTTGCAAATGCAGATCTTGTTATATTGAATTTTTTTTTTTGGGTTTCAGTTTGAATGATGATTGTTGTCAATTCATGAATCTTGGAATATTGAAGGCAGTTATGTGAGCTATGGTGCCATTGACTATACCATTTGAAATATCCAAGTTTGCAAGTACCATGACTTTTGCTCCTATAGCTAGTTTTGGAATTTGATGGAATAATGGATCATTGATCCATGTTGTCAGATCGCTTTCTAATGTAGCATTTGTTTTAGCAGAAATTTCTAGTATATCCGAGGTAGAAAATAGTTTTTGTAAGATGAGGTTGTTAAAATAGAGCACATCTTTTCTATGGGTACATATGATAGTCGTATTATGATTTGTTATATCAGGTTTGCTGGACCTAGGAAGTGTACAAGTAATTAATGTTTCATCTATTTCCAGTTGCGTGGGCTTTTGGAATCAATTTTGTTCAGGAAATGAAGGTATTCGGGATCATCAGCATGCCTAATTGAATAGGATAGTTGCAAGTGTGTTGCAATTTTCCAGAATGGAGAGTTTGAAAGATGACATATTAAACAAAGCGATTCTGATTTGTGTTTACAAATGGCTGGAAGTTGTGCATGATCACCGACTAAAAGTAAGATATAATTCTCAAATACAATGCTAGATGGATTTTTTTTTTATTTGATTTATTTGATGGATCGCATATGTTAAAATTTGAGCAGTTAGCATTGACATTTCACTATCACAATAAATTTCGCTTCAGATATTAATTTGTGTTGAAAATCGGTTGGTATCAAATTTTTTATGTAAACTTGATGTATTGGAATTGCGAATAAGTTGTGGACTGTAAATGCCTGTTTTGCTAATCGAGATGCAGCTGCACCTATTGTTGCGGCTAACAAAATTGGTTGTCCTTTCTCAATACATTTGTAAGTGAGGTATCGTATCAGAAATGTTTTGCCACTTCCTGGAGTGCCTGATAGAATAAACAATCCCGAATTTGAGCTTGTAATAATTTTATATACCTTACCTTGTTCATCAGTAAGCGATGAATTCCGCATGTTTTCAAATTCGAATTCCAAGCCCAAATCATTTTTCGTATCTTCTGGCAAAGATATGGTTTGTGCATTTTCGATTGCTGAATTTGACATTGTTAATGTTTCGTTGATAAGTAGGTTTTTTTGTAGAAGTATATTTGACATTTCTTGTCGTTGTTCTCTTTCAAGAAGTTGTCAATATCCTCCTCTTTCTCAACAAAATTTTGAAGTACGCACTCCAAGAAATATGAACGATCAGTATTATTTTCTCTTATTAATTCTTGTTCATTACGGAAAGATATGTTTTTGAGCAAAACATTGAAAAAGAAGGCTTCTGTATGATGCACAGGATGATAGTCATTAAATCTTATAAGTTTATTTTTCCTATACAAGTACTTTCATGTCTTGTCAATGTAATCAAAAGGAGTATTGAGTTTTAATTTTTTTTCTACATCGTATATATTTAAGAATTTATAAAATGTTAAATTTTCCAATTCTATAGGTCTGTATGTGTAAACATCAATTGGATGGAACATCAATGTGTTATTACTCACATATCTGCATCTAAGATTTGGAGGAGAACTTATTTCAGATAGACTTGTTGGCTTTGTTAAGATTGATGCTGTAATTAGTTTTAACATGTTATTGTCCATGTGTTCTAATCCTATACATTTTGCATCTTCTATTTCCAGATTTAAGTGTCCAGATGGTTCAGACTTTATAGCATATTTTAGAATGTAATATGACCAATTTGTGTTGCTAATCCTTTGTAAGTTCATGTGCGCTTTCTAAAGAAAAAGTATACTTGGATGATATGGTACTACATTCCTATCTTCATGTCTAGGTCGATAATATATCCAATTTTTATTTTCGGAACTGAGATGTGTTGGCGATGAAGATGGTTGAAATGGAAATCCATATCTGCATGGATTTGTTTTGTTGCTTTTTATTCTGCAGTTTTTTTGACAATAATGGATCTGTTTTCTAACAACCAAATTGTATAGGTTTCTATCAAATTCATTAATAGGCTCATCAAATTTGTGCAATTGGTCATTCCATTTTGTTGGAATGCATGCAACGATTTCATTTGAAATTGTTTCCACATCTTCTTCTTCAATCCAAAACATGATATGTGCATGAACTGATCCTCTGTTTTGGATCTCATATCGAATGACATAGTGTTTGATTCTTCCTAACAAGAAGTGCTTTGAAAGCAGATACTCTTTCATGAATCTTTCCAATCGGGCGACAAATAGCATCGTGCACTCAATCGGACAATTTCGCCAATCAAAATCCATGTTTATTTGTTGTGCAATTTTCTCTATTTCAGTGATTTCAAACCATCTCGTCTCTGAATTTTCGTCCGCAGTCAATGCTAAAAAAAAATTGGGGGAATCCCAGTGTTCAACCATTGTTAAGAGATCTTTTAAATTGCGTCTATGCCAAGATGGTGTGTTTGGAATTTGAGTTGGTAGAGTATATTTGAAAACATGACTGAATATTTGTTGTTCAAATGCTTTCTTATTCTTTGAGAGAAAGCTGATTATATTTTTTTGTAGCACTATTGATGGAACGCTATTCGATATTAAAATTGCTTGCCTAATTTGGTATAACACTATTATGTAGGGCGGATATAGTGTAAATATCAAAAAGAATGAACTTGCTCGTAGGCTAGCATAATTAACGAAGCTTATATTTCCATCATAAAATCCATGAGCAAATGGAGATAAAAAAGGAAACAAGCTTGTTTCCAATGTTAACGTGGGTTTGTCATCATGTTGACTGATATTTACAAGCCCTATATGTTTTGAGTAAATTTTGTTATTGTTTCTTAGTTTTACATTTGAATATTGATAAATATCTTGATGTCGTTTGTCATTATGCTTTCATGATGGGGTTATATCTTCTAGTAGAATATACAATTTTTCGAGGGGGTCGACAGTCATAGTTTCATATGCAACATTGCCAGGGAGAAGATGATCGATAGATTGTAGAGAAATGAAGGCTAGACTATTGTCCGAAGCATTTTTCTCATACATAGTGTAAAACCTTGCAAATAATGGATTATGTTCTAAATTTTATTTTAACAATCTTTGGAGGGACTGTCTCTTCGCAGACTCATTTTCAATATGTAGATCACATGCAATTGCATTATCAAGCAATGATTTTGTTGTGATCCAGCCTTTCGAAAAAGATTTATATCGTCTTTTTGTTTCAATTGAAACATCAACGAAGGCTAGATTTTGCACTACAAAAGGCTCTAATCTCAAGATGGTTCATGTATATTCAGGTGATTGAAATACAGTGTAGCATATTCTATGTTTATTTTTGACACAAGAATTACAAACATACCATGCTTTTTTGGATTCATTTTCATATGTATATTTCCATAAAAATGTATTGGCTATTGCGTACGGAGGTATATTATCAATTTCTGGTATGTTTTTTTTGGAAATGTGCTGCATGGAAAAAGTTGAGCTGCCACAAGTGGAACAACAGTTCATACATTTTACTAGATTCATATTGATTTCCGACCATTGATTATTCTTTTTTGAAATTTCTAGCCTCGTCCTATTGAAGAGTATAAAATTGTCCCTTTGTTTATTCAATGTTCTTTGTCTAGCAAACGAGCGTTTTTGGTTCATGGATGATGTCATGAATATAATCCAAGCAACAAGAAAGATGGCAATTACAATACGTATTAAAATTTGGCTAGCTTTAGGGCCGTCAAAGTAGCGGGTTCTAGAGTGAAGCCGAGTCGGTCTGAAAGTTCTAGACTTATAATGTTAACTGTTGACCCTGCATCAACTATGGCCCTTGAAATGACTAGGCCATCTATGAGTACATCTACCTTAGGGCAGAAGTGATCTAACAAGTCTGCATCTACTTTTCCTATTGTAGGTGGTTCCATTGTTTTGGTTGTGGGTGGTTTCATTAATCGTTTGACCGTACGTTTAATAGTGGGTGACAACTGTACTAGTTGCTAGAGCCCTATTTCCAACTTTAGATTTTCTTGGATTGACCCAGGTCAATATTCTCTCTCTTCAGATTTAGGTCTATATCCTTCCTAAACCTGCGATTTCTGGTCATAGTTCTCTTAGTCATGGACGTCGGATTCCGACATCTGCATTATTCGTCAGAATCAACGTCCGCTTTATGTTTTTTTTTTTAATGCACAGACAGGTGACATCATCAATTAAAAAGTTCCAATGTCTTTGAAATGAGATGTCGAATTCCGACATATTTATTATTCGTTGGAATCCGGCAACCGTAAAAACAAAAATTCCAGCAAAGTTTTTTTTTTTGCTGTTGGATTCCGACGGATTATGATTTTTTTTTTAATCCGTCAGAACCTTGTGTTGGAAATCGCACATTTTGTTGTTGTGGTAGCTTGAGAGTCTGGGGGAGAGGTGGCTTTGCCAGCTGTGATTAGCATTGATCCAACCAACTGTCACATACTGGCCTTGTGAGGTATCACGTGCCATCCGCATTGCTTCCTAAGTTAGGGTTTCTCGAAGTCAGGAATCCCTACGACAAGGGAAGTGGAGGCTAGCAAAGCATCAGTGGACTGGGGAATAGGAAGTGCAGAGTGAGTGGCAGCAGGGGGTGGTAGCGCAGTTGGCTGTGGTTGCCTAGTTCGACGACGTGACACGAGAGGCGAGTTAGGAATTACGACCTCGTTGCGTACCCATCGGCCATGGATCTTATTCACCAAGTAAAAAGAGGAGATGGGGGACAAAAGAGTGCCAGTAGCAAATTGTTCCTTGGTGTTACTCTTGATGGCTCTCTTTAGTTCACCAAAAACCATTTTAAACCAGTTGTACGGCTCCAAAGGTTTCTTGTCAAACTTGTAGTTTGACTCAATGATGCGGTGCAAGATTTGCGAGGAAATGCGCTTCTCCCTAAGGTTGCCAATCATCAAGAAGTTGTTCAGAAGTTGCGCAGCCGCATGGATGGTGGGATCTCGGATAGATTCTAGGAGATAGCCATCATTGGTTTAGTATAGCTCAATGGTCATGTCAATAAAAGGCTTAATGACATTCTTGGCATGTTTATGGTTGGGTGAGGACCGGGTGCTAGATGATATCCCTATGGCTTCAAGGGCGGCTTTAATGACACGCACCTTGTGGGTAGCCCCCTGGTAGATAATTTAGAACTTGGATTTTTCCTCGGTCTAGGTGCTAAAGGCAAAAGTGATAAACTCCATATTTATCTTTTCAGAAAAGGCGCACTCGTGGATCCCCATTGCGGTGAGCAGAGGCCCAACAAGGTTCATCCATTGAGCCACCATGCTTGTGCTAGGAAGTATCATGATGTCCGTCTTGGTCGGAACATCACGATGAATGACATACTTAGGAGACTGAGACCTATCAGTAGAAGACATGATCAGAGTAGTCAGAAACTGAGAATAAGAGCGCAAGAGTGTATTAGAAGGTTTGAAAGGAGTTTTGGAAAATTCTAGTCACTTTGGCAAGAGCTTCGCTAGCACAAATGAGAAATGAAATCGAATTCAGCCCTTTTATAGGTGAATTTGGAAGGTCCATTAGACAAAGTACTAGTTTGGTTGTTCAGTTCTAGACAAAAATTTGCAAGCATGCTTAGTTTTGTGAAAATAGTTTCCAAAAATCTCAACAAAGGTTTGTGAACATCTGAACTGATTTGGCGAAGGTTCTGAAGGTCTAGCGAAGGTTAAACATTCGCCTAAGAACATCCTTCGTCTATGTACTGTAGATAATAAAAATTTCCAGGATCTGAACCTATATCCAACCTAATTTTGGCATTCTAAATTCATCTGTCGGGTCGACGAAGGTTGATAATGACTGTAAGGTACTCGGGCGAAGGTTCCCAAAATGGCAAACCACTAACTTCAAGAAAGGTAATAAATTTGTTAGAGAACCTTTGCCCAACTCAGTATAGGTAAATCTGAGGTGGATGTGTGATCTAGCAACTAGACAAAGGTTTCTAAGACTGTATGTGCAAAAAATGACTCAAAAGTGGCCTTCTAAGGCATTTTTCCATAAAAAAGTGATTTTTGAAAATATTGTCCATCAACTTTTCTGATCTGATGACTTTTTTTTACTTTGTCTCATTTTTTTTTTTTAATTGTCTTTTAAGAAAAAAGAAAATTCAATCAAGCAATAAAAAAAAATTGTAAAACAACAAAAGTAAAATTGACAAGGTGCTAGAGTTCTAAAATAACTGCTCCATAGTTCAATATCTCTTTGACCTTGTACAGTCCTTCACATGTAAATTTCAATTTGCCTTTGATCAGTTTCGTCTTATACATCAATGCTAGATCTCCTTCCTTCAGATCTTTTTTGTGTAATCAGCGATCGTGCCATGCCTTGCGGTGACCTTTCTCTGCTGCTAATGTATGAATTGCCATCAAACAGGTATCACAAAGTTTTTGTAAAGCCCCATGACACAGTTGTAGGAATTTCGCATCATCCAACCGTTTCATTGCCGCTATGCGTAAGGAGATCTAACCACTATTGTAGCCTCTTTGCATTTTGGTTTCCAAGGGGGACTCGAACCCAAAATCACAAAAACTTTGGATGCCAAAGCATCTGAGCCAACCTTGTTGAATGATAAATCGTCCCTTGGATACAATTGCTTCATGTAAAGATTTTCGTGCTAATGATTCAATACAACATCGAATTGGCCTCCATCTACATATTTCAGCCAATCAAATAAAATAGGAATATTTGCAAAGAGTTAGTTAGAACCTGCTCAAGCTTTGCACGAATACACTATGTTATTCACATCCATTGAGATAGTAAACAACTTGCATGTACATGGGAATGTATGTTAATCATCAAAAATATATAGTTGATACACATAGGCAACTTCTTTTGTGATGGAAAAATCGTGGATTCCTTAGCCATCAACTTTCTTTAACGCCATCTTGATCTATATCATGGCTTTTTATGCCAAAAAAAAATTGCATTCTAAAGGCTAGTAAACAAATTAAATAACTAAATTACATATCTAAAATCTACAATTACATGACGGAAGAAACATGTGCTACCCATTTCAATACTTCTCGTGTTGCAATTGAAACCTTCAACTGTAGGAAAACTGGGTGTGGGACTCAAGGGTAAGTGGCCAAAAAATGTGAAACATTAATGACATGGTCGTTGATGCCAAAAGTTAAGATATTCATAAACTTTGAGACCCATAAAAGCATAGCAAACCTAAAGAAATTTATTTTCTAAGACAAACATGTTATAGAATACCTAATCACCATGTGAAAGCTGCTTAGTGAAGCTACATATGAGCAATGTTAAGAATCCCTCGGAAGAGATGCATTCGACACGACTATGTTTTGCTTCAACAAGGTATGCAACTTTGATTTCTACAAAATAAGCCATTTGCCCTTAGCTCAATAAATGGTACTAAATTAACCCTAAAAATTGCATGACAACTAGCACATGCCCTTAGCCCTAAGCTCAAGAAACTCTACTAAATTAACCTTAAAAATTGCACGACAACTAGTATGTCTATTTCATGCTTGTTTACCATTGCAAGGCTGGTGACTAACTTTTTTTCACCTTATTTCCTTAGAAAACTGATACTAACCCTAGAAACATATGTAACTTCAATGTAAAACAATAACTCTGAAACAATGAAGGTTTTTCCCTCAATGTTCCAAACACAAGATTCCAAATGTGGAGCATAGTACATCTAGGAGTAGTGGCATATATGCTCTTAGCATAGATCCATGCAAGCCTTGATATATTTGGAGTTTGAGATCTAGTTTTATACTGCAAAGTAAGGTTAAAATTACCCTTTGTCTTCATTTAACTTGATATTATATTGAATGGCAACAGATGAAGCTACCAAACAAGCATCAAACTGGTGCGACAAATTCTTGGATGCAACATGTATATGCACCAAGAAAAAGGTAATGCATTGGGCTTGAATCGGTCATTTCGAATTCCTTTGACAATAGAGACTTTGTCTCTTGTACTAACTAATTCAAATTGTTGATGATTAAAGAGTCATCAACGTGTAGAGCTAATATAATATGGCTTGGGCCTGTGTGATTGAGATAAACATTAGAGTCGGCAGAATTTGAAGTAAAGTCGCGAACCAGGCCCTTGGAGCTTGCTTCAGTCCGTAAAGAGCCCTTGGATTCTTGTATTGCTTGACGACACCTAGCTTTTCACAACCAACAAATCAAGCCATTCCTGTAGAAATATCGAGAAGATATGGTAGGACTTCTTGCTGGTGAAAAAAAATCTTCTTACAAGCAATAAAAGTGAATGCTTAATTTGCAATTATAAGATATTGAATGGCAAGCTAATGCTTCTTGAACAACATTCTTAGAAGCAAAAAACAGGTTTCAAATTTAAAGTAGATATAGATATAGTACTGATATAAGGTAGACAGGACTGTGAAAAAGGAACAAAGAATGAAAAAGTTCAACCTGGTACGAGTCAGGTGTCAGCAAAGACGTGTAATATATAAAATTAAGAACTGTGAAAGCTCCTCATTTGATACAATCGCCTCAACATTCTCAACGAGTATACAAGAGAAACAGCAATGACTGAAAGGAATGATTGAGCAAGTTGTAACCAAAAAAGCAATGCAACAAAACAATGAAATTAGTAAGTAAAAGGAGAAAAAACTAGATGTCAGAACAACAGAACATGTTGCAATCCTTTCACCTTCCATTGCTACCATACGAACCAGCACTCATTGAGGTAGCAAAATGTTAGAAAAAAAACACTAATTACAAAAATTGTCCTCTCAATCTCCCTCCTTCCTGCAAAAAATCTATAGCTGATTTTTCTACAGGTCACTTACCCACAATGAAATTTCAGCAGACCTAAACCCTAAACCATATCAATCATAGTTTGCTGCAATAGTAGCCCAGGAAACTCGCCAAAATGAATCAATGGCTTTTTGTTTGCTAAACCCTAAACCCTAATTATTTTCAGCTGCCTGATCCAGCGACTTGCCTTCTCCTTCATTATCTTTTGGAAAAGAATCGGCTCCTGCCTTCTGAGATCCAGTTAGACGTGCCAGCAAAACGAAGGAGGTCCCTCCAATCAAATTGTTCACTGTACGAGTTGCAACCACAGAAGCCTTGAAAGCAGCAGGATTGAGTACATTTGCAAGGGTAAATTCAAGGCCATTCAGGGCTTGGTATCTGAGATTGCTGCTCAGCCCCATGTGCAGAGCCCACGTCGCTGCATTCAAGACCGTGGGCGGAGGTTTATTCTGAGGAACAAAGTTCGGATCCATTTTCTTCCTTGCTTGTAGAAGCAGTGTGGAAATGGCGGTACCTACGAGCCCTGCGACAAAGCCAACGGCAGCAAAGACAGCCCCCTTGTACACAAACGTGCCCGCTCGATCGATGATGGAGTACAGGCCAGGCTCAAACATGTGACCAGGGGGGGAGCTTGCAAACACCCCTGGAAGAAGAGATGCATTTCCTGCTGCAGAAGTAGGAGCCAGCAGATACATCAGTGAGAAATTCAGAATTGATCCAACGACGAGTGTGCAGAAGACAAAATCGAGCTCGTTCAATCCAAAATTAGGCCGCGATGCCATGTCGCCGAGCACACAAGCTCCGACACCGACCACTTCCTCCATCAAAACCTTGTATGGAAACTGTGGATCTGTCCTCACCCTTGCCCTCCATCCCTCCAAGAATGCTCCAATTACGCCCCCAGCTGTTGCACCCCCATCATCTGACCCATCTGCATTGCCGTCCCTGCCTCCGCCGTTTCCGCCTCCATATCCATCACTACCATGCCCACTGCCTCCAGTCCCTCCATCTCCACCTGGTTCAAGGCTAGCCGATGGGGAGATCAAACAAATCATGGTTCTTGAATTCTGCTTCCAGGCTTGACTCCAATTGCTCATGCTCTTTGCGTTGGGCTGGTGCCTTCCAGCCATGCGGCAATCCTGAGACATTGCAGCCACCAGGAGGTGCAACCGCTGTACCTCTGTAGAGGAGAAGCTGCAAACCACCAAAGCATGAGACTGCTTGCACAAAGGCGAGGAAGTGGAAAAAGAAGAAGAAGAAAGAGCAGCAGAAGCCATGAGAAATGTAGCAGTAAAAGCAGGTGATGGAGCAGAGGATCGCAATGTGGGCACTGATGATAGGTGAGGGGACTGCAGGGTACGAGTGGGTATGGAGACGATCACATCCACCATTGCAGAGCTGCTCGCTCCTCCTCTACCTTTTCGTTTTCCTAGCTCTGCCGAGCGAGCGAGCGAGAGAGAGAGAGAGAGAGAGAGAGACGTGACTAATTTGTCCTTTGAGTTCTTCCTCTCCCTATCTCAAATCAATTCTCAAATTAATTAAGTATTATGGAAGGAGCAGGGCAGAATCCATTATGCCCGGTAAGGATTTCCAAAAAATTTGGGCAGAATGGCCTTTGCCCGGCTCCTTCCATTGCGTATTGGAACCTGAAATTTTTTCAGAAGCACATTACGAAGCATAATAGGCAGGTTTGACTTTGACTGACCAACACAAATGTGCCATGTGACAGTTGTACGGAATCCATACGAACGGGCACAGACAGGCAGAAAAAAAAAAAGCAAAATCTGCCTTTGAAAAAAATGCATGCATTTTCAACTTTTTAATTTATTTGAAAATGGGCATAATATGCCACAAGTATCCATTACATGCACAGCGAAAGAAGGCTAGGATCTCTTAGCAACCATTCCACCTACATTGAGGAATTGTTCACTGACTTCTTGTGTTATCAGCTTTATCTCGTTCATTATGTAGATGTTGTTTTTTTTACATTAGCAAGACTGGTGATTTGCTAGCTTTCTAACCCAAGATCCCTTTATGATTTTAGATCATCAACAGAAGAGCAAAATCATTGCTGGTTGCTACGAAAATAAAACGTTGTTGGAAGGATCCTACGCATGTTGGGAGAGCGGAATCATTGCTAGCTGGCTGTTGGAAAACACTCCTAGAAAATTTTTGAAATCTTACAATCATCAACTGGCTCATCTGTCTTCAGCCTTCGCAAATAAAATTCGATCTTTTCCATTCTGCTCAGGTTACCTTCCTTATAACTTGTGAATTTTGAATTTCTAATGTATGTCGTTTTGAAACTACAAACATTCTGATTGAAATTGAAGTCGCGACAGCAACACACATGATTACTCTTCAGTTTTTGAATATTCTAAATTCATTTTTGGTGCACGGCCATTTACTTGGCTAGGTGCTACTCATGAATTTCCTCCAACCGACTTCTCCGAATCCACAACATCACCTCACAGCAATTGTAGAAAGTGTAAACTAGTTGAGAGACAAAAATATATAGTTGTCGATGAGACCGATTGACTGGAGCTGGTTTATTGAATTCGTGCGGCGTTCAAATTCAATCTTAATAGAGTCTAGGTTCTGGCTTTTGAGATGTCAATAAATAGTTCAACATCTTTGCGTCCTCTCCAATTTGAAGTTGGCGTGGAAAATTGAAATTTGATTGAGCTTACGTTCCATCCTTTGGTTCTTGCTCTCCAATTACTTTTTTTCCAATTCAGAATATCTTTTACTTTGTTTTTTTCGTCTTTTAAGATGTCTTAGTACCGATCTTCGAACTTTTTCTTGTCGCGACTTTGCGATTGACCAATTTTTGCATGCGCATTAAGAGTGACAAGCAGTGGATTCAATCAAAACCAAGAAAATGTTTCGGTATGACAAAAACTTGGAAAAACCAAGACTTTGCAAAATGAATAAGATATGAATCACATAGGCATGATCTACTTTCTTTGTAATATACGATGTAAATTCACAAGACTTTACTTGCATATATCATTCAACTTTGAAAAGCTCTACTGACTTTTCCCATAAGATGAGTACAAATTATTTATATGCATTTCACGTTGGTAAAATAATGTCAATTAAATGCGAACGAGCTTTTCTTTGGCAAACTTCAAAATTCAAATTTCATATTGTGAAATTGTATGGATTCAGGCATAATCTCCTTCTTGAAAAATTTGAAGAAAACAATTGCCACCTCTTCATGGCAACATGCCAACAACACAATACTAACATTTCTAATTTATAACAGCTACTAGGTTCTAGCTTTAAAGATGTCAAGAAATAGTTCAACATCTTTACATCCTCTCCAATTTGAAGAAAATCGGAATTTGATTGAGCTTACGTTCCATCCTTTGGTTCTCGCTCTCCAATTTTCTTTCAAAATCTTTGTTTTCTTCGTCTTTTGAGATCTCTTAGTAGAGATCTTCGAACTTTTTCTTCTCGCGACTTTGCAATTGACCAATTTTTGCATGCACATTGAGAGTGACAGGCAACGGATTCGATCAAAACCAAGAAAATATTTCAATATGACAAAAACTTGGAAAAATCAAGAGTTTGCAAAATGAACAAGATATGAATCACATAGGCATGCTCTATCTTCTTTGTAATATACGATCTAAATTCATGAAGCTTTACTTGCATATACCATTCAACTTTGAAAAGCTCTACTGCCTTTTCCCAGAAGATGAGTACAAATTATTTATATGCATTTCACGTTCGTAAAATAATGTCAATTAGATGCAAACGATCTTTTCTTTGGCAAACTTCAAAATTCAAATTTCATACTGCGAAATTGTACGGAGATAGGCATAATCTCCTTCTTGAAAAATTTGAAGAGGACAATTGCCACCTTTTCATGGCAACATGCTAACAACACAATACTAACATTTCTAACTTATAACAACTACTAACAATGTGGAAAAGGCTGTTCGCATCCATTTGACATTATTTCAACATTTTAAAACGGATTTATTATGATTGTCCGTATCTTTTACATTTCCACATGCAAAAGAATTACAAATGTATGTATTACGAGATCACATACAAATATGAATAAACACATATGATTCAAATTTAATTTACAACATAATCACATAGCTTTGTATAATCATAAATAGATCGAATTCTTGTGCCTTGTAGATTGCCATCTGTATTGAGCAACAAGACATGGATCGTGTTTCTATTACATTCTAACACAACTTAGGATATTTCATGACATTTTGTGAAGTTTTTTTTAATCATCTTGCTTCCTAATATTTGTTTTCTAATCTTATTGATGGAGATTATATTTGCACACATTTGTAATCCAACGTAGTTAAATTTTCAATTTTCTACTTTAATTTGTAATATTGATTTTCCATGTTTGTATTTATTCTATATTCATTTTGGTACATGGCTATTTATTTTGTTATGTGATATTGATAAATTTTTAATGACCACTTTCGTGTCGATAATTACTGATTTCTCCTTGATGCACAAATACTCATTTATCTACCTGTTTTTGATGAATCTATAACTACTATGGTTGTTTGTTGCATGATTAATCGCCAATTCTTGGTTTTTTTGAATTCATTTTTGGTTCATGGCTATTCAATTGGCTATGTGCTATTGATGAATCTCAATAACCATTTGTGTACCTGTTAATTATTGATTCATCTTTGGTGCACGACTATTTACTTGATTAGATGCTATAATGAATTCCTTTTACATTGCGATTTGCATGCAGCTAATGTCATGATCGATTTCACCAACCAAATGCATCCCAGAATTGGTGTTATCGATTGGGGAATGGCAGTAAGAGTCCAATATGAATCCAAGAAATCTTGGGTGGCCAATCCGACAACCCATGCACTTCGACCGTGGTTAGCTCCTGAGTTGCTAAATCGTAACCATGTGTACACGAGAACTACAAACACATGGTCAGTGGCATGGCTGATCACTGAATTCATCACATTTTGTAGGAGTTTTGTAAGTTGCACTATCCTGATTGGAATCAAAGTCTTGTAGCAGCTAATGCAGAGCATATCAAATATATTATCGCAAAAGAATATTATATTGCTGATGAACATGCGAGAAGAAATTTACAGGATTTAGATAATAATCTTAAGAGATTTAACTTGTATCCAGACCAATATCTTTGACCAATGGCCGAAATGATGTCTGCATTTTATCTATTTTGAATTTACAAATACTATGTACAAAGAACAAAGAACGGATATAAGTTATATCACATGTCATGATATTTTCATGCAACATAATTGCAAATTTACTTTCTTATGAGTTTATTTGCTAATATATTTGAAATTTAAAATGGATTGTGAAAATATGTCATGCTAAATAGATGTGAAATTATATGATATTTTAAAACTACAAGTTAGAAATCGAGTCAACCGTTTTGCTCTATTTTTTTTTCTTCTTTCAAACCTCTTCAAATACTTGCTACAATTCTATCTGTTATAATACACTTTCTAATGTACTATGATACGTTTTTCTTTCTTTGTTATCTAAAAATCATAAATGATCATTTGGTATGTTTATATGTTTGCAGGTGTTTATATAAAGACGGTTTTCTTTTTTTGATATTTCAAATAATAAATTTTTCATCTCATTTTGTAGCCTTTCGATGCAAAGACGCATATTGCAATCTTTTTTTTAAACATTTAGATTTTAATACGTATTGTAATTGTCATCTTTCTTGTTGCTTGGACTATATTCATGACATCATCCATGAACCAAAATGCTTGTTTGCTAGACAAAGAACATTGAAAAAACAAAGGGACAATTTTATACTCTTCAATAAGACAAGACTAAAAATTTTAAAAATGAATAATCAATGGTCAGAAATCAGTATGAATCTAGTAAAATGTATGAACTGTTGCTCCACCTGTGGCAGCTCAACTTTTTCCATGCAGCACATTTCCAAAAAAAACATATTAGAAATTGATAATATACCTCCGTATGCAATAGCCAATACTTTTTTATGGAAAAATATATATGAAAATCAATCCAAAAAAATATGGTATGTCTGTAATTCTTGTGTCAAGAATAAACATAGAATCTGCTACACTGTATTTCATTCACCTGAATATATACAAAGCATCTTGAGATTAGAGCCTTTTCTAGTACAAAATCTGGCCTTCGTTGATGTTTCAATTGAAACAAAAAGACGATATAAATGTTTTTCGGAAGGCTGGATCACAACAAAATCATTGCTTGATAATGAAATTGCATGTGATCTACATATTGAAAATGAGTCTGCGAAGAGACAGTCCCTCCAAAAATTGTTAAAACAAAATTTAGAACATAATCCATTATTTGCAAGAGAGGATTAGTTCATGCACATATCATGTTTTGGATTGAAGAAGAAGATGTGGAAACAATTTCAAATGAAATCGTTGCATGCATTCCAACAAAATGAAATGACCAATTGCACAAATTTGATGAGCCTATTATTGAATTTGATAGGGACCTATATAATTTGGTTCTTAAAAAACAGCTCCATTATTGTCGAAAAAACTGCAGAATAAAAAGCAATAAAAAAAATCCATGCAAATATGTAACTTCATTTCAACTATTTTCATTGCCAACACATCTCAGTTCCAAAAATAGAAATTGGATATGTTATCGACCTAGACATGAAGATAGGAATGTAGTACCATATCATCCAAGTATACTTTTTCTTTGGAAAGCACACATGAACTTACAAAGGATTAGCAACACAAATTGGTTATATTACATTCTAAAATATGCTATGAAGTCTGAACCATCTGGACACTTAAATTTGGAAATAGAAGATGGAAAACATATAGGATTAGAACACATGGACAATAACATGTTAAAACTAATTACAGCATCAATCTTAACAAAGCAAACAAGTCTATCTGAAATAAAATTTGCTTGTTTGCAAATTCCTATGATAAAAAGAAACGAAGCTGTTCATTATATTGATAGCTCTCCTCCAAATCTTAGATGGAGGTATGTGAGTCGAAATAACACATTGATGTTCCATCCAATTGATGTTTACACATACAGACCTGTAGAATTGAAAAAATTTATAAATTTTGGAATATGTACGATGTAGAAAAAAATCAAAAGTCAATACTCCTTTTGATTACATTGACAAGATAGGAATACGAAAACGATTTGGGCTTGGAATCTGAATTTGAAAGCATGCGAAATTCATCACTTACTGATGAACAAGATAAGGTATATAAAATTATTACGAGCTCAAATTCAGGATTGTTTATTTTATCAAGCACTCCAGGAAGTGGAAAAACATTTCTGATATGATACCTCGCTTACAAATGTATCGAGAACAAACAACCAATTTTGTTAGCCGCAACAACAGGTGCAGCTGCATCTTGATTAGCAAAACAAGCATTTACAGTCCACAACTTATTCGCAATTCCAATAAATCAACTTTACATAAAAAAATCTGATACCAACCGATTTTTTACACAAATTAATATCTGAAGCAAAAAATTTTGTGATAGATGAAATGTCAATGCTAACTGCTCAAATTTTAACATACGTGATTCATCAAATAAATCAAATAAAAAAAAATCCATCTAGCATTGTATTTGAAAATTATATTTTACTTTTAGTCGGTGATCATGCACAACTTCCAGCTATTTGTAAACACAAATCAGAATCGCTTTGTTTAATATGTCATCTTTCAAATTCTCCATTCTGGAAAATTGCAACTATCCTACTCAATTAGGGATGTTGACGATCCCGAATACCTTCATTTCCTGAACAAAATTAGATTCCAAAAGTCCACGCAAGTAGAGATAGACAAAACATTATCTACCTGTGCACTTCGTAGGTCCAGCATACCCGATATAGCAAATCATAATACAACCATCATATGTATCCATAGAGAAGATGTGCTCTATTTTAACAACCTCATCTTAGAAAAACTATTTTCTACCTCGGATATACTAGAAATTTCTATTAAAACAAATGCTACATTAGAAAGTGACCTGACAACATGGATCAATGATCCATTATTCCATCAAATTCCAAAACTAGCTATAGGAGCAAAGGTGATGGTACTTGCAAACTTGGATATTTCAAATGGTATAGTCAATGGCACCATAGCTCACATAACTGCTTTCAAATATTCCAAAATTCATGAATTGACAACAATCATCATTCAAACTGAAACCCCAAAAAAAAAATTCAATATAACAAGATCTGCATTTGCAAAAATTCGATTCGACACAAAAATATTTTATAAATCTACATTGTCAATAATGTTAGCATATGCTATCACTACACACAAAGCACAAGGTGTGACCATTCGGGAAAAAGTCGTCCTAGATATAAGATCAAATTTTGCACCTGGCTTGATTTATGTCATGTTGTCTCGAGTAACAAAACGTGAAAACTTGTTGTTGACAACTAAATTGACACAAGAACATTTCCAACCGATATTGATTTCCATTTGAAACATGAATATCCGAAATATTATCATATCTTCAACGATGTACTATAATCATTTCTACCCACTTATTTTGTCTTCATGTATGATTATATATTTTTATTTTTAACTATGTCTTTTTAATATTTGCAGATTATCAGAAAAGGAAATGGCATCCGAAATTGAATATGATCCAAAAGAGGTAATTATACAAATTTCATTTCCACTTTGGACTCATAAATGTCCTTTCTTGGAATAACCACAATATCAAATTCATTGTTTCAGTTATTCCGAAAATCAAAAGCTGGGGTGTCTTCTTCAAAAACTTTTCCTGAAATACCATCATCCACGGAAAAAATGTTCCCAACAACAAAACAGATGTTCTTATTGAACTCTTGTGGTATTGATCCAAACACATACAAGGAAGGCTTCCAAACAAATTTAGCTCTAAGCAGATTCATTGAACAAAAGAAACACGAACGAGGGCAATACATCAATCAATATCATGGAGACCCAATCGAAGGTATATTCTATTCCTATTCTTTTATGATTTTATAACATTCTATTTTTTTAAATGTCCCTACAAAAACTATGAATGTTAAATACATCTTTTGAAATGCCATTCTGATTTCAGGGTTTTTAAAACATCTATATAACATATTCTCCATAAACATTCCTGCAACAATCACAACAAATCGACCAGCAATACAACATTTTGATGCTATGTTAAATAAGAACTACTACACAACAAGAAATCTTGACTTCGGCTACAAGATTCCAATTGATGATTGGAAAGATATGAGTCATGCCGAACTGAACGCAATCACAATGGACTTGGAAAAAAAATTGGGCCACTTGTCAGATGACGGTATAAAGCTAACAGATGGCCCGATTCAAATTGACACAGTTTTGGAGATTCTCGAAAGCGAAGTTTCTGCAATGATCACTCACCCAGTAAGTGTGTGTTGTCAATCTTCATTTCCATATATATGATTATAAATAACCGTTTTAACCCACTGCATATTAATACAAATTTTCTTGCAGGAAGAAACTTCTCCATCGGCATTGCCATCTGCATCCAGTACGCAGGTGAATTTGAACCATACAACGATCTTCTTCTTTATTTATAAGCTTTCCATTTAACCAATACAATTTCCACCTACAGGAAACAACATCAACAAAAAAACGTCCAAGATCAAATATTCAATCTACAAAATAGAATGCAAAGAAACCCACGGTGTCTACATCGGCCAAACATGCAATCTACGACGCCGATTGCAACAGCATGCAAGGCTACCACCCAAAAAAATGAGAAAACACTATTCTATGGGCCGATATTTTTATGAGCAGTTTCATGTTCAAGTTTTAGATGTTGTTGAAGATAGAAAAATAGCTAACCGAATCGAAAGGTTTTAGGTCCGACATTACAAATCAACTAGCGAGTCTGGATACAACAAACTAAGATGTAATCATGTAAATTCAAAGGCATACTGGTATTTAAAGAGACGCAAGCTCCTATAATTTTGTTCATATTGCATGCATTTTGTGTACACCTACCAATTAAGCTTTTGGCTTGTTAATTTCAAATTTTGCTTTCTTCCTGTGCTATCTATTACAACAACTTGATTGTTTGCAAGTTGTAATTTTAACAGTTTTAGATACAATTTTTTTAAACTTTCAATGTTCTTGATTTTGGTTGCGACTCTTACAAATAAGTCAATAGCCTCGTTTTTTGCAACTCAATGCAATGTTACAATTGCGTAGCCAATTGTAACTTTTACAATGTGTCAATAGAACATGTCTTCAAGTCAATGCAAGGCTAGAATTGCGTAGCTAGTTCCAAATTCTAGCCTATGCCATGAGCAATGTTTCCTTAACATTAACGCTATCCATGTGGCATCCATTTGTTGGCCTGCCCTTGTTGGGCAGGGATACTGTAACACTTTCACCACGTGATGATGTGTTCCCATCACGTTCATCTTGGGGACAAAAACAATTTCTAGTTTTGCAAGACATTTTTTATTAATCGTATTGGACGTGCACATGAAGGCCACGTGAATGAGTATGTCATCATCGTGACCCCATCATGATGCAGGCGATAAGGTGATAACGATCAGAGCACAACTTGTGGCTTGTTGTTGAGAGAAGAGCACAACCTGTATCTTCCTACTGAGACAGACGCTTGTATCTTCCTGCTGAGACGGACGCTTGCATCTGCTGAAGAGATCGTGTTGCGAGGCTATGTTGAAGTGCTCGTGTTGCGAGGAGCCAAAAGAGTGATCAGAGTGCATCTAGTTGTGTTTTGAGAGTAAAAGATATTCATAGAGAACTTGCTTGTATTGGTGATTCCATCAATCAAAATGAGCTAGTTCAAGTCATTCTCAATGGCTTGAGAAGTGAATTTGATAACCTTGTCCAATCCTATGCCATTATGAGGAGCTACCAAGCTCTCCAAAGTGTGCTAATTTCGGAAGAATCAAGACAAGAGTACAAGCTCGGAGGATGGACAAGCTTTCTCTCACTCATAATGATGGCAAAGCTCTCTTTGCCAAGGATAAGCACAAAGGGAGGAGCAAGAACCAACATCAACAATCCTCAAGCAAGGACAAAGTCAAATCCAAAGACAAAGATGAGGAGGAAGATGATTCCTCTAATGCTTCATCATCTAAGCTCAAGAAGAAGAAGATCAAGTGCTTTTATTGTGGCAAGAAAGGTCATTATGCCACCAATGCTTCAAGAAGAAGAATAAACTCAAGCAAGCCAACATTACCAATGAGAAGGAAGACACTATTGCAAGTGATGGAGAGGTATCTCTTATGGTCTCTACTTTCTCATCTACTCCTTTCAAGAAGGACGGCCTATGGTATATTGATAGTGGAGCCTCTTCACATATGTGTAGCTCCAAGGACTCTTTCTCTTCTATTGCACCTTATGATGGAGTCAAGAAATCAATATACACTGCAAATGATTTTGAATGTTCTATTGAAGGCATAGGAAACATTCCCTTGAAGCTTGCATCCTCTAAAGTTCTTTCTCTCTCTAAAGTTCTTTATGTACCTAATCTTACCAAGAATCTTATTAGTGTTGGCCAAATGCTTGATAATGGCCTTGATGTAAAATTCAATTTTGATACTTGCACTATCAAGAAGAATGATGAGATACTTGCATTAGGATCTAGATTTGGTGGCATCTATAAACTAGATCCAAATGAGTATGTGAATGCTTGTAATGTTGCTCTTGTGAACAAGCTCTCTATGGAGGAATTATGGCATAGGAGGTTGGGACATCCCAACTACAAATCCATGCTCTCTATGATCAAAGAAGCCAAAGCTATTGGCTTGCCAAAGCTATTGGCTTGCCAAAGTCACTCTCCAGGAAGATCAAGCCTTGTGAGGCTTGTGCTATTGCTAAATCTCACAAAAAGCCATTCACAAGATCTTCTATCAAAAGCAAGCATCCTTTGGAGTTAATCCACTCGGATGTGCATTTCTCATCAACTACAAGCAAGGGAGGAGCCACTTGTTTTGTTACTTTCATTGATGATTACACAAGATTCACTTGGATATATCTTCTTGCTTCTAAATCTATGGTGTTTGATCATTTCCTTATTTTCAAAGCTTATGCAGAGAAGCAATTCTCATTCAAGATTAAAGCTCTTAGAAGTGATGGAGGTGGTGAATATATCTCCAATAAATTTCAAGATTTTTGTGAGCTTGAAGGCATTAAAAGAGAGTTCTCTTGTGCCTGCTCTCCATCTCAAAATGGAGTGGCCGAGAGAAAGAATAGATCTCTATGTGAATGTGCAAAATCTATGAGAATTGAGGCATCTTTGCCCAAAGATTTCTGGGGAGAAGCCATTAATTGTGCAAATTATCTTTGCAATAAGCTCTCACATATAGCTCTTGGAGGAAAGTCACCATATGAAATCTTATTTTTTAAGAAGCCTAAGGTTGATCACCTTAGAGTTTTTGGATGCTTATGCTTTGTCCATATTCCCTTGGAAACAAGGAAGAAGGAAGATCCTAGTGCATGCAAAGGGATCATGGTTGGATACTCATCCACCAAGAAGGCCTATAGAGTCTTTATACTCTCTACTTCTCAAGTTACTGAAAGTAGAGATGTTGTCTTTCATGAAGATCAACACTCATCTTTTGAAGAGGCCGAGATCAAGAAATCTATGGATGCATCATCAATTATTGATTTTGAAGACAATCATGATGTGATGGGGTCGAGATTTGAAGAAGACTCTCCTCGAATTTTTTTCACCAAGAAGATCCATGAGAGATAGATCCGAGCCTAAGAGGCTCTCATATGTTGACAAAGGCAAACAAGTGGATCTTTAGTCCACTAATTATGTTTTTAATGTCTCTCATGAAGAGCCAAAGAATGTACAAGAGGCACTCAATACCAAGGAGTGGTATGATGCCATGAAGCAAGAGTATGATGCATTGATCACCAACAATACTTGGGAGCTTGTGGATCCTCCATCCAACAAGCATATAATTGGTTGCAAGGTTGCAAGTGGGTATTTTGGATCAAATTCAATCATGATGGCACCATCAACAAGCATAAAAGCAAGATTATGTGCCAAAGGATTTGCTCAAATCCATGGTCTTGATTATGAGGAGACCTTTGCACTCGTTGCAAAGATGGTGACAATAAGAATTCTTATTTCTCTTGCTTGTTTTTTCAAGTGGAAGGTGTTCCAATTAGATGTATCCAATGCTTCTCTAAATGGTTATCTTGAGGAGGAGATCTATATGGAACAACCTCAAGGATTCATCAAGGATGAGTCCAAAGTGTGCTTGCTCTTCAAAAGTCTTTATGGACTCAAGCAAGCACCAAGATCATGGTATTCAAGACTTAATTCTTTTCTTATCTCACTAGGATTTACTCTTAGTGACTATGATTCTTCCATGTATCTAAAGTTTGTTGATAGCAATATTGTCATTCTTCTATTTTATGTTGATGACATTATTCTTTGTGGAAGTTCTATCAAGCTAGTTGATGAAACCAAGCTAGCACTTGGATGTCAGTTTAAAATGCAAGATCTAGGAGAGATGCATTACATCCTAAGCCTAGAAATTGATTTTTATGAGAATCATGTCTTTATATGCCAATCTAGTCCATATGGAAAATTCTAAGAGCATAGATACTCCAATGGAGAAAATTGTAAAAGATCCTAACAAAGGTGATGAAAGATCCTTTGAGGACATCACACTTTTTAGGAGTCTTGTAGGCTCCTTGATTTGGCCTACCATTACTAGGCCCAATCTAAGTTTTTGTGTGCACAAATTGAGTCAATTTATGCAAGATCCTAAGATCCATCATTGGAAGATGTCCAAGAGGATTCTAAGATATGTATCTTCATCTTGTGATTATGGTCTACTCTATAAAAGTGAAGATCTATCCATTATTGGCTACTCAGATTCGGACTTTGCAAGTGACAAGATGGATCGAAAGTCTATTAGTGCATACACTATCTTTCTTGGAGGCAATCTAATATCTTGGCTGTGAGGCCGAGTACAAAGCACTCACTACAACTACCACAAAAGTGCTTTGGATCAAGAGGTTATTAATGGAGCTAAAGTGCATCAAGGAGGATGATCTACCAATGATCAAGTGTGATAACATCTCGGCCCAAGCTCTTGCCAATAATACCATATTTCATGCAAGAAGCAAGCACATAGAAGTGGCACACCATTTTGTGAGAGAAAAGCTTATTGGAGGAGAAATCTATTTGGAGCATGTCAACTCGTCCTCTTGTATTGCCGATCTACTCACCAAGCCTTTGAGCAAAAGTGCTTTCATCAAGCATAGATCTAATCTTGGAGTTATATCAAGATCAATGCTCAAATCTTCATAGATAATTTTTTAGGAGGAGTTTGAAGAATTGAAGAAGATTATCTATGTTAGATATAGGGGTCTTATGTTTTTTACATCAAGCATCTAGGTGTAGGATGTTGATAGGAATAAATTTGGCATAGATGGCAAATTATGCATTTCCACTTGTATTGCCACTATTGAGCCAAAATAGAGTAAGAGGCTAAACACGTGCCAATTAGAGTGTAGACAAGTGTAAGCCTTTTGTTTGATGAATTCCAAGAGGTCCAATAGGATTTAGAGGTGGAACCTTGTGAGGTCCAATAGGAAATTGAGGCGTGCTTGAATATAGTCCAATAGAATTAAGAGGTACATGGATCAATGGTCCAATAGGATCAAGAGGTGAGAAAGTATGGTCCAATCATAGTTAAGCATAGTGGTAGCTCGTGGATCTACTAGTATCATTGTACTCCTCATTTTGAAGCTAATTGATTTGGTGATTTTATGGATTTTGTGAGTTATTGGATTTCTAGCTTTCTCTCTCTACTCGAGAGCTCATGATGCTTTTTCTCTCTCTACTTGAGGAGAGCAGCTTGTTTTTACTTAGATTATTTTTTGAATACTTCCCACACGTGTGAGTGAGAGTTGGAAGTGATTGAATGCATGTAGTAGTGTGTTTTTGCCATAGGATCTAAGATTGATCTTGAATCTCAATCTAGTCATGATCTTGGTGCATCTACACACCTAAGGAGATCACAAGTACATGTTGTGGACAATCCACACGTGTGAATCCAACAGTAGTTATACATTCATCAAAAACAGGTAGATAAATGAGTAGTTGTGCATCAAGGAGAAATCAGTAATTATCGACACAAAAGTGGTTATTAAAAATTTATCAATAACACATAACAAAATAAATAGCCATGTACCAAAAATGAATATAGAATAAATACAAACATGGAAACAAATTAAAATAGGAAATTGAAAATTAAACTACGTTGGATTACAAATGTGTGCAAATATATTCGCCATCAATAAGATTAGAAAACAAATATTAGAAAGCAAGAGGATTAAAAAACCTTCACAAAATGTCATGAAATATCCTAAGTTGTGCTAAATACTCTTGTTGAGGTTGAGGGAGCGGCTGGTGCCAATGTGCTCTCATAATCACAAACCATTTCAGCCGCCCGATAGTTGAATTGAAATCATGGGGCATGTAGTTGTCTATTGCATGACGGGTCCAAGACTGCATTCCAGACAAGAGGTAATAAGTCTTGTCCGCCTCAGACATATCTTCAATAACCCATACACTCTGTCTGAATTTATTGAGGTAATCTCGCAATGAACCTTTCTGCTTGAGCCCTAATAATTCTGTCCTCAATCTCATGTGTCAATCCTTCGGTATGAACTCCTCTCGTAACGCGATTTTGAATGCGTCCCATGTCTGGAAATGCATTCCTGTCATCCGGTACCAGTTTGTAGGGTAGCCCTCAAAATATGCTAATGCCAAGTCCATTCTTTCTTCTTCAGGAGTGTTCATCAGACGAAAGTAATGGTCCATGTGAAACAACCAATCTTCCACAATCTGAATGTCACGCTCTCCTTTGAAAGTAGGTGGTGCTTTTATTTTGGCAGTCTTCTTTGGGCCTTCTGTGTTTCGCGCTCGTGGTTCTCTTGGTATCTGTGGAGGAGGCGCCACTGCATTCCCTCTAGTTGCCTCCAACTCTTCAAACCTGGCTTTGAGCTGTGTTAGCCCGTCTCTCATTTTGTTAGAATGTAATAGAAACACGATCCATGTCTTGTTGCTCAATACAAATGGCAATCTACAAGGCACAAGAATTCGATCTATTTATGATTATACAAAGCTATGTGATTATGTTGTAAATTAAATTTGAATTATATGTGTTTATTCATATTTGTATGTGATCTCGTAATACATACATTTGTGATTCTTTTGCATGTGAAAATGTAAAAGATACGGAGAATCATAATAAATCCGTTTTAAAATGTTGAAATAATGTCGAATGGATGCGAACAGCCTTTTCCACATTGTTAGTAGTTGTTATAAGTTAGAAATGTTAGTATTGTGTTGTTGGCATGTTGCCATGAAAAGGTGGCAGTTGTCCACTTCAAATTTTTCAAGAAAGACGTGCCGTCAATGATTCGAGGGTGAATTCTTCGAGCAAGTTGTTGTCTAAAAAGAGCATTTCAAGTTGTTTCAAACAGCTGAACTCAGAAGTGAGCCAGCTGGTTTACTACTGTTAAGGGTCAGCAATGCAAAACGGAGGTACAGTTCAGAAGCAATGAAGGTATGCCACCTTCATTGTTGTCTAGAAAGAGCATTTGAAGTTGGTTTCTAGAAAGAGCATTTCAGGTTGAAGATCATTATTGAAAAGCTCAAAGAATTGCAAACGCTGTAATTTATGAAATTCTAGAGAACTATGACTTGTCAAAGTAGTTTAAGAAATAGAAAGAGCAAGAAGCGATGTGTCATCAATGATTCGAGGATGAATTCCTTGAGCAAGTTGTTGTCTAGAAAAAGCATTTGAAGTTGATTCAAATAGCCCAACTCAAAAGTGATAGAGCCAGCTAGTTTACTACTGTTAAGAATCAGTAATGCAAAATGGAAGTACAATTCAGAAGCGATGAAGATATGCCACCTTCATCATTGTCTAGAAAGAGCATTTGAAGTTGTTGTCTAGAAAGAGCATTTGAGGTTGCTGTGTCATTAGCATCCTAGCCTTCTTTCACTATGCATGTACTTGATTTGAGATTGCTATCAACTGCATGGATCAAAAGAGATTTCTCAGCTTGCTGGCCGAATTCAAAGAATCATGGTAGAACACTTTTTGTTGAACAACATGGGTAGCTTACACAAAGACATTTGTTGAACAACACGCACAGCTCACACAAAGACATTTGTTAAACAACACGCGCAACTCACACAAGGAAAGTGTAGCTATGGAGCCAGTAATATCAAGCAAAAGCAAGAAGAATAAGGAACGCTTCTTAGCTCAGAACTGCTAGAATTCACTGAAGATCGACGTTTACGTCTGAGAAGGAATCCTTTCTATGGATCACAAACCATGGCTTCTATTGTAGATCAGATAGCATGCAGCGGAATCGCGATAGCATCACACACACTAGAGAGAGCAAGAGATAACTAACTACATACTATATTATTGAAAAAAAAAAATGAGCATCAATGAGACATTGTCTCTACATACTGCCTTAGAGAGAGACAGACAACGTCACGTCGCTTCAGGACCCACAACTTCTTACAATAACTAGTTATATCATGTACTATATCTACTAGTGTGAACACGTACATTATTATTAACAAGACTCCTCCTTAATGAAGCGTTCACACAACTATTTACTTTCTAAACAACATGTAAATCATAAATAGATTTCAGCAAATCTAATTCTTATAGCGGCCATGCTTCCATTGAAGCGAGAGCAATTCCATTGTTGCATTTGGACTCAGATGAAATGGGCAGTAGTGTCCATCTCAACGCAACGAACTCATTGAAGAGGCAATTGAGATTGAGGGTAGAGGTGATGATCATGACATTGTGCTCAAACATGCGAGCTGCAAAGCCACTGCCGTGATGAGAGCCTCCATAGAGAAGCGTCGAATATTTTGTAAAGGCAGTATTGATGAACGCCTGATTACATTTGGGATAGAAAATCTTCAACATCAAAGAAGCATGTCCTTAGCCAATTCAGAGGTTTCAAAAGCTCAGCAGGAACTTAAAGACAGCCAATCATGCCTTCAATCATGTGTTAAGGACCCACTTCCAACAGCAATTGAAATAGCTAAGGAACTGCGAGATTTTATCGAGCAGAGTGTTCATCTATCTCCTGTCACCATTGAAAGACTTGCTAATTTGCCTCCAAATAATGCAGTTCCCTTTGTTGAAGTAGAAGATCAAAATCTACAGTAGGCTCAGTGCTGCAATGGTGAAATTTATTTGTCCCAATCACTTTTTAAGGACAGCAGCAACCATTTGTCAAAACCGGAGTTGATAAATACTGCTAGAGCTAGTTCAATGGATCGAAATCGTTGTGTGCATGCTGTGGAGGTGTTTCTATCTTGGAATTGTTACCTATTCATGTATCTTCAGAATTCAATTTGTTTAATATACTTTTTATTTGAGGAATGGCATGGTATTTGATCTACAATATGGTATCAGAGGCTCACGTAGATCCTGACATGCGCATAGCTTGCACTCTAACGGGCAGAGCCTAACACAGGCTCAGTGTCGCGATGGTGAAATTTATAAGTCCCAATCACTATATAAGGATAGCAGCAACCGTTTGTCAAAACCGGAGTTGATAAATACTGCTAGAGCTAGTTCAATGGATCGAAATGGTTGTGCTCATACCATGGAGGTGTTTCTATCTTGGAATTGTTACCTATTCATGTATCTTCAGAATTCAATTTGTTTAATATACTTTTCATTTGGGGAATGGCATGCTATCTGATCTACAATATGGTATCAGAGGCTTACGTAAATCCTGCCATGCGCATAGCTTGCGCTCTGACGGGCAGAGCCTAATACGCGGACTGACACAGACCCTAACGTGCACGCAGATATCTTCTGACGCTGGTTCTCATGTAACGTGCACGATACACCCTCTATGGTAGCGAATACTAGCGAACCTGGTGTTTTTGATTTTCAAAGTAATCTGATGCTCATGTTGAATTACATGGAATGGTACCTTCTATGGTCCAAAGTACAAATCAAATCGTAGAGCAATGGCATGCGTTAATCAAAATGAACGGAGGAGAAACTGCGGATATTGACGTATATGAGCAATTTGCCATACAACTGCCCTTAGCACTGCTTTGTTCAATAATGGTGTCTCTTGCGGAGCTTGTTTCCAACTACAATAATGGTGTCTCCGCACTGAAGATCCTCAATGGTGCCTCCTAGGATCTCCCTCCATCCTCATCATAGCCACAAACTTCTACCCACCCAACTACGTTGAGGCAAAATACAACGTTGGCTGGTGTAATCCGCAAAGCCTGCATTTTTATAGATTGCACGCTACAAGGCAGGAATCGTGCCGGTTCAGTTCAGAAGGTAAATTTGCATACCCAATTAGCAAATCCAACAACCTCATGGATTGTTGTTTCAAGTCTGTTTTGATTAATGAGTTAGTACTTTTGACGTAGGTGCAAACTGTCTATATACACTAGAATTTCCTGATTTTTTGAATGTGTTTGATACAAAACTTTACAACAAGTACCTATCTCCCTCAATATCTCATTAAAGACATTCATCTTAATGTAGTGGAGAGCCATCCTAGCTCTCTTTTTGTATTTTTGAACCTCTTGAAGAACTTTTGGTTCTTCTTCAAGGCCAAGAACTATGTCCATCACGTCTTGAAGGATCAAGATGGACTCCATCCTCATTTTCCAAATTGAATAATTTGAAGTGGTCAACCTTTCACTTGGTTCCAACAAGGATGAACCCATTGAAGACATTTGAAGTGAAGAAAACTCAAATGATGAACAATAAATGTTGCTACACACTCTCAATAGGATCCAATAATAGAGTACTATCTCCTCCTATGAAAGATCTTGCAACTATTTGTAAATCGATTCTCACTAGCTACACAAATCTCTCTAAAACAAGATCTATTTCACATCAAATGATGGAGTATAGGCAAAGTTAGGATCAAACACTCTTAGCACGTGTGAAGTACTCTAAGAAATCAAATTTGAATCAAATACAATGGTATTGCATGAAACAAAATGGCTAAGATCTCAAAATAGTGCCTAGATCACATATAGATGAGATTGGCAAGCATACAACTGTGATTTTGGATCAACCAAGAAATCTCTTGACCAAACCATATGTGTCCACCCAGGTCTAGGTGCCCTACTTAACCCTCTTCAAAAGGTTATAGCTTCTGATTGGCTCAACCAAATGGAATGAAACTGATTGCATCAGAAACTAGACAAAAATAGCTTCAAAACAAGCTATCAAGCAAGATAAATGGATCAAGCATGAGAGAGAACTTTCAGACTGAAATTGGATGTTCCTCACATGTGTCTGAGCACCTGATTCTGTATAGTACCAGGTCAGACCCAATCAATGTCCTTTTGATCTCTTTTGATCCAAGATTGAACAAGATAGCTAGGAAAATGGGCCTTGACAACTTCTAGCTCAAGATTGATGAAAATTTTTCACTTAGATGGATCAAAATGCATGGTAAACTTAGGTAGGCTCTGATACCATGTTGAATTCACATGTGTGGATTGTCCACAACATGTACTTGTGATCTCCTAAGGTGTGTAGATGCACCAAGATCAAGACTAGATTGAGATTCAAGATCAATCTTAGATCCTATGGCAAAAACACACTACTACATGCATTCAATCACTTCCAACTCTCACTCACACATGTGGGAAGTATTCAAAAAATAATCTAAGTAAAAAGAAGCTGCTCTCCTCAGGTAGAGAGAGAAAAAGAATCATGAGCTCTCGGGTAGAGAGAGAAAGCTAGAAATCCAATAACTCACAAAATCCATAAAATCACCAAATCAATTAGCTTCAAAATGAGGAGTACAATGATACTAGTAGATCCACGAGCTACAACTATGCTTAGCTATGATTGGACCATACTTTGTCACCTCTTGATCCTATTGGACGATTGATCCATGCACCTCTTAATTCTATTGGACTATATTCAAACACACCTCAATTTCCTATTGGACCTCACAAGGTTCCACCTCTAAATCCTATTGGACCTCTTGGAATTCATCAAACAAAAGCTTTACACTTGTCTACACTCTAATTGGCACGTGTTTAGTCTCTTACTCTATTTTGGCTCAATAGTGGCATTACAAGTGGAAATGCATAATTTGCCATCTATGCCAAATTTATTCCTATCAACATCCTACACCTAGATGCTTGATGTAAAAAACATAAGACCCTATATCTAACATAGATAATCTTTTTCAATTCTTCACAACTACTATGGTTGTTTGCTGCATGATTAATCGCCAATTCATGGTGTTTTTTAATTCATTTTTGGTTCACGGCTATTCAATTGGCTATGTGCTATTGATGAATCTCAATAACCATTTGTGTACGATTCATCTTTGGTGCACGACTATTTACTTGATTAGGTGCTATTGATGAATCTATAACTACCATGGTTGTTTGTTGTATAATTACTCTTCAGTTTTTTATTATTCTGAATTCATTTTTGGTGCACGGCCATTTATTTTACTAGGTGCTACTCATGAATTTCCAATAATCCTGTCTATACCTGCTAATTGTCGATTCATTTTTGGTGCATGGCCATTCATTTGGGTAGGTGCTACTAATGAATGCACAATTATCATGGTTGTTTGTTGCATGTTTATTATTTACGAATTGTGTGCATTCTATGACTGTGCTGCCTAAATTATTTAAAAATATATACATGTTTCAATTTTAACATTTTTACTATATGTTTTTATTTTTGTATGTGATTTACTACATTTCAATTTTGTAATTCATATTTCAATTACAACACATGTTTACAATTTCATATTTTTAGTATTATCAACTCATGAACTTTTTTATGATTCGTAATAACGTAATTGTGATTCATGGAGTGGGCTTTATTACGAAGCTGGGTCTGTAGATTGTTAATCCTAACTACTAAAAAAGATTTTGTATTATATGCAATTTGTTGTTTCAATAGTTCTTCTACAATCAAATTTGTTATTGTAAATTTTTCTGAAATCTTTACATACATCTATTTGCTGATCAGTAAGTGGTTTTAACAACATTTAGTTTCAAAGAATTCTTTGTGATGGCTATGTGGTATTGATAACTTTCAATAACCATTTCTATGCCTGATAATTATTGATACATCTTTGGTGCATGATCGTTTACTAGTTAGGTGCTATTGATGAATCTATAACTGCAATGGTTGTTTGTTATAAAATTACTCTTCAGTTTCTGATTATTCTAAAAAAGAAATTTGGTGTGCGGCCATTTACTTGACTAGATGCATAATTCCAATGAAGAAAAAGTCATAGAAAACATTTCTAGTTTTATTGGAAATGTCAGTAAATGTCTTCAGGACTTAGGAGATGAAATTCCCTCGGGGATAGATAGAACTAAATTAGAATGTTGGGACAAGCTGTGGAGAATACAGAAAGAAAAAAATAGAAGAGCTAAACACATCGAGTCACAAATTGTGTTATCAAAAAAAATGCGATTGGAACATCAATGTCATTCACATGTGGGAGACAATTCATCAATGGAATTTAAGAAAACAGATTTTACACGACTAACAACCTAGTGCTAGGAATTTTGAATGCACTCTATCAGTGGAAATTCCAAATGATGCAATTGTTTGGAAAGAAAAAGTGGGATCTGGTACATTTGGAGCCTGTATTAAAATTGAAATCATTGGAATATCTTTTTTCCCTGAAGGGGTTGTTTTTGCCGCAAAAAGATACAAAGGTGAGCGACAAGATAGACTGAAATCCTTCGCGCAAGAAGTTAGCATTGATATTGCACATGTGGGACTTGTACGAAGCATTGACATACACGACAACCTCCCTTGGTCTCTATCTTCACGTACTTCAATGGAGGTAGCCTGGACGATACAATGATGAAACTACCAATCAAAAATGGCTCGCTCAGAAGAGCCATGACAAAGTTGCAGGGAAATGGTAAGATAAAGAGTTCTCAAGTAGACCCTATTATAGCGTTAGATGAGATGGTCAAGATAAAATCAATTTTGTGACAATGTGTGTGGCATCTCACATGCTTTCGTGCAAACGATGGCATTTGCACATAATGAATTCCTTTTACATTGCGATTTGCATGCAGCTAATGTCATGATTGATTTCACCAACCAAATGCATCCCAGAATTGGTGTTATCGATTGGGGAATGGTAGTAAGAGTCCAATATGAATCCAAAAAATCTTGGGTGGCCAATCCGACAACCCATGCACTTCGACCGTGGTTAGCTCCTGAGTTGCTAAATTGTAACCATGTGTACACAAGAGCTACAGACACATGGTCAGTGGCATGGTTGATCACTGAATTCATCACATTTTGTGAGGAGTTTTGTAAGTTGCACTATCCTGATTGGAATCAAAGCCTTGCAGCAGCTAATGCAGAGCATATCAAATATATTATCGCAAAAGAATATTATATTGCTGATGAACATGAGAGAATAAATTTACAAGATTTAGATAATAATCTTAAGAGATTTAACTTGCATCCAGATCAAATCTTCGACCAATGGCCAAAATGATGCTTGCATTTTATATATTTTGAATTTACAAATACTATATACAAAGAAAAAAGAACGGATATAAGTTATATTACATGTCATGATATTTTCACGCAACATAATTGCAAATTTATTTTCTTATGAGTTTATTTGCTAATATGTTTGAAATTTAAAATGGATTATGAAAATATGTCATGCTAAATAGATGTGGAATTATATGATATTTTAAAACTACAAGTTAGCAATAGATTCAACCGTTTTGTTCTATTTTTTTCTTCTTCTTTCAAACCTCTTCAAATGATGAAAATCCAGCAAGTTCACACGTGTGAGGAACAATCCTAAAGTGTGAATGATCTTGTTAAGCTTTGTGTTTAGGACATAATTTGATTCTAGATTGAATATCAAGATCTAGTACAAGGACTTATGACCAAAGCACAATCTAGCATGCTAGAAATCAAAGAATGATTGCTTTCAAGAGAAGAAGTACAAAGAATTTAATGCATTAGCATAGCCTCCTCCACGAGAGAGAGAGAGAGAGAGAGAGAGAGAGAGAGAGAGAGAGAGAGAGAGAGAGAGAGAGAGAGAGAGAGAGAGAGAGAGAGAGAGAGAGAGAGAGAGAGAGAGAGAGAGAGATTCAAGCATACAAGGTGATAGATCCAAATTGACATGGAATAGCTTCTAAGCTTGGTTCTTCATCAAAAATTATGAGAGAGCTCACATACATTTATGGAGATTGGAATAGCTCGAGGTAGAGCCATCTCTCTTCTACTTTCATCCACATCTAAAAATGGTAACTGGAAAACTAGTGACATTTGTCACTTTACATGCATGCATTTCTACCTACTTTTATCAAGTATTCTAAACTAGAATTGTCCAAACCACTACGCATGTGTCCAATCCACTTTGTGCATGCCTTGCATGTCACTTTGGATCACTTACAATCTTTGCATGTGATATGCCACGAGTTTCTCTTAGCCCATAATTGGCATTTTTATGTCTACATTCTTTATCCATGTTGTATTTGACCAACTAGACACATAAACCATGTAGCTCGAGTTTCCTCTAGGCCAAATTTGGCATTTGCAATATGAAACATTACATACACATAGAAAAAACTTTACCAAAGCCTAAAGTCAAGATAGATAATTTTTCATTTTCAACACTCCACCTAAAGATTATCTATGTTGACTTGAACATGGATCTTGGAATTAGTCCAAGATTGGCTCTATGCTTGATGAAAGAATTTTTGCTCAAAGATTTGGTGAGCAAATCTGCTATACATGATGATGTGTCGATGTGCTCCGAGTAGATTTCCCCTCCAATGAGTTTTTCTCTCACGAAGTGATGTGCAACTTCGATATGTTTGCTCCTTGCATGAAATATTGGGTTATTGGCAAGGGCTTGTGCTGAAATATTGTCACACATGATCAATGGTAGATCATTCTCCTTGATAGTCTTTAGCTCCAAAAGCAACCTCTTGATCCAAAGCACTTCTTTTGTTGTAGTAGTAAGTGCCTTAATTCACAAGATGAGAGTGATGTGGTATCTTGTTTTTTAGAAAGCCAATATATCAAATTTCCTCCAAGGTATATGACATATGGACTTGTAGATTTCCGATCTACTTTATCACTAGCAAAATCCGAGTCAGAATAGCCAACAATATAAAGATCCTCAGTTTTGTATAACAAACCATGATCATAGGTTGAAGATGTGTACCTAAGTACCCTTTTGGCCATTTTCCAATGATGAATAGTAGGATTTTGCATAGCTTGGCTCAACCGATGAACATTAAAACTTACATCAGGCCTAGTTATGGTAAGCCAAATTAAGGAGCCTATAAGACTCCTAAAAAGAGTAACGTCCACAAAGGATCTTTCATCACCTTTGTTAGGGTCTTTTACAATTTACTCCATAGGAGTATCTACACTCTTACAATCTAGCATATGAAATTTTTTCAACATTGAAAGAACATACTTAGATTGACAAATGAAAGCTTTTTCATTAATCTCTAATCCTAAGATATAATAAATTTTTCCAAGATCTTGCATCTTGAATTCTCCTCCAAGTGCAATTTTAGTTTCCTCAACTAAATTGATACAACTTTCACTTTGGATAATATCATCAATATAAATTAGAAGAATGACAATATCACTAGCATAGAACTTGATATACAAAGAAGGATCAAAATTACTAAGATTAAATCCTAGTGAGATAAGGAAAGTGTTAAGTCGAGAATACCACGATCTTGGTGCTTGATTTAATCCATAGAGACTTTTGAAGAGCAAGCAAACTTTGGTCTTGTCTTGGATGAACCCAGGAGGTTGTTCCATATAAATCTCTTCTTCTAGATATCCATTTAAGAAAGCATTTGAGACATCTAGTTGAAACACTTGCCTTTTGAAAAAAACAAGCAATAGATATGATGATTCTTATTGATACCATATTTGCAACAGGAGCAAAAGTCTCCTCATAATCAAGTCCATAAACTTGGGCAAAGTCCTTTGCACAAAGTCTTGTCTTATATTTGTTGATTATGTCATCTTGATTATATTTGACTCAAAAAATCCATTCGCAACCAATAGTGTGCTTGTTGGATGGAAGATCCACAAGCTCCCATGACTTGTTGGTAATCAATGCATCATATTCCTCCTTCATGGCTAGAAACCATTTTCTTGTGTTGAGTGCTTCTTGTACATCCTTCGACTCTTCATGTGAAACAAAATATGCATAATTAGTGGATTTGAGTTCCACTTGTTTGCCTAATTCTCCATATGAGAGCCTCTTAGGCTCGGATCTTTCTCTTAGTGATCTTCTTGGTGAGAAGACTCTAGGTGACGACTCCTCAATTCTCGGCCCCATCCCTTCATGATAATCTTCAAGAGAATATGAGAATCTTTGATCTCGGCCTCATCAAAGATGTATTTTTGGCTCTCATAAAAAATAACAACTCTACTCTCAATTGTAATTGAGGTAGAGGGAACATAAATTCCGTATGCCTTCTTGTTGGATGAATATCCAACCATGATCCCTTTGATTGAATTTGGATCATCTTTTTTCCTTGTTTCTGAGGGTACATGAACAAAGCAAAGCACATCCAAAAACTCTAAGGTGATCAACCTTAGGTTTCTTCATGAATAAGATTTCATATGGTGATCTTCCTACAAGTGTATTGTGAGGTAATCTATTGTACTAAACCATCTACCAAGGAGTGGGCTCCTTTTTATGAGAAATCCAATGGACCCCCTTCACAATGCCATATTTTCATCCTTCATGCCCTTAAAGCCCTCTTTGCCATTTGTCCCCAACCCATTGGATAGTACACATAGTGGCCTCCATAAGAGAGTGAGGGAGTGGTGCATTCAAGGCTCTCTTCCAAAACTAGCCAAGATGCCATTTTTGTCAAAGACTGGGGAGGCCATTATCTCCTTTTGTACACCCTAGAAGCCCAAAATGTCAATGGCTAGTGGGTGTACCTCCCATGTATTTTTAGCCTCCAAGGTGTTTTGGCATTTATTATCCAGATTTTGGATGAGTACCTTTGTCAACCCCTATTTTTAGTAGGCATCCTTCATTTTTCTTTGGGGTACTTTTGTTTTTGGCCTTTCTTCGATTTTTCAAGGGTCATGTGCCTACTGCTCATTTTTTTTGGTTTTGAGTCTGTTGGGTAGCTACTTGGCCCGCACAGTTCGTTACTTGCTCGTAAATTGCCCAAACTTTTCCGTTAGGATTTTTGTGAATCCTTGTCACTAAATCCATATTTTTCGGTCCCGTTTTTACCCAAAATTTTCTTTCTTGATTTTTTTCTTTTGTGGTTGACCTTTTCGACATTAATGACTAAGGCTCCCATGACAAAACGGTTTTCTTGAAAAAATACACTAAGTGATCATATATTAGTAAAAAATGGACTCGGTACATGGTGAGATTTTAGCATGGTCATACCGGCTATTTTTTTACAGCTGCCCATTTTTTTTTTCAAAAAGCTGTAAAATATATACCGGCCATTTCTAAAGCTGCAAAATTTGCTCTAGCCTCATTTAGGATGGACTGAGACCCACAGTTCTTGGTGGACCAGCACTTTTGGCTCGGTCTTACAAAGCTTGACCATACAAAATAATTTTTGAAGGTTCTTAAGACCGTTATAAAAGTCTATTCTTTATCGTGTCTAGCCACTTTAGGGATGGGCTGGGACCCAAAACTAAGGCAAATTTGTACCAATTTTTTCTAATAACCGGGTTTCACATGTCGGATTTTTTTTTTTTTTTAGTTTTGCGAATTTCAAATTCAATATTAGCCCGATTTTTCGTGTGGAAATATCGGCCAACACATTTTTTTATAACGATGTAGGTAGTCAATGTTAATAATGTAGAGGACCATGCACGAACACCACAAACAAATTTCGTAGAGTCAGTTGATGGTAGTTGGCTAGCTAGGGTCCTATGTATAATTGTTACGTCACGTCCTGTATATAGGATTAGGCATAGTCCTAGACTTGGATACACGGTACTCCAGTACTCGAGTTCATTCTGGACTAGGCCAGAAATGTAATTAATAACTTTGTGAGGACCCAGTCACACATATTGTGACGTGTGGAGAAATTGCATGGGTTAGGACGGCTATTGAAACGTGTGTAGAGTATCAATAGTAATGAATTCCATGTATGGGAATGTTGTATGCTTGCATGGACACATGCATAGGTAAGGCAGGGGCTATTTCCTCTTGGTGAAACTTGCCCTACTCCCATTCTGATTGTGAGTTTTCATTGCCAAGTTACTCTCTCTACACTTGCATCCTATTCCCTAGCATGGGGGAGATGCTATTGGAGATTGATCAATAGCATCTGCATGGTTGGGTGGTTTGGCTCCACAGTCATTTCTTTGTGCATGTCTTGTAAGCATGAGGAGGTGTTTCTCCTTATAGTGGTATCAGAGCAAGGCTTACAAAGGTCGCAGGAATTGGAGCTATAAAGCTTTTCATCGACACTTTGGTGGAGATCAGTCCATTTTCTCTTCCTAGAGATCCATCAAATATTGGCTTTCTCCTTAATAATTATGGGTGATGGCGATTTTAGCCAGTTTATGACAAATTTTTAGAGTTTTGCTTGTATTTCTCATAATTATGGTAGATCTGAATTTACAACAAGTGTACTTTCATTTTGAGTCTTTAAATGCCGATCTAATGATTTCATGCCAGAAATTTGCAAGATTTACGGTTCTAGTCTATGTTCTAGTCCAAAAATTGCTTGTTTTTGTAAATTTTTGACTAGAAATGGGTAGTAACAGCTACAATCTAGCAGAATCAGAACTCCACATGAACTTACTAAAAAAGTTGAAAAATGGTCAAGAAACATGGTTTTTTGATGTCTTTTTTTCACTAGATATTCCTAAGATCCATGGCTAAAACTTTGCATGAAAGTTTTCAGAGGTGTAATGATTATTCTATAAGGCTTTCATGAAGGATTGGACATTATTAAGGGTCTCAAAAAGTCAAAAAAAAATAGTGTATTTTTGGTATTTTTTGAGCATGAATAACTCTTGGTAGGTGGTCTGAAACCTCTGGATCTTTTTACAAGCTGAAAGATATGTTGTATTTCCTTTGAGTTGAGCCCTCATACACCCAATTTGGAGTTTTGCTTGTTGAAGGACTCCATAAAAGCAAATTTTGCTTGATCTGAGCTTATGATTGCTTGTTGGACCTGTTAGAAGCTTCTATGCCTCTCTAATGAACCTTATAAGAGTGATTGTAACCTTTGATTGGATGCATATGGGGCTAGAATGAGATTTTTGGTGATATCTCCTTGGAAAAGTGCGCCCTCTTACAAGTTTTGTGGTCTGATACAACGTGCACGTGTGAGGTCCAGGTGGTAGAGTGATGTGGCAATCATCTTGCTGACCCATCTCCTTCTGTACTATGTTTTATAGCGACCAATTTGGTGTCCTGTAGCAAAAGTTATGGCCTTTGGCAATTTTTAGAGTAAAAGTGACAAAATTTTTGAATTGTTGTGATGCATATGTCTATTTTTTCCCATACTTTAGTGCAATGTACTTGTGGAAATTGGTTGCATGGTGATTCTATTAGTTATTCTGACATGCATGGTTGATCTACAGTAGTTTTCAGTGGTTATACAGATGTCTTCTAACAGTTATGTCATAGACCTGTATGAATGGCTAGTGGATTCTAAGTTAGGCAAAAAATTTCGTAATAACGTTTTGTGACTGATGTAGTGTGCTTTGCATGCCAGTTTGACATTGGTTTAGGGACATTAGGAATCAAACAATATTTTGATTTATTTGATTTTGATTGTCTTATGTACTAACAATATTTGAATTACGTAAAGTTTGTTAAACATCGAGTTTTAAAGAACATTTGAAATTTCAGTTTTCTTTCGTTATCTATGAAATGAATTTAGATTAGTGAATTGACTATATCGAGATTTTATCAATTTGACTTAGTCACAGTGTTTTTGCTAAAGCTAAATTATTTTTTGGTTATAGATAATTTAAAATTGACTAAAAAAACTGGAAATAATGTTGTACTCTAGTAACATGAAATTTGCCGACAGTTTATACTGTATGACATTTTAACTTTTGGAGTAGATTACATCCAAATAGAAAATTAAGCTGAATTTTTTTTTTCTGTTTATGTTGAATTTCAAATTTGGTTAAAATTTAAAACCTATTACTTGGTTCATACATTTCTAATCAATATTGATCGTTAGAAGTGGATCGAGTGAATGTTTGTGCAAGATACTCGTCAAAACCTGAATTTAAAACCATTAAATAATATGGAATGGCCAGACAGAATGAGTGGTGACTGGTGAGTGAACTCTTTATCTAGAGAATAAAATTTTGTGGGATACAGATTAAGAGTTACAAAAATCCTATTGCTAGGATTTCCATTCATGTAACTTCATATTCTGAGTTTTTGATAGTTTTTTAACGTTGACGGAGTAATGCCAAACTGGTCAATAAAAGAAAAAACGGTTCAATTTTTTGTTGGAAAAATCGTAAGTGATAGGAACTGATCAAAGGTGAAAACTGATTTCTGGAACTAGATTGGTTTGAAATTTGAATCATTATCTATAAGTAGTACAAAGAAAGGTCAAAAGCTACTAGTTCCATTTTAGTTAGAATAGGAGTGAGTTTGATCGAAATATTGAGTCTGGAATGTCTATATTAATTCAACCTAATCTTAGTTTGAGTACTAGGATCATGAAAGGATTATTTGAGTGGGAGAAATTATGTTGAAAGAGGTAAGTTTGGTTGGAAAACTTGTGAGAGATTATAGTCTACAGATGCTTGAGTACAATTTTTGATTAGATCTATAGTTATTATAGGAGACATACAAATCTATTAAGATGAATGGTTGTTATTTTCTTGCACACGATACTAGAAACAGGAGCATTCAACTCAAGAGAGTATCTAGGATACTTAAAATTGAGTTTTAATCTTAATGGATCTCCTAGAAATTCTAGTTGAATGAATTGTTATATCTTAGAATTTTGGATTCTAAGGATATTTGTACTTAGAAGCCTTTATGAATTGTCTACCAGAGATTGTGGATAATTCCAGACAAGAATTTGTTAATTTTCTTTAACTTTAATCTCCTGAGTTAGGTAATACTTCACTGAGTGTTCTATGTAAGGGTTTTACATGAAGGTGATGTTACTAACTTACAGAGAGTGAAGCCCAGATGTAAAATTTATCACTTAGGGTACTTTCCAAACCTAAGTTGTACTCCAAAGCATAGATTAACGATTGAAAAATAGTTTATCTCTGAGTACTTGTTTGTTATGTGAGTCAGACTAAGGATAATGCTTTTTTTGGGTAAGTATGAAAGTTAAAAAAACTGATCTTGATTTTCTTTCATGTTATGAGGACAAAACCAATTCAAGGGGGGGAAGAATGTTACGTTCACGTCCTGTGTATAGAATTCGACATAGTCCTATACTTGGATATACGATACACTAGTAATCGAGTTTATTAGTTACGCCACATCATTTTGGACTAAGCCAGAAATGTAATTAATAACCTTGTGAGGACCCAGTCACACATATTATGACTGTGGAGCTATTGCATGGATTAGGACGACTATTGGCATGGTGTAGAGTATTAATATTAATGGACTGCTTGCATGGATACATGCATAGGTAAGGCAAAGGGTATTTCCTCTTGGTGAAACTCGCCCTACTCTCATTCTCAATGTGAGTTTTCATTGCCAGGTTACTCTATCTACACTTGCATCCTATTCCCGCTTGAGGGAGTAAAATTTATTCTTGAGATGTAGCTTGGAAGCTATATCTCGCACTTCGTATAATATGCTCAAGATGTCTCAGACTTCCTTGGATGTCTAAATTTTGGACACATGGCTGATCTGAGTATCCGAAATGTTGAGGATGATCAGCGCAAATGCTTTGCCATCCTTCAGCTCCCATCTGGAGATTGTTGCGTCATCAGCTTCGGGTATTCCCTCTGCACCTGTAACAACACAATACAACTCCTTAGCCATTAGCACAATTCTCGTCTTAAATTTCCACAGATGGTAATTGGCTCCATCAAGCTTGTCCATGATAAGACTGGATTTCTCTTGGGAATCCATGTGGAAGATTAGTCTAGGTAAGCAATGCTATTGAGATTGATCAGTAGCATCTGCATGGTTGGGTGGTTTAGCTCCACAATCATTCCTTTGTGCGTGTCTTGTAAGCAAGGTCTTGGAGGCGCTTTGCCTTATACTAATGTTGTTGTAAAAGATCTCACAAATGCAAATGACCAAACAAATTTCATTCAATGAGGGAAGACACATAGGAGGTGGACCAAGTTTGCAAGATCTTATTGATCGAGTGTTTTGTAGGTGGGCTCATCATTCCAACCTAAGTTTGTTAATCGTGTGGTGCAAAATGCTATGACAGAGACAAACATTCAAGAAAATCCACAAATGCATGGCAAAATTACAACTTTTAGAACAAAAAGGAGATCAAGAAATGTGAAGACTATGAATGATTTTGATAGTCATAGACCCGAGTACACCACACACACCAACATACAAAGTCAACGGTGAACGTAGCAGTGTGACTATGGAGAAAGAGCCATAAATATTGATATGCGAGTTGTTGAGAGAAATATGAATGACGCATTGTGGGCCATCAAAAGATTATCACCTAGAAGCAAAGTCAGATGTATGTGGTGGCTAGAAGGAGAAGAGAGATGTGAACAAAAAATGTTTGGAGGGGAAAAAGACGAACCCACACCTTGTTTCTTTGGCATGTTACAATACAACACATGGAAGAAATGACAATTCATGTACTTGTGTAATGACAATCTTCAACACACATGGAATCCCTATCTCAGCATTCAAGCAATCCCTAAAATGGCTCAAGTTGGCCCGTAGCCACTGCATCACACCTAATTTCTCTTTGGCCAGCCTCTGATGATGCGTAATTTCTTGGTCTTGGTGCTGGACCTTATTCTCAAGCATTTGATACTGGCTTACCAACCAATGCATATGGTAGTTCGCTTCGGATAGGCCGATCATTGAGCGTTTGGTTGCTTCGGTGAGCTTCTCAGAGGTTGAGAATCGTATTCTAGCAGGATTTCATTTGAAAACTTAGATGGAAGTTCCAACAACATTGCCTGAAACTAAAAAGTAAACTCGATATGGGCGATAAAGGCCACATGTATCAAGGGAGGCTTTAAAGAAAATAGAGTCGGCTGCCATCATGATCGTGAAGGTAGTGTCAACATAGTGAGAACAAAAGAGCAGAAAATTTCTAAGATAGAGGTAGCTCACTCAAGAATCAAGAGACTTACATATAGAGTCATCATAAGTACAAGCCCCTCTTACACATGCCCAAATTTACGTACCTAGATTTGCCACTAGAGGGGAAAGTTTTTTTTTGGCTTGTAAACATATGTATTATATTTACATGTGAGTATTTGGATTAGATCAAAATGATAGCATGTACATATACCAGCTTGTGATGTCAAATGTTAAGGTCTTGTGGGTTCTATCTCCTATACGACTATTATGACAACATCTTCTTTACTTGGCATTAAAGTCTATTGATAAGACTGTAATTCATTGATGTTTAATAGTGCCAACATATACTTTTCTAAAAGTACTAAATTGATCTACTCTTATGATTGAAAATTGCACCTCTATACATGAAATGTGTGTTGCATTTATTTATTTGAATGCTAAAAGTAGAGTATTATTGCAATATTTTGGTAAGAAACCAATTGCAAAGCCATTATGCGTGAGAGATAAATTTCACCTTTTTTGGGTCCATGCTAGTAAAAATCTTGTTTTTTACATTTCTAGAATATTGCGCTAAATAAGAGTCATATGTCTTGAAAAAGTCCATAAATGCTCGCTCACACATGAGTTATGCAAAATAAGGCTCACCTTTCCATGCTCAGATGGAGCTCACTTATTCATGCTCGCTAAAAATCTATATTTGTAAACTGTGACCATCTCATTCCTAAGCAGCCCCAACATGTCTTCAAAGTAGCAGCGCAGGCGTAGGCCACATGCCACATGGCACATTGGCAACATGCCCGATCTAAATGCTCTAGCACTGTCTACAAGGGCCAGTGGTTCAAGCGAGTGAGGCCTTTCTTGCACTCTTGGTCACCATGAGGAACATGTTTATCAACACATAGGATATAAATCTCTCTCTAGCACCAAGTGGTGTTCCCCAAGGTAACTAGACATTCGAGAGCCCACTCTAGTGCCTGAAAAAATCGACAAAACATAGGAATAAAATCGGCATTATTTCTCAAAAACTGGCATCATGTAGGCATATATGAACCATGTTATGAGTAATCGTCCTCAAAAAACCAAGAAGCTTTAAACACTATAAGAAAGGGTTTTATGAGCGCTGGCCCATCCCAAGTTCCAATCCCCAGCAATGTTAAAATTTGATGTTTAGGGTTGCCCATCGTGCTTTATTTCCATGGTGCGTTTCAAAATGTTGTAACATCCTTACATGGGAGTTGCCCTTCAAATTTCATTTTATTTAAACTTTTGGATATCAAATTCTAAGTAGAAAAAATATGAGATTCTACATTTCTCATATTAAATTTCAAGCAAAACTTTTATTAAACAAGATTGAGGCTTTAGCCTAGAAAATAGATGGATCATGGCCATTGGCCTACAAGATCTTTCAACCATGAAATCGAAACCACAAGACACACTAAGGCTAATTTTAAAACTCTAAGTTGAAAAGTTGGAGTTATTTATGGAAGATGGATAAATCTAATTAAAAAGTTAACTTCGCAAATGTCTTAAAATGCCCGGTGCTAAAGCGATAAGTCTTTAACATTTGAAGATTATAAATCTCAATTTTAAATTTTCTAAGTTTGAAGGATGTATGATGCACTTATCACAACTTAAATGACATCTAAAATAAATTGTAGCTCGTCAAATGTGTCGATTTTAGACAAAGTATGCACTTTAGTGTTGATTGCCCAAATTTGCAAGGGCCCATCAAATATGTCCAAGTTAATATTTGAAGGACATAACTGGCGTCAAATTTTAACAATAAACCCCACTATTTTCCTAAGTTGTAATATGTTAAAGTAACGATTTTAGACAAATTATGCACTTTAGTGTTGATGGCTCAAGATTGGGAGGGCCTATCAAATATGTTCAAGTTAACTTTTGAAAAGCACGACCGCGTCAAATTTCAACACTGAACCCGACTATCTTTCAATTGGCCACTGTTTAGTATTTTATGTTGCAATGATGAATAATCAAGTGCTTAGCACCACCGTGCTACCTGTAGGCTATGACCCAAAAAAAAAAACTGGGCCATGGCCCACCGCCGTAGGCGTCATTAAAGGCCTACGTTAAACTGGTCACACGCCGTGAAACTTTAACTGACCGCGTTTGCATGGGAAGTGACCATGGCCACCCACCCTTTCTAACGCCCGCTCTTCCTTGATAATACGCGAGACCGAAAAGAGAGAGAGCGAGAGAGAGAGAGGCATTTTGAACGTGAGCGAGAGAAGGGAAGGCGGGGTAGGTGCGACAAGGCGATCTTCTTGGCGGTTGCTGAACGCCATAGCAGCATCAGCAAAAGGTTTGTGGTGCTGCACTTATGTTCTTATTATATCGTGTTTTTGCTTCGTGTCAATCCAATCCGCTTTTGAAATGCTGCCTGCATGCATGGGAAGTTCGATACGTCTTCCAATAATGCTTCAATGATTCGGTAATGTATATACATTTGTATGTGTCTTGAGTATTATTGATCGGTTTTCATATGCTTTTCAGCTTTCGCAGCGTGTGATAAGCTTGCTTATGTTCTTGCATTTTGCTTTTTGTGAAAATTTTCGTACGAGTCAAAAGAGTTTTGCATATCTGAATAATGTATCAAATAAATGAAACTAAAATGTAAAAAGTTTATGTGTTCAGACTCTTGTGTACTAGATAAGAGGCTTAAATGGCAATAAAAGATCAAAATAAAAGAATACTTGTGAGAGCTATGCTGTGAATCTGGTCTTCATATCGAAAAATCAAGGAGGTGCTACTTTCTTCAAGCCAAATTATGTTTTGGATCCATATCATGTAGACTTTTTGGGTGCAAGACATGTGATCATTTTCCCAAGGACAAAGAACAAAAGTTGGACGTCAAACCAGCAAAGTTTATATTTTTGGGCTATAGTGACAAGAAGTCTTATAGATTGTATGTGGATAATTTTTGATTCAAAGGAATGAAATATTATCCCAACACCATGGAGTACATGGACCCTAACATTTTCTCCAAAATCATAGGAGAGAGCATTGAACAAGGAGCAAGAAGATTACTAAGGCAACAACATTGATAAGAAAGAGATGAGCAATTTTGCTCTTATAATTACGATCATGGATATGCTTATGTGAAGAATGTCCTAAGGATGAAGCTTGGCAACAGCCATGCAAGGACAATACAACTCGATCATGAAGAATGACAAATGGGAGCTCATGAAATTATTGGAAGAGCTCATGAATTTATTGGAAGATGAACAATCAATCGGATGTAAATTGGTGTATAGGATAAAAGTTCTTGTTGACATGCATTAAACATTAAGCACAAATAGTTGCAAAGGGGCATGCACAGCAAGAGGTATGGATTATGACGAAACATTTGCTCCATTTTGCAAGAATGACCTCTATAAAGACAATGTTGGCATTGGTATCGTCTTTTGAGAATTTGTTGGGGAGAGGTGCATATACCAATCCGGGGCTATGAAGTAGGTAAATAACACCTTGTGTATAGGCTTAAGGAAGCTGGTGTAAGGGAGCTATCCATGGTTTGAAGTACGTGAGAAGGGAGTGCCAAAGTTGTGATGATGAGTACTCTAAAAAATCAAGTTTGAGAAGCAAATAAGACACAAACTTATGTGTTAAAGAAAGAGGATTTAATCATTGTGGGATTATATTTCACAAGCTAGTCATTATATGGAGCAGACATGAGGGTCCAGGGCGAATGTGGGCAATTTACGTCGGCGTCCGGCCTCGGACGCGTCCGACCCCCAGACGCGGGGCCGACCCCCGGACGTGGGGTCGGACGCGTCCATTTTTTTTAAATTTATATATTTATTTTTTAACCCTAATTAACACTAAAAAAAAACAGGGTGGACGCGTCCACCCCCGGACGCGCCCCTGGCGCGTCCGTGTCTGGACACGCGTCCGCATCCACCATCCGCTTGCTTAGATATGGAGTATCAAAAGCTTAATCATGAAAGTGCATCTTGCTTTCCAAGGGGGCTTGAACTTGGGACCAAAGAAACTTTGGATGCCAAGCTAGCCAACTAAGCCAACCTCATTTGAATTTATCGTGAAAGTGAAGAAGGATCTTTCAAAATAATTTGACGTGATGGACTTGGGTTTGGTCAAGAAGATTGCTAGAAGACGTTCAACTCAAGCGAAATGGCACCAACAATGCAATATTGCGGTAACTGAAGTTGTATGTATTCCTCAAATGACTCCGCATGTTGAATCTGTTATTGCTCTACCTTTTGCTTTTGTGGAAAAAAGTTCCATTGCACGTTGCACCATGACATAACAGTTATTCCAAGTATAAACGTCTAGTGGTAGATTTTCTTCATCCTCATCTCTCTTTCAATAAGCATTTGTATACCCTTTTGAATTTAATAATCAGTTTTACGTTCAATTGCAAGGTTACAAGTACGTTTAATGTGTCTCAATATTCATTCATATAGTCACCTTCTAATGTTTTCTTCGTAGGTATACTCATAGATTGGCTCTCAAGCCCAACTTCAAATGGTATGTCCAATCTCGTAGTGGTTATGGCCGTAGTAAAAAACATAAAACTCACAACATATATTATTGTTTTGTCGATTAGCAATATACTTATCACTCTACTATCTATGTGAGATTATATCATGATTGGCCATTTGTGGTCTACATACACTGACTCTACATAGGATGACAAACACTAAAAATCGATGATTGATCTTTGATATAGTAACTATCTATGAAGAGTATTTTACAAGCATCGTCAATAACAATTGGTGCATGTAGTTGAGAGACTTTCCTTAAATCAATGGCCTCTTTGAGTCTATTGTTGAAACTACCATTTGTGCTAGTAATTACAAGGTTGTCACAACAAAGTACTCAATTCAGTCCATCCGTCTAATATGATGGAGCACCCATACCTAAGACCTATTTTGGATTTATGATGGAGCACACAAGACACAAATGAGTTATGAGTCAATGACAATTGTCAAGACTCAATCACGAGTCAATAATAAATACGAAATAAACAATGAGCATTGAGCTTGGCACTTGCTATTTAGCGAATTAGCCTATTGAAAGCGAAATCTAAAGTTAAACTTCCAACTTAAATTTCTAGAATAGCAAGTTTAGGGTATATATGATCCATAACTTCCTGATAGGCTCTAGTTGCATTCAAACGCGCGATGGAGCACACAAGGCACAAATGAGTTATGAGTCAATGACAATTGTCAAGACTCAATCACGAGTCAATAATAAATACGAAATAAACAATGAGCATTGAGCCTGGCACTTGCTATTTAGCGAATTAGCCTATTGAAAGCGAAATCTAAAGTTAAACTTCCAACTTAAATTTCTAGAATAGCAAGTTTAGGGTATATATGATCCATAACTTCCTGATAGGCTCTAGTTGCATTCAAACGCGTTTGAATGCTGATTCAAACTCGGTTTTGATGATTCAAATTCGTTTCATAATCTCATTTTTGAAACGTAGGCTTTTCAAGCTTTGGGTTCCCTAGCTCCCCAAAAGCTGCCCAAATGGCCAATGACTTTATTTAAGAAATTTTTAGGGTCCATTTTTGTAAAAGACGACCTACGTACAACTCAAGCCAGCCTTTTTTAATCCTAACTTGTGGAGAAGAATACACCCTCCTCTCCTTAACATGTTTGTGCTCTCCATCTTTTGCCAATATTTCTTGCAAGTGTGGGTTTTTTACTATGCTTGAGTGAGTGGAAGCATGAGATCAAAGTTTTGAAGCTTGGTTTAGGTGCTACAAGCAGTGTGTACAGAAAAAATGGGTTTTCAGGCCACTTCTAAGGATTGATAAGCTTTTATCTGTTTAACATGCTTATTCAACTACTTTTATGCTTTCAAACGCGTTTCAATCACGGGCGTTTGATACATTTGAATCGTTAGAATGCGACTTTGGCTCTAGTGCCCAATTCACAAAGTCTCGCTCTGCAACCAGCTCCCTTGTCCTCAACTGCTCCATGGTAGCCCCCTCCCACTTAGAACCGATCTTGGAAACATGCCTCTCATTATTTGCCTCCATGCAAGGGATATAGCTACATGAAATGGGGAGGTTGCACAAGTAGAAACTGCATCGAATTGAAATTTGTGCCACCTATTTATTCGACTGTGCTGTGCTAAGGAATCCCTTGCCAATAAGCCACAATTCACAATCTACAATGAGAAAAAATAATAATGATCATTGATATGTATCAGACATGAGGGTCCGGGGCGGACGCGGCCTTTTGGCGTCTGCGTCCGGCGCCCGGACCCGGATGCGGGGTCGGACGCGTCCATTTTTTTTATTATTATTTTCTGGACGCTGGACGCGTCCAGCTGGCGCGCCCAGAACCTGGACGCATATTTTAAAAAAAAAAAGTTTAGCCCCTAAAATTCTAAAATGCGCGCGCGCGCACGAGAGAGAGAGAGAGAGAGAGAGAGAGAGAGAGAGAGAGAGAGAGAGAGAGAGAGAGAGAGAGAGAGAGAGAGAGAGAGCTATGGTTTAGGGAGAGAGAAAGAGAGATACTATTTGGTTTAGGGAGGGAGAGAGAGGGGGAGAGAGAGAGAGAAAAACAGAGAGGCAGATTTGGTTTAGGGGGAGAGAGAGAGAGAGAGAGAGAGAGAGAGAGAGAGAGAGAGAAGAAGAAGAAGAAGAAGAAGAAGAAAGAACAAAGCTTTATTAACGTCTTTTTCATGCCATATGGCATATAAGACCAAACAATACATCAAAAGAAATGGAAACGAGACGGATCGATGCCGTCAATTACCAACAGTAAACAAATTTAACTAAGAAGAGATAAATGGCCAGGATTGTATGGTACGTAGACCATTTACAGGTTCAACTGGACATCTCTTCAATTCTCTAACTCTGACTCTAACTCTGATCAATCTCAGATATCATTATGACAATTGTCTATTTAGTTTCAACTAAAGGTTTAGCTTCAACAAAACGAATATTGCCGTCTCTATATGTTGAAAGCTCTATTTAAGAGCATAGTTACTCTGTAATTTGCCGACTGTTTCGGGTGCAGGATGGTCCAGTTCAGGTGCATTTATCCATGTTGGGTTTTGTCAAGGATAAAAATTCAAAACTAACCTCTAGCATGTTTGTTACGATCACAGATGGTCCCAGTAAGTGTGTTTTCGCTCAGGGAGTGGAAGGCCAAGTCATGAAGAGGCCTTACCGTCAGGGCCGGGGTCTACCGGAAGCCCCCGGACCCTGCCGTTGGGGGGCGTTGCCCCCCCAAACCCCCCACCGAGGGGCTACCTCCCCCCGAACCCCCTGAGCATTTATTGAAAACCAGAGCAAATAACAACCAAATAGCTATTGAAAATAAGATCTGTTTGTGCCCCATCTACTGCACTTCTGAGAGGCAAAATGCTCGTTTGACCATTGATCCCCTAAAAAAGTTTCAGCCATAAGCTATTTTTCCAGAAAAAAATAAAAATAAAATTTGCGATTCTGGGAGGAGAAACGCATTTCTCAGAAACGCGGTTTTCGAAACGTCTCCTCCCAGAAACGCGATTCTATGCAACTATGCTTTTGACCAATTCTAAATGCTCGGGAAATTGCATGTCGTGCCACAGCAGGAATCCTCCAAATTTACTTTACTCATACGACAAACCAATCTAAGGACAGGCAGGAATCAATACATATCCCCGTCAATGAGGCCTCTAGCTTCATTCTGTTATTTGTACATGTCTTCTCAGGTAATCCAAGTGCCTTATGCTTTACGAGCATAAGTTTAAAAAAATTTGTGAAGTCACAAAAACCAAGCAAGTTTACTGGAACTTCTCCTTTATCCTAGCTAACAAAGCCTCCTTTGTCCAAGGACCGTTATCCAAGGTTTAGGGTTAGGGCATTGTCATTTTGCACAGTTCGTTATCCAAGGTGCAGGTCAACCAGATTCACATTTTCTGCCTCCAGTTGTGACTCCACTTCCAGAACATAAGTACATGCAAACAAAAATGTTCTACTGCTGAAGCTTTCTTGAGAATTGAGGTTCTACTTCTCCATGAAAAAGGTACATACACAAGTGAGCTTTTTTTTTTCATTCTGATTGGTGAAAGAACTGCTCATTACAACAACACAAACTCTACAAATTTTATCTGGAAAGTCATTAATTGCTCCTTCCAATCTAGGTCAAACGATTTTAGGGTGATTTCAGAGACAACACCCATTGATTTCCAATCGGTGGATTTTCCTGACTAGGAAGTGAAGGTCTTGGAGTACCAAGAAAAAGCGGAGCTAGACTAAGCAGAATGGCTTGAAGCTGAGAAATATGTTGCGACCCAACGTACTATGTTCAAGGATGTTGAAGAGCTTTCAGAAGGGTGCTAGATACAAAGCTATTTTCTTGGATAAATTTTTCCTATGATGTTTACTATCCTGCCTCTCTAAGCCTAAACCCTAAACCTACACACTACTATGTCTTATAGGATGAGATCGGTTTCTCCCCGGACGAACTTCAACAGCTTACTAATTACTTATGCTACAAACCCTAAAACCTAAACCTACACATTGCCATGTCTTATAGGATGAGATCGGTTTCTCCCCAGATGAACTTCAACAGCTTACTAATTACTTATGCTACAACTTCGTCACTGGACCCTAAACCTTAAACCCTAGCTGCAATACGTCGTCTCCCAGTAGCCCACTATCATCTTTGGAATGGCTGTATCACATTGGAGTCTGGAAAGTGTAGCACTGAACTTTCCTCAAACAACAAACTCTCTCTCTCTCTCTCTCGCGATGGCTCCTCTCGCGATGGTGATGGTGCCCCAGCCCGTGGCCTAGCTTCAGCTCAGGATGATGCTCTGACGCCCAACAGTCATCGTTCCAGGTCTGCCACAGATTTATGACGACCTACTGCTGCTTCTGGATTCAGGTTAGCCTCCACGCACTGATCCTTGCATTCCAAAATGGCCAAGAAAGGGAACACCAAGGGAGGCCTTCGGCTCTCTCCCCACACACCTCTGCTTGCACATACAGCTGAGACAGTATCGTTGCCTGAGCAGCCAACAGGGATGCCTGTGGATTTTCCTCCTACCTCCACCCCAGATCTTCCTATAGCCATACCTCTCTCCCCTTCAAACCCTATTTTGGATCTTAATGAACCCAATATTGCTCTCCCTTTAGCCCCCAATTACGATCAGCATTCAATTCCTCCATCACTCTCTTCAATAGTCTTTGCACTAAGTGCAGATAGTGTAAGACTATTCCAGCTTCTTGCCAACCACCGAAAGGAGATGGACTCCCATCGAGAATTGATTTTTTGTAATTTGACAATCTCCAAATGGAACTAATGTCTAATAACCTAAAGTAAGAAAACTCACCAGAAGGTGAAATTTTTAGGAAACTTAGGCAAGAATTTAACGATGTGTTTTCTGAGCAGCTTCCTGAGGGTCTTCTTCCCTCTGGGGGTGTTGACCATGGTATTAAATTGATTCCTGGTAGTTCACCTATAGGCAACTGCAAAATTACCTTAAGATGGGGCATGTTAGGCCTAGTAAATCTCCTTGGGGGGCACCTGTGCTCCTTGTTGATAAAAAATTTCATTCTAGGAGTGAGCACAGTGAACTCAAGTATCACTTTACAGGGTTTTTTCATAGATTCATTTTGAACTATGCATTAATTGCATTAGCCTTGACGAATGTTCTCAGAGGGGCTAAAAGAGTTAGTCGGCACAATAAGTTCAGTCCTCCGGTTACTTGGACTGAAGAGTTGAATCAGAGTTTTGAGAACCTCAAATACTGTGTAACTACAGCGCCTATTTTACACATAGTGGATCCTAACAAGCCGTATGTACTTGAAACGGATGCCAATGACTATGCTATAGGCGCAGTCCTATATCAGGATGGTAGACCGGTAGCTTTTGAAAGCAAGAAGTTAGACCTTGCTCAAAGGCGGTATTCCACCTATGACGAGGAACTTTCTGCTGTTATTCATGCCCTGAAAGTTTGGAGACATTATTTGTATGGCTCCCAGTCTACTATAGTTACTGACCATCAAGCGTTAAAGTCTATTAACGATGTGGTCGACCTTAGGGGTCGTAAGGCCAGATGGTCAGAGATGCTCCAAGAATTTCATTATGACATTGAGTACCTGGAACCAGAAGGGTATTTTTAATAGTGTCGCGGATGCCTTAAGCCAGATTGGAAAGGTTAATCAGTTAAGCTTTTCTGAGATCCAATCTGAGTTGTATCTGTCCTTAAGAGATTTGTGTAAGACCGATAGGTACTTCGGTCATATTTGGCTAGACATCCTGGCAGGTTCTTCTAGATCTAGTGATGAGCTTGGAATGCAGGATTCCAAGATTTCTCCTCAGGACAAGATACAGAGAGACTATTCCATTAGGAATGGGTTACTTTTCCGGAATGGAAAAGTTCGTGTGCCAGAAAATGATGATATAAGGGCCCAAATCCTGCAAGAATGTCATGACAGCCCGTGTGCAGGGCACCCTGGCGCTCAAAGGACGCTTGAATTAGTAAAAAGGAACTTTTACTGGCCAAACTTAAAAAGTCAAGTGGAGGCATATGTTCGCAAGTGTGTACAATGCCAAGTTAATAAAGCCGAAAGACTTAAGGCAGCTGGTTTGTTAATGCCTCGCGAAAGAAAGTGGGAAAGTATTTTCATGGACTTTGTGGTTGGGCTACCTCGGACGGGGAAGCAAAATGATGCCATTTGGGTAATAGTTGATAGGTTAACTAAAATGGCGCAGTTCATACCAACCAAGCAAACTGTCAAAGCTTCTGAACTTGCTTAGCTTTTCGTGGAAAAGTTGTTCAGGTTGTTTGGTTTGCCGAATGACATTGTTAGTGATCGAGATCCAAAGTTCACTAGCAAATTCTGGCAAGCGGTCTTTGAGAAATTAGAGACCACTTTAAGTTTGGGGTCGTCAGATCATCCTGAATTGGATGGTCAGACAGAGAGAACAAACCAGTCTATGGAAGATATGCTTCGGGCATATGTTTCCAGAAGGCAGTTGGATTGGGAAAGGTACCTTCCATTAGGAAGCCAAATAGTGTAATCAACACACACTTCAATAGGGCTGTTGAAAGCACCCTATTGCTTGCTGAAAATCTGCAATTTTTCAGCCACAAATTTGCCCTAACCCAAAATAGGGTTTGCTGAATTTTGGGCGCCCTCCTCCAAAACTGCAAACTTGTCAAATCAGCAAAGTAAGAAGGTTCCAAAATGCAAATTAGAAGCAAATTTTTGGGCGCCCTCCTCAAGACAAGACTTGCCGAAAACTGGTTGCAAAAAATCAGATTTGAGATGCTGATTTTTGGGCGCCAAAAATTACTCCTCCATGATCCATGATGGGCGCCCTCCTTCAACCTGAAAAGAGACAAAAAAAGATCCAAACTCCACTTGGAAAAATCAGCAGGATGCTAAATTTTTTAGATCACAACGTAGAGTAGCTCCTCTTTTGGTAGGGCGCCAGCATACAAGCTTGCCACAGATCCGGTTGCTTTGATACCATATAGGAAAACAAGAGCCAAGGCACCAAGACCTAACTATCAAACAATCTCCACAAGACAAATGAGGGAAGAGGATAGGTGCCCTCAAGGAGAGAGAGAGAGAGAGAGAGAGAGAGCAGAAATGCAAGCCAAAAATGGAGAGCAGTGCTTAGCAAATGAAAAAAGTGGTATACACAATGAGCATACAAGTACTCTACCTGGATGTGGCCAAAATGCCAACAAACCGTAAGCTTAACCACTTACTAAATGTGGGGCACCCCCAAAAGTCAAGATAGGCCCCCTAAACAAAATTAGACCCCTAAGGACCCACGAGTCACCACATGACCAAAATTGGGTCCAACTGAACTTGAGACAAACTTAAGATGGCCTAAATAACTAAATACCCATGGTTACACAAATCTCAACCTTTTGGGTCAAAATAACCTATGGATTAACTTTAGCATAGTCATTTATTTCTAACAGTGGCTACATACCCTAGTTTGGGGTGAAACCCTAGTTGTTGAAAGTTGTTTCGTTTCTGATTCCTTTCAAGTTGAGCTTCTATTTGAGCAAAGATTTTAGCATGATAGTCTTGGAGAGAGTTTGTTGGGTGAATCAAGCAGACTTGATGGCACTAACTACAAGGTGTGGAACTTCAACATGATCCACAACTGTGTTCCCAACTTGGCAAACGCCTTTGTCTAGAAATTACCCGTAAACTTGGGATCCTTGTCAAACACAATGGACTTTGGAAGGCCATGCAACCTGACCACATTCTGGATAATCAGCTTGACTACTTGTGCTTCTTGGTCATTTTGATGAAATGGGCCATTTGGGAAAACCTGGCTACCACTTACATAATGATTGGCTCCGAGATAGATCAACAATAAAATTCATAGAGATGGATGTAGCGAGCCCGAAGGACTTACTCTCTCGCCCTTGTTCACTTGACAAGTCGTGCAACGTTGAACGTACTCTTACGTCTCATTGCAGTCGTGGCCATAAGTAATGTCTTCTTACAAGCTCACTGGTTTTATCGTGGCATTCATGAAGTGTCTTACGATGAAGATCCTTCACGCTCGTCGTCTGGCATGAATACCTTTCCATTTCTCAACAACATACCTTTCTATCAAAATCTCATAGTTATTTGATATGCATAGAAAAAATTATGGCCATTTTTCCGCTTCCCACAAAATCCAATTTTTAAATTTCAAATATGAAAATCCCTGTTTTGGGCTCAATTTCTCAGGAAAGCTCCTTGTCCACCAATGATCTATCGTAGGGCATCAATTCCCCCACTTTCCCCTTCAAAATCCCTCAACAAAACTAAGGAAAATGGATGTTTTCTCCATTGTGTCTAGAATGGGCCTTTCTCTCTCTAGAATGAGGCTTTGATGCCAATGGTCACAAACCTATCCCTCCAAGCTCGTGAAACTAAGAAGGCCGGTGTGTAGAATGAATCTCCCAACCGTAGGCACCTCCTCTATGAGTCTTGCTATTTGCTATTCCTGTCACCTGGCACATGGCATCCATTGGTGGGTGATCAGTCCAATGCATGCTACCTGTGAGCTGTGAATATTGAGTGCCTCATAGGGTACCTCTGCCATGCCTCACCAAAGACCTATGACCTGTTTGGTCACCTCAGATACGTGTCGGCTAGCATCTTGTCACTGACTGCTAGGATCATGACGGTCACAATTCACCGGGTTTTTGACAATTTTTGGCCTCAGGCTTTTTGGTAACTGGCCATGCCGAGGCGATGCTAGTGCTGAGATTGAGCTCTAACAATTAACATCATCTTTATTGGTGATAGCAGACAGATAATTCAATCACTACCCATCTGCTAGTTGCGTCTTCTTTCTTGGCTGTGTCGTATATCAAGCAAATTATTCAACTTGATTTTACTAAGTTCGAAAGTAAATGACATACTAATCTAAGGAACAATTCTAACCATTGTTGCATGAAACATTTGGCCTTGTAGAAGGCTCCTTATGCTATATTTGTAATTTAAGGTCGGCTTTGTCAGATGACAAATCTGTGAAGGATAACATATAAGAAGGTTGTTGCAGGCTCAACTACATCATAAGGGACATCATTATGGACTTGAATAAGCTTCCTGAGGATGGTAAGTTGCAAAATTTCACAAGCTTTGGTTATTTGTTTAATTCATAAGTGCTCTACATAATTAAAGAGTTTTTACTAATCTGCTTTGGCAATTCTCTCAAGTGCTTTTCTCTGCAAGGCACAATGATGTATCTGTATTTTCTAGCATAATTAAGGTTAGCTTTCTATGCAGTCAAGCCTACATGGTCAGAACTGTTGGCTGCTGGGTTGGAGCTGCGAACTTCCAAGTCAATATCTCAGAAAGATCATATAGTCCAAGGTAGGATGCTTATAAAAAAGAAAGCTAGGAAGAGTATGGCAGGTTCTTCTAATGGAGCTGTCTTCTAGTGAAGGCATTTGCATGTTGTTTTGTTTGAGACTCAGGCTATTCGTCCATAGATGTCTTCCATTAGCTAATTACATTCAAGTTTGTCGATTTGAATCATAGTTCCGTATTTCTTGTCATTAGCTTTTGTGATGAGGGACCGCTAGTAGCTCAGAGCAAACTGGATAAGGAAAGCTGATCAGCCATATCAGCTTAGAAAGATAAAGATAAGCAGGTCAACTCACGTGACATTTTGAAATCTTGCACAACTCAAGGCTTATATAAAAGAACATATCATATAATCACTCAGGCTCTTTCACACATGGTCAGGGACACGTTGAGGGATGAAAATCTTTTCGGTGGCCCTTTTTTAGGAATTTATTAATAAACATAAATTAGTGCATTCAGGAATAGTTGTTGTTTTTTTAAAGATTTCGGCAAATATCAAGAAATATTGCAAGTTATATAGTAACTAAAAGATAATCCTTAAGAATTCACTTTTAAGCTTAGTGAAGTAGAAAGAAAAGCAGTATGAATATTTGGGACAAATATCTGCCCTTTCAATTTTGAGTTCTAGCCCTTCATCATTAGAAAAACATAAAAATTTTAGCAGTGAGCTGACTCGGATGTGGATATTATGTTTCTATTGTAGATATGGAGGAGCCTAATAAGGAACCATTGGCAATAAGCCATTCCTTTGCTTTGATTCAACAAGTATTATATGACCACCATCCAGGTGCCTTTTTGATAGTAATATCAACCATACTAGTTCTTTTGGCACATTGCGAAAAGTTTTAGCTCCTCGCAATCTGCATTTTGGCTGGTCAGAGAGAAAATCATTGTTTTGTGTTTATGTTAACCCTCCATTGTATATATTGTTTTCTTCATAGTTCACGGGATCACTTAATCATATTTCAACTGCAAGGAAAAAATGCACCAGTCTTGTGATTCTTTGGCAAGGATGGATTCCTTTCAGTCCAATGCTAATTCTTTTTGAGAAACTGGTTTCTGGAGTCAGTTGAAGTGGAGGTGGCTAGCAGGGCATGATTTGCCAAAAAAAATCTGCAATTTGCTATTGAATTGACAGTACCTTTTTTTGTCGTTGATATTCTGTTCAATATTCTAGAGTCCACCATTCCTTGAGAAGATCTTCATGTCCATAGTAACTAATCCATAGGCCAATTTTATGAATCCTGCTGGTTATTACCTTGAATATAGTGTCAACAAATCTCCTATGTTCACCTTTGCTGATGTTATCTTTAAAAAGTTTGCCTTTGTTTCTTATTCAAGAAGCAATCCTTCTAGGAAACTGAACAGGAACAAATATCATGTCACGAGTTGAGCTTTTTCTATCTTTCTCGAGTAATTCGCAACAACTATTCAATCTAACTTCAAAAAGATATCATGTGAAACAGAAATTCTTGCAGTTATATAACTTTCTGTGTAGTTCATTCTTGTGATAGCTGGACAGTAGTAGCTCAAAGAATATTGGCGGATAAAAGAGTTCTTGCCATCATAAGTTATATATAGCTTACTATTTTCCTCCAGGCACAACCATATATTTCTTCTCCTGTTGTAAAAAAGGAAAGCTTTTATGCGATGAAGCCAGCATGGATGATGGTCAGAACTTTTGAGTGCTGGGTTTCAGTGACAAATTTCCAAGTCACTGTCCGAGAAAGAGCACGTATCTGATGATATGATGCTTTTGTGAATAAAAGAAACTCGTTTACGCATTGTCTTGCTGTTTATTTATACAACTTCATAAAGCAAGGGTATCATTGATTCTTTTATTGGAGCTGATTTCCGGTGGAGGCATTTGCATGATGTTCTGTTAGGGGCTTATGATGCCAGGGCCTCAAGAAGTTGCTTTAGATGAAACACAACTCTTAATTAATCCTTGACTACCACTTATGGAAATGTAGCAAGAATAGAAGTAAAACTGCTAGTTTTACATGCAGACTGATCACATCATTTGCATTATCCATAAGATGCATTGGGGGCCAATATGGTTACCCTTCCCTGTACTGGCCTTGCTAAAGAGCACAGAATTATCAGGCCAGAGTTGCAGGTTCCGTTCCGGAACGCGATCCGGAACGTGTTTCGGAACGCGATCCAGAACATGATCTGGGAAATCCAATTAGGGTTTCCTGGAACACATTTTTTTTTTTGGGGTGCCAATATGGGTATCAGATTAAAGGTGTTTTCAAGAGCAATTCACTTATTGCTCGGAGTTCCAAGGACTGCGGTCCAAATTTGGGCCATTAAGTGATTCTTTATTGAACATCTCTATTTCTGCATTATGTGAAATGAAATCACATGGAACCGTATTAAATGGCAGCAAACCGACAACAATTATGAAGCATAAGCGCCCATCTCACAAGCATAAGCATAAGCATCCCTTCGAACGGTCGTGTGTGTGTGTGAGTTCTCTGTGTCGGGAGTCTCTAATCTTCTTTCATATGCCATTGTAACAGTTTATAGTTGTTTCAACTCCAATCTTGGATTGTAATCCTTCCATCATGTCCATCATCCGAGTTTAGTTAGAACTTAGTATTAAACTATCAACAAAAAAATTGGCCATTAGTCTTTCCGAAAAAAAAAAAAATTTCACGATTTGGGACGCGGATCGCTAACGTTCTGGATGGCGCGACCCAGAACGTTTTTGCAGCGGATTGCGATCCGCTGCAACTCTGTATCAGGCATACAGGTGACATACACGTTTGTATGCTGCCTTTGCCAAGTTCAGCCTTTTTGGTCTACAATTACTTACAATTCTTGAGATTAGTTATGCATTAGATACTATGAGGCTTTTTTTGTTTGAACACGAGGATTTGAAGAGCAATAGTGGTCAGCAGGATTGTGACAAGGTTGCGAGCCCACGGGAGTAGCGACAGCTTTCGTTTGGGGTTAGGGCCATAGGCCAAGATATAGCAAGTCACAGGCTGGCTGTGCAAAGAAACACTATAGAGACCATTTGGGTTGATCTAGCCGTGGGCATGATTAGACCCAGTTGCAGGAGGAAGGTTAATTGGGGCTGGCTGCTCTGGTAACCAAGAGAGTTGGTTAAGTAACTTAGATTATATATATATATATATATATATATATATATATATATATATATATAGAGAGAGAGAGAGAGAGAGAGAGAGAGAGAGAGAGAGAGAGAGAGAGAGAGAGAGAGAGAGAGAGAGAGAGAGAGAGAGAGAGAGTTTAATTAATGTATTTTCCATGCCAAAAGGCATATCAGACTAGTAAAAGTACATGTCAAGTATGTGGTAACAGTGGGAGCGTATGAAACGTCTCCGAAACAGTAAAGAAAGAAACATCTACTATGAAATTGAAATAACTACGGTGAGATATATAGGAGCATAGTAAAGGATAACACTATTATCAGGTCCTGCTGGTGCAGCACGGGGGAGCTCTGGTGGCTGCTGACATCATCTAGGATGTCTCCTCGTAAGAGGTCTTGACTTCTCGGGCAACAACATGGCCATAAACGGTGTGTTGTCTCTGATCTTTGTGAGCATGTATGTCGTCCTCATTAGCATCATCATCATCAAGCTTTGGGTCATGCCATGATCTCCTCCTAGAAAAGAAGGAAGTAACTAGAGGCTAAGGAATAGTATGTACTATGGACGGAGCCGGGCACATGCCATTTTGCCCGATAAGGATTTCTAGAATTGTTTGGGCGAGGCTAGGAGGGGCCGAGCCTAGAATTTTTTGGAAAGCTGAACCGGGCGCCTTCCATTGCGTAATGGATACTTGGACTTTGTTTGACCAATCTGACGTTGCCACATGGCAGGCCTGCCCCTGACGCTTGACACGACTGTGGAATGAGCACTAATAGTTTTTTTTGAAAAAAACAGATGACTATTTTGCTTTTTAATCTGTCGAGAAAATGGGCAAAATATCTCCTATCTGCATCTGGAAGTGCTTGGAATCTCTGAATATATGTAATAAGCTGGAACGCTGCCCCTACCTGTATAGGTGGAACAACAAACTTGGCAAGGAGGATCTAGTGCGGGACAAAAGGCTTCACTCGAATCATATGAGCTAGCATGGTGGTATGTAATCTTGATGTACTGGCCCAGTGTGATGAAGCAAGACCGGTACACCATGCCTCTGCTACATATAAAGCGGTGGGGGTGACAATGGTATCAAAGAGTCGACACTTACTCCGAGCATCCCGAATGGACTTCCGGAAGCAAAACTGCTCAAGCTGAACGAGGGAGGCATGTCCCTTCCCAATTCAAGCGGTAGTTGCCTGTCGCATATTGAATGTAGGACCAGAAAAAAGTAACCCTGAATATGTGTATGAAGAAACCATGTCTAAGATCTAAGGCTCAAGAAATGTTGAAGACCATAACCTTGGTCTTCCCAATGTTCACCCCCAGCCCCCATCTGGTATAGAAGTCATGCAAGCCATCCAACTGTCGCGACTAATACCACATCATCGGCATAAAGAAGAATGGCAATCAGAATGTCGCCAAGTATGCAACCGGAACTGTTGCATTGTGAAATGACTATTTCTAGCTCGTCAATATACAATCCAAGAAGAATAGGTGAAAGAGAACGACCCTGCTTCACCCCAGTGGTGCTCTAGATGTGCAAATACCCCAAAACTCGCTCGTAAAGAGCCGTCACAGCCAAAAGGATGTTAGTGGAGAAGCCAAGTTACAAAGTCTCTAAATGAGCGAAGCGAGGAACAGAATCAAAGGCTTTCCTGAAGTCTACAAAACAACAGTAAACCTTCTCTTTCGTGTGCTTGGCTTCCTCAATCAAAGCTCGGAGTGTGAAGATATTATCAATAGTAGAGTAATGGGCTCGAAACCCTGCTTGGCCCAAAGCCTGTAATCTCATGGCTTCCGCCTATGAACTCACATGGGGGAGGGAGAAAGAAAGAAAGCTTTATTAACGTCTTTTGGGCACTCGTGGGTGCATAAGACCAAAAAGAACATATGTACAAGCAACAGTGGGAGCATCATCCATAGGAGGATGTGGACGTAAATTTCTATAAACTAGCTACAAATGAAAGTAGAACAAAGCATAAGTGAAATAAGCCCACAACTCGGGCCAGGTCTTAACAGAAGAACTACAGAAAAAGTACAAATAAGCCCACAACCCGGGGTAGGTGGAGAATAAGTACATATCAGTGAAAGTAAGTGTGAAGTGTCCGCTGAGTGGAGTGTACGGTGGGCCCTAATGGAGGCAAGTGGCGACTACATTTGTGCTTTTTCTGTGGTGGCACAGGGATAGGAATCTCATCGTCGGAGCATCAGCATGTGCTCGAGTCCGAAAGAAGCCAATGAGAAGCAGCTGTTGCGAGTCTAACCCCAGGTGATTTGGTACAGGTAGATGAGACTGACGGAGAGAGAGAGAGAGAGAGAGAGAGAGAGAGAGAGAGAGAGAGAGAGAGAGAGAGAGAGAGAGAGAGAGAGAGAGAGAGAGAGAAAGATCTTTATTAATGTCCATGAAATACCCTAAGGTACATAGGATTGAAAAAGGTACATGTCAAGTATGCACGGTGGGAGCATGAAAGCTCTACCACCTAAAAGAACAAAGAAACAAGACTACAGGTAAACAGGAAATAATGATGATAGACAAAAAGAGCCTTATCATCATATAAATGTCTCTCCGCCTATGAAATAGTGATGTAAGGTATGTTGAGACACTGTCGCTGAACGAATTGTGTCTCTCCGTCTCTGAGTGGATGGTCGGTGGCGTCTCTGCTGCCGTGAAGTTGTAGATCGTGGCCTGTGGGCTGTCTGTCCCTCTAGTTGCCGACACTGTCTCTGCCGTCTATGCATGGAGGCGTTCGGGATCTCAGCCTCTCCATTAGAATCAGTACTCTCCTGCCTCTGCCTCCGATGTGATAAACACTCCTGTATGCTCAGCTATATCAAGGGGGAGGTGTCAGCGTCTAGTCTCGCCATACGCAGGTCCGCCATCTCTCGGATCATCAGCGCAACACATCTGGGGTACTCATTCGATATCAAGGTAGAAAGTGTGAGTGGATGATCCTGAAACAAGCAGTAGTATCTCCCTCGGATCTCATAGTAGGCTGGGCACTTGAAGAGAAAAATAAACTCATCCTCTGCGTCGTGTGTATCACACATACTACAAATCCGAGCATCTCTCGGGATGCCACTGTATCTACCAGTCTCAATGGCTAGCTGGTGAGAGGAAACCCGAAACTGACCCATCACTATCCGCAGTCTGTGTGAGATACTATCCACTAGATATCCGGGAATAGTAGGATATCCAGCATGATCCCGAGAGAGAAAATGTGTCCGATAAAACTCCGTCTTCACCCCAGATGGAACCTGCCAAGTGCTCTGAAGATATGCTCTATACAAGTGTCCTCGAATATACTGATGCGTACCCGCTGGTAGATCCGTAATGTGAATACTCCACGTGGAGAGGAGACGACAAGCCTGGGAATAATGAAAAGGAGTGTCCCACAGAATGTAGGTGCTGTGATGATGCCAAAGCCGCTGCAACATAGTGTGTGTCTCTATCCCTGTTAACCCAAACCCCATCTGGTATAGAAAGCATGAAGATTGTGTAACTGTCGTAGACCCTCTCATAGTTGCATTCAAACACGTTTGAATGCTGAATCAAACTCGTTTCAAACGCCCATGTTTGAAACACGTTTGAAATGTGGCCTTTTCAATTTTTTTGTGCCTTGGCACCCCAAGGGGCCAAATGACTCTTATGTAGTCCAGGTATGCGGGTCCTCAAGAAGAGGTGGTGGAGCACGAGGGATGAACTCTTGCCAAAAAGTACCTGTGGAGGAACTGAAAAAGCGAATTGATAAGCCGTTTCCCTTTTTGTTCTTCGTCGGGATGCTTTTTATGACAGAGCTTACGGTGGAGGGATCGACGTGGAGATGTAAGGAGCAACACTCATCATTAAACCAGGGAGGTTGAATGGGATAGGGTATGTGGATGTTCGTCGGTGATGTTTAGATGGGAAAAATAGGGAGGCAGTAGTATGAAATGGGGGGGTGAGGAAGTCGGCTTGTGACTCCAATGAGTTATCATGTGGAAAATGGTGGAGTATTGAGGAAAGGGCCTCTTGGTATGTTGTAATGTAGGAGTGAGCAAAGGTATATCTAGGTGCTTAGGCTTGAGCAATGCTGGAAGGGGTGGAGACTGTGAGGTTGAGATAGAACCTATGTGGAAGCATAGATGCATCGAGTTCCGAAACGTAGAGTTCTGATCACATTTTGGAATGTAACATTCTAGAATTTTAGGTTGTGTTGTTTTTCCCCCCCCCCCCCCCCCCAGGTTTTTTTATAAATATTTCTAGGTGCCTTAGAAGAAAAACCTAGTTCAAAAAACAATGATAGATATCAAGTAGTGGGAATACTAAATTATACACGTAGTTGCATCAGAACCAAGTTTGCGTTGCTACACTTTTCGATCATGCAAAGCATTGTCCTTGTACATCTACACTATAGTTATGGGACCCCAATATCCATGCACTTGGAAGAAGTTCTGACACATCTTTAAGTCCCGTTGGGAACTCTTCTACCGAGTTGTACCTTTTTTTACATCATGCAGGGCGCTGTGTTCTTTAACACACATAGAATGAACGAAAGCACACTTTATCCAAATTCCAAAGTGACCTTGGTCCTCACGAGGTTTGATTTCCTCTCTTGGTAGGCACTCCTTTCTCAACACTCTAGGTCTTTAACATGCAAGCTTTGTCTTTGATATCACTAAGAAGGCATGACAAGAAGTCACTAACTTGGCATATATCCATTGCGTACAATAGGACTACTGAGATTTTGAAACCTACTATTGCTCCTAGTTTGTGCATCTCCTACTAGGTTTCCGATGGCTGTAAAATAAGAAATTTAGGTTTTGTTATTTTTTATTTTTGTTTCGGGTTTTGATATTTCGGAACGCTATGTTTGCGGAGATTGTTTCGACGCAACTTAGGTTAGAAGGAAAGAAAAGAATGATGAGAAAGGGTGGTGGGGATGATCTAGAAGTCGGATACCATTGGAATAGAGGATGGTGATCCCATGAGGTAGTCGGCAATGTTGTGTCTGCTGCTATGAGAGTGGCATGTGTAACTGCTCAAATCCGGCTAACAAGGTAGGCCATTATAAATGGCTAACTCATGGGCATCGCCTAGCTGCAACAAATACTCACCATAGCTAGTGACAGGTCCCAACATGTTGGCTGAAGTCTTGGTAACGCCGATGTCATTACAATGAATGGCTTGTATGCGTATTTGGTCAGAAACATCATGGAAATGAATTTGTCTTGCAATGGTAATTTCACTAGTGAGAAGAACATACCCTCGATTTGTGAATTTGTCAACATTTGCGAAAAGATCAGCAAAATCACAAATACCCTCCACAAAGGAAGAGTTTGGAGGAAAGTAGCAAGTTGTAACAAAGACATTTCTATCCAATCCAATGTCCCGTCTTGAGATGTGTCTCATAATCATCCCGCATGTTCATTAGATCTAATGAACTCCATGATTGAATATAGTGACTCTTTGTATAAGCATGTGACCCAATTAGAACCTTTGCTGCTTGCGGATCTCGTCTTTGTCCTATATACTGAATTCCACTTGTAGCTTGGGTAGATAGGTAGTCCTCTGTCCTGGCTCTCGTGTGTTTCTATGAAAAATAATAGATCCCTTGTTGTAATGGAATCCTCTAGCAGTAGACGACAAATCTATACGATTACAATTCTAGACTTCAATACATAAGTAGTGTGGACGGGGCCTTGGGGCGCTTCCATGCCAGAGGATCCCAACTCCCTATTGATAGGAGCCGTTAGCTGCATCATCAAGATAACGAATCTAACCATCTCGATAAATCACACACATCTACCTGTCACCTTGCCTTGCTAGAAGGCCCGACGCCTTGTTTCCATTTGTATAGAGGTAAGGTTGTCATCCATGAACATCTGTGTCTTTCAATTTGGCTGTTCTTCGCAAAGCATCTCTATTGTTAATGGACAATGTCAAACGGATAGTGTTCTAAAATCTTAATTAAAATGTTTGATCCAGAAGTTTTGATTTCATTCACATAGTGTCCCAGATTAGGGGAGTGTTTTCCATTGGAAGGGAAATATATTCTTTATGACATTTAAGAATGGTATGAAATGTCTAACGTGAAAAGCTGATCTATGTGTGCATTTTTGGACAGGTCCTCAAGAATATCGTGGAGTTTTGCTTCGTGACCAGAAGCAAATATGTCCTGTTGCATGTGCTAATCTTCCAATCAACCTGTAAGAGCTTAAATTTGCTATATCCATAGATCTTTCATGACTCAAGCAAGGATACAATAGTCTGATTGAATGATTTTTGTTAAATAATGTACTTATTGGATTGTAACTTTGAATAGTGGTTCCCACGGCACCAGTGCTGTGGGACTGCACGGCACGGCACGCGTGCGCGTGCCGTGCCATGGTACTTTTTATTTAAAAAAAATTAAATTAAAAAAAGAAATCCCCATATATAAGTGTCTATATAATATTGGAGTATATATATAAGTTTTAAATTGTGTTTGCAAGTTTTTTAAAAACTTATATAGATACTTATATAGACACTTATATATATACTTCAAGTATATAAGTAATTGGAATTGATGCAATACTGAAAAATACCAGGATTAAGATGGATAAAGCTCCATAAGACCATCGACAATTGATGCATGTGCGTAAAATGAGAATTTGATTATGAGCTTCAATCCTGAACAAATAGCTAGACAAAACAACTAGAGATGACAAGTTGACCACTACAGAGAAAATTGTTTTATATAATGGTCTGTACAATCAGTGAAACCTTGTCACAGATTGTACAGTAACAGCATTGCTAGTACACTTCACAGAATGGCTTTTTGAGTTTTTTTGGTGAAAAAACTCAAAAGAAAAAACAAATTTTTTTTGGTGCCGTGGGTACCGTGGATTTTTTCTCCACGGCACTTGTACGGCACGCGTGCCGTACAGGTGCCGTACAATGGCACTTGGAACTATGCTTTGAATCTAAGGAAGCGGATGGCGGATGCGGACGCGTCAGGGGTGCGTCCGCGTCCGGTTTTTTTTTTTTTTTTTTTTATAATTTCTAAAAAAAAAATGGCGTTAGTACACCGGACGCGTGCATCAGGACCCCCTGACGCATCTGTTTTTTTTTTTTTAATTTAAAAAAAAAAGAAAATTGGACGCGTCCGACCCCGTGTCCGGGGGTCGGGCGCGTCGGGTCCGGACGCCGGACGCGGACGTGGGCAATCCGGCCTGGACCCTCATCCCTGCAAGTTTGAAATATGTAATTAAACACTTTACTCTAATTATGTTACTATCTTTTCCTCTTGTTGTAATGGGTCAATGTTTTCTCCTTTGAGTTGGTTATTTGTGGAAGCTGTTAGGAGCATATTTAGACTGTTCAGACATTTGGCAATCTTACCTTATGAGTGTACATCTCTGAGTTCTTAGTTTAAATTTGCGAATTTGGATATATTCCAATCTCACAAATAAGTATATATGACATTTCTATTTCATTTGATACTAAGTGTTTAGGGGGTTCAGATGAATGTGTTTTTGAGCTACATGATTTTCCTCACTAAGTTGCTAATAGATGCTATAGATAGGAATGTGTAACTCGTCAAGGGACTGAATTTATTCTTTCACATCAAAAGATGTATAACAAATCTCTAAAAGGGGGGACGTCATCTATCAAAAGGTCTTCTGACAACTTCCATCGAGTACAGTTTTGACTGTTTGAGCCTTTCCCTTGTATTGCTTGCATGAGCTCTTCTTGTAGGATGTGGTGCTCCATATTCAAAGACAAGATTGCCTTTGTCTTGTGGCAAAGAACGGGCAAGTTTGCAGCTTGATTACTGTCCTTCCAGTCACCAGTGCTCATCGGATGCCAGTTCTTATACCCAGCTTTATACTTGTGTGCATGCATTGTAGGAGCTTCTGTCTCTCTTGTTGAATCGATCCTAGAAGTTTCCTCCCGGCCTCCTAGTCTTCTAATAGTACATTGACCCTCCACTGGGGTTAGTAGATCAACTATTCTTTGAACCGACGTCTTACCTCAATGTTTTCGGGTAATTTTTGTTGGTATGGAATTGAAGGTCGTCATATACATGAGCATAGTGCTATTTTTTAATATGTTTTATATGATAAGAGTTCTGAAACTTTGTTTGAAATAGTTCTCACTAAGTTGTTTATTAGGTATGTCTTGTACCACTACTTTTTTCCCCTTTGAACAAGATTAGTTTCAACCGATTCTTCCATTTTACTTCCTATTCACATACTTCATGATTAACATCATCTTACTTGCAGGCCTAGGGTTTTACACGTTGCGGCATTCCAATCAGCATCCTTGTCCTTCTTGCCATCCTCAGAGAGTTTCAAGCTGCAACCAAGAGGACAGGCTGTTGGTTTGCTAGAAGAGTGGAAAAGGTTTCTTACTTATCTCCGCATGTGGGATAAGGTACTAACAAGGTTTACATTTGCATGAGTTGGTCTCTTTTTTGGGCATGTTTTGTCAAGCAAGTTCACTTATCATGTGGTTGGTTGAAATCTTGCTGAACATGACTTATGATGGCATAACTAAGTGGTCTTTATTGTATTGGATATTACGCTTCAGGGTCACCTTTCATATGACTCCATAGTATTTGGTTTTGAGAAGATGGTAGCAAGCGCAAATTTTCCAGCCGAATGCCCCAATGTAATAGCCACCCTTGAATGTCCCTCCACCAATTAATAAATTAGTATGCAGCCATTGAGGGAGCTTGCTCTGATGTGCCACTACCTTAGCAAAATTATCCTCATGTTCCAGCTTCTGTAAATAGTGTATAGTTTGTTGTACTGCTAGAATTTCTAATTGAAGGACATCAGTATCGGCCAACAAAAGTCGAAAGGGCATCGTTTGCTTGACTCCCAAGTATGGTTCCAAGAATGTTTTCTGCATCCCCTCTATATGAGCCCATATTGCACGTGATATGCTTGCCAGGATAGTATAATATCGGAGTCACCAGTGTGTCAAATTATGGGTGTTTCCTAGTCCATTTTCAAAGGTCAACCATTGCATATTATGCTTTCCACCCTCCTGCAAGTTGCTTAGACACACAACATTGCCACTGGAAGTCATTTGTGACTTCAATGCTTAAGTATTTATACTCATTGACCACTCCAATAGTTAAGTCATCATAGTAGAGCTTTGAATCTCAACCTTTTTTGGAATTGAAGACCATGAGTTTAGTCTTGTCAAGGTTAATGGAAAGGCCTGACATGGCGCAAAATGCTTGTAAAGCTTGAAGATGTTGCTGCAAAGTGGTAGCAAGAAGAACATATCCATAGAGGTGTAGCTTGACAACATAATGCATAAGGTGAATGCCACTTCCTCCTTCACTGTCAAGACATTCTTTAAACTTGTCAATGTAGATGCCAAAAGGAGTTGGTGGAAGCTGACAGCCATGCTTGATGCCAATATTACCTGTAATATCATTCGCAAAACCCCTGGGAGTGCGAACCTTAGCTACCACCCTTTGATACATTAGTGCCACGGCATGCCGCAATGCAACCGGCCTGTGAAAGTTCGCTCTCATACAAGTTGAAATCAATGCATCACATAACAAGAATAGACAACATATTGATTATTATACAGGAACCTCTGACTAATTTTGATAAATCTCAATGATGAAGCCGATCGAAGTGGCTAACTATGGTTTCAGCATAGGTCTTAACACGCGTCTCTAACTTCTAGCAGTTTGTGTAATTGATATGCGCTACACGTTCCCGGCACAGAGATAATACTTATCAGTAAAGTCAGATTTGTTACCTCTTTGTATTAGAGGGTTGTAGTACTGTCATGAATTGTTGGTCATTATGTTTTTGGCAGATTGCTGTTGTATATGCACAAGGATGGCAGCTATTTTTAAAACCACCTCAGGGCCAGCTTTGGGATTCTGAAAGCTTTGTGGATGTGTTCTATTGCACCTCAAAAATAGGCTCTGACGAAGAGCGTATTCAGAACAGGGTCACTCAACAAAAGGAAGTCCAGATAGCAGCACAGGTTACTGCAGGTAACATTCAGTGCTTATGAGCCCTTTTAGATCAAACATGACAGATCAGTATACTTGAAAATGTCAATCAGGCCAGAGTAAATGAGACTTTCTGTATGTGGTTCTTTTTCAGATGGGACTGTATCACAACAAAAATCTGTCCAATCCAAAGCTGCACAAATGCATCCAGATTATTTGCAGACTTTACGCCAAACACATAATGGATGGCTCTTTGGCGCAATAGCTGAGCTTGTTGACAATGCTCGTGATGCTAAAGCAACAAGGTAAACTAACATTAGTTTCATTCAAGCTTACCCTTCCACATATTATGGCTACTTTTTTTAACGTAGTTTCTCTGAGTCTTTAATGGTGTCCAATTCAGCACTGTTTTTTATATTGAGGGGTACACTATTTTATCTACTAGTAATACCATTGCTATAGCTTTCTTTTAGCCACTGTATGAGATGGGTTTTAGAGTGATTTGGGCAATAATATGAGCGATGCTATATTGCCAGGCTGGAGATTTCAGTGAAGTATGGGTATCTTAGAGGGGCCAAGAATACTCAAATACCTATGTTATGTATTGAGGATAATGGCACAGGGATGAACCATGAGGAGATAATTCGGATGATTGCGTTTGGTCATAAGAGGCCAGATGACGATGATCCAACACAAATTGGTCGCTTTGGAGTGGGTTTCAAGGTTTAGAGTTATCCTTCCTCTCAATGACTTAGTGCCTGCTGAAAGTCTTTGACTCTTTGAAACTTGTAATGTATTTGCTCAGAATTTATATTTGTCGCTTTCTTGTCACATATTCATGAAGGACAACACTTACGTTTAACCTTAACGCATTGTAACAGTAAGATGTGAAGTGCATGGCCTATGTGTAAGGTGTTGGACACTTGAGGCTTATGTGTTCCAGGATTTAATTTTCTTCTTGGAGGTTTCCTCCAACTCAAGGGTCTTCACTACAAAGAACCGTAGATCATACTTTTCCTAACCGGCAAAAAATCCACATCTACGCTCTCAAAACTGAGAGACAGGCAGATATCATTTAGAAAAAAAGAGACGTTCATATCCAACCAAGAAGTACAAATCTACAGATGCAAGGAAATTACATATAGATGAGAGACATGCATATACTGGTGAGAGACATATACACATGGTTGAGAGAGTCATTAAGAGATACAAATATGGGTGATGGGATATAACAGCTCTTATCTATATTGTTTTCATGTTATCAGTCTGCAGTTTCCATTGCCATTCCTCTAGTTAGAGGTTTCATGTATATCTCCTCTATTGCATCTGAGGATGTGCTCTCTCAAATGCTGTAATATCTAATAGTCATGCCCAAATGCCCCAAGTCGTCTAAATGCCCCAGGCTCAAGGAGGTGCCATGAGGTTGCTTGTAACTCTTCCCATCCTCAAAAGACAATGTCCTCACAGTGGCTATATAGAAAATACCGAAGCTGCGATATAAAGACAATATGATAGTTGCATATTCAAAAGAAGCTGCCGCCAAATCTATAGCTGAAGTAGCAGGAATATTGTAACAATGACCGAACACTAGTTGACTGTAATTTGCACTGTGCAAATGGCCAAGGAATGATGAAGAAAGAGATCAATATGAACTAGATAGCTGCAGTTCACGACAAGGACTCAGCTGTTGCATACAAAGAGATATTTCAGCAGCAAAGTGCTTAATATAGATAAAGGTGCTCGAAGCCAGAGATGAAGACTGTGCATCTTGGTGTCCAAGGGGTTTGAACTTGGGACCAGAGAAACTTTGGATGCCAAGCTAACGAACTGAGCCAACCTCGTCGGATGATGAGATGAAGATTCTGGAGGAGCTGTATAGAAATTCCAATATTTCTCGTATAGAGCATGAATGCCATAGAATAGCAGCAATAGACAACCCATGCGATAAAGGAAGATTCAAAGCCAATAGTGAAGACCATGCATGCCAAATAGAGCTGAAGCTAGCCGTGACAACCAAACTTGGATGTAAAAACTGTTGTAATGGGGATGAACTTGTAACCTCCATCTGGAGATAAACTTGTAATTTCCATCGGTGCAAACTTCAAAGCTAATCAACATAATGTGGGATGAAAAGTAATTGTTCAAATGTAGTCATTCCATTAAGCAGGAAAGAATGGAGTTTCAAATGAATCAATAATCATTCTGAGTGTATTGCTGCAAGAAGCACAAAGTTGGTAACAAATTACAGGACATCTTAAAGATTTATTGATGTAAATCTCTAACCAATCCTTGAAAATCATATATAAATTTCAGAATAAGGTCCATAGGATTTGTGGGTCTAGGGAGAAAGAACCAAAGAATCCAGTGCAGCTGCATAAACTCCTCAGGTTATATGCTTAGGCTTCCCGACTTCACGTACTTCTATATTTGCAGTATGTAGCTGTGTGTTATCTGAAGGCAATTGTTTTTGGAGTGTACGTGTTGCTGTGAATTATGTACGTGAATTATATATGTGCATCTCTGAACTGTGGATATAGAGGTCTTATCTGTATATACATGGCTGTCATCTAAAGGTGCAGTTTGTCATCTAATAGGTGTATTAAAAGTTGAAGCATCAGACTGGACTAATCTAGTCATATACTTTGTATGTCTTTGATTGATTTCTCAATCTTGCCGTCTAACTTGTCCAAAACTGCCTGCCTGAGTAGTAGACATAATGACAAGCTGAAAATGTGAAACTGCAAGTGGAAATTTTCAGCAAAACATTGCAGCAAACTATCAAGTGGAAATAGAATGGAGTGGGTCACCTGATCTAAAAATTTTGGCAGCAAGAATTGCCACTTTGCTGTCTAGTAGACCTATTTGCTTTTAACTTCTTGTGATTAAATTTACTTGTTTGATCTTTTATTTTTGTAGTTTGGCTGTTCATAGACCTGCTCTTCTCTGTGATACGTTCATAAGAGTATTAATGTCTGTCTTTCTTACGTCATGAAAAATTCTGAATCCTCTATTCAAGTTAGTCTTATGTGACTGCTGTTGATATGTTATAAGTCTACAGACAGGAGCTATGAAACTTGGGAAGGACACTGTTGTCTTTACACAAGGAAAGGAGACACGTTCAATAGCTCTTTTGTCTTCTTCTTTCAATGAAGGCAAAGATGTATGTAAACTTAAGCCTTTATTCCCTGTAACTAAGACTGGTAGTTTGTATTTGTTCCTTTTTATTGCCATCAATTGGAAATTTGCTTACATTTGTGAACTAAAGCTACGAATTGCTAAAATGTTTACTTTCAGTCAAGCTATTACTAGATATGAAGAAAATTTTTCTTAGGACTTGTTTCCGATCCTGGACGATCTTTGATTCCCTAGCATGTACAAACATGGGTCTTTGATTTCCTAGCCTGTAACCTTCGAGAGCAAGAAGCTCACCTCGGCATAGCAAAATTATCCAACTCATGAGAAAGAGTGTTTTCCACAGTCCATGCGTTAAAGGTATGGAGGCATTATTTGTATGATCCGAGTTTTATGTATCCACTAATCATGATACCTTGAGGTATTTTTGCAAACAGCCCGATCTCTGAGGCCGACAGGAGAGATGGTTTGAACTTATGCAAGAATTCCAGATGGAAGTTCGGTATAAGAAAGGGGCAGAAAATAGAGTGGCTGATGCATTGTCTAGAATAGTGTATCAAAATGTAAATGTTAAAATGGCTTACACCGGCCTATGATGTTTTCTAAGAAAATGTAAATAGCGGGTTTTTGGTAACTTGTTGACCTGCTTATATCTGGTATAGGGTACTGGTGGGTCTTAATTTAGAGGTTGCTGGACTGACCTCCTAAAAAGTAGGAGTTGACCGTCAACATGACACGTGTCATATGCTCATTGGGACACTTGGTCCATTGAATGAGTGACATGGGTTGGACGGTCCTCTTACTTGCTTGCCAATTTGTCAGGGTACTGCCAAGTGACAAGTGTCGATTGTGCATGGGGCTCGCCATGTGTTGACGTTAGGAAAGAGTCAGAGGATTATGTATAAAATGTCCCCAAGAAGTTGGGATGGGAATTGATAAATTTTTTTCCATATATGTTGCTACACTTAAGAGCTGAACATTTGCCAAAACTTGAAATTTGAAATCAGGTAATGCATATACACAATTGAGAATGAGTACTGTAGTTATTTATGCATTGCTGCTATTTAAACAAAGATACCATTACAATTCTCCTAGTTTTTCTCATAATTTCCTGAATTTTGGGAATGCAGGAGCATTCATTTGCATGTCTGGGGAATGTGGCAACACATCCCAGCTGTCATGTTCTCACTGGCATTCCTATGGGTGCTCTCAGCCTTGAGAACACATTCAGCAATATAAGGTTCTTTGAACATGAAACATAGTAATCAATTGCATTCAAGGCTTCAAGTATTATATTATCCTAGAATTTGTTTGACCCAAAGTACAGTGCCTCTACTTTGGGTCATATTATAACAAAGAAGGGGCATGCTTTTTGGTCTTTAGATTATCTGTTGAGACCTAGGCTATGTTATGATCACGGATAGCAGTGCTTGTAAAAGCTTTTCAAGCCAACTTTATAATAGACTGACAACACTTCAGTGGAATCAGCTAAATACAGAATAAAACTCATAAGCTTCCTGATTTTTGGACTGTTTTTCGCGAGCGTAACAATTGGGAATGTGGGAACATGCGTTCCCATGCCTTGGGAACATGACAATCCCATCTGTCATGTTACCAATCTGACATTCCTGTGGGAGCTCCCAGTGTTGAGAACACTGGACATGAGAATCTATGCATTCAAGGTTGCAAGTAGTATCCTATCCTAGAGTTTGTTTGATAATTAAATGGTTACTGTGCTGTGGGTCATCTCATAACAAAGAATAGAACCCATCTATTCGAACTTTATAATAAAAATCTTCAAAGGTAGAAAGTCTACAAGTTTTGAAACTAATAGTTGAAATGCCAATGCAACAATTTGCCTGTACGTTTTTTGGTTTTTTTGAGCATTGATGAACCGTATAGGCTAGTCATAATATATGCTAATCAAGACTAGTGACAAGCCCTTTGTTGAATTTTGTTCCTTTTTTGTTAGTTTAAGTGGCAGATTCCTGTTGTGCTTACCTTATGCTGAATTCAGTGACTGCGGGCTGTGGACCAAAAGGTTGTTATGTTGGTATTCGAGCTTCAAAATTCAGTTTGAAAGCTGTTTTTGTTGCTGAGCTTCTACTTCTTCAGTATAACACCGGCACTTCAGAGATCTATTTGTTGATTTTACATTGCTCGTGTTAGATGTAAGTCTGATCGATCAGATCACAATGAATGCGTGTTATCAAACTCTGACACAAAGAACATGCTTTCTAGGTTTTGGAGGTACCTGTTGTGACTTACCATAAACAAACAGGGAGGATGGAGTACGATTTAAGGGCTCAGACAAAGGAAGTTGCTAGAGCAAATGAGAAGGCTGTAATGGAACATTCTCCTTTTGATAAGTATGGGATCGGTCATGAGCTTTCAAAGTTCGATTCATCTACAGGAACGCGGATTTACGTGTATAACTTGGAGAAGTGGGGATCTGAGTATTGTTTGCAGTGGGAAGATGAAAGTAGCACTAGCAAGATACGTGATATTAAAATTCGTTCCAGACGGGTCCGTACTCGACCTGGCCAGACAAGCCAAGAGGTACTCATACATCATCCATATGACAGAGTTCAGCTTGCTTTCACTTTGATTACGTTTCTTAATATAGGACTGTGTTGAGTACTAAAGAGGTGATGAATTTAATGCCTGAGAAAACCTCTGTATCCTGCTATTTGATAAGGATCGATGATTTGATGTTAGATATCTCAAAAAATTATTCTTCTTTATATAGACTAGTGTCCTTCTGGCATTCATGTTAGGAGAATAATACAATCCAGCCATGTTGTTCTAATAAAATTGATGCAATATCTCTAGAGAATTAAATTAGGAACTATTATCTCTTTTCAATGAAATAATATCACTGATTAGGGTTTTTTAAATATAGCGATCATTTGGCATCTTCTCAGTGAAGTTTTGCTCAATCATATTTATCTTCTTTTGAATGTCTTTTCAAAAGAAAAACAGTCTGCAAATGAGCTATATATGTGTGGAAAAGTAGGAATTGGTCTCTATGTGCAACAAGGAGTGAGTAGCTTACGTATGTGATCAAGCCACTTTACTTTGGCTTGGGTAGGAGACGATGGTTTCAAGCATGAGCAATAATATCTTCCCCTTTAGTGTATAATAGTACACTATGGCACAGGCATCAAAAGTTTTCGACCTCTCTTTCTTTTCCTCAGACATAGTACGTTGTTGACAAAGCCAATCCTCCACGGTGTCCATGGGAATCTGTTTATCTCAAATTGTAGACTGTTACATGATAGTGAGTAAGCTAGTTAACTTGATGGTACCTTCGACTTTGTGTTGATAAAGTTGCTTGCAGTAAAAATCCATTTTGACTCTAAAAGTTAAGAATGTAGCTATAGATTTAGCACGAAAGATAGCAAGTAGCATTCATAAAATTGGCAAAATAATCATTTATAAGCATTTTCCAACAAAGAAGACTAATGAAATCAGTGGCTGCCGATAGCTTAGGCAGACTTGCGACAAAAGACTCCAATATGTTTGAGCAAAGATTTTGGCATGGCTAGTCTTGGAGAGAGTCTGTTGGGTGATGAAGCTGACTTGATGACACTAAGTACAAGGTGTGGAACCTGTACATGTAGAGAACCTGTACCTACATCTGAAACTGAATTGAAGGACAACATTAGCATGCAGAACAGGTTACATAGCCTTAGGATGGAGACAGGTGCAACAATCAATGATCACATCACAAAGATCACCTTATGGACCAACTTGCTTCAGTGGGAGAGACAATATTGATAGGAGTATTGTTCCCATAGTCTTGAATAGTTTATTATTCAACTCTCAAGACTATGTGATGTCCCTTTCTGCTAGGCAGAAACTCCCCACCTTTGGGGAGTTATGTGGTCTTCTTTTATAGGAGGAGATGAGAAGGAAGAATCTTTATGAAAGGGAAGATAATACATTTTTATTTTCTTCTAAGAAGAAGTAGAACTTTCAGAAGAAAGGGAAAGGCATGGGGAAGAACTCAAAGCAAAACTTGGAGCAGCAAGTATCCAAGTTGCAGATTGGAGAGGAGACAAGCACCAATTCCTCATCTACACCCAAGAGGAAGAAGGGCAACTGCAACTATTGTGGCAAGTATGGGCATTTTGCTTTTGAATGCCGAAAGAAGCAAAGTGATCAAAAGAGGACGGAACTCCTACACAAAGAGGCTAAGAGCTCACGTTTCCAAACTCATGATTGAATAGTGAACAACCTTTTTTGTCTTTCTATACTAAGCAAAAGCTACCTCTCTTCAATCTAACTTGGAGGGAAATATGAAAACTCAAATATTAATATAACACTCTCCCAAAAAAATGTTGCCCTCAATGTTGGCTGATCTACTAGAGTTACTATTGTACCAATGTTTGTAGTATTTTTCCTGGGTTATGATTTCATGCAAGTGGTGTCAGTTCACAAGCCGAATCCCTTATAGTCGCCGAAATCCACTTTTAGTACGTTAAAGCTTTTTGTGCTTCTCTTTGGCATTTTAATCTCATTCTACTAGTATATCTTCTCTACTAGTAACAAGATACAATGTCAATAAGTAATCATTTGTGCAGGAGAATCATCAATGTTGGCAGCAATAGTAGTGCTGGGAGCAGCCATATATAGATCAATAGCATGAGAATAAGAAACCACATGAGCATTTACAACAAGAGTATCTAGAACAGGAGAATCTGGAAGAGCAGGAACATTTGGAACATCAAGAGTAGTGTCAGTATGTTGATGAATGGTATCATAAAGAACCCTTGCAAAAAAGGAGTGAGAAAAAATATCCATACCTTCCCAAGTAGCTTTGTCGATAGGACGAGCATCCCACTGAACCTCATCAAGGCTGCCGTTAACCTAAGGTCGGTGTAGTTAACCTCGGTGTAATTAGGCACATTACAGCTGGGCTCCATTAACTACGGTTTAGGTCTTTTTAACATTTGTTGTGTGTAAAACCTGCTCTGTTTCATCACTTTCTAGCTTATAGAAGAATACTTTCAAGATTTGAAGTTGTTTCTCTTTTTTTGTACTTTTCTTGTATCCTTTTGTGGTTCTGCCCTCTTTGGTTGCAATCTGTTGTAAGATCAACCAGCTGCTATATCATTTTGAAAAATAGCCGCTAAGTTTTTTGTTTCAAATGCAGGTGGCACTTGATTACTCTCTTCATGCATATCTGGAAGTGGTGTTTTTAGAACCTGAAATGATAATATATGTTCAAGGCTCTCAGGTGAAGACAAGGAGGCTTGCAAAGTCCCTAAATCGGACGGAGAAGATCAAGGACATTGTACTGGGAAAGGAGGTTGAGTTAACTTTAGGACGAAGTCAAGTTGAAAGAGACCGTGGAAATTGTGGCATTTTCTTGTATTGGCATGGCCGTTTAATAGAGGTCTTTTCCTACTGAAATCCTGCTCTACTCTTTAATTTTTAGTTGTAGTCTTCAGAACTTTGTACGGGTCTTTGATAAACTAGTTGAAGCTGTTCTTTACCTCTTACATGTTGTGCATGTGACATTGCACATTCGTGACCTGCTGCAATGACCCAATTGCTAGCGATTAGTTATTTAAGGGGCACAGTGAAGGACCCAAGCAAAGCTGCTAAACTTCTCACAGCTCTTACTCTTAATTTTCATCAAGAAAATGGCTATGGGACGCAGTTATGTTATGCTTCTGTGCATCCTTCAATACTGTACTGTTTCTAGATGTAAGCACTCAGTTAATGGACTGATTCTTACTTGCTCCTTTCTGAAGTAGTCTTTGTTGAGGACTTGCCTGAATGGTATTGAAACAGTGGTGCACTGCAAGTAATTGCACCATTTAAGTTTGACAGACCAAGCCCCCATTTTAAATTTCTGTAAGGTAAGAACACCAACGTTGCATGCAGTTTGTGTCAGTCATATGATTAATCAATTTTGTGCTGCTTTATGAGATTATTTACTCAAATTAGTTGCATGAATTCTTCTTATCAGGCCTATAAAAGAGTCGGTAATATGATACATAGCGCTGATTGGGGACGTGGTGTTGTGGGTGTGATAGACACAACATCACTGATGGTAAGCTTTAATTTATTAAAATCTCTTAGATTCTAAATCCATACATTTATATATGTCCTGTGAATAGGCTTTTTATTCTTTATATTTGATATTCCTTTTGTAGCATGTCTCTTCATGAGGTTAACGCATTAATGTGTTGAGCAGGAATTTGGAAAAGGCAGAGTTGGGGTGCTTAACAACAAACAGGGCTTTGAAGATAGTGAAGCATATGCCGTGCTTGAAAAATGGCTTGGTCAAAAAAGTGACAAATATTGGGAGGCTCATGAGGAAGACCTTGAAGTGGTAATGTAGTTTAATCTAAGCTCTCTTCTGGCAATAACATGCCTTTTCAAGCTAAAGCTCCCTTCATTAATTGAAATAGGGTTTTGGGTTCAGCCATCTCCCCGACTATGTTTTTACATGGCTGGATTTTGTGAATTTGCTTGCTTTTAATGTTACGACTGCAAATGCATGCAGAGAAACAACAAAGGATTTACTCCTGATCTTGACTGGGTCCAATGTAACAAATGCTTGAAATGGCGAGTTTTGAGGCCTGGAGAGGGTTTTACCAGTGATGATTTGCCAGATGAATGGTATGCATAAAAATTTGATGCTTACAAATACGACAAACTTGTTAAACAAAGTAAATAAAAGTAATCAAATTTGTCAGGTTGGTTCACTTGTCGGTGATTGTGATATGGGATCATCTCTTGAGGCTGTGGCCCATGAGCTTGATTCTGTTCGTGCTTAAAAGTAATGAACCCTAAACCCTTCAAGCATACGCCATTTTGTTTTTGTGCAGGTTTTGCTACATGCCCCCGTTTAGGGGCTCATGCAAAACACCTGAAGAGAAGGTGGAACCAGGAGTTATCACAGTCAGCACAAAACGTAGTAGTGCTGAGAAAGCAGCTTATGGAACGGATGGAACTCACACACCTTTGACATCCGGTAACATCTGCAATTATACTGCTACATTTCTATATCGAAAGTGTCAACATATTTTCCTTATTGAAAGTGTCGATACATTTTGTTAGTTTCTTATTTGCATTACGTATTTCTACAACTTATCATCTAATTGAATTGCATCCAGATATTTCTGACTCTGCTCCTGTTAAAGGCAATCTTAAGGAACAACGCAGATACGAAGTTAAGGTTACTGGTCCCCGAAGTATTCAAAGCAGGCAGCAGTCTAAATTGGATGATGAGTCTCCTCTTAGTTTCGTGCGGAGGACAAGAATTGCGAGGCCAGAAGTGCCTAATAAGAAGCAAAGATTATATGAGTGACACAAGGAGTCTTGTAGTTGACCCTTGCTGGATAATCTTGAGCTTTCATGTTTCCCAGCACAAGTCAAATTTATTGTGTACATAAAGCTGATTGTTCAATTTATGCAGTTTGCATTTTTGTGAGGACCTTTTTGTATTGTTTTTTTCAGCAAAAAATTATTGAATCAAGTCTGTGAGAGTGCTGAATAGAACTATGCCTGAAAACATTGCAAAAAGGAAATTGAAAACTACAGAAGTAGAATGAAGATCCACTACTTGTACAGTAGATCATGACACCAGTGACCAGTCATCAACACATTGTAAACAACGTCACGCCATCATGAAGGATTATCCACTAGTACTACAGTAGATCATGGTCTTATTGACCAGTTATCAACACATTGTAAACAATATTATGACATTATTAATCCTTCATCCAAATGGAACCCGTTGAGGTTTTAGTATGTAGAGGTTTCAGGGGTGTAAAAATGGCACCCATTTGTTAAACCATTGAAAAGTCTTATTATTAAGACCCGTCAAATGTACCGTCATGTGAATCTTCAATTGTGGCAAGGATATCTTAGAGACATAGAACTAATCCAGAAATCCACAAAACAGCAAAATGTTTTGACTATTAGTTGTAGCTCAAGATGTAAAAATGGTCCTTATCCATGTCACATAAATGTTACTTCATTGACCTATGAAGTATCACAATAATCTTTTCAAGATCGCAATGTGTATGCTAGTTATATGGACGAAATGGATATTTAGTTAAGGAGAGGAAGCATAATAGAGATCAATAGAGGACTAAACTGTAAGGATGGTTGTTCCAAAGAGGCAAGCAATGAGTGCTGTTGTAGCAAGATAAGCAAATTAGTTTGGAGGTAATCAATGTCTTGAGTGGTAGTCAGGCTAAGCAGTTTAGAAGGGCCTTGGTTGCCTTGATGTGAAGTTCTAGAAACTTTAGAGTAGCTTAGTAATATGGCTCTAGATCTTAATGCTTTGCCCTTAAGTTTGATCAAACTTCTGTTTTGCTTCTCTATCCATGATGTAAAACCTCGACCTTGGACTAGATTGTTACTGAGTTGTGAGAGAACAATCTGAAAAGAAGATATCATGTAAGTACTAGAGGCTAATTTTACAAGATTACGAATGAGATGCAAATCGACTACTGTTTAAAAATTTCATCTCACAAACTATCAAATGTCTAAGCAATTTCCTTCTATAAATATTTGGACTTGTATTTCATAAGCATTTTTCACATACTTATTCAAAAGTTCACAAAAAAACCGACCTAGAAATACTTGTGAGGGAATTGCATGGACTTACTTTAAATTGCTAATGTTTTTCTTGTGAATCTTGTGTTGCTTTGACCTAAGTCTCATGGATTTTCCTCCAATGTCTTCGGCTTTTGGAAGCATTCTAATTTTTGAAAAATATCGCCGTTTAAAGCTCTGAAGTCAAAATTCCCGCAGAGCAAAATCATCCAAACTGAGAATTTTGTATAAATTTGAATGATCTTTAGAAAAAGTTTGAGCTCGAAAAGGGCAAATGTAAAAGATGCACTTAAAAAGAAGGAGGAAAATCTAAGTTGTGTTGCCATGTGGATTAATAAAAACCTTGATATCAGGCTTATACATAATGTAGTATGTCTCAAATTAAAAGACAAAAAACTTTTGAAATATATGAAGGCTTCGTCGAGCAGCATGGGAGAATGCTATTGGATGCCGAGACTTGCCTTTTCAGCTCGTCATTGCCCAAAAGTATCCAATCGGATTGCAAATGAATGTTACAAAAGGTTATGTAGGGTTAAAATTGAGTAAATTGATGTAACATTAATGTCTATGCCTTGTCAAATCATGGTTAATTTTATTAACAAGAGTTAACCAATGGCGCCAAAAAGTTTAATGTTTGAAACACTTCCAACAAGATATTTTCTTACACATAATGCATGGTGCCATCAAGGAGAAAGTGCTCCTCAATTGATTATGTGCTTCTTATAATGAGAAAGATGACAATGGATAATGGGCGCTAAAAAATGTTACAAAATTTCTTGAGTTTTGATGCATTTATTATCAAAAGAAACATTTCGAAAAAAGCAAGAAGACAATTTTCATTTCGATTTTATTGAAAGGCCAGAATTATGGATTTTAAAACATCATCAGAATTATGGGTTTTAAAACATCATCAGGAACAAAAATTTGCATTTGTTCAGCATGTGTATATGCATTCAAAAATACATGTGCAAGGATTAAACTCCCAGGATCGCAAAAAATGCAACTATGAGTATTGATATATTAGTTGCACTTGTATTTCTTTCATCCCAAATTATTATTTTAGACACTAATCTGATCAGTTTTTACTCTTACAAATTTATATCCATCAAATATGAATGAACGGGAGCCAACTGGATCTTTTGCATGTGTGATAGATGTAATATACATTGATATCAAAAAATTGCAATATAAAGGAGCTGCAAAAGATCTTGTCGATGGCTGATTTTTTTTTTTTTTAATGATTTTATGTACATTTCGAATTTGCAAAGGGAATTTTGGGCAAATCCAGCCCATTCCACTACCTAGCTTCAAAAGTGATGAATGGATTACACTCTTGGTGTTGCAATGTCAAAATCATTTCATTGTAAGTTGTTTAATGAGGTAAAAAATTTGTTAAAGGTAAGTATAAGTTCAAAGATAGTTTGATTAAGCTGGTTTGTTGTTTTAAATATATTTGTGAAACTTTTTTCAATCATTAAAGAACACAAAATTTGTTTGTGAAGATTGATTAGATAATATATTATTTGAGTTTATGGGTGGAAGTTGGGATCACAAATCAAATGGAGATATAGTATGGAGAATCAAAATGTTCTCAATATGCTTTTGTGATCAAATAGAAAAACAAATGCTCAGTCTTTGTTTTCATTATCAAAGATGAAAAAATGGGATACTCCAAGCAAAAGCATATTAATATGATCTACAATGATGGACTTCTGACTTGTATTAAGGTGGAAGAAAACTAGAGCTTGAACTACATCGGGTATGAATTATTACTCCTACAATATAATATATCTCAATACTTCTGATTCAGGGTAAAAAATGGCTAAAAATTGAGAGAGTTGTAGTTAGCTTGTTGAAAAAACTGAGTGAGGGTTACGGTTATTTGAAAAAACCAGTCATAACTTTGCCATTCTTTCAAAGATTTGGCTGCCATATGAGAAAGAAGGATTTCTCACTGTAGAGAAATAAATGCAAGTTTTTTTAAAATGCTCTAAAATATTCATTCTTGCACGAAACTAAATATGTGAACGTTCAAAATTTTAGTAGTAGTAGGGAGACCCTGCCAATGGCTTTAGATTGCATCAAAATCCACTAAAAATTGAGTTTGATCTTACAAAACTCTAGTGGAGAGGGCTGCAAGGGGGGGGGGAGAGAGAGAGAGAGAGAGAGAGAGAGAGAGAGAGAGAGAGAGAGAGAGAGAGAGAGAGAGAGAGAGAGAGAGAGAGAGAGAGAGAGAGAGAGAGAGAGAGAGAGAGCACAACAATTTGCTTGCACATGTTGGAGAAGGATGGAGCCTCAGAGTACTGAAGAGGTTAGTTGCTCGAAGAATAAGCTTCAGCGCATGGATTCAAGCATAATCGTAGGATCCAGGGCCCATGCGAATGAACGATGTAGATTGGAAGGTCTACCAATGGTCGAAATTAAGCTCTTTCATATCAAAGGTTAGGATTGGCGGGCCCGAAGGGAAGTGAAAAGTAGATTAAACTTCATTTTCTTAAAAAAAAATTGGTTTGAAAGGACCCAAGTCCTTGAAATCCATAAAGGGTAAAAAATTTTCACCTTGGAAAAATAGTTCAAAATCCTAAAATGCCCTATTTCCCTTGTCTTAAGTCCGTTTTGGGCCAAACAAAGGGCTACAAACTCTAAACGAAGAGCGCCTAGACTGTACCTACAAGTACGGTAGCTAAAAACAAAGTGATTTAGTGGACGTCAAAATCCATTTGCCCCTTTCAGAGAGCGAGTAGTTGGGGTATGCGATGGAAGGCATTTTGTAGTCCAAAGTGAACTCAACTTTAGATTCGCCACCTAAGAATGAGGGAGTCTGGTAAGAAATTTTAGTAGGTCATCATATTGAGCTTCTGATATCACCATTGTGCTTGTAACACTCCTTTTGGCATACGGTTGTAGTTTTGAACAGTTTCAAGATGGTGAACATGAGAGCATTCATTTTGAGCAACAATAGCAAATTGGATGGCATTTGCAACTATGCAATATGGATATTCAAGATAAAAACATCTTAATTCAAAAGGAACTATGGGATGCAATCACAAAAGACAGCGGCGACCTCCGAATGAAGTGGACATTTCGATAGGAAGGTGAGAAGAGCACTACCCTTCATCAACTTGTAAGTGAAGGACCACATCATTACACAAATTAGTGATGTACTCACGCCAAGGTAGGCTTGGGATGTATTGAAAGAGTAGTTTGAGACATCAAATCCATCTAGGATCATGTTTTTTGAAGTCAAAGCTAAATAGTCCTGAAATGGAACAAGAAGGACACATTTAGACTTACTTGACCATAACCAAGACCATGGGAGATGAATTGCATTCTATTGGTGAGCGCATACACGACATGGAACTGGTGCACCATGCATTGCATGGCATTGCAGAGTTCTACCAAAGGTTTGTGAGTGGAATAGCAAGGCGTAGCAAACTGTGTCTCATCCATTGTTTCCAAAGTCACCGCCCCTTGTAATAGAATGCCAGTGCTGCGATAAGGGCCTTCACCAATGAACTTCAGTTTTTCTTTGACCGCCTTAGTCTTATACATGAGGACCAAAGCTATGTTTTTGAGATCTTTCTTATGAAAATGATGATCATGCCAAGCCCTGTGACATGCTTTTTCTACAACAAGAGCATGGATTTCTAACAAGTATGTTTCACACAACTTGTGTAGCACTTCATGACGAAGGTGGAGTGATCTTGTATCATCCAACTATTTGTTGGATTTCTATCCTCTCCATCTCTTATCTTATTGCTAATATAGATCCATTCATTTGTTGTGTGTAAATACTTGTACAATCACATACTTTGCAAAAATACCTAGTTTTTTGACAGTATGTAAAAATACAGAGGATTTGATGATAGTGTTTTTGTCGACAAGGCCGAACTATCGATGTGAATATCATCGCCTATACAATAGTCACATTGACTATTTGGCCATCATAGAACTATCGAGCAGTCACCATTGACTCTCGGTTAATCGACAACTCAACACAACTATTGTCCATTCAGATGTTCATGAATAACTGCTTTATAGTCCAGTATTTCTTTGACTCTCTATGGACCTTCACCTATGAACTTCAATTCCTCCTTGATCAGCTTGGTTTTGTACATCAATGCTAGATCTCCTTCTTTTAGGTCCTTTTTGTGTAATTGATGATCGTGTCATGCCTTACGATGGGCTTTCTCTGCTGCTAACGCATGAACTACCATCAATCTGGTTTCACATCATTTGTGCAAAGCTTCATGACACAGTTGTAAAAATTTATCATCACCTAATCGCTCTGTTGCTGCTATGCATATAGATGCTATTAAAAATTCAATTGGCATGACAGCATCTTGACCATAAACCAGTTGAAATGGTGTTTGATTTGTGCTTCCTTTATAAGCGGTTTTGAACGCCCATAATGCTGCATGCAATTTATGTTCCCAGTCATAACGACTCACTTCAACCGTTTTTGTCATAATAGTGTAGAGAATCTTAGTGGGAGATTCAGCTTGGCCATTACCCCTGGGATAATACGAAGTACTAAATTGGTGTATAACAAAAAAATCTTCCAACAAACACTTTATTGTTTGATTAACAAAGTGTGCACCACGATCATTGACGATCTCAATAGGACATCCAAATCTAATAATGATGTGCTCATAGAGAAATTTAGCCGTAGATTTCGCATCAGCAACTTTAACAACTTTGGGTTCAACCCACTTGGTCATATAATCGGTTGTGACAATGATATATCTGGCTTGAGATCCTCTTGCCGCAAGATGAATAGGATTGAAGAAACAAAATGTTTCTGATTACAAAGGCTTGCTAGCTTTTAGCCCTTTGCCTGACGAAGATGTTCACAAACTCAAACATCTGGAGACACGAAACACGAAGAGTTTCGCAAACGCGAAGGTCAATAGAGTCGAAGACGAACGGTTCGTGAACACGAAAGATCCACGAACGAGATTCCTTCGTGGTCCAGTACGGAAGAAGGCAGATGAGGTAAACGAAACCTGTTCAGCGCTCACGCCCCAAGGAGTACCACCAAAGATCACGCAAGTACCCAGAAGTATAGTAATTTGATCTGATGGCATGATGTCAGTAGATACTCCCTAGGTCGTGGCTAATCTGCCACTCTTGTAATTCTCTGGTTAGTTTATGATGCTTAATCACTCTAATCTTAGATTTACATAGAGAGACCATACTTATTGGATTATACTTGACATAGAGATCAAAAACAGAATACACAGTGGGTAATACATAGAAGTCTTGTGCTAGTAAGCAATCAAGATGAATACAGACAACACTTTGGAGGATTGTAGGAGCGATTCAGCTGGCAGTGTCCAGCGGTCACATCTGAACTCCATCCGAAGTGAGAGAGAGAGTCGTGCCGGATTTGCCTTCGCGAATCGTGACTGATTTCTCACTAGTGCTATCAGAGTGCACCCTGTCATATTCTGACATAGCCGAAAAGCTAGCATATCCAAGAGGCCAAGCATTCAGACAATCAACCATCAACAAGGAAACAGACTTCAAGAAGCAATGGCTTCAATCAGCAGCATGCAAAGCAAGATCTGCACGATACTTGATTCTTCAGGATCTAACTTTCTAGCTTGGAAAGTTAAGACATCTTTGCTACTCAAGGGTGAAGGACTCTTCCCCTGGGTAGATGGCACAGAAGAAATGCCTACGACAACAGGCAAGGAGCTACGCGAATGGAGGGAGAAAAACGATAAGGCAGTAGCCTTGCTATCATCTTCCATCGAAGATAGTCTCACACTTGACCTGACTACACTCTCCAAAGCCAAGGAGATGTGGGATGCATTGCTCACCAGATTTCAGACAAAATCAGAGTTAGATCATGATGCTAGAAGATCAGTTGACGAACCTACAATGGGATGGAAAAGACCTCACCTTTTTTGTGAGAAAGAGAAGGATCTGTTTCTATCACTACATAACTCTGGAGCAGAGAATGTAGTGTCAGCTGAGAAGCAGCTCATGTACTTGTTGAGAGTCTTACCTAGGTCTTTCCAGATGACACGAACCCTGCTCGCGAAAGATCTCGCCATGAACCTCGAAAAGGCGATTGTCGAGATTCGAGAGGAAGTCAAGGCCAGAGAACACCTTGATCACAAGGATGGTTCTGACCAGGCCCTCTACGACAATAGAGAAAAATCAAAGAAACAATTTAAGCCTAAGAGGGAGTCCAATCAAAGGCAGGATCGTGACCAGCAAGCAGAGGGAACAAGCAAGGAGAACTAGAAGACCAAAGAGAGGTCGAAACGAAAAGATACAGACAAGAAGACCTGTATGAGATGCAGAAGCAGCTTAGCTTCCACATCAAAAAAATTTTGAGGGTTTAGTGACGAACCACAGACATTTGAGGAGGCGATTGAAAGTCCAGAATAGGACAAATGGATCCAAGGCATGAACGAAGAGATGGAGTCCATGAGGAAGAACGAAGTATGGACGTTGGAGCTATTACCACATAAGCGCAAGACTGTCAAGTGCAAACGGGTTTTCAAACTCAAATACGGACCAGACATGAATGTCACGAAATACAAGGCAAGATTGGTAGCGAAGGGTTTTTCTCAGAGATACGGTATTGACTACTCTAAAACCTTCTCTCCGATTGTCAAACATTCGTCCCTACGTTTGTTATTTGCATATGCAGCAGCTTATGACCTCAGGATCCACATTGTGGACGAGAAGACAACTTTCTTGCATGGTGAATTAGACGAAGAGGTCTACATGGATCAACCCCCAGGATTCTCTCAAATTCACTTCCTGACTATGTATGCAGAATGCATAGAAGCATCTACGGTCTGAAGCAGTCAGCCCGACAATGGTACAAGAAGAAAGATCAATGTCAACAAGATAATCAGTCTGACTTGAGCGAGATTTCATTATTGGATTGAACCCTTTACACCGATCACTTTTCCTATGAATGTGTTGAATGTAGCTTGGATATCAACGGAACCCATACCGAATCCCATTGAAGATGAACTTATTCATGTGAGTCACGCCTTGACTTATGATGACAGTGTAGAACTTACCGATGAGCAGGTTCTAAATCATATGGATCCTACCAAATTTGGAGTACGTCATATTCTTGATGAACCAACAATAAAACCGCCAAAGGCAGTTATATTGAAGGAAGACAAGATCACGGATCAATGACGAAGAAACAAGCCCAGCAACATTATAATACGGTCCTGAAATGGGAAAGTCCACCTCAAAGGGTTGAGTCAAAAAACGTGCCACCCTTATTGGATAAAGGAAAAGAGAATGTCAAGCATGATTCTTCAAGTCAGAATTCTTGTGAGACATCACCGTCCAGGAAGTTATCGCCTCCATGATAGATTCCTGCTAAGAAAGCTAAGTGAAGATCCAAGACTAATCTTTTTGACAAAGAACAATCAGAGAAAGTCCAGCATGATATGCCAGAGCATTTCAAACGCTATACTCTGGATGATGTGGCTATCATGTTACCAAAAGCACATCTCGAACCTGAAGAAGAGGTGACAAAATTGAAAGATGTTTATGATGGCCCACCAACTAGGACGCAGCCTATAGATCTGGCGGAACTAGGAAAACTAGAAAAGATTGTACAAGTTGGGGCACGACTTACTCCTGAACAGTTTCAAGCCATTAGGGCCCTTTTTGAACTCAAAAAGGGCCTCTTCCTTGCCTAAACGTGTTTGCTAATTAGGATTAATTAATTCATTAATTGTCCTACCTGGCAGTTCACCTTGGGTTTACCATGGGTTAACTCACACCTTAAGCCTAGTGTAATAAATCAAGGACACATGATCTTAATGTTGCCAAAAAAATTTGAATCCAATGAAGGTTTTCACTCTTTCAGGCCTTCAAAACTTATTTTAGTTAACTCAGAGTGAAAAAAGAGGGGGCCCAATATTTCTTTGGGCCCCCATTTTGAAAAAGAAATTCAAAAAAAATTGAGAGGGAGGGGGGCACGCAGGCACGCAGTGCACCGAACCCCCCTCCCTCTCAAATTTTTTTGAATTTCTTTTTCAAAATGGGGGCCCAAAGAAATATTGGGCTCCCTTTTTTCTCACTCTGAGTTAAAAATTATTTGAAGTGTTTGAAAAAAATAGCAATTGTACCATTGCAATACTATCATTAATGTGAGTTGAGGAAGTAGAGTTAGAGGAGGGTTAGTGGGTGAGTTAGAATTTAAAGATCTAATCTACACCATTGGATGTGCCATGTCATATGGACCATTCCATCTCAATTGTCACTCTCTTATTGGTACACATGTCATCATTAACACTAATTATAATTAGTGAAGAGGCCCTTTTTGAGTCCAAAAAGGGCCCTAATGGCTACAGACATTGCTCTATCATTTTCAAGATTTTATATGACCCCATGTATCTAGTGATAGTTTGTAATACTTGTGGGTACACATTACATTTGAGTCCTTTGAAATCACAAATATACCCAATCCCATTCTTGAAAATATAGGTGATCTTTTTCTATTAGCATAATGTCTGTCCCTATCTTGGGCACATTGGACATTCTCATGTGCTATTTGTAGCTTTATTACATATCATGTAGAAAATCTACTACTTTTAGAAATTTGATCATTTGAGTTTCAACTGAAATGGGCGATCTAGATTCACAGTCGTACATAAGTATAAACAAGCTATAACTAGTAATAGAATGCTTACTACTATCATAGACATGCTCAATTAAGGGCATATGCTTCTACCATTAAAATTGTCGTTGATTACATATGCTTGTAGCATCTGTTCCATTTTCTGATTAGTTCTTTCTATCTGACCCTTTGTCTCGATCTACTTAGAAGAATTGAAGCTCAATATTGTTTCTAGTTTATCAAATACAGTTGAACAAAAGTGATCGGTGAATTTCAAATCATGATTGCTTATAATGTCACTCGATAACCCATAAATTCTAAACAGATGTTCAACATATATTTGAGCTAGATGAGAAGTCTTTTTAGTGGTATTTATTGGAATAAACGTAGCCAATTTGGTAAGACAATCAACAATTATCCAAATTGCATCATTTTGTTTATTCGTCCTTGGTAACCCTACCACAAAATCCATTGAAATACAATTTCATTTTTTATCAGGGATATTCAATGGATGTAACAATCCAACAGCCTTAAGACATTCAACCTTATTTAATTGGCATCGGTCACACTAGACCACATAATATTCTACATAGGGTTTAAGTTTTGGCCAATAAAAATCCCTTTGTACTAGATCTAAAGTGTGTTGTATGCTTGGATGCCTCACACAAGATGAGTCATGACACTCATAATTTTTTCTTTAATTGCATCCACATCGGGCACACATATATTCTCTTTCTTGAATAAAAGTTCACTATGGATAGAGAAGTCATCAACACTCTTTTTATCCTTTTTTCCAAATTGATCACCTTGTAAATTAGTCTCGCTTAACAAGTCTGCTAGTACTCTCTTCCAAATTGGTTCGAAATGCGAGTCTCTCTCACAAAGATCCTTCAAGGAGGGATAAAAATCTATTTTGATCTTAGTGAAGAAAAATTCATTTATATCACCAATTCGACTAAGTGCATCAATTGCATGATTGGTGATTCCCTTGATATACCGCACTTCACGAGTCTTACAAAATGTCAGATCATTTTGATTAGAAAAGTATTTCAAAGATTGATAATCTGTGTTCGCCATGAATTTATTACCATACATGTCATGTCTCCATGTTTCAGAGCATATATCACTGCATCTGCTCCTTTTCTTGAATTGTTTGAGGACACTGGTCCTTTGACAATTTGAGACCTGATTCCATTGGTGAGAGAGCTAACTTGCAATTAATCAGATTATATCTAACTAACATATTGTAGATGTACCTCTGTTGAGTAATGTAGATCAACTTTCGATTTTTGTCTCTGTGGATTTGAATATCAAGGTAGAAATGAGCTTTGCCCAGATCGGTCATGTCGAAATCAAAAGATCACATTGATTTGTCTTCTTTTATGAGATTGATGCTATTGCTGAAGAGCAATGTGTCGTCCACATACAAAGTGATAATAATAAAAGACTGTTGCATTGTCTTGAAGTAAACATTGGAATCTGAAGAGCTAGGCATGTAGCCGTGATCAACAAGGAAAGTATTGATCCTTTGAAACCATGCTCGAGCAGATTGCTTCAAGCCATAAAGTAACGTATGGAGTTTACACACATGATTGTGTTTATCCTTGATAATATAACCTTCGAGTTGCACCATGTAAATGTCTTCTTCAATAATTTCATTGAGATATGCTGTTTGTACATCCATTTGATGTATTTCCAAATCTGCAGCAACAGCAAACGATAATAAAAGTTGAATAGAATAATGCTTGACTACTGGTCTGAAAGTCTCAATGTAATCGACATTGTATACCTGAGAAAATCCTCTGGCGACAAGTCGGGCTTTTCTTCTATCGATGCTTCCGTCTGCTTTGTACTTGACTTTGAAAATCCATTTGCAATCAATTACATCTCTACTAGCACGTAATTCGACAATCGTCCATGTCTGGTTCTTGATAAGAGATGAATACTCTTTATCCATACTTTCTTTCCAGAGATCAGAATCTGGCTAACTGAGTGCCTCTTTGACAGTTGTCAACTCGTGAACAAGATAGGCTACAAACTCATCGATATACCCGATAGGTGGTCTGCTAACTATTGTCGATCTTCTGGGTGATAGAGGAAGTTGATCATTTTCATCATGCTGTAGTTGCTGAACTGCAACATCATCATCTTTGGATTGATCGTTGATATATTGTTCGTCGGGAATAGCCGACTGAAGAACTGGAAAGTTCAATATGTTGGACAAGTCAGACAAGTCGGCTATATGAGCACTACCTTTCTCTTTGAGGTCGATAAACTGATCTTCGATGAAGGTGACATCCCGACTATTGAATATCTTCAACTCGATGGGATCGAACAACTTGTAGGCTTGATCTGAAGTAGTGTAGCTGATGAAAATACATTTGATACTTTGGAAGTCGAGCTTCTTCTTGAGATCATGAGGAATCTGCTCATAAGTAGTACATCCAAAAACTCGTAAGTTTGATAGAGAAGGTTTGGTACCTGTCCAAACTTCAAATGGTATTTTGTTTGAGACTATTCAGCTCTAAAGAACTGAGCTAGAATGCTCAAGAGTGTTCAAGCTCGCAGGTCTGAGACAGAGCTAACTATTCAATTTTTGATCTTTGATTGATATAAGAGAATAATGATCTCTGAAATATGAACAACTATTTATACTAAGCAATTAGGTCATCAAATGCGGCTGTCAATTGACTGGAGTCTGCTGGCATTCATCCAGTTCTTCTCAGAAGTTGCTTGTTGATAAGCGGTGACATTTGGCCATAAACAGTCTGTCTGCATAAATGAACGTAACTGTCACTCTGTAGAAATGAACATAAATTGTTATAAAAAAAACGATAGTGTCACAAAAAGACGACAATGTCGGCTTTCTGCAAGAAATGTGATAATGTCGCAAAATCTCATTTCCTTAATATTTGGGGGTAGTCCCACACTTTGCCAAAGTCATTTCCTTAACATTTGAGGCACTTTGAAAAAATGCGAAAAACGCAACACTACATTTTTACACGTGATTCCTGACAGGCGAAAAAGACAAAAAAGACGACATTGCATTTTTACACGAGATTTCTAAAAGGCGAAAAGTGTGAGAAAAACGACACTGTCGCGTTTTTGTAGAGAGTAAAAATCCGACATTGTTGTCAAACTCCATGTATTTCTACAGACTGTGTAAAAACACTTGTAATTCTGCAGATTGTATAAAAACATGAAAAAATCCGCAAAACTGGATAAACAGTTGGATGAAGATTAGAAACCGATTAGTCGATTAGTAGGAAGGAGAATAATCCAACAGTCCTTAGGAGTTTCCACCAATATCCTTGTATTGTTCTACATAAGAGCTTGATACTCAAGATCCATTGCTTGGATCCGCTCCTCTTTTTTCCTTGCTTCATCTGCACATGTAGGTTCATCAAAAGAGGTTAGGAACGCATAGTTTGTACCACCAACAACTTGCTTACCCTTTTCATCATAAGTGAGCCTTAAAGGTTGTTGCCTTTGCCTTGATGTCCTCCTTGGCTTTTGATGTTGAAGAAGGCTCTTCACCATCATAATCCAAATTATCATCAACAATGTCAGCAACATCAAGAATGTTAGATCCAATCACCACATCACCACTTGAAGAAATCTTTGGAATGTTTCTTTCATAAAAAATGACATCTCTTTATATGACCACCTTCTTAGTTGAAGGAATATAAACTTTGTAAGCCTTGTTCATCTCACTATAACCAACAAATATACTTTTCTTTGAAGATGGATCCTCCTTTGTCCTATCATCAAGAGTAATGTTGATATAGAAAATTCATCCAAAAGTTTTGAAAAAATTGATAGGCTTACCTCAAGCAACTATTCAACTTGGAAGGTGAGGATGGAGTCTTTGTTAGAGATGAATGAGTTGATGGATATTGTTGTAGGTGCGGAGAAGAGACCTTTGGCACCTGAAGAGCAAGTGAGGTATAATAGGAGGGCAAAGAAAGCTCTTCATGTGATCAAGATGAATGTGACTAATGAATTTCTCAAGGAAGTTGGTAAGTGCACAACATCTAGTGAAGCTTGGGAAACCTTGAAGAAGGTTTATGAATTTAAGTCTACATCTAGGGTTCTAACCCTAAGGAGAATTTCTTTTTTAATTCTTCAAAAGAAGGATGAAAGTGCTCGTGTTTTTGTTTTGAATGTTAAAGCTTTGAATGATGAACTAGCATGTATTGGTGAAAGCATTAAGGATGGGGAGCTTGTTCAACTTGTTCTTAATGGCTTATTGGATGATCATGCTAACTTGGTGTGAAGTTTTTCTATTCAAAAGACATTGCCAACTATGGAGGACTCACAAGAGGTCTTGGTGGCTAAAGAGTTCAGACTCCAAGCAAGAAGAGGATCATCTTCTACATCTAAAGTTGGAGAGGAGGACGCTATGTTCTCAAAAGGCAAACTCAAGGGCAAAGACAAAAGAAAATGGTCAAAAGGAAAAGTTCAAGGTGAGGCTTCTACTTTTGTTGGCAAGAAGAAAGATAGGAGTGAAAATGGTGGTGAGTACATCTCCACCAAGCTCAGAGCATTTTGTGATGCAAATGGGATCAAGAGTATACAGGTCCAAGGACACCACAATAAAATGGAATGACCGAGAGGAAGAATAGAACCTTATGTGAAGGAGCCAAAGCAATGAGGTTAGATGAAAATATTCCTAAATCTTTGTGGTCATAAACGACGATGATGAATACATAGATCCAACTTATTCTTGTACAGTTAGGAATTTACGGATCATGACTGTGATGGATTTGTATCTGGATTATAAATTTCTATTACAACGAATTAATTGTTGAATCTAGACTCATATTTCTTGTTGGCTAATTCAGTCAGCTTCATCTTAAGTGCGAAACTGAGATCCATGAAGGGTTAATGCAAAGAGAAAATTTTATTAATAGTATATTCTATTGATTTAATCTTCGAAAAAGATTATGGGTTAATAAATTGAGAGATAGCACTCTCTACCAAATAATATTTTCTGAAATTAATTAAGTAATAGGATCTCAATTAAGTTGATTACAGAAATAGTTTGTGCGCGATTTGTGGAGATATGCGATGTGGTAAATCATTGTGGAATGAAGACTCTTTCTTGCACAATCTTATAAATCATGTGGATCCACTATGTATTATTTTAATTAGGTTTGATGATTATTGTCTAGAGAGTACATTTACTTGTAAGTTAATAAGATGTCTCTATTAGAGTTTGGCTTATTAACTTAGGAAGATTTAGAATTGGATTGAATGTGGTGTTATAAAGCCAATAATTCTGATTATGAATTATTTTATCTTATTCTAATATCTAGTTTGCATTGTGATATTGTTAATGACTCTGATGTGAATTTGTTTTTCATTTGTAACACCTAAATCATGAGCAACAATTGATGCAAGATTTTAAAAAAACAAATGTGATGTTTTCCTAAGCAACTACCTTATATTTTATCACCCACCCACGTCCATAGACCACATGATAGAACTGGTGTCCCGTAGCCACCCCATTTTTCAAGAACCAGATCGGTTTAGTCAAAAAGAAGAGGGAAAGTGGCTAGGCAAAATAGAGAAATATCTCAAGATGAGACATATTAGGCCAAGTAAATCACCGTGTGGAGCACTCGTTCTTCTTAAGGATAAAAAGGACGAGGATTTCAAATTATGCATGGATTACAAGGTTGTCTAAATAAAGTTACCATAAAAAAAAAATACCCACTTCCTATAATGGATGATCTCATAGATCGGTTAAGTGGAGCCAAAATTCCTCACAAAAATTGATCTTCAATGAGATATCATCAGATTAGGATACCTCTGGATGATGTACCTAAAACTAGATTTAGAACACGATTTGGCCATTATGAGTTCCTAGTCTTATCTATTGGTTTGACGAATGCTCCAGAGAGATTGTCTGAACATTTTATTTCATCCTTTTTTTGAGAAAGTTTGTAGTAGTGTTCCTAGATGATAATTTGACCTTTAATAGGATACTAAAAGAGCATGTACTTTGGTCATAAAATCATAGCTCATGTGATCAAGATTGACGAAGAAAAAGTAAAGATGGTAATGGAATGCCAATTTCAGAAACTGTACATGAACTCAAGTCTTTTTTTAATTTCACTGTGTTCTTCCAAAAGCTTATTGAAGAGTACTAAAAAATATTCGCTCTCCTTAATTATGTTTTAAAGGGGATAAAAAATCGAAAAGATAGGCCTAGCCCTCCAATAAAGTGAAATGACAAATCAGATGAGAATTTTCACAAACTCAAGTTTCTAATCATCTCAACTTCCATGTTGAGAATAGCGGATCCAAATATCCCTTTTGTCATCAACACTGATGCAAGTGATATGGCTATTGGAGTTGTTCTCTTACAAGATGGTTAGCCTATTGCTTTTGAGAGTCAAAATCTATCTGATACACAAGTCAGATATACTACTCACGGAAAAATTTTCTGAAAAGTTGCAAGCAGTCTTCGATAGCTCTATCTTCTACAGAATCAGAGTATATCGCAGCCTCACAAGCTAGAAAGGAAGCAATTTAGTTGAGAAACTTACTTTCAGATATCAGTCTGAATCAATATGCTTCGACATTATTATTTTGTGATAATCAAAGTGCCATTGCCTTGTCAGCCAACCCTAGATTTCATTCAAGGAGTAAGCACATTGAACTGAAGTATCATTATGTCAGAAGCAAAGTTCTCAACGAAGAGGTCAGATTGCAGTATTGTCGAACGCAAGATATGACAACGGATATTTTTACTAAAGCATTAAGCTTGGATGCACACAAAAAGTTCTGTGCAGAACTAAGCTTAAAGGTCAAGGCATTCATGGATTCAGATTAAGGGGGAGTGTTGGATTATTCTCCTTCCTACTAATCAACTAATCGGTTTCTAATCTTCATCCAACTTTTATCCAGTTTTGCGAATTTTCTCATATTTTTATACAGTCTGTAGAATTACAAGTGTTTTTACACAGTCTGCAAAAATACACGGAGTTTGACAACAGTGTCAGGTTTTCTCTCTCTACAAAAACCCGACAGTGTCATCTTTTTCGCATTTTTGCCTATCAAGAATCTCATGTAAAAATGTAGTGTCACATTTTTCGTCTGTCAAGAATTACGTGTACAAATGCAGTGTCGCAATTTTCGCATTTTTCATCTATCAGGAATTACGTGTAAAAGTGCAGTGTCGCATTTTTTGCATTTTATCAAATGCCTCAAATGTTAAGAAAATGACTGGCAAATTATGGGACTACCCCCAAATATTAAGAAAATGAGATTTTGCGACATTGTCGCATTTCTCGCAGAAAGCTGACACTGTCGATTTTCCTAATAACAATTTACATTCATTTCTGCAAAGTGACAGTTACGTCCATTTATGTAGATAGACTATTTACGGCCAAATGTTACCGCTTATCAGCAAGCAACTTCTGAGAAGAACTAGATGAATGCCAGCAGACTCCAGCCAATTGGTGGCCGCATTTGACGACCTAATTACTTAGTATAAATATATGTTCATATTCAGAGATCATTATTCTCTTAGATCAATTAGAGATCAAGTATTGAATAGTTAGCTCTCTCTCAAGCCTACGAGCTTGAACACTCGAGCATTCTAGCTTAGTTCTTTAGAGTTGATTAGATATTGCTATTGTGTTTATTGCTTATCAATAGTTGCGCTTAATTCAGACTTATATTTTAGTCATTTAGAAATAGCCTAGAGTATGCGGCTTCGATCCGCAAACTTGTTGTACACATTTACATCTATTTCACTTTCATACTGAATCAATACTATCTTCTTATTGCGTTCAGGTTTGTCTCAGAATGTATGCATTTCCGTAATTCTTCGCGACAGATTATTTGTCTGATAATTCAATGCTTAAATGTTTGGCTATGTAATCACTATAGTATTGATGATTTCAAAATTATTTACTATAAGATCTAACGTGATTTTTATCACTATTGTTTTGTTCAAAATTGTAGGTGTAGTCATGCATGAAGAAAGAGGAAGATAGTTTATTCCGCTATGCACGATAAGTTCTCTTTCTTGTCGTTCAAATTCTTTTTATTCGAATCTTATTCGACCTATCTTTTATACGCCTCTTTCCAACAAGGACAAGAAGGCAATTGGATGCAAGTGGATCTTCAAAGTGAAGACAAACCAAGATGGATCAATCAATAAGTACAAAGCAAGGTTGGTGGCAAAAGGATATGCTCAACCACAACTCAAGATGGTGGATTGGTATGGATCTAACAATGAGTCACAAGACAATTGGATGAAGTGGCCCAATTAGGCTACTGATGTGTCCAACGACGTGTCATAGTTCACTACTAGTGGAGGAGGGGCCTTGAAGAGTATAACTATGCTAATAGGTCTCTCACTAGTGCATGCTTGATTCTTAGACTAGTGAGTGTAGCTACATGTTGTTGGTGTGAAACCTCTCTCTTATTGAGCTTTGTGTGGTCTATAGCTTTGGGGCTAGATCTGTTTGCTTCCTACTACCAAAAGAAGATGTCTCACCTTGATCCAAGTTGCCTTGCTTCTTGAATCCCTTACCTTTGCCTTAGACCTTGAAGTTACCCTTTGAGAATACTGCCTCTTCTCCTCAATGAGTAGAAGTGTCTCCTCCTCTTGATTGTAACCTATGCTCTTCAGCCACTAAGACATCTTGTATGTCCTCCACACTTAGGAATGTCTTTCGACTGAAAAAGCTTCCAATACAAGGTTAGCATGATCATTCAACAAACCATTAACTATAACTTGAACAAGTTCTACATCCTTAATGCTTTCAATCAAGCAAGCAAGATCATCATTCAAGTATTTGACTCTTAAGATAATAGTGTGAGCACTTTTCCCATTCTTTTGAAAATTTTGGAAGATTTCCTCCTTAGGGTTAGAACCCTAGATGTGGAGTTACTTTTATACACCTCTTCAATACATTCCATGCTTCACTTGAAGAAGTGCACTTACCAGCTTCCTTAAGAAGTTCATTAGTGGCATTCATCTTGATGATGTGGAGTGCCCTCTTTGTTGGAATCTATGCTCAAGCCCAATTTCATTAGGTAATGAGCATCCTGGAAAACCATGTTTATATTTGAAAACACAGAAAAAAAAGGTGCTTGAATTTTTTATAGCAGATACTTGATTCATAATTTTCAAAATTTTACGATACCATATTGACTCGAAAAATCCAAAAACATTTGATACTCAAAATTAGAATTTTTCAATATGGGATCAACTCCAAAAATTCGTAATTTTTTTTATACTCAAAAATCAGAATTTTTCAATACTGGAGCGATTCAAAAAATCCGTAATTTTTTGAGTCATTGTAATTTTCGAGTCAGTGGATAATTTCTGAGTCAATGTATATTTTGCGAATCTTTGTAAAATTCGATACTGTCAGAAATCCGACCTGCATCACGACGTTGATAGTCCACCTACTCCTGTGCATACATTCATTGTAAAACAACGGCTACCTACTGTAGGATGGATGTAGTTAATTAAGTAAATTGATGTCAGCTTTCAATATATTGATCATATGACTTCCAATCATCAAGGAAGATCTACAATGGAGCCGGTCTTGGGATACATCAGAAAGTATGTTTCCAACTTAGCAAACCAATTTTCTAACATATTTCCATCAGAGAAACCTAAATAGGTAGTAAGTTGGATCCTATCATGAAAGTCACGAGCAAAGTGAGGCTCGGGACTCAGAGGACATGAAGTAGCAGAAATAGTATGGTTACTAAAAGGACTACCAATAGGAGTATGCAATGAAGGAGCTCCAAAGGTAGGTGTCATGGGAGCCTTGCTAGGGCGTTGTAAGAAATCAATCTGTGACCGTATAGAGGTGAAGCTAGTCATGACAACATCTAAATGGAAATTAATCTCAGAAATAGCTCTCTCAATGGCCTCTTGAATGTGATCCTATAATGCATCCCCGAGGATGCTCACTAGTAGATGGAGAGGTGGTAGCCATCAACAAAATAGTGATAAGACAAAAAAATAGTTTATCTGAAGAATCAGAAACTCAACGAAGATAGACAGTCAAGAAAGAGGAGAAGGGCATATACTCATAAGAAAGGAGACACATGCATGAAAAAATGGACATACTGAAGGAGAGGACTCGTAACAAGCGATAAAACATTGCTAGAAAAATACCTCCGAATGTGTGAGTAATGCACAATAGTGATGGCTAAAGAAGAGTATCCACGCCACCAATAAAAAATCTACCGTAGCACTGAAAACTATCATCAACGTAGAAGAGATAATGGTCGGAAAAACATGACCAAAAATAGACACCGTCAAAAGATGTAGATAAGACTTGGATATACAACAACAACAAAATTTGAAAATAAAGGTAAATAATGGAAGAAAAATGGTTGTAGATGGGGGATAAAAATGGAATAAGATGGGCGCCAGAAATTGGCTGAAATGGGCACTGAAAATTACTGAGAATAGGAGTTGAAATAGATGACTTACTGGATGGAAATAGGCTGGAATGGGCACTAAAAATTGCTGGAAATAAGAAATAAACTGGTTAAAAAATGGGCACTAGACTAGCTGAAAATAAGCATTGGTTCTCCTCCAAACAACAACAAAAAAACTTGCTGAAAATAGGCGAAAACTTGCTAAAAATGGGCACTGGAAATGGGTGTTGATCCGCCTCCAATCAATGACGAAATCCCATAAAAAAGTTGATCCATAGATTGAAAATGTAAGGACAGGCACAAATCTAAAATATGCACCAACTTCGAGCCAAGAAAAGTGCTCTGATACCAAGTCACAAGCTAAGATTCACTAGCTATGCTAGAAAGCAAAACTTAATACCCTACAGATGAACCCTAAAGTAGAAATTTAAAAGTAGAGGGAGGCAGAAGATTTGGAGGGAAAATAGTGCACCCCCGCAATAGGAGGACCCCACTGTAAATCAAAAAGCATAAAAGAATGGACGCGACGAATCTAATGAGCCGAATCCATAACTCAAAGTTACAAAACTTTGTACACAAAAGTTTTGAAAATTTGTGTTTACAAAGTTACAAAACTTTGTAATAGTTACAAGAAAATGTACTTATTAGACGTACAAATTCTTTTCTTTATTTACTTGATTAAAGAAAACAAAATCTTCAAGTGAGAGGAGAGTAAGCATCCCTCCCCATCCCTCCTTACCTTAAGCAAACATGTGGCTGCTGCAGGAGGTGCCCGCCTTGGGCGCTTGCACCTGTATGGCCCATTGGGCACCCGATTGCGCATGCATGCACGGATACTTAGGATTTTTTTTTTTTTTTTGGTTCTTACCAAAAAGAATTACGAGCAGTTTCAAACACTAGCAAAAAATTTTTATTTCAACTCCTAAAATGTCGAAAATTAGTTTTTATGGGCTGTTTTTCACAACTATCAGAAAATAAAAGTTTTGACGGTTCTATGTGTTTTTTCTGACATTCAGGTTTTCAAAACACGGATGAATAATTTTTGCAATCTTAATGGCTACCAAAAAACCCAAAAAAATTGTAAAAAAAACAAGTCTCTTAGCATGCATGCAAGGTCCAAAACCTATCTAAACAACGTCGGATTTCGACAAAATTAACAACAAAGTTGTTCATAGATATCAAATCATGAATACTAAGCTAAATGTGGATGTGCAATGTAAGTATTGTAGTTACTAATACTAGTGCTAACTAAAATAGTCGAATGAAGAAAAAGACCATCGTAAAAGACTAATTATAAAAAAGATTAAAAAGATTAACGGCTACCCAAAAACCCAAAAAATTGTAAAAAAACAAGTCTCTTAGCATGCATGCAAGGTCCAAAACCTATCCAAACAACGTCGGATTTCGACGAAACGAACAACAAAGTTGTTCATAGCTATCAAATCATGAATACTAAGCTAAATGTGGATGTGCAATGTAAGTATTGTAGTTACTAATACTAGTGCTAACTAAAATAGTTGAATGAAGAAAAAGACCATCGTAAAAGACTAATTATAAAAAAGATTAATTGCCAATGCTGTAAGATTTCATTTACTGACTTCTATGCACAATAAGACTATTATAAAAAAGATTAATTGCCAAAAGTTGTAAGATTTCATTTATTGACTTCTACGCACAATAATTAGTCATAAATCTTTCTTATGTTTCTCTTTTTTGTCCTCTCCTGACAAATGTGCATGACATTGGAATTTAATTCCAAACTTCAAGGAGAAAGAAGGAGACCTTCATCAACAAGCTACTTAGAGGCTCTTCACATGCCATCCATTCACTCGAGGACACTTGCACAACTTGGTTTTGTAGGGAATTTTACTCACACACCTTCAAATCCTATTTCCAAGCAAACACAAGGCAAACAAAAAAGAAAGTGGTTTCTTCTTTTATGTCATGATCCCAAAGGAGCAAAGCTTATTCACAATATGTTAGGCAAGCTTACGAGGATAATCTAATCTCTAACATAGATTAACATTAAATCGCCATGAATCAATTCTCTCTCTCTCTCTCTCTCTCTCTCTCTCTCTCTCTCTCTCTCTCTCTCTCTCTCTCTCTCTCTCTCTCTCTCTCTCTCTCTCTCTCTCTCTCTCTCAGGTAGCAATAACAAGCAAATCTAACAATATAAAAATAGCAATAAGCATGAGAGATGGAGGAGAAGGAGAAGCAAGGACATTCAATACCAAAATTGGTAGAGTCTCCACCCTTCTTGATTGAATATAAAAATGGAATTACATGGTGCCACTATTTACAGTGGGGAATGGGCACTTGGCCTCATTGACTATAGGCCAATTCCTACCTCCCTTATTATTTGAATTCTAAAAGAGGTGGGAATATCACTAACTTGATTTTTAGGCCTCTACTTGATTAACTCCTGTAGTGGCCTAAAAATCACTTCTATTTCTAACTATTCAATTAAATAACAATGTGATTAATGGGTTTGACTTCTTACACATCCATGGTGCCAAATCCCTCACACTTATTCACTAGCTCTAACACATATGTACAAGGTTTATTTATGGTGTTATAGTTTCTCCTTTCTTCAATCCATGTGTAGAAGAGAGCAACATTTTTCATGACATGGATGTTCTCAAATCTATTATGAAGATGAGGAGAGGAATGATGATAATGACATCATAAAATGTCATAATAGCATTTTTATCTTGCTATTTGATTGGTAGAAATACAACCCCTTCCCCTTCAATAAAATGGGAGGACATGTAAATGGGGGTTCTACATAGAACACTTTACATGTAAATCTCATTCGAGGACATAGAATTTGCCACTTACAACTATTCTAAGATTTCTAACATGCAAGGATCTTGACCCTTGAGTGTCATGAATTTGAAGGGAAGAATTCTCAAACATGAACAACCTACATAAATGCAATATGTTGGAAGTTATCTCCACTAAGTCTTTCGAAATTGAGGTGTTTTTAGTTTTTACATAGATAGCACACCACTCAAATCAAGTCATAGCACAATTCAACTTCCAAGTCTTCAACTTGTAATAATGGAATATAGCTGCTGCATACATCAGCCTCAAATCACATCTATTTGAGTAGGTAGCTTTCAAAAGAGCATCATTTCTAACTCCAAGTCTTCAATAAAGATATGATGAGGCTTAGGTAAAAATTATCATTGAATATAATTGCTGTATAGTATTATATATATAAAGCTAGAGGCAATATCTACCATACTTCTCAAAGACAAAGGAAGTGGGTTAAAGAAAATCAGTATTCACACAGCCACTCAATCTGCATTCAGCCATAAATTTCACACTACACAATGCACGTCGCTCTCATATGATATGACAAAATCTTGACAACGTATGATTCATGGAGCAGCAGCAATAGCAGGCAGCTTCTATGGTGTACGAACCAGCGTGACATGCAGTGGGTACGACCATAGGCGTGGTGGGTTCAGTTACCAGTAGTTACTCCTACGGATGAAGCCTCAAGGAATACATGATGATGATGATACATTGATTCTGATTTTGATTGGTGGCTCACATGGTGCGTCAGCACGGTGCTCTTTATTCTATTGCAGTACAAGTGCGATTAATTGGTAAGCAGCAGCAGCAGAATAAGAAGATTGAGTTACCAAATTGCTGATTTGGTCATTTCCAACCTCATCATACAATTTTTGCCTCATTTTGCTTCCCAATTCCATCTCATTAAATTGTGTAACATCATTGATCTGAAACCTTTTTGAGGTTCCCTCCAAAAACCAATATGTGAAAAAGTTCTTTGGCCTCTAGTGAGTGAGGAGCTCTTACTTGCCAGTTTTTTCTTATAGAACCCAAGATTTATGACATAAAATATTTTGTACAAGTTTTGCCATGCCAGTTTTTGGGAAAAGATGCCGATTTCATTCTTGAACTATGCCGGCTTTCCCGAACACTGGTGTAAGATACCAATTGTTGTTTGACACTTGCTATCACACAAAATCTGTTGTGTTGGAGATTTTGCCGAGTCGTGCTGAGAATAGTGCTGAGTAGTCTAAATGTTTAGTTGCGGTCGAACAGTCGAGTCGATAGAAGGTCTGACAGTTTGCCTTGGATAGTATCTTCGACAATCGTCTTCAATGGTGACACTCGATAGTTTGACTTGATAGTGTTTCAACAATCGTCTTCAATGGTGACACTCGATAGTTTGACTCGATAGTGTTTCGACTCTACACATGTTATTGATTTCCTTGTATTTTTGCAAACTGTTTGCAATCCAATGTATTCCTGGAGATTGTGCGACTATACAAGTATCTATTTACACCAAATGAATGGATGTAGATTTAATCCTAGTAATTTAGTTTGCAATGTGTATATTTTATACACTATAATATTTAATCTTAAAATTTTAATTATTTTTTTGAGGGGTGTAGGGATATCATTAAGCTATTGTATTGATTTGCTAAAAGTTAAGATGTCACTATTAGATGAGTTTGAGTATTAAAACTAGTTTAAACAAGTGCTTTTTTAAGAATTTGAATGAGTTTTTTTTTTTTTGATCTTATTTTATAAAATGAAATTCTTTTCTAAAATTTAAATTTTTAACAAATTTGTTGATATTATTTTTTGTAACTATTTTAGATTGAAGCTAATCTTCTTCTGATGTATCAAAAATTCTGAAAATCTCTGGATTTGTTATTGGTTACTTTTGGATATTTATCTTTCACTAGGTCATGCACACACATTAAATGCCAAGTGTCCATTTTGAGGTCCAAGTTAAGTGAGATAGTGTCGATGCCATGTGCGCATTCTAAGGTGACAGTAAGGTCCAAATGAAGTGAAAGAGTGTGAGTTAAGTGGACCTAGCATTCAGTGCATGTGCTTCATTTATCCTCAAGCGTAATCTACTCATATCATGACCCGAGGCTTGCCCCAAGTTTAAAAAAAAAACAATGTAAATTTTTTTGGAGCCAATCCTCGATCTTTATGTGGAGCCTTTGGGGCTTTATTGATATTGAGAGCCCGAGCCCATGTGGAAAGGACCTTGAGAGAGTGCTTTCCCCAATACAAAAAATTAAATTGCTTCATAATGTGTTGAATGAATCTCTCCAAAGTACAAACATAATTCAAAGTTAATTTTGTAATGGATAAAGACTTTTTGCTTTGGGTGAAGACATGATTTTAGCCTTGCAAAGCCATTCACCAGTACTAATTATTCAATACACAAAACACATACATAAATTAGCCAAGTTTGGATGTTTCCCTTGGAGAGAGAAAGTTTTAATGCAAGAAGACAGTTTGTAGCTAAAAATATTTTCTTAGTGATAGAGCATATGCTTGACATCAAAATGGCATAACGAGTAGAAAGGCCTCTATAGATCAAAATGTTGATTAAAGTACTTAAAACATTGATAATCACGTCTTGGAATAGAAATGCTAAATGTAGATGTATCATCATGAAGATTAGTTAGTCTTGTATATTTAATATAAGACCACATGACATTTACTCTACATAGAAGCAAATAAAAGAGGCGGTGTTACCACATCGAGTATTGTCACCAAAAAGGACAATTTCAAACATTAAATTGAGGAGATTTAAACTTCATTGATTTCCCCAAAGGTGCTATAGAGATAGATATGTTACATAGAAGGAAGCGATGAGATTTGGTTTTGTCCTCCAAATTGAACAAGCCACATAAGGAGATTTAGTATGAAGAGGGAGGGAATGAGATAGGATGTGATGGGCAAAAAACTATATTCTAGCTTGAAGGAAAACAAGATAGTTTCAAAGTAGGTTTTCCAACTAGACTTGATGGCAATGCAATGCCATAGTAGGCGACATGTAGCTTGACCACACCATTGACATTTTGATCATCTTCATATGCATCTCTACATATATGAACACATTAAAAAACCCTTATAGATTCATTGGACCTATAGAAAAATTGGTGAAGGTTGGATCATTGAGAGTGATATTGTGGAGTTTTGAAGCTAGCTTTATGCCTAGAGGAACAAGTTTGTTGCTTCATTTTGCTAATAATTGATGCACTTTTATGATGTCATGTATATACCTTTTAAATGGTGTATCATCATAGAGACTCAGAGGTAAAGGACAAGATGAACATGCACCAAAAGAGAGTGGGATCAAGGCAATTATGTAGAGGCAATATTATGAGTATGCAAATAGGCAAGGACATCGTGATGTGAAGCAAGAAGAAAGAGAATGTCCATGTTTGCACATTCCTCACTTGCATGAGACTCTAATAACCCATGTGGTACATAAATCTCTTCTATCTTTGTGTTGTGGTTGGATCTATGTAATCAAAAGCCATTTCAATTCATTTTAGGTTATTTACATTCCAGGGACAGAGATCAAGTGTTTTTTTATGTGATTAATCAAAACAAGCTTTTTATTTGTTAAAGATATTGTTTACATTCAAGCTACATTGTTGTTTCTAGTTTCTAGATTGACAATCTCTCTAGTGAGTGAGCTTTTCTCCCCATGTGGATGAAAAAATCTCCTTTATGAATTAATAATCTCCTTTCTGGATGAAAATCTTTGACTTGTGGATGAGCTATGCTCCCCTTGGTAGAAAATGTCTCTCTCTATGGATGAGCATTAAGATTGTCAACTATTTTTTCATATAGTTTTTTGTTGATTCAATAGGATTGAATGCAATAAGCTCTTCGAGTTTTTGATTTGAGCTCTTTCTAGAAAGGTTCAACCTAAGAAAGGATATTCTCATTAATTTTTAGACCTTAGGTTCAATCTATTGTGGTTAGATCATGTGTTGATCAATACTCAACAAAATTCTATTTGCTAGTCAACTAGTTAACAAGAGAGATACTATTGCAAGGTTCTAAATCTTTGTGAAGTCATTATTCCCTCATTTGTTGAGAGGAGTGTGAGTTCTTAGTGCATTAGAACAAGTTCAAAGAGGAATAATCATTTTTCATGATGGCTACCAATAGTGGGATTATGTTGGAAGGGAATGATAGGCTCAACTCTAGCAATTATTCAATTGTAAAAGTGAGGATGGAATCCTTGCTTGAGTTGAATGAAATAATGAGCATTATTTCAAGTGTGGAAGAAATACCTTTGGTGTCTCAAGATCAAGTAAGACATGAAAAAAGAGACAAGAGTGTCATAAATCAGAGAAAACGTGAGTAGCAGAAGTGGAGTAGGTGGTTGATGGATCGGAAGTGCGTCAGTTACCAACAAGAACATTCAAGATGAAAAAGATCAAGCGATGCACCATAGAACAATACAGTAGTGTAGACAAAAACTTTGCACTCTGATTGATACAAAATGAGTACAAAATGGCTTGAAGTTGAGTGCAAGACTGTTAGCACAAAATGTGCTTCAGCTGATAGATTGTTGATACTGAAAACTCGAAAAACTAAACTACTTACAAAAAAACGCCTGCAGGATAATAACATGATTAGTGCGTTGACTCCATTGTAGATCTTCCTTGATGATTGGAAGTCAAATGATCAGTACATTGAAAGTTTACATTAATCTACTTAATCAACTACAATCATCCTACAGTAGGTAGCCATCATTTTATAGTGAATATATGTACAAGAGTAGGTGGACTATCAACGGCGTGACGCGGGTCGGATTTCTGACAATATCAAATTTTACAAGGACTCAAAAAATATACAAAGACCCAAAAAAATATACATTGACTCGAGAAATTATACACTGATTCAAAAATTACAATGACTTAGAAAATTATGAATTTTTTGAGTCGATCCAGTATCAGAAAATTCTGATTTTTGAGCTCGAAAAAATATGAATTTTTTGAGTCGATCCCGTATCGAAAAATTTTGATTTTGGGTATCAAAAAATTACGGATTTTTTGAGTCGATATGGTATCGTAAAATTTTGAAAAATACAAGTCAAGTTTCTGCTATAAAAAATTTGGCTGTTCCATGAAATTGGGTCTTGGTTGAACAAGAATACAAAACCGGATGTCGATTTTCTGGTATCGATATCTCTTGTCCAATCTACATATGTGTAGTCTTTGAGAATGTTGGCAGATTGGCTGCCTCCATAACAAATATTGAGATGTTCTGTAGCTTGGACATACTTCATGACCTTCATGAGAGCCTTTCAATGGACTGGACCCAAATTTGATAGAAATTGGCTGAGTGAGCTGATTGAATAAGCAAGGTCGGGTCGAGTGCAGCATAACATACATAAGTGATTTGATGATGGAGTGAAATGAATACTGCTTCATTTCCTCCTTCTTTGACTCGGATTTTGGACATTGCTCCCTTAATAGCTTCAGACCAAGATCGAGTGAAAAGTGGCTCAGATTGGAATCGGCCATTCCATATTATTTTAGCACATTGTTGAGATATCTCTGCTGATTGATGAAAATCTGTCTGGTGGGTCAAATTCAAAAAATCTGAATTTTGGGACAGTAGTGTGATGGACCCATATCAGTCATCTTGTATTCATGTGCTCATATGCATTTGGTAGTAATGTATCATCTACATAAAGAGTAATGATGGCATATATTTACTTAAATTATCATATATTATCAAGTTCAATTTAATTTTACTTTTTTTTACATAAAAGAATAAAGGATTCTCCATATAATTTCCTATATAACAATGAACATAACTAGGGAAAGTACCAACTAAGAAAAAATGAACACTTCCTAGTTTATACATCTAGGAAATCCACTATCAAATTTCTTATATAGGAAATTTAAGCCAGATCAATATTTTCCTAGTTACAATTCCTTACATAGGAAATCTAGCTTAAATTTCCTATATAAAAAATTTGATTGTGGATTTCCTAGATGTATAAACTAGGAAGTGTTCATTTTTTCCTAGTTGGCACTTTCCCTATTTATGTTAATTGTTGTATAGGAAATTATATGGAGAATCCTTTAATTTTCCTATATAGGAAGTTCCACCTCGATCTGGTCCGCCGATCTAGGGTCGAAAATTTTTTCTTTGATGGGATTGACATTGGGTCAAAAAAGACTTAAGTCAAAAAAATTCGATCCTGAATTTTTTGATCTTCTATACAAAAATCCGAGTCTTATTTCTTCTTCTTTTTTGTTGTTTTTGAAGACAGATATAACCAAGATTTTTTCCAAGATGCTCATAACCTAAAGGAATTGGTCTTGAGCATGGAATTCCAACAATATGCACACTCAAAAGGCCTTCACGGGCATAGATGTTATTTTTTTAAAAGATCAATTTATCAACCACAAAAGCGCGAGAAATTTTTAATCCAAGTATCAAAAAAATTATGGATCCATATATCAAAAATAGCCCTAGGATCGAAAACCATCCCGATTCATGGATGATTCGGCCTGCTACTTTGTGTAGGAACCAAACACTATCTCTAAGGCAATGTCAACACCCGATGTTGATCAGTGAAAAGTTATGATGGACTCAGAATTCGATTATGTAATCAAGAATCAAACATGGACTGTAACTGAGCTGCCAAAGGATCGAAATCTGATTCCATGTAAGTGGATATTCAAAATAAAGTATGATGCAGGCAAATTAAATCGATACAAAGCCAGACTGGTTGCCAAGGGCTTTTCACAAATTTTAGAACTAGATTATTTTGAGACCTTCAGACTAGTAGTCAAGCACGTTTCAATCCGTTTATTCCTCTCCTATGCAGCTGCAACCGACCTTGAAGTTCACCAAATGGATGTCCAAACTACTTTTTTCAATGGCACCATTGAAGAGAAAATTTATATGTCACAGCCAGAGGACAACCAGAGGGATACAAACTAAAGGGTAAGGAGCACCTAGTGTGCAAAATTCACAAAGTTATGTATGGTTTAATATAATCTCCAAGAATCTGGTTTCAGAAAATTAATGCGTTTCTAATCGAGAATGGTTTTATTCCAAACTCGGCAGACTCGAATGTCTATTTCAAGTCTGTATCGGATTCCTTCGGGATCGGATTGAATCAGGTCTAACTTTTTTGACCTTGGTTCGCTATGCAATTTTCGACCCTTTGTAAAATCTAACACTGTCAACTCATAAACTTTCAATATTGTATCGATTCGAAAAATCCGAGATTTTTCGATATCCAAAAGTCAAAAAATTTCGATACGGAATTGACTCGAAAAATCCGTAATTTTTTTTTAATCATTGTAATTTTTGAGTCACTGTATATTTTTTGAGTCCTTGTATATTCTCGAGTCCTTGTAAATTTTACTAGATGTCCGACCCACATACTATTAAAATAACGGCTACATTCTATGGGACTGTAAGTAGATTAACTGATGCTTCCAATACACGGATCAACTGACATCCAATGAAGTCAACGCCCTGACAAACATTTTTTGTAACACTGTACAAGCATTATTCTACAACGATGATCAGTGGCTAAGATAGTTTTAGAATCGGTTAACTAGGAATTATTCAATTATTCAAACATCAACGAACTGAACTGAAGTATTGGTTTTTGAGTCAGTGTATATTTTGAATCAGTTAATTAGTAATTATTCAATTATTCAAGCATCAACGAACTCACCTGAAGTACTAGTTTTTGCGCCTACTGTCTTGCTCCTAGTTTCAAGCATTGTACTCAATTTTAACCTATGTGATCAAAGTGCATTTTGTATCTTTATTAATATTTTGTTCTATTGTGCATTGTTGTTATTACGATTCATCTTGAACTCTCTTCTTGCTAGTAACTGTTGCACTCCTACCACTTGCTCCACTTCCGTTGCACCATGTTTTCACCGATTTTCTATACATAATATAGGGTTTGTATGCCTTGTGATCAGGGGACTAGCCAATGAAAATCAATTTTTTACTTTTGTTTGTCCAGCTTCTATCTTAGATCAGTAGGGATTTGAGCGTAAGCAGTGCAACCAAACACTCTAGTATTTTTAAGTGATGGTTTCGATCATGTCTATACCTCATAAGGTGTCTTGCCATTCAGGGCTTTGGTGATGGATTAACTTTGAAGATAGGTGGCTGTAGTGATGGCTTCTGCCCAGAATTTCTTTGGAAGCGAAGCATGGACCATCACACATTCGGCACTTTCAATAAATGTCTGATTCTTCTTTTTTGCTACTCTGTTGGACTGTGCTAAGTGGCTAGTGGTATATTGTTGAAGTATTCCATTGGCCTTGCAGAATTCCTTGAACTCGGTGGAGATGTATTCTCCCCCTCCATCAGTACATAGAGCTTTGATTCTTTTCTGGGTCTGATTTTCTGCAGATGCCTTGAACTGCTTGAAGATTTTTGAAGTTTATTTGTTCTTCAAAAAACAAGTGACAGTTCTTTCAGAAAATTCGTCAATAAATATTAGAAAATAAAGAGCTCCCCCTGTGGAAGAAGTCTGCATTGGGCCACAATTGTCACTATGTAGAAGATCTAGCAAAATCTCTAGAAGTATGAATAGTATCGAAATTAAATGGACTTCTAGCATGTTTGTTGATAATACAACTTTCACAAGGAGTATCGAATTTGCTAATCGAGGAAAGATCTTGAACTAGATTCTGATTTGACATTTGCTGAATACTATTGAAGTTCAAATGGCCTAATCTGAAATGCCACAATATATTAGCTGAAAGTAGATGTGTGAAGAGCTTGACTATATGTTGAATAGCAATGACTAAGCTTATAGAGATAGCCACAACATCCACCGAAAGTTAAAACTTTCTTCGATTTGTCAAGAGTGGTGCAGCCCTCCGTATTGAATTCGACCCTACGACATGAATCAGTGATTCTGCTTATAGAAAGCAGATTTTTGTTAAGGTTCAAAACATGTAGAACATTGGACAACAACTTAATATCACCTCTCTGAAATTTGACCCACCTCATATAATTGTAAATCCAAAATAAATTTGGTTCTTGAGTATCATATACATTGATTCAGTTATAATTCAGATGAAGTTAGCATTCCAACTGTTAGATCAAGGGGGCTATGGTAGGACGTTTTTGGGAAATCAGATATCATCATGTCTAAAATCAGTGTCGATCCGAATAACATAGACAACTTTTAAACATATTAAACATTCATATTTAAAAGAAACATAGACATCACTGAATCATATACTACAGTTACGGCCAACCCTTTCGAAGAATGTCCACGTTGCTTGAATGTGCCGATGTTTCCATGAAACTTGTACACAATGGAATAATGTGCCTCAGCAATTACTTGTCAAAATATTTCATGGGAGATTCCCAATAGATTCTGATATGCTTATATGCATATAGCTTTACCATCCAGTGTAGGTTTGAAGCGCAATTTGGTTTTTTCCAAAATATCAAACATTGCGTCTGACATTTCTCGTCTATGAAAAAAATATTTGAACATCTGCAATAATTGATTATGCTTGTCAGCTCCTCGTTTTCTCCACACACCTAGTCACAAGTCTTCACATTCTTTGTAGGTAATTTGTCGAATGCACAACTTACTACAACATGGTTGCATCAACGTTTCCCTTATATTTTTTGACGATAAAACATATTCTGTCTTTTTTGGTGCAACATAAACAAGCACATGTTTTCTTTTGAAACTCTGAGTAGTTCCAAAGGATGTCGGACATACTTGAGACTCTCTTTGTAGATCTTCCAAAAGTTCATCTGCTTGTGACCATCTTGATCTTGTAGGATCGTTTTTCATATTAGCATCATGTAATATATTGCTTGCGTAATCATGTTCATCGAAATCGAATTCCAAAAAATCTGAATTACGTCGGGTGGATGCATTTGCACTTGCGAAATTGACGATTTTGGTGTACGCTTTGTTTGAATGCTGATTTCATAATGACGTCTTTTATTTTTGTTCTTATCAACAGCCTCTCCAACATCCTTCACACTTGTAAAAATATTCTCAACGGATCTGTTTTCGACATCTACTGATGTTGTCAATGTTTTTTGGATGCTACCCCTTTTTGAACCACAATGATGGCCCAACATTTTCTTCATGTTGTTCTTATTTGAATGTTTAGAATAATACGTAAAGCACTCACTTAATGGTTCAGTAAATGGTACATGTTTTCTCTTTTTAGAGTGCAAAGATAGTTTTGACAAACACCAAATCATTGTTTGATTTTGCATGTAGAAAGAGTCTTCGTCATCTATCATGGCATTTGCAATATTTCTTTTTGTTGTAATTGAAGTCACCTTCACGATAACAAGCAAGTTTTTTTCACTGGGATAGTAGCCTTTGAATTTAGCAGTGAAAACTACTACCCCTCCAAAATCCATACAAGTAACAACGTCATCAATGTTGTATAATGGACAATTGGCAAGAACGAGTTCATTCATTTTGACAATATCTACATTATCCCACAAGATTTCTTTTGCAATGACATCGATGGAAATATAGGCTTAAACGTCTCCTAGGTGATCAAAATCGTCGTGATGGTATGACAAAGGACAATATATTTTAAATACCTTTGAAATTAGAACCACACTTTTATTCGTACCAACTTCTGTTTCACTTGATTCAGAAGTTAAGACATTTCCAAATGCAACCACTTCTTTCTGAAAAAATAAAACAACTGGAACATCTTCTCTTGAGCAGTCCATGTAGTGACCCTGAAAAAATCATAAGTACACTTTATGTTAGAATTTGCAATGCTATTGGAAGTATAATTAGCAAAATTATGAAACTATAATAAATTTGTATAACTACCAAAATTATGAGACTATAACAAAATTATGAAACCTTAGCCCTTAGCTCTTGGCCCTTAGCCAGTGGCCCTTAACTCGTAGCCCTTAGGCCTTAGCTCTTGGCCATTGGCACTTGGCCCTTACCTCTAGGCCCTTAGCCTTAGCATTTCAACCTTAATTTTTAGCCCTTGGCCCTTGCCCTTCTTGCCCCTAGGCCCTTAGCCCTTGTCCCTTAGTCTGTATCCCCTAGTCCTTGACTTTTTTATATGTTTTGTGTTTTTCTTTTTGTCATTATTATTACTTTTGTATTTATTTAAAGTTTTTTACTAGTTTACAATTCTATTTTTAATTTTTCTTATGTTTTTTTGTAATATACATATATATATCAATTAAATTTTATGTCCTCTTTTTTAAGTTTTTCTAATTCATATTAATTCATTTCAACGCTTTCTAGATTTTTTTTTGTAGGATTTTAAGTTTTTTAGAGGGTTTAAGTTTGTATTACGGTTCTTTTAAGATTTAGTCCCATCTTTAGCAATATTTTTTTTTTTTTTTTTTTTTTGAATATCTAGTTTTTCTACAAGTTTCAATTCTTTATACTTTCATTTTTTTATGTTTATTTTTAAATTTAGTTTTTTTGACACTGTTTTATTTTATTTTTATTTTTTCTTTATTTTTTGTTTTTTTTTAATTTAGTTTTTTTTTTTGACACTATTTAATTTTTTCTTTTTTTATTTGCTATTTTTTGTTTTTTTGAAAAGTTAGTTTTTTTTTACAATATTTTATCTATTTTTTAGACTTTTCATTTTTTTTTATGTTATGTTTTGGTTTTTTTTAAAATATAGTTTTTTTTACACTATTTTGTTTTTTTAAGACTTTTTTCACTATTTTGTTTTTTTTAGATTTTTTTTTATGCATATTTTTTTTTATTTTTTCAGAAAATTAATTCTTTTGACATTATTTTATTTCTTTTAGATTTTTTCAATTTTTTTATGTCTTTTTTAGTTTTTCCGAATATTTGGTTCGTATGACATCATTTTGTTTTTTTTTTTTTGAGATTTATTCATTTTTCTCTGTTTTTTTTTTTGTTTTTTTGTTTTTATAGATTTTTAACATAAAATGGTGTTTTTTTTTTTGGAATTTCTTATAGTATTTTGTTTTTTAAGATTGTTTTCAGAATTTTAATCTTATTTGTCAGTTTCTATGCCTGTTTTTTGGTTTTTTGAAATTTTTAATATAGAATTTTTTTTTTTTGATTTTTTTGAGATATTTAACACTATTTTCATTTTTTTAGATTTTGTTGATTTTTTTTAAGGTTATTTTTTGGGATTTTTTACTTAAAATTATTGTTTTAATTTTGTTTTAGTTTTTTACACTCTTGAAATTTTAAGATTTTTTTTTCTTTTTTCAAGATTATTTTTTGATTTTTAACAATATTTTGACCTCTATAGGTTTTTTTTTTATTTTCATGTTTTTTTCCTACTTTTGTATTAGCACTTGTTCATGGAAGGGATGAGGAGAAAGGAGAACACAGTTGAAGCACCTAGTAATCCCATAGGCATTTGGTGCAACATTGACACTTTTCAATCTACATATACACTCTTCAACTAGTGGATCTCCCAAAAATTGGGAGCATAAACTTCCATTTTGTAAAATGGAGATCTTGGGTCAAGCTTGATTTTCAATTAACCTTTATTATGGAGATCTAATGTCCTCTTGACATGTGGCATCCCATTTGTCCCATAAGTATTTATGGAATTCGACAATGGGAAAAAAAAAAACATAAATAAAGCCCCCCTACAATGCTTATTTACATTGTCTTTTGAGATTTTTAAGCTTTCTGGCTACTTGCTACTTGTTTCAAATTTTCTTGCTCCTACAATATGGTAAATTTTTTTTATCAAACTTTTTTCCAAGTTTTTTAGTTAGATCTATCCCATTACTTTTTGCTTATCTAGATATATATGAGATTAATTAGAAACAAAAATTAAGTAGTGTTAATAAATATTTATATATATAAAACTATTTGTGCGCATGTGGTGCGCATGTGTATGGGGTAGGAGGATGCACCCATGGTGGCATGGGTGCATCCTCCTACCCCGTGTGCATTTAAAAAAAAACATGTACTAAATTTTTTTACATAAGTGCCAAAGGAGGAGAATGCCCCATGCATACATCCTCTCCCCATGCATGTATGCATCCTCCCCAACTCCTTCCCTCCCTCTAAATTCAAATTTCTCTCTCTCTCTCTCTCTCTCTCTCTCTCTCTCTCTCTCTCTCTCTCTCTCTCTCTCTCTCTCTCGTCCTGCCTGCCTCCATCGCTCCCTCCTGCTCCATCTCTCTCGCCCTCTCATCTCCATCTCTCTCTCCCGCTGCTCCATCACACCCCCCCCCCTCCTCGATTGTCTTGACTTATTTGACTATCTCCTTGCAGCAACATAGTAATAACTCTAGTAAGAGTTAAATCTTTGTTTAGCATGGTTTTAGTTCCGTTTGTTGTAATCAGAGAGAGAAATAGAGAGAGGGAGAATCAGAGAAAGAAAGATTCCGGCTATGTTCATTGGGAATGCCCCAATGTGTTCTCTTTTTTTATATATATATGGGATGCAGCTATAGTGTAAAGTTGTAAATGTAGGAGTTAATACACCTAAAAGGGACCATCCTACCCCTGAAACAGTCGGCAAACTACACAATAATAATCCCCTCGATCAAAGCTTTCAGCTGGTACCCATATTGCCTAAAAAAAATTCAAAAAAAAAAAAAATCGATTCTACACGATTCCGAGAAAATCCTGAATCGCGAATTGGGATCGCGATTCTGAATCGCACTACAACTATGATATATATATATATATATGAGATTCACACATATATATTTATAACTCCTTTATATATATATATATATATATATATATATATATATATGCTTATATATATATTGAAAAAAAAACAAATCTGAAGAGCCCACCCACCGCGGCAGGTGGGCTCCTCATTTTTTTACTTAAAAAACAATTATGTATATCTGAGATTGTATATCTCTATATATATATATATATATATATATATATATATATATATATATATGAGTTTATAATTTTTTTCTATAAAAAAAACAATTTGAGGAGCCCACTAGTCGTGACGGGTGGGCTCCTCAGTTTTTTTTTTTGTAAGAAAAAATATTATATGTATCTATATTATCACAAATATAATCTCTCTCTCTCTCTCTCTCTCTCTCTCTCTCTCTCTCTCTCTCTCTCTCTCTCTCTCTCTCTCTCTCTCTCTCTACATGTATATGTATATATATATGTATATATGTATATACATATGTATGTATATATATATATATATATATATATACACACACACACACACACACACACATATATATATATCTATACTAGTAAAGAGTGCCCGTCGTTGACAGGCAATGGAGGCCGATCTAGGTGGCAGCCGATGATTTGGATGATGGCTGATCTCGCACATCTCGCATCTCGAATATCAAACATTTGAGTCTTCGGAAAAATTCGAGTCTTTGAAAAAATTAATGTTTTTGGAAAAATTCGAGCCTTCGAAAAATTTCTAGTCTTTGGGAAAATTCGAGTCTTTGAAAAACAAAATCTAGCCTTTCGAAAAAGTCGAGTCTTCGAAAAAATTCGGTCTTTTGAAAAATTTGACTTGATAATACAAAGGGTCCTTCGACCCTTCGGAAAAATTCGAGCTGACAGTTTGATCTTTCAAAAAAATTCGATCCTTTGGAGTTAAAGCTAGTGAGTTTGGGCTTGTGGTTAAACATTAATGAAAATGGTGGGCCAAGATAGGGATTTGAAGGATTGAAAAAAAAAAACAGTTTTAGGTAGTCAAGAAAATTTTTATGTTCATGATTTATGGATAAAACTTTGGTAATTCAAAATAAATAAGAAAGCCATGTAATAAAGATTATTGGATAAAGTTAAAGCACATTGAAGTTTGTGAAAAAAATAAAACTTTAACTTCAAACTTCAAATATTTGAATATAGTGATTGTAAGGTTATATTCAAATATTTGAAGTTTGAACATAAAAAAAATTTTGACTACCTAAAATTGCTTCTTTTCTTTTCAATCCTTCAAATCCCTATCTTAACTCCTCAATCGTGAGCAAAAGAGAAAAACAGAGGGGGAGGGGGGTATGGAACACCTGTGTGTGTGTGTGTGTGTGTGTGTGTGTGTGTGTGTGTGTGTGTGTGTTTTTAAACTTAACAAAACTAAACAACAATAAACGCTAATCATACATTACATAAATAAGTCAATTTGTAATGTTTCCATACAGTTCCATTCCATACCAAACGTGGTACGTATCAACCTGAGGAGAATAAGCTCACCTGCATCCATCCACAAAAAACATCCAAGTAAGAACAGGGGTATTCTTGTGGGAACTACAGGTGTCTACACCTATTCTCAGTTGTTATCCATGTCGCAACTTGAAAACGTACTGCACAATACGGAATTTTCATATAATTCAAAGTAAAGTACTACTCAACAATCGTCTTTTATTCCTCTTTTTTGTCTTTTGACATTATCAATTTCCATCCGTAGATCTGTTTAGTAATGATAATCACAACACGTGTAATGGTATTTTATCATATTCCAATGATGTTCCATATTATCAATTAATATGAACATTACGTGTATGCTTGTACCTCATACTACACACAGTTGTGAAGTCAAGTATTACATGTGTATGTACATCCATATATATGTATATATCCATATGTATACAAGTAAAAATATATGTAACAATTTAAACAGTAATAATTTACAGAATGTATCGCCTATTAGACCAATTGTACATGTATGATTATACACCCTTGTGTATTCTGTATTTTGTAAGTACTATTGTGTACTCTGCTTATACACGTTAGAAAAGAGTATATCAGGTATTTTGTGCATTATACTTATGAATCTATGTGTACAATGCCCAGTTGCTCATGTAATAGCAACTTCATACAATTATGAGAAGATCAAACCTGCATTACATTATATAAAACACTGCAGGGATCATCTGTCATATCAATAGAAACTCGACTTTTTCATAAAATGATAAACACCTGTTATAATATACAGTTGCAGGGTTGTTCTAATGTTCTTTTTCCATAAATCAGAAAATTATGTTGTCATTTTATGGAAAAAAAAAACCGTTATTTTTTAAGTTCTGATGATAGTATATTAGAACTAAGCAATTGCCCCAATTTCTATTTTTTCAGGGGTTAATCCATATTATTGTTTTAAACCATACATAAGTTTGTAAAACATCTCTATTACAAAATCTGAGACTGAGTATAAGAAACACCATCATATTCTGATTCATGTATGTACAAGCAGTACCTTATGCATACACAAGTCAATTACATGCATCTAGATAAGAGCTGTACAAATTCAGCATAAATGATGTCAGATATTATTTTAAGAAAACCTCGTCTTTTTCATACAATGATAAAACCCTGCTATAAAGTATATTAACAGTTACAAGAAATCAGCAAATCGTATTGTCATTTAATGGAAAAACCATGTGTTTATTAAGTTCAAAATGATAGTAAATAAGAATTCAGCCATTGTCCCAAATTATACATCTATAGGTGTAAACCCAAAAATTACTTTCAAACTAAACAAACGGTATCAAGAACACTATATCACAAAAACTCTATTAATAAAACAGAGACCAAGTTAAAAAAAAAAACCATCAACACAACTTGAAACACGAAAGTAAAAGAAGAAGTAACACCAACCAATAGTAGTCAATATACAGGCAACAGAGGCTAAACGTACAAAATCACCATAAAAAAAGTCCGAAATCAAAAAACCGGTATCACAGTCTTACGTATAAACCATGAAGTAAAGAACACAGTAAAACAATAAAAACATATTTTAATCCACATCAATAAAATTAAAAAACTAAAAAACCGCTAGAAAATCAGCCGAAAATCAAGGGAGAGCAACAATAAAAAATGCTAAACCTCTCCAGAGAAAGTAAATCATAACATTGGAAAAACAGTAACATAAATAAAAATAGTAATAACGAGAGAAGCAAGAAGAACAAAGAACTGTTACATGGAGAACACACCAAGTAACTTTTTCCATAAAACACAGAAAAATGAAAAACTAAATTATGGAAAGACCAGACAAATAAGAAATTCAAACGAAGGTAAAACAGAACGCAGCCGAATTCCCACATTGTAAAACAACAAGGGACTCCCATAAATTAGTAACAAACTAAATTAAAAGTTGCTGGAAAACACTTAAACAAAATCTAAGATTGCGTAAAAGAACAAGAAAAAGTCACCATAAAAAATGGATACACGAAAGTAAAAGAAGTACCTAAAACCCACATAAGTCAAATAAAACCATATAGACAGTAGCACGAGTTTCTCAAACCATGAACCAAAAAAACGAAATGCCAAAAAAAAAGAAAAAACAGATACTTAAAGAGATCAAAAGTTAGTAAAAAGAACTCAGCCAAATACACATTAACTATAACAACAGGGGTAACCTCAAAAGAAAAAAATTAAACTATAAAACAAGTAGAAGGAAAACTCATATACAAATCAAAGACTAGGTAAAACACCCTGAACCATCAAAACCAGAATCATGAAAGTAACAGAGGAAGCATAAAGAAGTCAGAGCAACAAAACGAACAAGTTCAGCAAACAAGAAGCCATAAAACATAAAACCATTCCCAAAAACATACAAATAGAACAAGAAGCAAAGAAGACACCTATCCAGCTCAAAAAAAAAAAAAGCATCAACAACAAAGAAACCAAAAAACATCATTAGGAAAAAGAAAAAACCTTACCAGAAGCCATAGCACAAAAAGAAAAAGAAAAAGCCAGCAAAAGAAAGCTCCAATCAGTCCCACAGCAACAGAGACCAGTAGAGAGCCTCCACCGTACCATCAACAAGGAAGAAGTGAAGAACAAAGAAGACTTCTTAAAAATCCTATGCAAAAATCAGTAAACTACGTGAAGAAGAAGAGAAAACAACTGCCAGAATGAAAGAACCACAGTCCCGCAGCTCCAGAAAACCACCGAAAAACGCAGCAAACCACCTCCACAGAAACAAAGCGAAAGCAAAGAAAAGCGCAGGAAACCAGTAGAGCAGAGATAAGTAAAAGGCGCGAAGAATGCAGCCATCAGACCACCGCTCCCAACCGAAACTACTAACAAAAGGGCAGAGGTAAAGCGCGCCACACCGAATGAATCATGGCACAGGCATTCGAGCAAAAAAAAACATCATAGAAGAGAACACCACGAGAGAGAGAGAGAGAGAGAGAGAGAAGCAAAAAGAACCAAGCTAAAGCCAAGGGAATTCACTAAACCTTATTAGTACATAAAAAATTACGGTAAGGTACGTAAAACACAGAAACGTTACTGGCCCAAACATTCAACATAGAGTTGCCACCAAAGCGACACTAAACATATTCCATAAGTTCAGCTCCCAAAGCGACACTAAACATATTCCATAAGTTCAGCCTAAGGCACGTCATAAGCCTGTAACTTAAATCAAGTCTAGTAAAGCTCACTATCACAGTCTTACTACTGGAACTTAAAGCATCTCATAGTGCAGTCTTCCGTACATCACTTCAAGTTCAACACTCTTAAATACATGAAAATCTACTTTCTCACAAGTGAGTATCCTCTCTAGCAGCATAGGAACTATAATTTTTTTTTTAAAAAAAGTTCTAGCAGTTCCAATGCTTTTTTTTGTCGTCCACAATCACCGTCTGCTCCTTTTTCTTGTAGATGTGACAAGTACAAATCAATAATAGTATACATGTCACATTAAATAATGTAATTGTGTGTGTGTGTGTGTGTGTGTGTGTGTGTGTGTGTGTGTTATTCCACCATCCATCCCTCAAAGCAAGATAACCACACTAGCAAGATAAGCACACACACACACACACACACACATCTCCATATAAAAAACTTTTTGTGGATGAGGTATATTGTATGAAGTATAGAGTCTAGAGTCCTCTTTTCTCCTTCCCTCCCTCCCACGGCCTCACTCTCTCTCTCTCTCTCTCTCTCTCTCTCTCTCTCTCTCTCTCTCTCTCTCACGATTATTCCTCCCTTCGGTTCTCATGGTTACTTCTCCCTTTGGCCCTCCCCAAAAAATGCGACCGTTTAGGACCACAATGGACCTCCCTTGGGCCCTCCCTTGAACCCTCCCAAACGATCGCAAAGGAGGTCGCTTGCAGCCGTTTGCGTCCCTTTGTGGTCCTATGCGGCCTCTCTCTCTCTCTCTCTCTCTCTCTCTCTCTCTCTCTCTCTCTCTCTCTCTCTCTCTCTCTCCAGCACGGTTCTCACGGTTGCCCCTCCCTTTGACCCTCACGGTTGCCCCTCCCTTCGGTTCTCACGGTTACTCCTCCCTTTGGCCCTCCTTAAAAAATACGACTGTTTAGAACCGCAATGGACCTCCCTTTGGCCCTCCCTTGAACCCTCCCAAACGACCACAAAGGAGGTCGTTTGCGGTCCCTTTGTGGTTCTATGCAGTCTCTCTCTCTCTCTCTCTCTCTCTCTCTCTCTCTCTCTCTCTCTCTCTCTCTCTCTCTCTCTCCAGCATGGTTCTCACGGTTGCCCCTCCCTTCGTCCCTCATGGTTCTCATGGTTACTCCTCCCTTTGGGCCTCCCCGAAAAATGCGACCGTTTAGGACCGCAATGGACCTCCCTTTGGCCCAAACGACCGCAAAGGAAGTCGTTTACAATCATTTGTGATCCCTTTGTAGTCCTATGCGGTCTCTCTCTCTCTCTCTCTCTCTCTCTCTCTCTCTCTCTCTCTCTCTCTCTCTCTCTCTCTCTCTCTCTCTCTCTCTCTCTCTCGGATTATCTCTGTTCCAAAGCTTCGTCTCTCTTTCGCTTGCGGTCTACAGCAGTGGACCTAAAGTGACCGTAAGGTCCCGCAAGTGCGTTAGTTGCGGTCGTTTACGATAACCGCTTCCGAAATAGAACCGTAAGCAAACTGAAAGAAAATCACTTACGGTCATTCACTGTGATGGAACGGACTGTAAAGGAACCAAAAGAGCATCACTTACAATCGTTTACGGACCGCATTTAGGCCACATAGGGACCACATTTGATGGCAGTGTTGCCTATCACGCAGGCAGCGTTGCCTGGTAACTTCTATCCACATCTATAAGTGAAAACTAGAGTATTAGTGACATTTGTCACTTCACATGCATGCATTCTTGCCTACTTTTACCAAGTGTCAAATATTCAACTAGAATTGTACAAATCATCATGCATATGTCCAATTTACTTTGTGCATGCCCTACATGTCACTATGGATCACTTACAACCATTGCATGTGATATGCCACGAGTTTTTACAAGCCTATTATTGACATTTCTATGTTTACATTCTATATGCAAGTTGTATATTACCAACTAGACTTGAAGAACCCATGTAGCTCAAGTTTCTTCTAGGCCAAATTTGGCATTTACAATTTGAAACAACATATACACATAGAAAAAACTTTGTGAAAAGCCTAAAGTCAAGATAAATGATTTTTCATTTCTCAACACTCCACCTAAAAATAATCTATGTCGACTTGAACATATATCTTGGGATTATTTCGAGATTGGCTCTATGCTTGATGAAGGAATTTTCGCCCAAAGGTTTGGTGAGCAAATCTGCAATACAAGATGATGTGTCGATGTGATCCAAGTATATTTCTCCTCCAATGAGCTTCTCTCTCACTAAGTAATGTGCAACCTCAATATGTTTGCTTTTCGCATGAAATATTGGATTGTTGGCAAGGGCTTGTGCTGAAATATTGAGGTAGATCATTTTCCTTGGTTATCTTTAGCTCCACTAGCAACCTCTTGATCCAAAGCACTTCTTTTGTTGTAGTAGTAAGTGCCTTATATTCAACTTCACAAGATGAGAGTGATATTGTATCTTGCTTTTTGGAAAGCCAAGATATCAAATTTCCTCCAAGATATATGACATATGCATTTGTAGATTTCCGATTTACTTTATCACTGGCAAAATCCGAGTCAGAATGGCCAACTATTGAAAGATCTTCACTTTTATATAACAAACCATAATCATAGGTTGAAGATATGTACCTAAGTACCCTTTTGGCCATTTTTCAATGATGAAGAGTAGGATTTTGCATAGCTTGGCTCAACTTTTGAACACTAAAACCTACATCAGGCCTAGTTGTGGTGAGCCAAATTAAGGAGCCTATAAGACTCCTAAAAAGAGTGATGGCCATGAAAGATCTTTCATCATCTTTGTTAGGGTCTTTTACAATTCGCTCCATAGGAGTATCAATACTCTTACAATCTAGCATATTGAATTTTTTTAACATTGAAAGAGCATACTTGGATTGACAAATAAAAGCTTTCTCATTATGGAAGTCAATCTCTAATCCTAATATGTAATGAATTTTTCCAAGATCTTGCATCTTGAATTCTTTTCCAAGTGCAATTTTGGTTTCTTCAACTAACTTGGTACAACTTTTTGTCAGGATAATATCATCGACATAAATGAGAAGAATGATAATATCTCTATCATAAAACTTGACATACAAGGAAGGATCATAGTTACTAAGATTGAATCCTAGTGAGTCAAGAAAAGTGTTAAGTCGAGAATACCACAATCTTGGTGCTTGTTTTAGTCCATAAAGACTTTTGAAGAGCAAGCAAACTTTGGTCTTGTCTTGGATGAACCCAAGAGGTTGATCCATATAAATTTCTTCTTCTAGATATCCATTTAAAAATGCATTTGAGACATCTAGTTGAAAAACTTGCCATTTGAAAAAAACAAGCAATAGAAATGATGATTCTAATTGATACCATCTTTGCAACTAGAGCAAAAGTCTCCTCATAATCAAGTCCATAAACTTGAGCAAAACCCTTTGCACAAAGTCTTGCCTTGTACTTGCTGATTGTGCCATCTTGATTATATTTGACTCGAAAAATCCATTTGCAACCAATGGTGTGCTTGTTGGATGGAAGATCCACAAGCTCCCATGTCTTGTTGGCAATCAATGCATCATATTCCTCCTTCATGGCTAGAAATCATTCTTCTGAATTGAGTGCATCATATACATCCTTTGGCTCTTCATGTGAAACAAAATAAGCATAATTAGTGGAGTTTATTTCCACTTGTTTGTCTTTATCTCCATATGTAAGCCTCTTAGGCTCGAATCTTTCTCTTTGTGATCTCCATGGTGAGAAAATTCGAGGTGACTCCTCCTCAATTCTCGGCCCCGTCTCTCCATGATAATTTTCAAGGGTGATGATAGGAGAATTCTTTTGAGAATTTTTGATCTTGGCCTCATCAAATATGTATTTTTTATTCTCATGAAAATAACATCATTACTCTCAATTGTACCTGAGGTAGAGGGAACATATATTTTGTATGCCTTCTTGTTGGATGAGTATCCAACCATGATCCCTTTGTTGGTTACCCTTTGCTGGAGATCAACCGGAAGCCCGTTTGTAAATGTTTTTCAAATAGTTTGGCTATCTAAGTTATGATTCCTACAGGTATCAGATGAGCAGACTTTGAACCCAAAATAGGTTTCACCTAGCCCTAGATCAATGATCAATAAACGTGCAGGAAGAATCATGAATAGAAATTAGTCATTCGCCAAGGAGACAACTGTGGGCTTAATTTCCAACGTGAGAGAGAGAGAGAGAGAGAGAGAGAGAGAGAGAGAGAGAGAGAGAGAGAGAGAGAGAGAGAGAGAGAGAGAGAGAGAGAGAGAGAGAGAGAGAGAGAGAGAGAGAGGAACTTGAATTTTGGAGAAGTATTCAAACTCGCTGAGAACCAAGCAATCTGTGAATCATAAGTGGATCAAATCAAGGCTGATCTGATCCAACGGAACTCTGTACGGACAGAGAGCTCACACGTGTGAAATCAGCCCTCATTAATGAGTGCTACTTCTCAAGGAATGATCCAAATTTGATGTTATATAGCTTGTTGGATAGGTATTGGAGAGTAGAATGTGTTGCTCTTGTTTCTAAATCAATTTGATTTGTTTTTAGACGAGTTTTAGGCAATCAGAGAGTTTGAGAGGGTACTCAACTCGTGGGATATGCCAAAGTGAGCACACATCTGTCTTTTTCACCAATTTCATCAATTTTCATTGTCAATCAAGTAGGATTGGATAGAAGTGAGTGTTATGAGGTCTTAGACTTTTCATTTCACACATATTACTGTGTTTGAGTTGAAAGTAAGTTCCTAGAGAGTTTTTCAGTACATTGAAACTCGTGGGAGAGATAGACTTCTTGCTTGCATGTGCTTCTTCTTTTGTGACTGAAGCAAGATCCAAATTCAAGATAGATTGATTTTTTTCTGTATTGAGAATTTGTTCTCACATCTGTGGATTAACATATGTGTTAGATCCTAGATTGAGATAGCAAGCAACATCCTTTCAACTCCATTTTTTTTTATCATTACTAGAATTTCTCACCAAGAAGATGTCTTCATCTGGTTCACATTTCTTAAAGCACAGTGAGAGATTAACATCTTCCAGTTATGCAATGTGGAAGATCAGAATGAAATTATCGTTGATTCTACAGGATGTAATGGATATTGTGAGTGGAGCTGAAGAAGAACCTGTTGCACCTAATGAAGCTGTAGCATTCCACAAAAGAACCAGAATTGCCCTTCATTTTATAAAAATGAATGTTACCAATGAAGTGTTAAGAGAGATCAGTACATGCACCACTGCCAAGGAAGCTTGGGATACTCTAAAACCAATCTATGAAATCAAAAATACTTCTAGATTGCTTACACTTAGAAACCAAATATTTCTAAGTTAACAGAGAGTAGATGAGAGTGCTTCATCATATGTCATGAGAGTTAAGGATTTTCATCAAGAGTTAGCTGGTATTAGTGATGCTCTTAAGAACACTGAACTCGTTCAAGTAGTCCTAAATGGACTTAGAATGAGTATGACAATATTGTGCAGACTTATGCTTGTCATAGAGGATCTTCCATCCTTGGAGACACTGCAAGGTGTTCTCATTGCTGAAGAAAGCAGACAAGAGAACAAGATGTTGAGGATCAACAGACTCTCATTGAAAGATCGTGGAGATGACAAAGCACTCTTCATCAGAGACAAGTCAAGAGGCAAGGGCAAAGGACAACAACACTTCAAGAAGGACAAAGCCAAAGCAGGTGGTGAGGATCAGTCCTCACAAGGTGCAACATCCAGTGGCAAAAAGAAGTTGTCAAAGATCAAGTGTTTTTTTTGTGGAAATAAAGGACATTATGCATCAAACTGTTTCAAGAAGAAGAACCAATCTAAGCAAGCTAACCTTACTAATGAGGATGAGTGTGAGGGTGTAGAGAGTGAAAGAGAGGATTCATTAATGATTTCTACTTTTTCATCTTTCCCTTCTAAGAATGAAGAAGTCTGGTGGATAGATAGTGGGGCTAGTTCCCACATGTCTAGTTCTAGGAACTCTTTCACTAATCTCATGCCATATTTAGGTGCAAAAAGGTCAATCTATACTGCTAATGATGTAGAGTGTAGAATTGAAGGAATAGGAAGTATTCCATTACATTCATCATCATCAAAATCTTTTTCCTTACATGATGTACTGTATGTATCTAAATTGACTAAGAATCTCATTAGTGTAGGATAGTTGTTTGATAGTGGATTGGATGTCAAGTTTCAAGTTGACAAGTGTATAATCTCAAGAGAAAATGAAGTTATTGCTAGAGGATCTAGAATTGGTAAGCTGTACAAACTAGATTCTAGGGAGAGTGCTAACATTTCAGATATCGCTTATGAGACCAAGGTTCTACAGGAGGATCTGTGGCATAGAAGATTGGGTCATCCCAATTTCAAAGCCATGCAATCTATGGTCAAAGAAGGAAAAGTTGTTGGTCTACCAAAGACACTGTCAAAGGAGCTTCTACCTTGTGAAGCTTGTGTGTTGGCAAAGTCACACAGAAGGCCTTTTCCTAGATCAAGTATCAAGACAAAGTTGTTAAAATTGCCAAAAGCTAACTTGATCAAATCTTGTAAATACCATTATGACTAATACATGTGTGGAGCCTTTTCCCACGTGTGAAATAAATACATTTATCATTTAGATGAGTCATATAGGTTGTACATACCATTTCATTTGAGATCCAGTGGCTAAAATGGCCAAAATCTAGTTTTCTAGCTATATGCCACTTGGCACCATGTTATTGGTAGGAAAAGCTATTTCACATGGATAGGAGTGATCTCACACGTGCCAAGGACTGCTCATATGTGTTAAAACATCAGTAGTAGGTGAGATCCAACTTGTAGTAGATATTTGTGCAGGTCCCTATAAATTAGGAAAATTGCCTAAAATCAAGGGAGGTGGCTATAAGTTAGGAAACTTGGTCCATGTGCCATATTGATGATTATTGGTGGATCCTTTGATGAGTAGGCACTCTCACACATGCCAAATAAGCTGAATAAGCATCAGCTCTTGTGTATATATGGTGGCTCATTTGGCCATAATTGACAAGAAAGTTAAATCTTGGTTTTGGTGCATTTCTTGAGTAATCTCTCCATTTGTCTTGTGATTTTATGCTTCTAATGGTTTCTAAGCCTAGTGTACTTCATTATTTGTTGGTAGTCCGTACTCTGACAGGTATTCACACGTGTGAAACCAGAAAGTACAAGTTTTGATCATATTTGATTGTGCTTGTTAGATTTGTTGATGTAGATTTGATCTAGTGCTATCTAATCTTGTGTAGATTGGTAGATCAATCTAATCTAACACCCAATCACACTTGTGGATCTGATTTGGATCCATTGTTGGTCCTTTTTAGTGTACTTTGACATGGTATCAGATCCAAGTACAAGTGCATTTAAGGCATTGATCTAAACTATACCCAAATTGGCAAGTTTTTGGAAACAAGCTAATATTGAGGTAGTGATGTTGAATGGATAGCTAGAACCATCATATTTGTACCAAATATTGTTGTGGGCTGCAAGTGTACTTTCCACACATGTGTGTCCGTACAGGACCTATTTTTTACAGTAAAATTCAGTTTGGTGCATTTTGAGCTTCATACACCCAAATTTGAGTCAATTTAGTGCATTTTCCAGCTTTCACTTGCATTGTTTCTATTCCATTGATTTGTTCTTGGTTTAGATCAATCATATAGATGGATTAAAGCTTGTTTATAGTACATTATTGTTGTTTCTCTGATTTTTTGAGTGTACATTGAAGTTGAGAGAGAAAGAGTGCTATAAACCAAAGATTAAGGAGTGATTTGCAAGGGGAGTGATTGAAATCCATTATACCTTCATTCTAGATTTGTTCAAGAGTGAAAGGGCCGAGTCTAGAAGCATCGAAATGCTAGAAGACACTCTTGGATCAGTCCTCCAAGTGAAATCTTAGTGAATTTCTAAAGCACAAACACTTATAAAGGCAAAATCTACCTATACAAGGTGATAAGAATTGTTGGCAAGTACTAGGAGAAAAATTTGAGATCCAATTCACATTGTTCACCCCTACTCAAGTGTGTGAGTGTGCTTTTTTAAAGTCATAATGGTGAGTGAGGCATATGTGTTGTGGTTGATCCAAAATTTTCAAGAGATCCTTCCTTTGTAGAGGGCAAGAACTAGTAACTCAATTCTTGACTTTGGTGGAAAAATTGTCTTCTTCATTGTGATCAGATCTTGCTAAGTGGCATTAGCTCTTTGTAAGCAAATATCTTAGTGAGAGAGAAGTATCACATTTTTGAAAATTTGAATTTCATTCCAACTCTAAAGAGGTAGAGTCACTGGTACTTGGTGGAGTCCAATAGGGGTGAATGAATTCAATTTTTTGAGCAAAATTTTGACATTATATGTATGAAACTCAAATAAGTTCTATTCAACTTTCTTTGTGAGAGTGTGAGGGTCAAGTTGTGATCCCATTGGGAGTCTAGAATAGGGAGGAGTCCATATTTGAGTGTTCATACATGATTGGGATCTTTGTGAATCTCTAGATTTCTAATTTTTAAGCTTGGTGAAAAATTATTGACATAGATTGTTATCAAACCATTTCATGTCCATTCCAAATCTCAAGAGTGAGATTCTTTGGGTCAAGAGGGATTCCAAAAGGGGTGATTGGATCTGATCTTTGTGTGTTTGAATCAAGTATACATGTCAAGTTTTTGTGATCTAGTGTAGATCCTTTTTTTTGTGAAAATTAGTGGCTTAATTTGTTGTCAAATCAAATCAAATTCAAATCTCAAGAGTGAGATCATTTGGGCCAAGAGTGAGTCCAAAAGACTAATTTTATTTTCAAGTATTTGAAACAAAACCCATACTTTGTTCAAGAATCTCAAAAGTTGAGTGAACTAGTCAAGAGAAAAGGAAAATCTAGGTGTCAAACTTTTCAAATCCATTCCAACTCTCAAGAGGAATAGTCATTGGTATTTGTTGAGACCAATAGGGGTGTTTGGATCTGATTTTCGTGATTTGAAAGAGTACTTTTGTCTTGGTGATCAAAGCAAAGATTAGTTTCCAATTGACTAGGTTGAAAGAGATATGATTCAGAATTTGTGGTCTAGATCTTGTGTAGATCCTTCTAGATTGTTGAATGTGTTCAAATCTAGTTTCTTGAGAGTCACAAATTACATTTTGAAAAGTCATATCACAAGGTTTTACTTCCTCATCATGGCATCAATAGGTGGCAACCTATTGGAGGCAAGTAAGGATCCTAAATGCAACCTTTGTGGCAAGAGAGATCGTTTTGTCTCAAGATGCTACAAAATGAAGACCAATCCATCCAAGGAGAACCAAAGCAAGGGGACCGAGGTGCAGGATGGAGCTTCAAGTTCAAAGTGCAAAGGCAAGAAGGACAAATCCAAAGAAAGGTGTTTCCTTTGTGGAAAGATGCATGAGGCTTGGAGCCTCACAAGGACTTACAAGATTTGTCTTCAAAAGTCCATCATCACACATTTCAAACCTTTTGAAGTTTTGCATTTGGAAGTGAATTTTTTGGTTCAAGATGCAAAGATAAATGTCACTTTCATTAATGTCACTTGGATTTATTTCATGTCCTTGAAAAGCATTTTGCTTAGAACTTTGGAAAAGTTCAAATTTATTATTATGATCCAAGAGAAACCAAGAAAGATTGAGGAGCAATCACAAAATGAAAAAAGTTTCATTTATGCTCTCATGAAATCTTATGCAGAACTATTTTGCTTTGAAGAGATTTTTGTACCTCAAAGTTGGATTAAGGCAATACTAGTTGAGTGTGATGCCTTAATAGATAGCAAAGCATGTTTTCCTTGGAAACTTACATTGAATATGAAGTCAAGGAAATGTAAATGTCTTCATGATGTATTTTTTGTTGGTTTCAATAAGGTCATGAATGATGTGTTCATTCATAATGTTGAAGATTGTAAATTTTCAATTTTAAAGGCAAGTTGTAAACTTCTTATGATAATAAGTGAAGCATCCAAAGTGGACACTTATATCCATAAGCAAGTAGTTAGCCTTATTGAGATGGAAATACTTCTTGATTTCAATATTAGAAAAATCATGCCAAGTTGTGGTGATTTTTGGACTTATGGTTCTAGCATAAGTAATGTTGATAATCATATGAAGTGCACATTATATGATCATGTTTGTTGTGATCATTTTGAGACATGGAGGTCTCAGATTTCCATCAAGGAGGAGCACCAAGGAGTTGATCTTGAGGAGTCATCTTGAGGATCAAGTGTGCCAAGGATTGAGGAGGAGAGTCCTTCTCAAGTTATGATTACAAGAAGAATATCAAGAGACATGGTTGAGCTCATATGGATCACATTTCAAGGGAAAGAGGAGCACATTTCAAGTGGTATACATCTCATGCTTGCTTCTCATATGTCATTTGGTGAATCAATTTGCTTTAGTGAGACTTTTGCATCCCAAAGTTGGAGTAAAGCAATACTAGTTGAGTATGGTGTCTCTCTTGAGAACATAGTTGATGTTATTAATGATATGAAATTGATTTTAGATCAATTAGAAAGAAAATGGTTATTTCATCAAATGTATGCTCTTGAGTCTTGCAAGAGCAAGAGTGATTTGTCCACTCATAGTGTGAAAAATTCTCTTTTTTCATGTATTGAGGCAAATTGTAAACTCTTTATGAGAGTAAGTGAATCATCCTCTAAGGAAACTTATCTCCATAATGAAGTATTTAGCCTCATTAGATCTGAGATTAGCATGGTAATCAAGCATGGAGATATGATGCAAACTCTTTGTTATTATAGCATGCATAGTCTTGCCAATGTTGATGAGCCTAATTCTCGAGACCTTGGTAGCATGATGTTGGATCTTTGTGATCCTTATGAGTCAGTAAGGACTCTTTATTTTATCATGGAGTTGCAGCTATTTTCAAGGAGGACGAGCTTTTGGATCAACCATATGTTTCAAGGATGGAACAAATCAATCAAGTATTGCAAAGCTCTCAAGTTCATCAAAGAAGTCAACATCAAAGAGGCACTATCATGGATATGGTGATTTCAGATCGACATCAACCTCATTGGCTAATCTTCACACCTTTGAACCAGCAAGGATCCATATTTGAAGACCAATTCAGCCCATGGCGTCAAGCTTAACATCATCATGCTTTTATCAAGCTAGTTTTGAGGAGGAGTGTTAAAATTGCCAAAAGCTAACTTGATCAAATTTTGTATATACCATTATGACTAGTACATGTGTGGAGCTTGTTCCCACGTGTGAAATAAATAAATTTATCATTTAGATGAGTCATATAGGTTGTACATACCATTTCATTTGAGATCTAGTGGCTAAAATGGCCAAAATCTAGTTTTCTAGCTATATGCCACTTGACATCATGTTATTGGTAGGAAAAGCTATTTCACATGGATAGGAGTGATCTCACACGTGCCAAGGACTGCTCATATGTGTTAAAATATCAGTAGTAGGTGAGATCCAACTTGTATTAGATATTTGTGCAAGTCCTTGTAAATTAGGAAAATTGCCTAAAGTCAAGGGAGGTGGCTATAAGTTAGGAAACTTGGTCCATGTGCCATATTGATGATTATTGGTGGATCCTTTGATGAGTAGGCACTCTCACACGTTCCAAATCAGTTGAGTAAGCATCAGCTCTTGTGTATATATGGTGGCTCATTTGGCCATAATTGACAAGAAAGTTAAATCTTGGTTTTGGTGCATTTCTTGAGTAATCTCTCCATTTGTCTTGTGATTTTATGCTTCTAATGGTTTCTAAGCTTAGTGTACTTCATTATTTGCTGGTAGTCTGTACTCTGATAGGTCTTCACACATGTGAAACCAGCAAGTACAAGTTTTGATCATATTTGATTGTTCTTGTTAGATTTGTTGATGTAGATTTGATCTAGTGCTATCTAATCTTGTGTAGAGTGGTAGATCAATCTAATCTAACACCCAATCACACTTGTGGATCTGATTTGGATCCATTCTTGGTCCTTTTTGTTGTACTTTGACAAAAACAACCATTTGAACTTGTACACTCAGATGTTTATTTCTCATCAACTAAGAGCAAAGGAAGAGCCAACTGCTTTGTCTCTTTTGTAGATGATTATACAAGACATTCTTGGATCTATATGTTGTCTTCAAAAGCCATGGTTTATGATGTTTTTCTTACTTTTAAAGCTTATGTAGAGAAGCAGTTTCCTTTCAAGATAAAAGCTTTAAAAAGTGATAGTGGAGGGGAATACACTTCCACTATTGTGAGAGAGAGGGTATTCAAAGAGAGTTTTCTTGTCATATACTCCTCAGCAAAATGGAGTTGCTGAGAGAAAAAATAGAACTTTGTGTGAATGTGCAAAAGCCATTAGGCTGGAAGCTTCTCTGCCTAAAGAATTTTGGGGAGAGACAGTTGCATGTGCAAACTATCTTTGTAATAGGCTTCCAAATCTTGCAATAGGAGGAAAGACACCATTTGAGATATTGTATAAGAAAAAGCCTAAGGTAGATCATCTTAGGATTTTTGGTTGTGTATGCTTTGTGCATGTACCTATAGAAACTAGCAAGAAGGAAGATCCTAGTGTAGTGAAAGGAATTTTTGTAGGCTATGCATCTACTTAAAAAGCATACAAGATCTATGTGCCCTCTACTGACAAAAATGTTGTTAGTAGAGATGTGGTCTTCCATGAAGGTCAAAAATTTAAATTGGATGATGTTCAGATCAAAAAGACTCATGCAAGATCAATCATCAATCTTGATGCTGTTCAAGAAGAGGTGAGTCCGAGGCTTGAGGAGGAGCAGATTCAAGCTATCACACCAAAAAGATCTACACGAGCAAGATTTGAGCCAAGGAGGCTCGCATATGATGAAGAAGGAAGGCAAGTGGAAGGTGAAACTTCCTATCATGCACATTTTATATCAGATGAAGAGCCTAAGAATGTCCAGGAAGCTTTTCAATCCAAGAAGTGGGTTGAAGCAATGACCCAAGAATTTGAAGCCTTGATGTCAAACAACACATGGGAGCTTGTGGAGCCACCAAACAACATGCATGTGATCGGATGTAAGTGGGTATTCAGAATCAAGTATAATAATGATGGATCTATCAATAAGTATAAAGCAAGACTTTGTGCTAAAGGCTACTCTCAGATTAAAGGTCTTGATCATGAAGATACCTTTGCACCAGTTGCAAAGATGGTAACAATTCAAATACTCATCTCTCTTGCATGTTTTCACAAATGGAGTATGTTCCAGTTTGATGTTTCTAATGCATTTCTCAATGGTTACCTTGAGGAGGAGATTTATATGGAGCAACCTCCAGGTTTTGTGAAGGAAGGTGATGAATCAAAAGTTTGTCTTTTGTTCAAAAATTTGTATGGACTGAAACAGGCACCAAGGTCTTGGTATGCAAGGCTCAATTCTTATCTCATATCACTTTGATTTTGTCTAAGTGAATATGACTTTGTAATTATTCTTCTCATCTATGTAGATGATATCATTCTTTGTGGAAATAGTGAGAAGTTAGTTGAAGAAACTAAGCATGCACTTGGTACTGAGTTTAAAATGTAGGACTTAGGAGTTCTTCACTATATTTTAGGCCTTGAAATAGATTTTTGGAAAGGCCATGCATTTATGAGCCAAAGTAGATATGCACTTTCCATGCTCAGGAAATTTCATATGGAGAACTGTAAAGGCATAGATACACCTATGGAGCACACTGTAAAAGTTCCTATTAAAGATGATGAAAAATCCTTTGAGGACATCACTCTTTATAGGAGTCTTATTGGCTCACTTATTTGGTTACCAGTGACTAGACCTGATCTAAGCTTTTGTGTTCATAAGTTGAGTCAACACATGCAGGATCCAAAGTTATATCATTAGAAGTTGGCTAAAAGAGTCTTGAGGTATATATCCTCTACCTTGGATTATGGACTATACTATGAAGGAGAAGATCTGACTTTGATTGCTTTTTCAGATTAAATTTTGCAGGAGACAGGTTGGATAGGAAATCCACAAGTGCTTACACTATATTTCTTGGAGGAAATTTGGTTTCTTGGCTGTCAAAGAAGCAAGCAACTATTTCCTTATCATCCTGTGAAGCTGAATACAAATCTCTTACAACCACAACAAAGGAGATTTTATGGATCAAAAGGCTACTTTTGGAGCTTAAGTGTTATGCAGATGAAGATTTACCAATTATCAAGATTGATAACATTTCTGCTCAGGCTCTTGCAAATAATCCAGTCTTTCATGCAAGGAGCAAGCATATTGAAGTGGCTCATCATTTTGTAAGAGAAAAAGTCATTGGAGGAGAGATCTCATTGGAGCATATTTCATCTTCAGATTGTGTTGCAGATCTTCTCACCAAGCCTCTACTCAAGAATGTCTTTATGAAGATGAGGTCAAACCTTATTAAAATATTATCTTCCTATCTCGAGTTTGGGGTCATGTCCATGATAATTTCCACTAGATTTCATGTTGTACATATAAGGAGTGTGAATTGAGCACATATCCTTCTAGTGTAGCTCGGATTTGAGTTAGATAGGTTCAATTGTAATGACATGCAGATGTTTTGATAGCATGCAAAGTCTTACTGTATGCATGCAAGCCACATGCAATCAGTGCATGCATCATGCAAAGTAGTTTCTGTGACCTACACATGTCTAGGCAATTTTATGAGTTGACATGCAGTACATGCACCATACATGCATGTAGTTACACATGTGGATCTCTGGTAGGTGAATTAGTTCAATTAAGTGGACTTTCCATGCAACTCCACTGTAGAAATTCGAGTCTCTCTCATGTAGGGAAAGCTGGGCATGTTTTGCCATATTGTGAATATTGAGATTTTGGTGTTTTGGACTCATTCTCTCTCTACCCGAGTTTTCTATGTATGATTTTCTCTCTCTACCCGAGAGCAGCATCTTTTTCCCATACTGAACACTTAAAATTATTTCTGACATTCATTTCTCATAATGAAGAGTTAGATTTTCTCATCAGATGTATGCCATTGTGCTCTTGCCTTAGATTTTTCAAGCATACTGTTCTTTGATCAATCTTGTGCGATCACAACACCTCAGTAAGATCCTGTAGGGTGTGTGGTGAAGTTCACACGTGCTAAAAACTTCACAATACCCATATCATTGTCTCCTTTAAAATATTGTCTAAAATATATTTTGTTCTTAGCACCTGTTTAGCATTGTCATCAGACCCACTCCTGCCAAAGCTAATACATTTATGGATGGCCTTCCTCAATAGAGCCATTGGTATCTGATTTTCAAGTAGGGCGATATCTACCTGCCTTATTATTGTTAAGTCCAAGGTTGCCTTTACTCGCCTTGAACGAAATAAAGACTTGAGGGCATCATTAGTGAAGGCTCTACTTGAAAGCGAATTAAACACTAAAACGATCAATAGAATATCTGAAGATAAAATATATTTCACCTCATTTTTATTGAAATTGCTAAAACATTCGTGCAGACCATATGATTTGAGTAAGTCTACAAGGTCATCCACGATAGGTTTACTTTACTCTTTCGGAGGCTCCATCCATGAGATTCTGCTATGGATTATTTGTTGCAGTCATCTCCAATATAAACCAATCACCTAGCTGTCAACAATTTTATGCAGGAATCAGATTCAGCATGTTGAAAGCAATGCTTAAGATCAAAGTATCTAGTGGTGGATGATAAAGTCAGCCACATGCAACTTTTGCTATTCCGCAATAAATATATATTAGTGGTTTTCACTAGAAAAAGAGTACATAGCCCACCTGCCGTGGCAGGTGGGCTCCTCTTGTTTTATTATTTAGTAAATATATATATATTATAATATATTAAAAACTTGATGTTGTCGTCTTCTCATACGAATGTTGTTTATATGATGAGCATGTGCAGGATTTCTACGCAGTAGAAGAGACTGTCCTCATGCCCATTGGTGATGCGAATCCAATTTTCTTTACAAATGCATAAAAATTGTTTAAAAGCCTAGTTCCAACAGACAGTACATGAAAGTGTTCGTTGTTGTCTCCAAAGTACTTGTTGGTGAGTCTGAATTTTCGATGAAAGATGTTGTAACTATAGGTGTGGTCTGGGCAATTATAATGCCTGAAACCATGCTGATAACGAAATAAAGACCATTCCATACCATGTTGTATCCGAAGTTCTAATGGAGAAGAATATCATTTTGTTCTATCTTGCTCGGATACAGCACATTATACGGATACAGCGCATTATGCGGAGGCACCCAAAATTCATGACTCAACTGGTGCATTGCATAGATATCATGGACTTAGAATTTGCTTTGCACAGGAACACAGATCATGCTACACAGTAACACAGACAGAAAACACTCTCCATAGCAAGCTCACATAGCAACTGTATTTCTCAAAATAAAATTACACTGTACATATAGTTGTTCACTCAGGCAACCCATGCATGACCCAGGTTGCCGTTGACGGGACGCGTGTCCCGTCAACTTGCCTCGTAGCGAGGCCAACTGATCCTTATCCACTAATAGGACCCACAGTACAGTAACATAGTGATTCTACTTTAATTCTAACTCTCTCCCTTAAAGTAGAGTCTACTTTTTATACAGTCATATAATAGCTTTAAAGTCAACAAACTTTAAGTACAGAAAGCTTTGATCTAAACTTATCAAACTTTTCTCCAGTAAGTGGCTTAGTGAAAATATCAGCTAGTTGTTCTTCTGTGCTACAATGAATAACATGAATTTCACGACTCATCAGCCTCTCACGTATAAAGTGATACTGAATCTCAATGTGTTTAGTTCTCGCATGGAACACTGGATTCTTTGCTATCTGAATGCCACTCTGACTGTCGCTATGTAAAGTCATGGGATTTTTCTGCTTCATGCCAACTGCTTCCAAGATTTGTCTCAACCATATAGCTTCATGTGTTGCACTACACATTGCCTTATACTCTGCTTTTGTGGTGGAAAGAGCAATTGTACTTTGCTTCTTACTAGACCAGGAAATGCAACTACCACAAAATTGGAATACATACCCTGTGGTAGATCTACGATCATCATAGTCACCTCCCCAATCTGCATCCACATAGCCACGCAACTCAGGATAACCATCATGCTTCCTGTAAATCAAGCCATACTCTGAAGTGCCTTTCACATAATGCAAAATGCGTTTAGCTGTCTTCCAATGCGTTTCCGTAGGTGCTGCCATAAACTGACTTACAATTCCAACAACATAGCATATATCTAGTCTAGTTGTGGTAAGTTAAATCAAGCTCCCTACTAATTGTCTATACCGCATGGCATCAAATGACTGTGACTCATCAAGCTTAGAAAGCTTTTTACCTGGTTCAATAGGAGTATTTACTGGTTTGCAATCCTGCAACCTAAACCTGTGCAGCAACTCTTTGACATACTTCACCTGTGTTAAACCCACTTCGTGTCTTTTTTGCCACACCTCTACTCCAAGGCAGTAATGCATTAGATTGAGATCTATCATCTCGAATTGTTCCATGAGGTCTTTCTTGATCATGTCTATCATCTCTTGATTATTTCTCGTAATAATCAAGTCATCAACATAAAGAGCAATCAAAGCAACCATACCATCAAAGCAGAAGACATATAGATTTGGATCAAAATGTGTTCTCACCATTCCCTTTGAACAAAAGTAGGCATCAATCCTGCTATACCACGCACATGGTGCTTGTTTAAGACCATAAAGCGCTTTCTTCAAGCGACATACTTTATTTTTCTGTCCCTTCACTACAAAGCCTTCAGGTTTATCCTTGAACACTTCTTCTTCTGACTCACCATTTAGAAAAGCAGATTTCACATCCATCTGATGCAAAGGCCAACCAAAATGTGAAGCTAAAGCAACAAGTAGACGTAGAGTATCCACTTATAAACCGGCGCAAAGGTCTCCTCATAGTCGATGCCTTTACTTTGTGCATACCCTTTGATCACCAATCTTGCCTTGTGCTTTGCTATACTTCCATCTGCATGGTACTTAGTCTTGTATACCCAAGGTTTCTTGCCAACTGGTGGTTCTACTAAGTCCCATGTGCTATGCTTAGCAATTGACTCCGTCTCCTCTCCCATGGCCTTGACCCAAATGTCATCATCCTTCGCTTCACCATAAGTCAAAGGTTCTTTGCTTTGAATAATGCTAGACAAGAGAGCATAATTTGCTTCATACCTTTCAGGTTGAGTCTTCTCTCTTGTTGATTTTCGTAGCTCTCCCTGGTTAGATGATCTTGGAAAGTCATCCATGTTGCGGCTCTCCAACAATCTCTCAAACCACTTAGGGAGCTTCCTGTAAGGTGATTGGTTTTCTGGTGAAAATGTATCCCACGGTACATCCTTCTCCTTGTGTTTGTCACCTGCAATTTCAATCCTTCTTGCACCAAAAGGTTTGTCCCTACCTCTCCAACCTGTCTCTTGAGGTTGAGTAGTAGTATCTTGAGATGTATCCTCATGTTCATCACTCGGAAGGTCAATGAATGGATCATCATCAGGTGGTATCCTCACTATACCATCTTACCCACTGGATGTGTCTATCTTCTCAGCATCCTTGTCTTCATACATCTTGGATTCATCAAAGATAACATCACGGCTTATATGGATTTTGTTTTCCACTGGATCAAAACATCTATAGCCCTTCACACGATCATCATATCCTAGGAATATGCACTTGATAGCTTTCACATCAAGTTTACGTCTCTCTTCCTTAGGAATGTGTACAAAAGCCTTACATCCAAATATTCACAAGTGGTTCACCTTTGGCTTCTTCTTTGTGAATGCTTCCTCAACTGTTATCTTTGGTATGGCAATTAGAGGATTCTATTTTGAAGATAGACTGCCGTACTGCATGCTTCTGACCAAAAATCTTTTGGTAGTTTCATCTCAGCTAGCATAGATCTGGCACTTTCCACAATCGTACGATTCTTGTGCTCAGCTACACCATTGAGAGCAGGAGTATGAGCTTGCGTAAATTGTCTTTTAATCCCACATTGATCACAAAGATCATTGAATTCATTAGACTTGTACTCACCTCCACTATCTGATCTTAGAACTTTGATCTTCCTACCTGTTTGATTTTCGACCAATGCTTTAAAGCTCTTGAAGTTGTCAAATGCATCTGATTTCTTCTTCAAGAAGTAGATCCACGTCTTATGTGATATATCATCAATAAAGGTCATGACATAGAAGGCTTTACCTAAGGACATGGTCCTCATAGGCCCGTATAAATCTGTGTGGATTATATCCAGGATGTTCTTTGCTCTTGCAGCACCCCCTTTATTGAACTTCTCTCGATGCTACTTCCCATATACACAAGATTCGCTCATCGATTTCAAGTGATCTTCTATGGTAGGCAATCCTGTTAGCATCTCCAATTTTCTCATCAAACTGAGGCTTCCTAAGTTCAAGTGACCAAGCCTCTTATGCCACAACTCAGTTTGTGATGAAATGGACGATACAAGTCCATGTTGCCCCTTGACTTTAGCATTCAACCTGTATAATTTTGTATTGGGCTCCCTTACTCCATCTGCAATAACTTTGAACTTTTGGTTCACATCCTTCACAAAGCAACAATCATGGGCGAATTCTACTTTCAACTTTTGTTCGGAGTGCGCCAAAAGTGATTTCACCATTCCACTGGGCACGTTGTTAGGAGTTGACGACTGAGTGCATTTCGGAAGGCGACGCCGATTTGGCTTTCAAATTGGTGGAAAAGCGGCGAGTGGCCTGGTAAGGAAAAAAGTGCAGGTCATTATTTTCAAATTCTGACATCATTGTTGGCCTCGGCATACTGTTTTTAGCCTACGGCAAAAGTTTCAAGCAATTTTGCGATGGCAAACATGGGAGAGTCCATTTTGAGTGAGAGTAGCAAATTGGACGGGATTTCCAACTATGCAGTGTGGAAATTCAAAATAAAAAACGTACTAATGGGGAAAGAAGTGTGGGAAGTCGTCACAGGTGATGAGAGAAGGCCGCCAAATGAAGTGAAGGTGCAAAAAAGGCAAAGGGGCCAAAAAATGATTAAGGCAAAAAATCTCAAAGGGAAAAAATGTGAAGGTCCGAAAACATGTAGTCGGCCTTCGATTTTCAAGATGCTCATTACTTGAACGATTTGTTTAAGGCTGAGCATAAGAAATCTAACACCGGGATCCACCCAACATCGTCGCACAGTAGTACAATCATTGTTGCCTGTCACACGGACAACCCGGGTTTGATCCTCGACAACGGTGCCAAAATTGTAGCAGATATTTCCTATCCACCTTCAACCCTAGATCCAAGCGCAACCAAGCATCAAAGGATGTTGTCACATGGAGATTCGTTCCCATGAGAGCGATAGCATAGTTCAGATTCTTACACATGCTTTTGACTTCACAATTAACACTATGATCCATTAATACTAACAATTAACATTATGATCCATTAACACTACTCAATCAAATATCAAACTTACTTCTCTCTATCCCCTTCATCTCAAAAAAAAATTATAATAAGAGACAATCTCAACAATTAGCAAATCCAAATAACATAAAGATCCAAATACAAGACGAGAGGAACAAAAAAGAAAAAGAAAAAAGACATCCGATTTCAATTCGATACAGGTTCAGCTTACTTTATTGAGATGAACATGTCATATGAATCAGAAAGTACCACTATATATAGTGGATTTTAGGGCTTTGGCCTCAAATCCTATTGGCCAATGTTCATGTCCCTTATTATTTAAATTTAAAATTTGGGAGGGACTCTTTTTTAGTCACTAACTTGACTATTAGGCCTGCTGACATTTAATGCCGCTAAAAGACCTAAAGTCATTTTATTAACTTTTAACTAATCAAATAACTATGTGATCACCAAGTTGGACTTACACAGGCAGGGTGCCAAATCTCTCTCACTTATTAACTAGGGTTAGAAGTGCCTCGATATCCGCCAACCTTTCAACAAAGGACCTTAGATCTAGCACACAATCTCCAAACTTCTACAGGATTTTCTTAAAATTGAACTACCATTTGATCGCTCTTGATCAAATAGCTAGAAATTCATGGAAACTTATTGATTTCCTATAGTTCTCATACCTCTTGATAAGCTCTAAAAAGCCTCTTGCACTCTCACTCTTGGATTTTGATCACCACCGAAGTGAATTCCAATGGTGTCGTGGGACCGTCACCAATGTACGTGGGAGATCTTGTTAGGACAGCAACGATGGACACCTGCGACAAGATTGTTATTCAATTTTTTATGTTAGTGTATCATAAATGCAATAAGTACTGTAAGGGAAGATGGCCTCTTACAAGTGTAAGCCCACAACAATGAGCACCATTTATTATACATACACTACTTTGAATTTAGTATTTGTAGTCAAACTCCAAGGACTTGGTGCATCACCTTTATCTATGATTACATTTTATTATTGTCAAAGATTTTTTACCACTTTACAAGGCATTCCAGCACTTGCAATACTTTGATATGTTGTAGTTGCAAAAACAGATGACGCTCAACTTCATGCACCACTTAAACTTGCAACTATCTTAGCTAGTGACTTACATCAAGCGGTAGTCTTTCAATAGCTTCTGTGTTAAATGTTTGCTTTGTATAATTGATGTACATTATCTCAATTTGTCTCATGACCTTTATACTTAAACTTGCAACTATCTTAACTAGTGACTTACATCAAGCAATAATCTTTCAATAGCTTCTTTGTTAAATTTTTGCTTTGCTATAATTGATGTACATTATCTCAATTTGTCTTATCACCTTTATAGGTTCCACATGCATTCATTTGTTCTTCGATGGGTTTTCCTATCTTTTATCAATGAAAACAAGAAGTTTCTTCTTTTTATAAATGCCATTTGCACACCTACAATTGTGTCAATATTTCTTTGATCAAAGTATTAAGTCGTCAATGGTGATGATGGTGCTTCCATTTTGAAGAATGTTAACAGCTTCTTTTCACATTTACAACCTTAAAATGTTTTCAAAATCATCTCAAAGCACTCTAAGATCCAAGATGTAAACTTACAAATAATTTCTATGATCTTTTGTTAAACTCCCTAGGAAACAACAAGCTTTTGCAAAGTTCTTACGAGCTTTGAAGCAACATTTCTATACACTGAACCTGCCAGCCTAAAGCCCATAGAAAACATAAGACCAAAAGCGTTTACACGAACCAACAATCTACAGAGGAAAATAATGTAGTTTTTTCTCCACCTTGGAATAAATTCAGAGAAAACAACGCAAATGAAAACAAGTGAAATGATTGTTATAAAACCACCGTCCATATCTTCGTAGCAATGTTTTGGCGGATGAACAAATTTCTTGGAAAACTAGCTGCAACTATATTTTCATAGCAATTTTCGGGCTGATAAAGATTTTTCTTGGTTGAGGCTGCATCAAATAATGCTTCCATGAGGATGCGCTGATCTGCATATGGCTGAACTAGGTGCAACTATATTTTAATTTCATGGCAATGTTTTGGCTGATGAAGATTTCTTGGATGAGCCTCCATCACATAATACTTCTGTGAGGTTGTGGTGATCCGATGGGGGTATTCTCATTGGAGGCTCTTGATTCCTGCCAAAACGGGTATTGTTGGGAAACAATCATTAGGGGAGGTATTTGTAAAGATCCACGTCTGGCTTGCCCTTGCTGAGGAATATTGTTGTAGAGAAGATTCGGCATGCTGTCTAAATTGCTTGCGCCAAGATCCCTTGAATCAAACGTATCGTTATTAGCATAGAACGAGATGAAGTCGTCTGATCTTATGCCAAACGCATCCCCGTCTCCAAAATCTAGAGACGCTTGAGTGCAGGGTTGGAAACCGCTAGGAATTCCCGCTAAGAAAGGGTTTGCCGTTTTTGTCATGGGAACGCCTCCTTCGCTGGAAGCCGGAGAGGCGAACGGAGACGACAGGTTTGAATTAGAGTGCAAGAGAGACATGGAAGTGCTGTTGGAGTTTGATATTGCACCCGTGTGGCGGGGTGATGCAGTGGTCGAGCAGTCACCTGTTCGAGAATCCATGTAATCAGTAAATATTGCAGGCATCGTGCAAGGAAAACCTCCCATGCTGCCGCTGCTTATTGTGAGAGAAGCTCGACCTGAAGAACCAGCTACCTGCCTCGGTGAAGGTTGTAGAGCGATACCTCCTGAAAGCTGCTGTATTCCTCACGAAAATCAACACATTTGCATTATGCATCAGAATCTCCAATTTGTCACATGCAGTGCTATTAACGCCATTCTATTGACAGATCTTAGCATTTCCTTAAACTTTTTCGCTGTTAACGCTCCGCAGAGGCATTTGAATTTTGTATGTAACCGAAGAATCTTTCCTACCTTGACCAAAAAATGGAAAGATAAAGTTCAAACACACGCATAGGAATCTCACACGTGTTTGAGTCTACCTTTGTAGTGACATGAATTAACTTTTGATGATGAAACAGACTTTATTCAATTGGCTCAAAAGTGAAAGTAAATGAAAACAGCTTTTGCAACATCCGGACATCGACTTCCCTCGCTATGACAAAGAGCCAAAGTAGCAGCACTTGCTACGAAAATCAGGATCCCGTTAATAGATCGGAGGTTAGACATTGCTCAGAGATTGAAGGCTTTTTGATGAAAATTGCAATTCCTCTTCTTCATTTGAAAAAATTGCTGACATTTTATTGATGGCCGTGAGGGCAGGTTCATAATCAGATTGAGTTATTTTAAGCAATGTCACTTCAAACTTCCAATTTTGGAATGTCACTTTCAAATTCAAATTTCTGTTGCAAGTTAAAAACTCTGAAACCTGGACATAGCACAGCGACAGCCGCCGACAGGTGCTCACTCGAACAAGCATAAGAATATTATCAGAAAAATATTATAACAGAACGACGCCAATCAATGGAATACTAAAACGTTCACAATATGACAATGCCGTCTAGAATAAAGAATACAGAAAACCAGGCGATCATCTGATCAAAACAGCTACAGATAAACCGAAACTGTCTGAGAAAGTATTATCTAAAGATATCATTAGACTGTCGAAGTATATTTCAACAAACGATGAGGTCAGAAAAAGCTAAGAGTTCCAAGTGAAGACTGGACAAACCTTTTCAATATTTCTCCATTTTCACCACGAGAGAGACTATACCTGAGATCTATACGTGGTGCCATCGGGCTCGACAATCCAGCCCGCTTCGCGCACTAGGGCTTTCAGCACATCGTTAATATCTGCTCGCGGAGGCAAATTATATCCACCATGTTTCCGCAGACCCGAGAAGATCTTAGTTGTGATCGCTCGGCGCTGCCGCTCTCTCAACTTGGTCTTTTCCTTCTCCTTTTCGCTAAGCCTCGCCATGCTCTTCGAAGAAGCCACCGCGTTCTGAGCCACCTCTGTCTCCATCTTCATCAGGTGACAGGTCTGTCTAGCAAAATATCCCAGATTTCACTTCATGTATTTATCTTATGAGATTCGTTTTAAGCTCGGCACTGCCTCTTTCACTGATTTCCGTTGTCACTTGAAAATGCTTGCCATCTTAAGAAGCGTTAAAGCTCAAAATTCAAATGAGCTTGAGCCTTGGGTCGGGGCGAGAATCAAGATGCATGCAAACAACGATTGGCAAGTTCGCCAACATTCAGCGTAGCATATATCGAGCGGGCTCGTAAGAACTTACGAGTTCGTGCAAGCTCATTTATCAGGAATTTTGCATCTTGCCTTAACAATAACATTCCTAAGTCGCACACCTTGAGCTAGAAAAGCAAGCATCACGTCGTGGAAGTTCTCATACGGGTAATCAAGTAGATTTAAATTCACACATAGAAATGCTCGCACGATGCCATGATAGTATCATCAACACCTAAAGTAATGATAGCCGAAGTAGGGCTAAAGCTTTTTGACGTAGTCCACCGAGTAATAACTTATAAGCTTCAACACATTTAGCAAGCTGATATATTAAGTAGACACGATACGTCCTAGAGCAAATTATAAAAGTCGAACTAGTTAACTGCCAGATTCAAATCCAAAGAAGCCCCGGCTGGCAAACAGCATCCAACAGCATAGTGATGTAAGGCGGTAAATTCCAAAAGTTCTACTCAAACAAGATATACCTGAAAGCTAAGTTCTGGAGGAAAACTGCTACAGAAAGCCAGGCAGGCTAAGGCTATGAATTTCGTTGTTCAATCAGAAACCTCGACTTGTTTTAGGAAGATAGCAACTAGCAGGCACTTCATTCAACAAGATCACAACAAAAAATTCCAAACAGGCTGTGATTTTTTAAAAGGGACAATTGAAAAGTGATTAGGGACATCAACATTTAAGACAAATGCAGAAAAAAAAATTGATCGACTCTAAAGGACCTCCCGCAAGAACTAAACACTGCGACAGTGCGACACGATAGGCAACCATTTAAGGAACTACTTTTTACTTATCAGCTTCCATGGTGATTCTGTCTTCAGCTAACACTCGATGTTCATGTTCCAGACTATCTCAGCTATTGTTGTGTCACTAGTTAGTAACGATTACCTGTCGGTTTTTCTTTTTGAGAAGAATAGAAATCTTTAGGATTAGAGATGCATCATGAGGTCTTTGAGGTGTCATCGATGATGGATTTTGAAATCTTCCATCAGTGCCGAGTGGATGATGACATCAGTACCAAATTTGCAAATGGTTAAATGAGTAACGTTCGGTTTGCGCATTATTGTCAACGAACAAGTATCATTGGTAGTTATCATGGCGTCCTGCTGTCCTGAGCTCACCTCCAGGGCTCGATCGTCGATGTGGTCCAGCGTCAAAAGAAATAAGCCTTAATTTGGGTTTTGTGTGGTGGAGGCCCCGGTTTGAGGGCCTTCTCTGCAAGGCCCTTGCCCAAGGGCAGAGCCCTGACCTGCACGGAAGGCCCGAGGCCCTTGGGCCTTCCACAATGTAATGCCATGTTTGAACTTTTTTCTTCTTTGCGCCAAAATATTGAGTCGTTGAATGGTTGATGGGAAGTGTGGACAGAATCTCAAAATCGCAGAATTCATGATGAAAATTTTGAGACAGAAAGAGTGCTTATTTCACCCACAGGCAAATTCTGCCTCTGAAGGTACATTCAAAATACAAAGAAAAAGTGAAGACTTGGCATTACGGTGTGCAATTTGAGAGAGAAGATAATCTCATTGGCATCATGACTAAAGAATCAATCTAAATGCATAAACCATCTAATGGTGAGGGTGGGTAATACCTGTGTCTCTCCAAGATGGTATCATATCTACTTTACCATTAGATATTTGGGAGCCCACCAACGTGACTAAAATGGTATTTTAAAATAGGCACACCCAAATTTGATATCTCCTCACCATTAGATCTTTGGGAGCCCACCAACACCAACACGTTAGTCATTGTGGTTTGAAATAGGCTCACCTAAATTTGAGAACTCCAACCACTTCCACTACATAATTGCACTTGGATTCTTTGTTTCATTTTGTCTTAGTACACGCTACCACATCAACAATTTTTTTGATGTGGGGGAGGCGGCTTAGTCTGTAGTTTTTTTAATGAAAAAAATTTACTTGTCAGAAGGGGTTGGTTGGGTGTTTTTCCCTAGTGGGAATTAATGGATTGTGTTTCCTACTGGCTTTTTAACCCATGCACATGGAATTTGTTCCTCGGTTTTGCATGCATGTATCAGTTGTGAAAATTGTCAACATTTCCTTGACTAGTTTTAGGCCATGGTATCAGAGCTGGCTGGCCACTATTTCTAGTAAGGTTTCCATTTATGGTGATATTTGGATGTTTGATCAAGTTCTAGCATGATTATGCATTGCATTGTTGATCAAATCTTACTAACCTTTGTTTGTTGAGTTGAACTTGTGGATCAAAAACATATTTCAGGTCTATTGAAGATCATAGGCTAAGAAGAAGCTATTTTGGATCAGATCATCACACCTAATCATTTGTTGATTGTGAGGCTTGTGCATATTCAATACTAACAATGTTCTGTTCAATCTACTGTTGACAATCTCCACTTTTGTGGATGAACACTCTCCTTAAGTGGATGACAAATACTCTTTGAGTGAATTTGTAATTCTCCAAAAGGCTGAGCAAAGCTCCCACTTGGATGAAAGATCCCCTTTAGGTTGAACAGATTGTCAACAATCTTTTACATAAATTTTGGTGTACTTTGTTGAGCATGTAAGTAACACTGCTTATGTAATTTGATTGGAGCATTTGGTGGAAGGTTTTAACCATTATGCAAGTGTGTTTTTCAGGTTTTTAATAGGTTGAGGAACATTCTCATGTGAAGTGATCTTAGATCTACATCTAAACATCAAGATTTGACAAGCTAGTGAAGCTAGTCTTGTGATTCACTAAGTGTGCTCTTTCATTCACCTCTAAAGCTTGTATTTATCACACTTACTGGAGTTTATAAACTTTTAGAAGTGTGGTTTACATGTGGTTTTACAGGTTGAATCAATATTCTAGTGTGTTGATCAAGTTTGTTCAATTTTAGGTATTCTTGGCAGCCTAGTCTTGTGTATTTTCTAAGAATGTAAAGTGGAATTGTATTGCATCCGTTGGATATTCCTATTAAGCGATGGGATATTATCTCGATGAATTTTGTTTTTGTAGTCAGTTTGTCGCTTACGAATAAACAAAATGATGCAATTGGGGTCATAGTTGATCGATTAACCAAATTGGCTACATTTATTCCAATAAAAACTATAATAAAATCGTCTGAGTTAGCTCAAGTCTTTGTTTCAGGTTATTGGACTGCCATCCGACATTGTTGGTGATCAAGATCTAAGTTTATGGATCAGTTTTGGATAGCAATGTCTGATAAACTTGAGACTTCTCTAAGAAGGGCTCGACTAATCATCCAGTATCTGATGGTCAGACATAGAAGACTAATTAGACGATAAAACAAATGCTTCGTGCGTATGTTTCATTAGGCAATCTCATTGCGAAAGGTATCTTCCATTGATTGAGTTTGTTTATAATAGTAGTAAGCATTCGGCTACTAGATATAGAATGTTTATGCTTATGTATGGATTTCAACCTAGATCTCCAATAGCGGTTGAAATTGAGTCGATTAAAGTTCAAAAAGTGGTTGATTTCTTGAGGGAAATGCAAGAAATGCAAGAAAATGTGTCAAGATGCTATGGTCTATCACACTATCAAGATCACAACCTCTACACAATCTCTTGATTCATTCTATATAGTCTCACAAAGACTCGTTCTTCTTGTCCATGTGAATTCATCCAAGTTGCACGAATGGATAAAAAAGAAAACGGTGGTTTTGAAGCGAGTGATGAACTCGGCTTACAAGATATCCCGATTGTCACATTCATTCTGCTCCAGATTGAAATACCAATGTTTATCGAAATCGGTTAATCATAGGTTGAAATATCACGACTCCTCTTGCGGGCTGTTGTCTCCATAGGCTCTACACGCTTGGGTGTAAATTTGCATAAATCATGGCAGATCTCCCTTTTCATCAAAACTTGGGAGGTCGATTTTGGAGAAATTCTTGATGCATAATGTACGAAAGGCCTAGGATTATCCATCACAAGTGGATCTAAGTTGACGTTTTTGTTCGGTATCTTCTAGATCTGAGAAATTTATAGCTGATAATCTCCTACCGGACCTTAGATTCATACACTGAAATAGATTGTAGAGCTATTTTGGTATTGTACATTTTTTTATTTTTTAGATGGTTTTGTAAATCTTTTTTGAGAAAGATAGAATCAGAGAATGGATGGCGATCTTTCAGATCAAAATCAGACGGAAAGAAAAGCAAAATAAATACAGTATCGAAGGTGATCTAGAAAGATTTGAAAGTGTAGATGGATTTTGATGGTCAGTCAAATCATATCTATCACAAAAAAAAATTCTTGATGGTGAGTAACATGCAGGTGTGAGTAATAGCGGGAGTAATTGACGAATAATCCTAATTACTCACTGAGTTGCCTATGGATTGTGAATGAAGATTAGAACCTACTGTAAAAATCACAAGAAAAAAAGAACTATTGGCGAGTAATCAAAAACTTTTATTCATCGGTCTGCCAACAATTTCAACTAATGTACTTGAAATTGTATAGATGGCGAGAAAAATGAAAATTGGTGAAAATTTTCAGATCGACGAGTAATAGCATGAAAATTTTGGATTTACTTTCCAAACCTCTGATGTTTCTCTTTTTGTTAGTTTTTTTTTTTTGGTTTGCTTTCTTGCTTGGCTTGATTTCTTTTTCTTGTCTAGGCATTCTTGGCTCTTGATCTTCTCCTAGAGGGGTTGATCTTCTCAAGGGAGGTGAACAATGTAATCAAATCTACCTACGGATCTTAATGATCACTCTATATTGTGGATATAACACCTATTTTGGTTGTATGTGGATTAGTTAAGAAACTAGCTGTAATGAGTGCTCGTGCTAATGATGGTTCTTGATTGTAATAGAATGATTAAACAAAACCTGATTAAGCATCCACAAGTAGAAATCACATACAAGATTCAAAAGAGGAGGGCCTTTGTTACGGCTCTATGTTGGAGTTAGTCTTACTCCTACTCGCTCTATTTGCCCTCTGATTCACTCAAAAAAATCGCTCTCTTACAATAGTCTACAAAAATGAACTGTTTTTTGCAGTCTGCAGTTGTACACGCAAACTTCAACAGGCGAGGAATGCGGGGACTGTGACAAAAGTGTTCTACTCAACACTCCAGTCAAATCGAGGAACATAAATTTTTGTGAGGAATACGAAGAATGCGAGGATCTATAGATCTACACAAGACTTCGTACAAGACCTATCTACGTCTTCACGCTCCAGTGAATAACCGATCTATTGATCAACGACAAGACTGTTAATGATCTTGTAATTGTAAAATTAGAATAAAATAAGATCATCAAACAACTATATAAGGAAATGAGCGATTATACATGAGACCATAGTAGATGAACAGTACTGATCAATGAGATTGGAGAACCAAAAAATTGGTAACTCAGTATCTGACTCCTCATAGTTAGAGATCATAGATAAAGAGAGAGAGTAAAAGTACTCTAAATTATAGGAATTACTTGTTTTTGTAAGTAGGATCACGCGCTCAGCGCAACTGTCTGTGATCTGATCGTTGATACTACAACATTCTTATACAGATTCGCTATCTTTCTATCATGTTGCATTCGTGCTGAATGTTTAATTAGCTCTCACTCTTCTTTCTCTACTGTCAAGAATTTCTGTAACAGAGAATTGTATGGCTATCAAAGACATCTAATTATGTCGCAATTCTTGATGGGTGTCTATGACACCTACATTGATATTCATTATCAACACAAATCTGAAATGTTCTATTCTTCAAGTTTCTAAGTTATTCAGTTCCTATTATCATTTTATTTTTGTCATCATTGACATTTTCATTTGTTGGGATGACAGCCCCCTTCGCTGTGGCCTGAAAACCTTGTGTCATTTTCATCAGATTGGTATCAAAGCCCTAGTTTGGATACACTAGAGTCTTGAGATTAAAAGAACCTAAATAGGTTCATATTTTCAGAGCTAGTTTATAATTGATTTGTGTACAATCTTTGTTCTTCGATCTTCATGGAAGGATCAAGCTCAAAAATCTGATTGATGAATAAGTTCAATGGAGATGATTTCCACATGTGAAAATTCAAGATGAGGATGATGCTGATCTAAAAAGAGTTATCGGGATATGTTAGTGGCTCAATAGCCAAACCGGTTGAACCAGAACTACTAATCATATGGGAGGCAAAGGATGGCAAAGCACTTCCCATTGTATCCTTAAATTTGAAAGATACTCAAATAGCTCATGTATCAAATTGTTCCACTTTGAAAGAAGCATGGGATATTTTGACAAGCATTTATGAAACATCAGATGTATCGACTCGTCTCTTTTTGAGAAAGAAGGTCCTTACCCTCAAAATGAGCGAAGGTACCTCAGTCAGTGATCATCTGAATGAGTTCAAGCAGTTGTTGAATCAATTAGCTGCAATAGATTTGCCAATTTTAGAAGAAAATTCTACTATGTCTCTTCTTGACAGTCTTCCTCCCTCCTATGACAATCTAGTATTTCTTTTGTACCATTCTTGACAAGAATTCGAATGTAGTCCTCTCTGCACACAGAGAAGGAAATTAATATATCTTGAGTCATGATTATGTAATTTTCTGAATAAATCATATGCTCATGTATGGCATCAAAGATTAGGACACTTAAACATGAGGTCTATCTTGTATATGCATCATAATAGTATGGTCAAAGATATGAGAATTAATGTTGTCTCCACAAGAAGTCAGACTATATGTGAAATGTGCTTACTAGGAAAACAACCTATGATAAGATTTTCTAAAGGACAAGCCAACTTAAACTGGTGACAAGATCAAGACCCTGCGGTCTTATTCTAGGGAGAGAATATATATTTGATGAAATGGCGGACTACCTATCTTCATGTGGCATGCACCATCAATTCACTGCCAGTTACACTCCACAATCGAACGGAGTAGCTAAAAGAAAGAATCAAAGACTTCTAGATGCAGCACGATCCATGATGTCCAGTGCTCAGTTACCCAAGAATTTTTGGGCTAAAGCAATATCTACAGCCTGCTATCTGCAAGATTATTCCAACACAAGGGCAATCTACTCTAAGACTTTGTTTGAAGTCTACTATGGTTACAAACCAAGTTTGAAATACCTTCGTGTGTTTGGATGTCTCTACTATGCCCAAATACCATCTGATGTGAGGAAAAAGCTAGACCCAGTTAGCTGCAAGGATATTTTCATTGGTTACTCAACATCACATAAAGCACATCGCATCTATGATGTTGAAACTGGTCAGATATAAGTCAGTGGAGATATTGTATTCCTTGAAGACAAGTTCTATGATTTTAAGCAGAAGCAATTCATGAGTTTGTTCCAACAAGTCCATTCACCATCGATAGGCTTGGACTTGCAATTGTTCAACCACAACTTGAAGACATCTATGTCATATGACTTAAGATCATCAAACAACTATATAAAAAAATGAGCGATTATACATGAGATCACAATAGATGAACAGTACCGATCAGTGAGATCGGAGAACCAAAAAAATGGTAACTCAGTATCTGACTACTCAGAGTTAGAGATCATAGAGAGAGAGAGAGAGAGAGAGAGAGAGTAAAAGTATTCTAAATTATAGCAATCACTTGTTTATGTAAGTAGGATCATGCGCACAACTGTCTTGTGATCTGATCGTTGTTACTACAAAATTCTTATACATATTCGCTATCTTTCTGTCATGTTGCATTTGTGCTGAATGTTCAATTACCTCTCACTCTTCTTTCTCTACTGTCAAGAATATCAATAACAAAGAATTGTATGGCTATCACAGACACCTAATCATTTCACAATTCTTTATGATTGTCTACAACACCTATAGTGATATTCATTATCAACACAAATCCAAAACGCTCTATTCTTCTAGTCTCTAAGTTATCTAGTTCCTATTATCGTTTTATTTTGTCATCATTGACATTTTCATTTGCTGGGATGACGGCCTCCTATGTCGTTGCGGCCTGAGAAACCCTGTGTCATTCCATCACCCTAATGGGGGGTTTGGACCATTAAGGGGGTGCCTTGGACATAGTGACCGAGCACACCCACATGCACACCCACATGCGGTATGAGCATGTGTGTTGCATCCTAGTATGGGATAGGGTGTACATGCATTGTGCTTTTGCATGGGTCTTGGCGATTATGGGTTAGGGGTACCTACATGCGATGGACATGTGTGGGGGTTTGTCATCGGTTGATAGTAGGCTTACATGTGGACTCAATGCATGGGTAGACGAGGTGGGCTCTACACTATATATATATATATATATATATATATATATATATATATATATATATATATATATATATATATATATATATATATATATATATATATATATATATATATATATATATATATATATATATATATATATATATATATATATATATATATATATATATATACATATATCTATATATATACTTATACCCTCACCCATGTCCACGAGGAGCATTGAGAGTTTTCCATCATTATGTTGTCAGATTGGTAAGCGCTTCCTATCTTAGTGATTTGTCTAATTCCCTAGTGCTTGGGGGCTAGATCAGAGGAGATCTAGGATTGGTTGGGTTGGTTTTGTCTACTACACTTCCCCATTGTGTTCTTGGAGCTGTAGCCAAATTGGGAGCCTTGGGAGTCATTGTATTGGTGTCAGAGCAACCAATCGGATCAGGTGAGGGTCGAGGTGTGGACCAGTTTGCGATCAAATCAAATTGAAAACAATGCAGGCAATTTCGATAAATCGGTGGTCTTCTAAGTAGGTTTCTACCTTTCCTTTAGTTGAGTCGGTTTGAAACGACCTTGGGATTGTTTATTTGATTCTGCATTTTTCGGTTTATCATGAATTGGTGGTTTTCCCATTTATTGTATGATGGTTTTTTGGTTTTCTAATGAAGTTGGTGGTTGCATGTGGTTTGGAAGCTTCATTCCTATGTGGAATGATAGTTTGAACCTTGTTGCAAAGCAATAGTAAGTATGTGTTGAGTGCTAATAGTTAAACCCACGTTTTGTATGCATGGTATGCATATGCTGAAGTTTCTTCCTTAATGATTTCGATGAACCTAAGGGTATGCTGGGCTATTGTGAAAATAACTGAAACCAAAAAAATTAAACAATGAATGGGTGAAAATTGTTTTTCATGCCAAGGTTTTCGTGATTGTTGTCCAATAATGTTGTCCTTTGCTCTTTTTTTGTGCATGCAAAGAGCTTTGTGACTAAAGCTTGCAAGAGTGTGCCATGCATGAATGAATTTTACCTTCAATTGTAGGTGCTTTGTGATTAAAGCGTGCAAGCAAAGTAATATGTGCATGTAAAGAACATAGAAGTAATGAGTAGTGAATGGAGAAAAAAGAAAAATCCATTCACTTGCTGGGCTGTAAAAAAAGTTGTGAAGGGTGGTTGGCAGCATGAGGCGTTGCTTGTGAGCTTTAGTTGTTTCTGAAACTCTTCTTCTGAATCATAAACCAATTGTTGATAGCACTGGAGGTTGTAGGCATCATAAGCAATCAGAGTGACACTGTTGTAAAAGTGTGGAAAGCTGGTGTGTTAATCTGTTTGAACCTGCAAAGCAAAGCATATGCTAGTTTCTGTTGAAAGCATGAGATCAAACCATTTCAGTTTGAAGACTGGAGTTAGCCTGATTCTCTCTGAGGTGGAATGGTCGAGTGCGGCTATTGGGAGCGTGGGGCAACAAGTGGAGGCACGCTCCATTGCCTACTTGTTGCCCTCTCTCTCTCTCTCTCTCTCTCTCTCTCTCTCTCTCTCTCTCAACTCACATTAATTATTGCTATTTTTCTCTCTCAACACCTAAAAAACTTTAACCCTAAAAAATACATGCTCTCTCTCACACACACAACACACTCGCTTTAGCATCATCCATTGCGCTGGCACGATTTTGCAAGCCGCAGCAGCAAAGTAATGTATTCAGAAACTGGGATTGATCCTTCAATCTTTTGATTGCTTGCGATTGAGAAGCTCTTGTGAAGAACGCCATGGCTGTCTGTGCTGCTACTGGCGCCCTCACACCATAGGCTGCTGCTGCATACTTCACAAAAAAGACAGCTACTCAAATTCATCGCCATTTCGAAGATGGAATCAGATTCATCCTCTCAACAAACAAAGATCGTACGAGAAATCTCTAATTTTCTCTCTCTCTCTCTCTCTCTCTCAACTCGCATTATCTCCCCCACGCTCTCTCTCTATCGCGAAAGTTCCAGACCTCTCTTTCTAGAAATTTCTTCAACGTTTTCTCTTTTTAGAAATTTTTTCAACTTCAACTTGCACATCTGCTCGTCGTCCGCCCATCAAATGCATGTCATTGAAGTTTTAGGGCATACATGGCCCAATGAAAACATTGGAATCACGTTTTATATTGCATTGCTCGCATTCCAGACCTCTCTTTCAAGAAATTTCTTCAACGTTTCTCTTTCTAAAAATTTCTTCAACTTCAACTTGCACATCTGCTCATCATCAGCCCATCAAATGCATGTCATTAAAGTTTTAGGACATACATGGCCCAATGAAAATGTTGGAATCATGTTTTATCTAGCACTACTCGCATTCTCTCTCTCTCTCTCTCTCTACTCTACTTGGCATAGCAGATCGCGGGCCTAGCCCGAGTGGGAGTGGGCTCGGTCGGGTGAGGAAAAAGATGAAAGGGGCGAGGGGACCTTAACATATGGTTTTTAAGTAATTAAACTTTGTTTGTGTGGGGGGTAGTGGGCTAATTGTTTCCTCTAAGGGAAGTACACAGTTTGTGTTTCCCATCGGGCTTGGAACCCATGTTAACGAATTTTTCCCCCGGGGTTGCATGCAAGCGTCCGGACGAGAAGTGGGGCTTTACGCTTTGTCTTTTGGGTCTATGGTTATTTTTTTTGTTTGTGTTATGAGAAAACATAAATTTGCTTAAATTTTGGTTAAGTATATTTGTAGGGCTTTAATGTCAATTTTCTAATGGAGATCATTTTTTTGGGTTTCGGGTGATTTCTCACACACTTAATTGGCATTTTTTTTGTTGTGTACTTGGTAGTTATGGCTGACATAGAGCAAGAATTATTCGGTGAGGGTATGCCATCATTAGTTCGGAGTGTGGGAAGTCCGGACAACGACCCGGAGTCAATTTTGGATGTGATGAGCAAAGCACCACTTGAGATTTACCAGAGTAATAAACAATTGGATGAACAAATTAAGTTTCTGTTGTCTCGACATGATGTGACATCCTCGACACACTTAGATTTTCAGCCAGAAGATTTTTCGGCAGAAAAGAAATTTAAGCAATTGGCAACAACAGTTGAGTCATGGATTAACTGACGGACTAGCTATTTTGATCTACAAGGTTTTCTTAAGGGAAAAAAAATTTCTTTCATTTTAATTTACATGGAGGGTAAGGCCCTGTCGTGGTGGAGAGATCTTGATCCTAAGCCGATTACATGGGATACTTTTCGGGATGTATTTCTGAAGACGTTCATGAATGTGGATGAGCGAGCAAATTGTTGAGCTTAAGATGAGATCCTGGGACTTGGATACGTATATCCAAGAGTTCATGGATCTCTTAACCAAAGTGTCACATTTTCATAAGAAGTACGTGGAGTGGCAGTTTGTGAATGGACTGCTCGTGAACTTTCAAAATGAGTGCAAGCGCAATCAATTGAACTTGTTGGAGGATGTCATCCGGATCATACGTGTTTATGATCAGACGGTGGTAGCTTCCAAGAAACTGGAGCAAGAGAAAGGCTCAACAGAATTTTGACCAGGGAAAAAATCCAAGAAGTTTTTTGCTGAACTTGATGAGCAAGAATTATTCAGCAAGAGTATGCCATCATTAGTTCGGCGTGTGGGAACTCCGTACAACACCCCGCAATCAATTCTGGATGTGATGAGCAAAGCACTGCTTGAGATTCACCAAAGTAATAAGCAGCAGGATAACCAATTAAGTGTATGTTGTCTCAACATGATGCGGCATCTTCGACACACTTATATTTTTAGCTAGAAGTTTTTCGACAAACACGAAATTTAAGCAGCTGACAGCAATTTAGTCATGGATTAACTAGCGTAATAGCTATTTTGGTCTACATGGTGTTCTTGAGGAGAAAAGAATTTCTTTCGTTTTAATTTACTTGGAGGGTAAGGCCATGTCTTGGTGGAGAAATCTCGATCCTAAGCCGGTTACATGGGACGCTTTTCAAGATGTATTTCTGAAAACGTTCATAACTGTGGATGAGCGAGACTCTTATCGGCATTTTGTTGAGCTTAAGATGAGATTTTGGGACTTGGATATGTATATCCAGGAGTTCATGGATCTCTTAACCAAAGTGCTGCATTTTCAAAAGAAGTACACGAAGTGGCAGTTTGTGAATGGACTGCCCGCTGACTTTCAAAATGAGTACAAGCGCAATCAATTGAACTCATTGGAGGATGCCACCTAGATCGCACATGTTTATGATCAAACGGTGCTACCTTCCAATAAATGGGGGCAAGAGAAAGACTCAACAAATTTCCGACCACAGAAAAACCTCAAGAAGTTTTTTGATGAACTTGAGGCCATGGCTTACCAGAAACCGAAGTCATGGAAGAAAATTAAGAAAAAACCTAAGACATCAATAAGAGATGCTTTTAAACAAGGCTTATGTTTTTATTGCGGCAAAGCGGGCCATTTGGCTAAGGAGTGCCAGTTGAAGAACAAGTCCTCATCAAATCTTCCAACAATCGATTTGACAGTAGGTAAAATGAAAATTGATGTTATTGATGCTACTTGTGAATGTCAATTCAGTACATTGTCTTTTGGTCCTCACAATTTGTTTCGCGTTAGGGGAAAATTTTTAAAGAAATATGTGAATGTGTTGCTTGTGTTCTCGGGAAGTACTCATAACTTCATTAATTCACAACTTGTGCAGAGACTCCAGGTGTCTACAAGCCAAGTGACCATTGGTACATGGTTAAGCTTGCGTCGGGGATGAACACTGAAGATTATGATGTTATGGTTCCAAGATTGGAACTAGATCTACAAGGCTATGTTGAGGAAATTGATTTTCATGTTCTAAACTTGGGCCAATCAAACATAATTTTAGGATATGAGTGGTTCCTTGGTTTGCAAATTGATTTTAAGCAGCATATGTTACAATTTATTGATAGTAGTGGTAAATGGATATCCAATTTTGGAGATGATACATGTACTCAGTTTTCGATGATTTTGTCTGTGGAATTAATAAAGGAAGCTCACAATTTTAAATGTTATTATCTTGTTTTAAAATCTTGCTTATTAGTGAAATTGTACTGGATCTTCTGATGTGAATGATAGTTCTAATTCAGTTATTGATAGTAATTTCATTGTGTGTGATGAATATCAATGTTGTAATTTAGATCATGAACATGAAGAAAAACAATTATTAGCATATTTAAAGCAAGAACTTGGTGATGTATTTCCTAGTGAAATTCCACATGGTCTACCTCCGTCTAGGTCTGTAGATCATAGGATAGAATTAATTCTGGGTAGTCAGCCTATCTTTCGACAACTATATCGGTTTAGTCTGAAGGAAGAGGAGGAGGTGATTCAGCAAATTGAGGAGTATCTTTGTATGGGTCACATTCGACCTAGTAAGTCGGCATGGGGAGCGTCGGTTCTTCTAAAGGATAAGAAGGACATGACTTTCCAGATGTGCGTTGACTATAAGGAGTTGAATAAGGTTACCATTAAAAATAAATATCCATTGCCTAGAATGGATGATCTAGTTGATCGTTTGGGTGGAGCCAAGTACTTCACTAAGATTGATTTGCAAACTGGTTATCATCATATTAGAATTCATCCAGATGATGTATCGAAGAGGATTTTAGGACAAGGTTTGGTCATTATGAATTGTTGACCGTTTGGTTTAACCATTGCTCTGACCACTTTCCAACAGACGATGAATGATTTATTTTGTCCATATATGGGCTTGAGACTTCTTTGAGTATGGGCTCGACTGATCATTCAGAATCTGATGGTCAGACTGAGAGGACTAATCAGGCGATGGAACAAATGCTTTGTGCTATGTTTCACTTAGGCAATCTCATTGGGAAAGGTATTATCCATTGATCGAGTTTGCTTATAATAATAGTAAGCATTCGGTTATTGGATATAGCCCGTTTATGCTTATGTATGGATTTCAACCTAGATCTCCGATAACGGTTAAAACTGAGTCAATTAAAGTCCAAATGATGGCAGATTTCTTGCAAGAAATGCAGGTAATGCTTAGTTAGCACGTGAAAATGTTTTGAGTGCCCAGGATCGACATGTAAAACCTTTTGCTAATTTGAAAAGATCACCCACGGAGTTTCAAGTTGGAGATTGGGTATATCTTAGAATTCTGAAGGATTCTAAGATAATGCACACCGGGAAGCATTACAAATTGTTTGCTCATTATAGTGGACCATATAAAATCTTGAAAAAGATTTGATCTTTAGGTTAGTAGTTAGAGTTCTTAGCGGGAATCAAGACTCATCCTGTGATTCATGTAATGTGAAAAATTGCCTACATTGGCAAATCTAGCCATGTCGAATATTGTACATTTTGTCAATATTCTTTGTTGGTTACTTGAATGGCTAAAATGCCACTTGTACATACACACCTAAAGTAGGTTACCACGATTCAAGAGGAGTGGTTGTGTCTATTTGGTAGTGATTCCTACTTTGTAGGATCTAGACCATGATTTATGATGAGATTTGTACCTACCATGCACCTACCAAGCATGACTCTTGGATCTAGGCTAGGGTTTTCACATTAGGGCAAGAAAGTGGAGTCTACTTCCTTATTACACGCTGGGTTTTCACCTAACTTTGCAAAGGAAGTGTGTTTTACTATGTATTTCCATTCTCCATAGTGAGAAGATAGAAACTTTTTGGAGCCTCAAGGAAAAACTCGAGTTTCCTCTCATTGTATGGTGATTACTCTATTCTTCCAATGAAACCCAGCTTTGGCACTTTGTAAACACTGTCTACAGGCCGTACTACAGCCTTATTTCCACACGTGTGGAGTTGGATTAGACTATTTGATCAATGCTTTGATTGTCTCTACTTGTTTCCTATCAAACTGCTAAACTAGATCTTGTTTTCTGATGACTAGTTTCTGATAGATTGTTTAACAAGCATACAATCACCTTGTGGATCATTCAAAGATCCATTTATGGTCCTTAGTACTGTACTTTTCAGATGTAAGTCATATGAAGATGTGTTTACATGAGGGAGCCTTTAGCGACAAGCAAGCTTTGTGTCTCCCGACACTTCGATCTGATCTCAGCTTCTTTTTGTATACCCATTTATAGGCGACTTCCTTCTTTCTTTTAGGAAGTGGTTCAAGTGTCCATGCCTAATCTGCTTCATCGATTCAATCTCTTTTGACGCAGCTTGCTTCCAAAAATCCCCTTCTAGGTTCTGGATTCCTTCAAGATATGTCGTTGAGTTAGAATTAAAGTTAGAATCACTGTGTTACTGTACTGTGGGTCCTATCAGTGGATAAGGATCAGCTGGCCTCGCCACGAGGCAAGTCGACGGGACACGCGTCCCGCCAACGGCAACCTGGGTCATGCATGGGTTGCCTGAGTGAACAACTATATGTACAGTGTAATTTCATTTTGAGAAATACAGTTGCTATGTGAGCTTGCTGAGGAGAGTGATTTTCTGTCTGTGTTACTGTGTAGCATGATTTGTGTTCCTGTGCAAAGCAAATTCTGAGTTGGTATCAGAGCCGTATAGGGAGTGTACACAGTACAGTGTCGCCGTTGAAGAGAACTTTGGGAGAACTGTCTTCTGAGAGTTCAGGGTTTTACGGTGGGTTGAAGACGGAAAGAGAAGCACTGGTGCACGGTTTCTAATTTATAGAGGCTTGCTAAGCTCAGCAGAGGGATTATTAGCCTGTGCATAGCATCAGACAAGGAAAAATTTGGTGAAAATTTGACAATTTCGAAGCCAGCTGAAAATTGAAACCGGACTTGGGGTTACGTTTCTCCACGGAATTTTCTGACTGAACACTCTATAGTCATAGATTCAGTAGGGCGACCCTGCTCCAGGCCTCAGATCGTGCTCAAAACGATCCACAGGAGAGCTTGATCTGATGTTTTTCAGAGAAGGGAGGCGCGGCCGCAGGCAGGGAAGTCGCGGGCAGTTCGCGCGACCAACGCGATGAAGAACTCAGTGTACCGAAGTTCATAGCATATGCAGGAGTTTGGTTTGATGCCCATATGTACTTTGAACCTTTAGATGAGGTGTCAAATGAATCAACTGTCCAGAATCTATGATGGGAGAGAAATTTGAACCACAATTTGGTTCAGCCATTAAATGAGCTTTAAACAGGGTCCTGAAGAATTGAAGTGCATTCTGGCCTTCAACTTCATTAAAAATTTTCATACTGAAAGCTGAGTTGGGTCCCTTCACAAGTGAAGAGTGAAGTTTCTTCAAAGTGAAAAACAGTTCAAAAGCTAGAAAAGTCCCTATTTTTGGGTCCTTTGCCCGTTTTGACCCAAACGAAAGGCTATAACCTCCAAACGAAGGGCACCCGGACTGTACCTGCAAGTACGGTACAACAAAACAGAGTGGTGGCAGCGGAGAAAGTGTTCGGAGTACGCCAAAAGTAGTTTCACCATTCCACTGGGCACGTTGTTGGGAATTGACGACTGAGTGCATTTCGGAAGGCGACGCTGATTTGGCTTTCAAATTGGTGGAAAAGCGGCGAGTGGCCTGGTAAGAAAAAAAGTGCAGGTCATTATTTTCAACTTCTGACTTCACTGTTGGCCTCGACATACTGTTCTTAGCCTAAGGCAGAAGTTTCAAGCAGTTTTGCGATGGCAAACATGGGAGAGTCCATTTTGAGTGAAAGTAGCAAATTGGACGAGATTTCCAACTATGCAGTGTGGAAATTCAAAATGAAAAACATACTGATGGAGAAAGATGTGTGGGAAGTCATCACAGGTGATGAGAGAAGGCCGCCAAATGAAGCAGACATCAACGTGTTCGACAAAAAGATGAGGAAAGCTTTGACCTTCATTAACTTGTCAGTGAAGGATCACATCATTACCCACATTTGTGATGCTATTACACCCAGACAGTCATGGGATGTGCTAAAGGAGCAGTTCGAGACGTCAAATCCGTCAAGGATCATGTTTCTGAAGTCAAAGCTGAATAGTGCCCGCATGGAGCAAGGAGAGCACATTCAGACGTACATGACCAAAATCAAGACAATGAGAGATGAACTGCATTCTATTGGAGAGCGCATACGTGATGTGGAGTTGGTGCATAATGCATTATGCGGCATTGCAGAACCCTATCAGATGTTTGTGAGCAGAATAGCATCAAGAGAAAGATTGCCAACCTTTGACGAGCTCACAGGAATCTTGATGCAGGAAGAGCAACGATGAGAAATGGTGAAAGCTAGACGTCAAAATACTGATGATCAGGCACTTGCGACACGCCAAAAACAAGGCAAGGGCAAGGGCAAGAAGAAGATTAAACAACAATTTGCCAAGTCTCAGGATGATGAGGGATCTTCCAGCAAAACTAAGAAGAAAGGCAAGTTCTTCCATTGTGGTAAAAAGGGCCACTGGAAGAGTGAATGTCGCAAATTCCTGGCGGAACAAGACAAGGGAAAACCAAAACAAGCAGGTAACCTTGTCGATGAGGGTGAGATTGAAGACTCTAGCATCTTCATATCTGCATTGTCATCTAATCAAGATGATCAAGCATGGTATATTGACTCAGGAGCCACAAGACACATGACAGGTAACAAGAACTGGTTCAGTAGTTTGAAGGCGTTGGATAATGGAACATCTGTTTCACAAGCAAATGGTGAGGTGTGCATGATCAAGGGGATAGGCACAGTTTCCATCCAACTGCCTGACGACAAAAGCAGGATGATCAAGGAGGTACTTTTCGTACCAGGTTTGAAGAAAAATCTACTGTCTGTTGGAGTCATTACTGATCAAAAGTTGAAAGTAGAATTCGCCCATGATCGTTGCTTTGTGAAGGATGAGAACCAAAAGTTCAAAGTTATTGCGAATGGAGTAAGAGAGCCCAATACAAAATTGTACAGGTTGAATGCCACAATCAAGGGGCAACATGGACTTGTATCATCCGTTCCTTCGCAAACTGAGTTGTGGCACAAGAGGCTTGGTCACTTGAACTTGGGAAGCCTCAGTTTGATGAGAAAATTGGAGATGGTAACAGGACTGCCTACAATAGAAGATCACTTGAAATTGATGTGCGAATCTTGTATATATGGGAAGCAGCATCGAGAGAAGTTCAATAAAGGGGGTGTTGCAAGAGCAAAGAACATCCTGGATCTAATCCACACAGATCTATGCGGGCCCATGAGGACCATGTTCTTAGGAAAAGCCTTATATTTCATGACCTTTATTGATGATATGCCATGTAAGACGTGGATCTAATTCTTGAAAAAGAAATCAGATGCTTTTGATAACTTCAAGAACTTCAAAGACTTGGTCGAAAATCAGACAGGTAAGAAGATCAAAGTCCTAAGATCAGATAGTGGAGGTGAGTATAAGTCTAATGACTTCAATGATCTTTGTGATCAATGTGGGATTAAAAGACAATTTACGCAAGCTCATACTCCTGCTCTCAATGGTGTAGCTGAGCGCAAAAATTGTACTATTGTGGAAAGTGCCAGATCTATGCTAGCTGAGATGAAATTACCAAAAGATTTTTGGTCAGAAGCATGTAGCACGGCAGTCTATCTTCAAAATAGAAGTCCTACCATTGCCATACCAAAAATAACACCCGAGGAAGCATTCACAAAGAAGAAGCCAAAGGTGAACCACTTGCAAATCTTTGGATGTAAGGCCTTTGTACATATTCCTAAGGAAGAAAGACGTAAACTTGATGTAAGAGCTATCAAGTGCATATTCCTAGGATATGATGATCACGTGAAGGACTATAGATGTTTTGATCCAGTCGAAAACAAAATCCATATAAGCCGAGATGTTATCTTTGATGAATCCAAGATGTATGAAGACGAAGATGCTGAGAAGATAGACACATCCAGTAGGAAAAATGGTATAGTGAGGATATCACCTGATGATGATCCATTCATTGACCTTCCGAGTGATGAACATGAGGATACATCTCAAGATACTACTACTCAACCTCAAGAAACAGGTTGGAGAGGTAGGGACAAACCTTTTGGTGCAAGAAGGATTGAAATTGCAGGTGACAAATGCAAGGAGAAGAATGTACCGTGGAATACATTTTCACAAGGAAGCTGATCACCTGACAAAAAGCTCCCTAAGTGGTTTGAGAGATTGATGGAGAGTCACGATATAGATGAATTTCCAGGATCATCTAACCAGGGAGAGCTACGAAGATCAACAAGAGAGAAGATACTACCTGAAAGGTATGAAGCAATTTATGCTCAGTTATCTAGCATTTTTCAAAGCAAAGAACCTTCAACTTATGGTGAAGCGAAGGATGATGACATTTGGATCAAGGCCATGGGAGAGGAGATGGAGTCAATTGCTAAGCATAGCACATGGGACTTAGTAGAACCACCAGTTGGCAAGAAACCTTGGGTATACAAGACTAAGTACCATGCAGATGGAAGTATAGCAAAGCACAAAGCAAGATTGATAATCAAAGGGTACGCACAAAATTAAGGCATTGACTATGAGGAGACCTTTGCGCCGGTGTGTAAGTGGAATACTCTACGTCTACTTATTGCTTTAGCTTCACATTTTGGTTGGCCTTTGCATCAGATGGATGTGAAATCTGCTTTTCTAAATGGTGAGTTAGAAGAAGAATTGTTCATGGATCAACCTGAAGGCTTTGTAACGAAAGGACAGGAAAATAAAGTATGTCGCTTGAAGAAAGCGCTTTATGGTCTTAAACAAGCACCACGTGCGTGGTATAGCAGGATTGATGCCTACTTTCGTTCAAAGGGGATGGTGAGAACACATTCTGATCCAAATCTATATGTCTTATGCTTTGATGGTATGGTTGCTTTGATTGCTCTTTATGTTGATGACTTGATTATTAGGGGAAATAATCAAGAGATGATAGACATGATCAAGAAAGACCTCATGGAAAAATTTGAGATGACGGATCTCAGCCTGATGCATTATTGCCTTGGAGTAGAAGTGTGGCAAAAAGGACATGAAGTGGGTTTAACACAGGTGAAGTATGTCAAAGAGTTACTACACAGGTTTAGGTTGCAGGATTGCAAACCAGTAAACACTCCTATTGAACCAGGTAAAAAGCTTTCTAAGCTTGATGAATCATAGTCATTTGATGCTACGCTATATAGACAGTTAGTAGGGAGCTTGATTTACCTTACCACAACTAGACCAGATATATGCTATGTTGTTGGCATTGTAAGTCAGTTTATGGTAGCATCTACGGAAACGCATTGGAAAGCAGCTAAACGCATTTTGCATTATGTGAAAGGTACTTCAGAGTATGGCTTGATTTACAGGAAGCATGATGGTTTACCTGAGTTGTGTGGCTATGTGGATGCGGACTGGGGAGGTGACTATGATGATCGTAGATCCACCACAAGATATATATTCTGGTTTTGTGGTAATTGCTTTTCCTGGTCTAGTAAGAAGCAAAGTACAATTGCTCTTTCCACCACAGAAGCAGAGTATAAGACAATGTGTAGTGCTGCACAAAAAGCTATATGGTTGAGACAAATCTTGGAAGAAATTGGCATGAAGCAGAAAAATCCCACGACTTTACATAGCGACAGTCAGAGTGGCATTCAGCTAGCAAAGAATCCAATGTTCCATGCGAGAACTAAACACATTGAGATTCAATATCACTTCATACGTGAGAGGCTGCTGAGTCGTGAAATTCATGTTGTTCATTGTAGCACAGAAGAACAACTAGCTGATATTTTCACTAAGCCACTTACTGGAGAAAAGTTTGATATGTTTAGATCAAAACTTTCTGTATTTAAAGTTTGTTGACTTTAAAGCTATGTATATGACTGTATAAAAAGTGACTCTACTTTAAGGGAGAGAGTTAGAATTAAAGTTAGAATCACTGTGTTACTGTACTGTGGGTCCTATCAGTGGATAAGGATCAGTTGGCACGAGGCAAGTCGACGGGACACGTGTCCCGCCAACGGCAATCTGGGTCATGCATGGGTTGCCTGAGTGAACAACTATATGTACAGTGTAATTTCATTTTGAGAAATACAGTTGCTATGTGAGCTTGCTGAGGAGAGTGATTTTTTGTCTGTGTTATTGTGTAGCATGATCTGTGTTCTTGTGCAAAGCAAATTCTAAGTCGTTGGTCCTTCAGTGTAGCTACAGAGTTCGACGTCTGTGTCCTCTCTCCATTGAAGGTTGTCGATGAACCACCCACTATCTCCTACAGACAGCACATCCAGTCTGTACTTTCACATCAGCACGCTTGTAATATTATGTATATATATATTGAATACCATTCGTGTATTCAATATATAGAGAGAGTTAGATGAGAAGCGAGAAAAGAGAAGAGGTTTTATTCCTTCGTAGGGCACGCGGTTTCATCCACGATTGTATTGTGCTCTACCACATTATTAACTTGTATACATGACATACTTAATCTGATATAGCTCTTTGTTCTACATTCAGATATGTGTTAATATTGCTATGCTTGTTCTTCATTTTGTCTGATCTTTCTAGTTGCTCTTTCTGGTAATAGACAATCAACTTTTAGTCTCGTCTTTCGCAAATAATTCGCGACTAATTATCAGTCGAGCACAGTCTAGCTCTTCGCGAATAATTCGCGACAGATAATTTGTCTTGCAATTCGTGATAAATTATTCATCTAGCACTTCATCCATTAAATGTTTGGTTGCGTAATCTAGAATGACTGTGATTCCTATCACTAAAATTTTGCTCATTCTGATAGGCGTAGTCATGCTTTTGGAGAGAGTCGTTAAACTCATTCTGCTACGCATGAACATTTTCTGTTCAAGTTCGTTTCTCGTTCGCTTCTTGTTCGAGTTTGTTTCTCGTTCGTGTTCGTCATCTATTCTCCCCCTCTCTCCACAACATGGTATCAGAGCTATTTTCATAGCTTGATAAGCTTCCACAGTACAACTCTACTAGCCGATAGAGTAATTGTTTTCTTGTTCTATAAATATCAAATTTCCATACTTAAGTCACTGATAGTTTCTCCTATCACTTAGACTAATTCTTTCACATGGATTCCCAAGGGAAAGCCAGTCCTATCATGGACAAGCTTGATGGAGCCAATCACCATCTGTGGAAATTTAAGATGAAAATTGTACTAATGGCAAAAGAATTGTTCGACGTTGTTACAGGTGCAGAAGGGAAACCCGAAGCGGACAACGCGACGAGATATAACTTCTAAGCTACATCTCAGGAAGAAATTCTACTCCTTCAAGATGACGAATGGTGATTCTCTGCAGAATCACATTAATCAATTCAAGAACCAGCTAAGACAAATGGCCGCTGTCGGATCTGTCATAGACGATCAAGACGCATTGATGCAACTACTTACAAGCTTGCCAACCTCTTATGACAGCTGGGTAATGATCATCATGACTCATCCAGAATTGACTCTTTCAAGAGTCATTACTATGTTGTTGCAGGAAGACACGCGAAGGAATGAAGCCTCGAGTTCCTCAGCTGATTCTCACGCCTTGTACACCAACAAGAGCATGACAAAGCAGAAGAAGAAGAAAGGCCCGAAGCAATCAAAGCCAGACTAGACACTAGCTCAGCACAAGGAACAGTCAAATCCACAGACAAAGAAGAAGCTATTTTGTAGATACTATGAAGATCCAATCCATGTCCCTGATCTTTGGTTACAATAAGGAGCAAGCCAACAATCCTGACAATGTAGAAAAAACAGCATCTACATACAAAATGAGATGCAAACTCTAAGAGATACTGATCAAACATGAACCACAACATAAAATATGTTTGGTGTCTGTAAATTATATTACCCTACTGTATTTCACATGTGTGAAACTGAATATAGCAATAAATGATCATTCTACACACAAGATTGCAAGATATCACCAAGATAGTGCACCAATGAGTGGTAGAACCCAAAGAGAACCATGTATAATGATGAAATGAGAGAGAGAAGAGAGAAGATGTGCATCTCCACGAGTTACATCCTTTTATAGAGTGTCCAAACCCTATTTGGCCACTTGGCTTTCCCTCCAGAATGTAAACCCTACTATTTTTGGGTCTATATTCAATGTACCCAAAGTTCAAATTTGAATCTCTCTCAAACTCGACTACCAACTTTTCCACACTTTCAAAAAGTGCTTGTTGAATGTATTTCAAACTAATATAACTTCAAAAAGTTTATCTCTAAGTCTAAAATGAGTTTTGGCCTCTTATTGACAATTTACCAAAATATGACTAAACTAGACTAAACTAGTTGAAATCTCTCACACTCCCTCTTCAACTAGTTTTGGCATAGTTTTGACAATAGAACTTTTATCCAACGTTAGAATGATCTCCATCCTAAGTATAGATCTCCTTTCTAGGGTTCTAAAGTATCTTTCATAATTGATATAGAGAATAGTGTCCAAATTGGATGTTTCACTATTTTCTTACATCAATTTTACACATCAAGATATAACTAGAACGTGAAGAACCAAATAGAATGTGAATAAAATGATTCCTCCATGTTTGGAATCTCTGGAAAATTACAGCAACCAAACAATAAATCTGAGTGATGACCATTTGCTTGCTTGTCTCCTCCAACTTTGTCCTTTCTTGATATGTCTCCTCCATAAAACTCCATGAATGAGCCTCCATCTCCATCTTGCCACAAGAAATCATCAAACCTTGGAAATTCATGAGTAGGTGAGTACATGAATGATGCAAATCCAGCAAGCACCACATGACTCCATAAACCAAGTAGTTTGCACTAGTCCATCTTCAAGATCTACTTGACACAAGAAAATGACCATGAATTCACCAAAAATTGACAATCTCCAAGCATTGGCACCAAGTAGCTCAACACTTGAGAATGTAACCATGGATGAGTGACATAATGAACCTCCAATAGCTTCATTTCCATCAGCAAAACCAGCCAAGAATGCTAGTACAACTCCAACAATAAGATATTGCAAGACAATGTAGCTAGTTTGTCCATATCTTGACAATTTGCACACATCCACATGAAATAGCTCAAACATGACACGGAACAAGTAAAGTAAACTTGAACAACACTTCCTTGCTGCTCCTTTGACCTTACTTGAATCTTTAATAAGCTGCAAAAACAGATCCCTAACATCTTTGCCAATTACCTCTCCTTTGATGCTCTTGACTAGCTCCAAATTGCCACCTTTTCTTTTGTGTTGTTGAAGCCCTTTGAGATCAACCTCTTGATCTTCCTCTTGACCATCAAAGTCATTGAAAAAACTTTGTTTTTCAGATCCATTACTTGCTTTTCTAGTATGAAAACCATGAGAACCAATATCCACTTGCATAACATCATCTATACAAGAAAATTCTCCAAAACATGTGAGTAAAGCAAAGTGAGTCGCTTCCACTTGCTTAGACTCTAGTTTGTACAACTTGCCAATTCTAGATCCTCTTCATTTTCTCTTGAGATTATACACTTGTCAACTTGAAAATCGACATCCAATCCACTGTCAAACAACTATCCTACACTAATGAGATTCTTGGTCAATCTAGGTACATAAAGTACATCATGTAAGATGATGATGCATGCAGTGGAATACTACCTATTCCATCAATCCTACACTCTACATCATTAGCAATATAGATTGATCTTTTTGCACCTAGATATGGCATGAGACTATTGAAAGAATTTCTAGAGCTAGACATATGGGAACTAGCCACTATCTATCCACCAAACTTCTTCATTCTTAAAAAGAAAAGATGAAAAAGTAGACATCATTAATGAATTCTCTCTTTCACTCTCAACACCCTCACACTCATCCTCATTAGTAAGGTTAGCTTGCTTGGATTGGTTCTTCTTCTTGAAACAGTTTGATGCATAGTGTCCTTTCTTGCCACAGAAAAAACACTTGATCTTTGACAACTTCTTCTTGCCACTGGATGTTGAAGCTTGTGAGGACTGATCCTCACCACCTTCTTTGGTTTTGTCCTTCTTGAAGTGTTGTTGTCCTTTGCCCTGGCCTCTTGACTTGTCTCTGATGAAGAGTGCTTTGTCATCTCCACCATCTTTCAATGAAAGTCTGTTGATCCTCAGCATCTTGTTCTCTTGCCTGCTTTCTTCAGCAATGAGAACACCTTGTAGTGTCTCCAAGGATGGAAGATCCTCTCTGACAACATAAGTCTGCACAATATTGTCATACTCATCTCTAAGTCCATCAAGGACTACTTGAAAAAGTTCAGTGTTCTTAAGAGCATCACCAATACCAGCTAACTCTTGATGAAGATCCTTAACTGTCATGACATATGATGAAGCAATCTCATCTACTCTCTGATAATGTAGAAATATTTGGTTTCTAAGTGTAAGCAATCTAGAAGTATTCTTGATTTCATATATTGTTTTTACGAGCTTCCTTGGCAGTGGTGCATGTACTGATCTCTCTTAACACTTCATTGGTTACATTCATTTTTATGAAATGAAGGGTAGTTCTAGTTCTTTTGTGAAATGTTGCAGCTTCATTAGGTGCAACAGGTTCTTCTTCAGCTTCAACAGGTTCTTCAATTCCATTCTGATCTTCCACATTACATAGTTGAAAGATGTTAACCTCTCACTATGCTCCGAGAAATGTGAACCAAATGAAGACATCTTCTCTATGAGAAATTCTAGTAATGACTAAAAACGGAGTTGAAAGGATGTTGCTTACTATCTCAATCTAGGATCTAATACTGATGTTGATCCAACCTATGAAATCTAGCAACAGATGTGTGAACAAATTCTTAACACAAAAAATCAATCTATCTTGAATTTGGATCTTGCTTCAGTCACAAAAAAGCAGCACATGCAAGTAAGAAGTCTATCTCTCCCACGAGTTTCAAAGAACTGAAAAACTCTCTAGGAACTTACTTTCAACTCAAACACAGTAATTTGTGTGAAATGAAAAGTCTAAAGAACACTCACTTCTATCCAATTCTACTTGATTGACAGTGAAAAATGATGAAATTGGTGAAAAAGACAGATGTGTGTTCACTTTGACATATTCCCAGAGTTGAGTACCCTCTCAAACTCTTTGATTGCCTAAAACTCTTCTAAAAACAAATCAAATTGGTTTAGAAACTTGAGCAACACATTCTACTTTTCAACACCTATCCAACAAGCTATAGAACGTCAAATTTGGATCAAATCTAAAGAGTAGCACTCAATTAATGAGGGCTGATTTCACACGTGTGAGCTCTCTGTCCGTACAGCGCTCTGCTGGATCAGATCAGGCTCGTTTTGATCTACTTATGGTCCACAAATAGCTTGTCTCTCAGCGAGTTTGAATCCCTCTCCCAAATCTGAGTTCCTACAAGCAAAGGCACTGATGATATGATGTATACACCCTCACCTCTTCAAAGCATGAAGCTCTGATACCATGTGAGGTTTTTAGCATGTGTGAACTTCACCACACACCCTACAGGATCAAGATTGATCAGAGAACAATATACTTGAAAAATCTATGGCAAGAGCACAATGGCACACATCTGATGAAAAAATCTAATTTCTCACTATGAGAAATGAATGTCAGAAATAATTCTAAGTGCTTAGTATGGGAAAAATAGGGTGCTCTTGGGTAGAGAGAGAAAATCAATGATGGAAAACTTGGGTAGAGTGATAATGAGTCCAGAACACCAAAATCTCATTATTCACAATATGGCAAAACATGCCAAGATTTCTCTACATGAGAGAGACTCAAATTCCTATAGTGGAGTTGCATGGAAAGTCCACTTAACTTAATTAATTCACCTACCAGAGATCCACATGTGTAACTGCATGCATGGATATTGCATGTACTGCATGTCAACTCATAAGACTGCCTAGACATGTGTAGATCACAGAAACCACTTTGCATGTTGCATGCACTGATTGCATGTGGCTTGCATGCATACAATATGACATTGCATGCTATCTAAACTTCTGCATGTCATCAACATTGAATCTATCTAACTCAAATCCGACCTATACTAGAAGGTTATGTGCTCAATTCACATATCTTTTATGTACAACATGAAATACAATGGAAATAACCATGGACATGGCCCCAAACTCGAGATAGGAAGATAATATCTTAATAATCTTCACACTGAGGACAAAACTGGTTTAAGGGGGGGAAGAATGCTATGTCCATGTCCTATATAAGTCCTGATATGGATAACCGGTCACTCCAAGTGTATATGGTTATTGATTACAGCAAATTTCTCAACCAAAATGCTTCCTTAATAGATTGAGAAGCAGCAATGTATTATGCTTCAGGAGAAGAAAGTGCAATAGAGGTTTGCTTATGACTGTTTCATGAAATAGGACCGTCATTGAAGAAGAATGTAAATCCAGATGTGGATTTATGATTGTCTGCATCTCCTCTCCAGCTTGCATCAAAATAGCCACTGAGCTGATGAAGATTGTCGTTGCTGACATCTCCATAGCAGATGCACTGGTCCATGGTAGCTCAAATATATCTCATGACTCAAATAAGAGCCTTCCGATGGATAATGCCAAGATCAGCCATATATTGGCTGAGTGAGCTTACAACAAAAGAGATATCTGGTCTTGTACAGACCATTGCGTACGAGATCCAAGTATCGATCGATACGAGTATTCTCTCATCTGCTCCTTTTCTTGCTTGGTCTGGGGACATTGGTCATTTGACAGATGCATGCCTGGATCCATTGGTGAGTGAGCTAATTTACAATTCATGAAATTGTATCTGTTAAGAACATTGTGAAGATACCTTTGTTGAGTGATGTAAATCAGTCGATTTGCTCTGTCTCTGTGGATTTGAATTCCAAGACATAAGTGAGCTTCGCCCAGATCAGTCATGTTGAATTACGAGAACAATATATGTTTTGCATCCTTGATCATTTTGGTATTGTTGCTGAAGAGCAACGTATCATCAACATACAAGGTGATGATAATGAAGGATTGCTGCACTGATTTTTGAATAACCGTTGCAATCAGCAATGCTTGGTTTGAATCCTTGCTCAATGAGAAATGTGTTGATCCTCTGAAACCAAGCTCTAACAGACTGTTTCAAGCCGTACAGTGCTCTGTGGAGTTTACAGACATGATTCTTCATGCCTTCTAGAATGTATCCTTTGGGCTGGATCATATAGATATCTTCTTGTATGACTTCATTCAGATAGGCTGTTTGTACATCAAGTTGATGTACTTCGAGCTCGGCAGCTGCAGCATAAGACAAGAGCATTCGGATAGTCGAATGTTTGATGACTGGACTAAAAGTCTCACTGTAGTCGACATTCAGGATCTGGGTGAATCCTCGTGCTACTAGTCTAGCCTTCCTTTGATCAATTGCTCCATTGGCATTATATTTTATCTTAAAAATCCACTTGCAATCAATAATATTGCAGCCAATAGGAGCTTCGACTAATGACCATGTCTGATTCTTGATCAGAGAGGAATACTCTCTGTCCATGGCTTCTCTCCAGAGATCAGAGTTTGGTTGGTTGAGTGCCTCTTCGACTGTCGTCGGTTCCTGCATTAAGAGATAGGTAGACTCAGGAGTATACCTCGTGAACTGTGTGCACACTCGGCTTGATCTTCTGGGATGTTTTAACTGATGAACCACTCCTGGGACTTGTTGCTGGGTAGCAACAACATCTTCGTCTGATTCGCTATCTCAAAGTGGGTCAACAATAGACACGCCTAAGCCAAAAGCTCGGATTGTCGTGTCAATGGCAGGAGATGTAGGTTTTTCTTGAGCAATATCCTTGTCTTTGAGGTCGACGAACTGATCCTTGATAAAGACTGTATCCCAGCTATACAAGATTTGCTGGGTATCAGGATCTTACAGCTTGTAGGTGTTATCAGATGAAGTATATTTGATCAAGATGGTCTTGAGACCTTGGAAGTCCGATTTCTTCCTTGTGTCTTTTTGGATTTGCTCGTAGGCAATGTACCCGAACACTCTTAAGTTCTTCAAAGAAGGCTTAGAGCATATCCACACCTCATGGGGTGTCTTGTCTAAGAGGGCCTTGGTCGAACATCTGTTATGGACGTAAGCTACAGTGGACACAACTTTAGCCCTGAATCTCTTGGGCAACGATGCATGCGATAACATACATTTAGCAAATTTGACCAGAGTACGGTTCTTCCTCTCAGCTAAGCCATTAGACTGAGGACTGTAAGGAGTGATGAACTGCTGCTCAATGCCTTGGCTTTGGCAGAACTCCTTAAACTCGACAGAGATATATTCTCCACCGTTGTCTGACCTTAGGGCCTTGATCGTCCTTCCAGTCTCCTGAAGATTCTGAGTAGTTGAAGGCTTTTGATTTTTTCCTTTTTGAAATACACCATCGTTCTTCTGGAGAATTTGTCAATAAAGGTTATAAAATACTTGGCATCCTTCAACAAAGAATTTTTCAAAATATCTGAATGTACAACATCTAGCAATCCTCTAGCAATATGCTGATGGCTTGACTTAAATGGTTTCCTAGTATGTTTACCAACTAGACAGTCTTGACAGACAGGTAACTCGACTTTTTTTGCGAGGATAGTTGAGATCTTCAATGACTTCAAGTTATTAAACTTGACATCTGAAAATTGAAATTATGACAAGATTGGTTACCCTTTGTTGGAGATCAGTGGGAAGCCCGTTGTAGACATTCTTCAAATAAATTGGTTGTCTAAATTTGTGATTCCAAGGAGACAACTGTGGGCTTAACTTCCAACAATTCTCCATTGGAGTTCTGGACTAAACAGAGGAGGTAAGAAGGCGGTTAGTTCCTGTTGAAATGTGGTAAATTTTGATCTTAGTAGGGAGTAGACTACCTTATTTTTTCTCTGTACACTACCACTTGGTGAAGCTTCACTCTGCTGCGAAATCATTGCTACAGTCAGTGGTTCTTCTACAGCAGCTTCAACAATAGATTTCGGCTTCTCGGCATCCTTGACATCAGTTTGCACTACTTGATCTCTATGGATTTTCTTGAAAACTGAGTCAGTCTGGATGGCCTTGTCTGATATATCATGGACTGGCGCATCTGTCTGCATCGACTGCTCTTGGTGTTGGATAGGTTCTTCTTCAGGAATCTGGATCTGACATGAATGAAATTTGGCCTCTTCCAGCTCTTCCTTCAACTTTTCGTAGGCAGCCATCTGTGGTTGGAGATACTGTAGCTTGAAGATCTGAATAATTCTCTCTTGGATACCCTTCCAAGCTATCGGGTCAATTCTGTATTTTCCATGAGATACATAGGCTCCAAGTGTCACTTCGGCGCTTATTCGCCATAAGATCGTCTCCTCAACCTGTCTCTCATAAATTTTGTTGTCTTTGTTTAGCATGTTTGTGGAATTCAGCAGTTGGACAACAGAGTCTTGCAGTTGCTTCTGGTTTACTTCAGTGTTGTCCTTCAGCGTTGTCCTTGTCGACAATTGCTTCATGAGTTTGTCGTTCAGCTCCTTGTTGGTGCTTCGTAGAGTAGCCTGCGCGTGTGTTTCTTTCTGTAGAGAAGCTTGCAGGGTCTGAAACTGCTACTTGAGTAATGCATTTTCATTTTCGAAATTGTTGGATTGATCCTGCATTGTCTCAAGTACTTCCAAAGTAGCATCAAACATGCCTTGAGCTTCTTCTAGGGTTGTGTTTTTCTTTGATAGCTCCAATTGAGCTGCTTCAAGTTCTTCGCTTTTCTACAAATGGTGTAATTTATGCCAACTAAATTAACTCTCAAGGCATCTGAACTAGCCCAACTTTTCGTTGAAAAGTTGTTCAGATTGTATGGCTTGCTAAATGATATTTTTAGTTACCGTAATTTCAAATTCATTGGCAAATTCTGGTAGTTAGTATTTGATAAGCTTGAAAGAACCCTTAGTCTTAGTTCTTCAGATCACCCAAAATCTGATGGGCATATAGAACGTATCAATTAGATGTTGGAAGATATGTTTAGAGAAAATGTTTCTCACCGACAGTCTAATTGGAAAAGTATCTCCCAATGGTTGAGTTCGCGCACAATAGTGCAAAGCATTTTGCCACCAGATTCAATCCTTTTATGCTTATGTATGGCTTTATAATAGATTGTCTAGACATTCGTTATACAACAACATGATTTAAATGACCAAGTCTATAATGCCAAAGTAAGCCTTTATTTGTATGAATTGAAGTACTGAGAGCCTGACTAGAGGCAGAAAAGCAATGACTTAATTTATACAAGTATCCATGGCTCTTTCCAAGTGCTAGAATCTTGCCAGTCCTATCAGTTACTTTACACTGATCACATTCGAACTCCACTCTATGTCCTAAATCTGTGATTCTGCTTACAGAGAGCAGATTTGTAGATAAATTTGGTACATACAAGACTTTAGAGAGTAGCTTAGATTGATCATTTGCAAAGCTTAATCTTACACTGCCTTCACCTTTGATAGCTTGTGTGCTATTGTCACCAAGGTGAACGAACTTCTGGGCACTGTAAGGTGTATAGGACTCGAAACAGCCAATGAGGCTAGTCATGTGCTGAGTGGCTCCGGAATCCAGGAACCAAGAGCTGTCGCCAGATGCTTCTTGATGGTTGGTCATGAAGGCATCATGATCTGCTTCTTGAATAGGCTGTGGAGCTTCTGTAGCTACATTTGCCACTTGATTCGACTGTCCCTTGCTATTGTTCTTCGCTTGAAGTTTTCAGCAGTCTTGAATTTCGTGGTTATTTCGTTTGCAGTATCTGTTAGAGATTTCAACTAGTTTAGTCTAGTTTAGTCATATTTTGGTGAATTGTCAATAAGAGGCCAAAACTCATTTTAGACTTAGAGATAAACTTTTTGAAGTTATATTAGTTTAAGATACATTCAATAAACACTTTTTGAAAGTGTGAAAAAGTTGGTAGTCGAGTTTGAGAGAGATTCAAATTTGAACTTTGGGTACTTGAATATAGACCCAAAAATAGTAGGGTTTACATTCTGGAGGGAAAGCCAAGTGGCCAAATAGGGTTTGGACACTCTATAAAAGGATGTAACTCGTGGAGATACACATCTTCTCTCTTCTCTCTCTCATTTCATCATTATACATGGTTCTCTTTGGGTTCTACTACTCATTGGTGCACTATCTTGGTGATATCTTGCAATCTTGTGTGTAGAATGATCATTTATTGCTATATTCAGTTTCACACGTGTGAAATACAGTAGGGTAATATAATTTACAGACACCAAACATATTTTATGTTGTGGTTCATGTTTGATCAGTATCTCTTAGAGTTTGCATCTCATTTTGTATGTAGATGCTGTTTTTTCTGCATTGTCAGGATTGTTGGCTTGCTCCTTATTGTAACCAAAGATCAGGGACATGGATTGGATCTTGAATGATCTGAAATCCTTCACATGGTATCAGAGCTCTTGTGTTTCAGGTTATGAAAGGATCAGCCATATATAGCAAGGATTTGGAGGAGTTACCAATGCTAGAGCATGCGCAGATTGATTTCTACTCAAAAATCAACATTTTTGCGTGTGTAGAATTGATCTTTTGTAGGTCAAAACTCAATATAGGGTTATATACTTGATCAATTCCGATTTCACACTTGGCTTAATGGATTTAGATGATTTTTATTTTTTGCAGCAAGTGGAGTCACATTTCTTCATAAAGAGAGTAGATCAAATGGTTCTATCAAGAGACTTGGTGAGGGAGATAGTCACGAGTCAAGAAGAAGAGAAGTATGTGAAGAGTTCAAAGTAGGATGTACTTTGAATGATGTCATTGTGAATGACAGTGAGGGAGAATCATTATCATATGAGTCATTACCTAAATCATTGAGTAGAAGTTCTTGTTTGAAAAAAGAGAGTACTTCAATCATCCTTATGTTGAAGGTACTAATCATTTTTTTCATGGCTTCTAATGTTTATGAGATTTTTACTTCTTATGATGCAATCATTAAGAGGGAGTCTTATAGAGGAAAGAGCAATGGAAGATTGGTTCTTGGGAAGATCCAGGGCTCCATGGATCTCACATCTTTTCATCAACTCAAAGGATTCTATGATTGTGAATTGATCACTCATGATCAAGATGGCAAAAGGTTGGTTGGAGAAGACTACATGGAGCAAATCGAGAGGCAATTTCTTCAAGGCAAGGGAGATCTCATTGGTGAGCTTATTGAGGTTTTTTATGGACTCAAGAGGGCTGGATTTATTAGGTTTGGTACTCATCTTCACCTACTCTACTTCGTGTTGGATGGAAATTTTGGAATCTATCTAGTACTCTCACTCTGTCTTCGTAAAAATTCCTCTATAAGCTTACGGTATCGTTCTAATCGGTATTCTCTATCTGACATATACTAGAGATGGAGATGGATGTGTCAGATTTCTTATAACTTTCCTAGACTATCCCCAAAAACGGCGCCAAAATTTGATATACTTTGTACTATACCAACAAGGTTAATATAAATTTTGTAGTAAATAGTATTGTTCCCACAGAGGACAACGTTAGAAAGTTATGTATTTGGTACAATTTATGATAAGTAGTTTCAAGTGTTATTCTGGTTGTCGACAGACATTAAAAAGTAACCAGTATTACTTGTGTTTGGGAAATGTAATGTTAATAATTCAAAACAACAATCTGGCCTCTATCAAATCAAATGAAATACTTTCTCCAGATGAGATGTTATCAGAGTAGCACAACAGTGCTACCGGCTAATTAAGGTGTCAATAGAGAATCGAGAAATGTTCGATGTGTTCGTGGCTGTGCAAACAATTAATTAATCGCGTTCGCGGACTGTTCATTTCTAGACAGAAGTCCTCAACAACTTAAGTCCAAATCAGTGGATAAAGGACACGAATAGTTTTAGAGTACGTTAAAAACTTATGTCAATTACAATAAGGAACATAGATCAAAGACTCAATTCTTCAGACTGGGACTGTCATCTCATATGTATTCATATAGCTTTATGCAATGAACGTGCTAGACTGTACCAAAGTTAGTCGTTATTCGAGTGCCAAAAAGAAAGTATTCGCGATAGACGAATAAGATAATTTTAAGACACTTCTTTAGAGCATGCTTTACAAATACACAACAAACGACTGTAATGCACTAGAGAGTCTATCTGATCAGAGAGTAATTCATGTAATGCGTTAGAGATTGCTAGTAGACTTAGGATCACTCACACTCAACAGTGCGAAGAACAGAGATAAGGGAGAATAACTCTCAGCACTCTATTCACTTCTTCAACCTCTTACATATGCATAAACTCTTCTCTCTCGATGCTCGAGACTGAAGTGTGAGATCAATATATGTTCTACGGGACGAACAAACACACCTCTAAAACAACAGTTGCGTCGCTCCCACAAAAGGGTCTAGTTAACAATTAGATTGAAAGCTTGTCAATCTTCGCGACTGCCTCCAGATACTCTGGATGATCTGAGGCTTCGGAACAGGCAGACACAACTTGGATTTGCTGTGTGAGGTCATCAATGCGGAGCAGGGCCTGAAGGTATTCTTTGTGTGAATCAGGCCCACTGTAAGATGGGGTGGCTTTACTAGACAGCTCCTTCAGCTCAGTCAACTCTTCCTCGACAAGAGCCTTCACATCCTCGAGCGATTGCAAGAACTCGACTCGAAAATTTTTGAGGATCTGGCCTTGGAGCTGGTTCAGCTTCGTGAGGTCGACTGTGATTGACCCTGCATTGGTGCTCAGAGAAAAAGTAGCTTCTGTCTTTATTCGCGTCATTCGCTCCTCCTATAAATATTTCTGGAGAGCGACGTTGTATTGATTTGCAGCCAAAAGTTGTTGCTTCAAAGAATTATTTTGAGTCTGAAAATTGTCAAACTTGGCCTCAATCGTCTTTTTGTCTTCTTCAAAGAATCAGCTTCATTTATTAGAGTCTGAAGCTGTGTTTCGAGAGAATGATTTCGTTCAATTAGTTTCGAGTTGTCTGATTCGAGCGAATTGATCTTCTCGTAGGACGCCTTTAGAGAGTCTTGGCATCTTCTTTCTGAGTTGACAAACTCCATGGTGAGCTTTTGGTGATATTTGTCAAACTCACATACTTCAGCCACTAAATTCTTGGCTCTTTCGGTCATGGTACGAAACCACTGGGGCTGATTGTCTGGTTCATCTTCATCTTCAACAGGTGCCCCAGTGTCGCCTTCAGTAGCTACTCATGCCTTTTCTGATGTATCGGATTGAGTTGCATCATCATCTGAGGTAGATGCACTCTGCTGTTTTTGGGATGTGGAAGCAGATGCTAGCTTTGAAGGATCAGCAGCAGCAACAACTCCATCTATATCCATAGCCACGACTGGAACTGTATCTGATTGGGATGGTGCAACATCAATCTCCATAGCAGTGGTAGTTGCTACTTCGACTGTTGGTGCAGCATCTGATGTAACTGGAATAGGCACGGTCGGGAGGCTAGAAAGATCAATTGGCTTTGGAGCCAACATTCTTCCAGTCAGCATGGTTTGTTCTTGCTCAGTCAGAATTTCAAAATGAGCGCACAATCGAGAAACATGTGCTCCGACTCCAGAAAACTTTTGGTGTTTGATTCACCGCAAAAAAGCCTTGTATGTAATCACACCGAAGCAAACTGGATTTCCAGCTAATGCATCCAATATATAACCAAAATTTTGGACTGAAATTGTCGCATCCGCATTCGTCAAAAAATATTGCTTGATTGGCATATTTACAGAACAGCTTAAATGTGGTATCTCTGATCATCGAGATTTTGTACCCCTTTGTGGGTACGAAACAGTTGTTTAGAAAGTGGGCTGCTTCATCCACAGAATCTTTGTTCATAGAAACAATATTTCCATCCAATGGTAATCCGAGAACTGTGTAGAACAGGTCCTCAGTAATGGTGAAAAATTTGTCTCGCACATGTACTTTGAGGTCCACTTCAGAGATTGAGTGTATGGAAATCACAAATTCAGTACTAACTTCAGATAGGATGATGGAAGGATCACTTTCAGATCACCCAACCTGCATCGATCCAAGAAGGACTGAATGGATGCAAGGCGGATTCCTGCGTGTACTTTCCAAATGATAGTAGAGCTAGAGCTCGATCCAGAAGCCATTGCATCGAATGATTGACGATAGCTCCGTAGATCACAATAGGGTGCAAAAGATTGCTTTAATCACAAAGAGAGTGAGCACAAAAAAGCATGTAATCGTAGGAAGAAAGTGTAAGGAAGCAAAATGAAAATAACAATGATATGCAATAGCGGTGTGGAAGGGATGATGATGTGGCATGGTGACATGACGTCTGTCATTTCCATTTATGGAGGACGTGCATGGCTCATGGTTTCAAACTATGATTTGACAGATCGATCGTAATGACGGAAGACCGTTTGTGAAAAGAAAAGAAATAAATAAATAAGAAACAATATCCGTTTTGATATGTCGGTATACACACGCGTGAATAATGTTCATGTGGCCATCATCTTTAGGTCGAGAGATTCTCGAGAGATTTTCAAAAATATGCTAGAAAGATTCTAGAAAGTTTCGCGAAACCTTCTCGGAGGTTCCTAGAAAATGATACAGAAACTCACAAAAATTTCTCGAAATGATACTAGAAAATTTTCACATCGTTTCGTTTCGTCGCCTCTGCTTCAACGTTCTTTGTAGCATAATTTGTTACAACTAGAATATAACGACATTTAGTATGTCGGGTCACAGGTTTGATTGGACTGACAAAGTCAATCTCCCACTTCTCAAATGGTGCAAGAGGCAGGATTGTGTCAACAACCAATTCATTTCCTTCGTAGGCTTACCAGATCTTTGGCATGGATCGCACGAACGAATAGAAATTGATACATCCTTGAACATTGTTGGCCACCAATACTTGGCAGTCAATATCTTATTGACAGTATTCTTCAAAGCAAATTGTCCTCCAGGATCTTCTGAATGTAAGGCTTGAACAACCTTTTTAATATCTGTTGTTTCGAGACATCTTCGTAGCTGATGATCAGCACCAAGTTTGTACAAGATATTGTTAATAATCGTATAAGGTGCTACCTTATATTGAAAAACTGTCTTTTGCTCCAAATCATAACCATCCGGATATATCTGATCCTTGAGATAAGTAATGATATCAAAATATATCGAATTGGTGGAAGAAATTTCAAATAGATGTTCGTCAATCATCATTAATTGGTTCTTCAATTTTTCCAGTGTTGAGTCGCGATAGATAATCAACATTTGTATGATACTTTCCTTGGCGAAGTTCTACTTGATAAGTGAATTCTTGCAGAAGTAGAACCCATCGAGCAATTCGTCCTGATAGATCTGGTTTATTTACAAGATACTTTAAAGCATAGTGATTAACATGAAAAATAAATGCATATCCCAGCAAATAATGCCGAGATTTCTTAACAGTGAAAATCATGCCAAGTGCTTCCCTTTCTGTGGCTAAATAATTCTTCTCTAAGGCACTGAGCTGTCGACTCACATAGTAAATGGGATGATCCTTCTTCTGGTTGTCCTTCTACGTCAGACAAACGCCAATAGCAAATGCAGAAACATCAACATAACTATGAAATAAAATAGCCTAGTTTGGTGGTCTCAAAATAGGAGCATTGATCAACCTTTGCTTAAGTTCTTCGAATGCTTTCCGCTGTTCATTCATCCACAAGTATTCCACTTGTTTCTTGAGTAGATGAGTTAGAGAGGCAGCAATAGAAGCATGATTTTGAATAAATCTCTGATAATAGCCGACATGACCTAAGAAAGCTCTTAGTTCACGTAAATTGGTTGGTGTCTGGAGATTCTTTATAAGCTAGACTTTATCTTTGTCGACTTCTATTCCTCTGTTAGATATCCCGTGTCCAAGTAATATTCCTTCTTTCATACCGAAAAACATTTTTCTGGATGAAGGGATAAACAAGTATCTCGACACCATTGCAATGTTAATTTCAGCTTCTGCAGGCGTGTCTTGATATCACTACATACACAGAAATCATCAGTAAATATTTCAAGAAAAGTTCTTAGGAAGGCAGCAGAATTAACATCATGATTCGCTGAAAAGTAGCTGGTGTGTTACAAAGACCAAAGGGCATTTTGTTGTAGGCATAAGTACCCCAATCCATAGTGAATGTGGTCTTTTAACATTCCTCCTTTTGCACTCCAACCTGATTATAACCAGAAAATTCGTCACAGAAACTGTAACGCTCTTGACCAGCAACATGATCTAAGATGGAATCAGTGAAGGGCAGAGAATGATGGTCCTTCCTTGTGGCAGCATTGAGTTTGCGGAAATCCTGGCATATTTGTATTTTGTCAGTCTTCTTCTTTGGGACGACAACAATGGGTGAAACCCATTCATTGCTTAGGATGGGATAGATAATACCTGCCTTAAGGTGCTTGTTGAGTTCGTCCTTAGAGGGAGTACTTGGGATTGAGACGATAATGTCTCTGTCGTACATGTACATCATCTTCCTTAAGATCAATACAGTGCTCTCCGAATTCTGCAGGTATACCCTTCAAATCGTCGAACGACCAGGCAAAAACATCTTGATACTCCTTCAATAATTCAGTGAATTCTGCCAACTCCGATTCTCCAAGTGACTTCGAAACATGCACAAATCTACCGGTGCAAGTTCAATTAGTTCAGTAGAATCTGGTAATATAATACCTTCTGTCATACTGGCCTTGGTATGGCCATGAATTTTGCGCATGGTTGACTCAATAGATGTATTCTTGTCATCAGCCTGGTTCTTGTTACCAAATTCGTGTCCAGATTCGTCACTCGAATTATCAGACTCTTTCGAGTTCATGTCTGCAACTTCAATTTCTTCAATCAAAACATCCGCTTCAGCGTTGCAAGCATCGAAGAATTCTTCTTCGTCAACATTCTCATAACATTCAAAGTACTACACTTTGATGTCAGATGCATTGGAAAAAATATTTAAGGCATAAGAAGATTCTACTGAGGTAAAACTGTTGTCAAACAAAGGAGTTTCACCTTCATATTTGTCACGCCTCCAGGTGATTATTTGCTCTGCTGGCTTAGCTCAATTATTGGTCTCAGCAGTCTGAAATCTCAGCTCTCTGGATTTCCAATGAACACTTGCGTTTGATTGATAAAGCCAGGGCCGTCCAATTAGCACAGAATAAGATGACAAACCGAGTGGTTTGATAACTATAAAATTCATTGTGAATGGCTTGGCTTGAATGTAAACAGTGACATCCTTCAGTTCTCCAACAGTTTTTTGTCACGTCGAACAGCTAACTTTATGTTTCGCTATGTCGGTTGAATGTTAGTCAGTCCCAAAGCATGAGCTGTGTCTTCTGTTATTATGTTTACGTTGGAACCAGAATCAATTGGCACTTTTTCGATTAGGCACCCCGCAATGGTAACATCAATTTCAGGTGCACCGAGATCACCTAAATCAATAGACAAAACACCAGCATCTGGCAGAGAAACGTTTTTTTTTCTTTTTAGGGGCAAAAAGACCTTTCAGTTGTTTTCTATAATAAGTGTTATCTGCCAACAACTGCTCAAAAGTGATGTTCGGACGAAGAGATCCAATATCATTCATGATGTCATAGTCCTTCGTCTTCGATTTCGAGATTGGCTTGTTAATAACAATACTAGATAATTTAGTCTTCGTGATTTTTTCATCCCCTTCCTTGAAAGTGACCACCTTCTCTGCAGCAGCTGACTGAAGTTCAGTGTTGATAATTTCCTTTGCTTTTGCTGAGATATCTTTTGCAAATAACTATGTAGCATCGCGGTCACAGTCGGGGCCATCTTTAAGATCTTCTTTAGTCGTAGATTTGTTCGTTGACTTGCTAGAAGATTTCTTCTTCGAGGATTTTCTACGCTTCGTCAAAATTTTTTGTTCAGGTTTCGAGGAGCCTTTGCTTCTCGTTGTGACTTTGAAAATCTTCTCCACGTCACTTGGTCGGGATTGGTTTCCTGTCTTCGCCAATTTCCTTCAATAACGTCAATTCTTTGCACAACAGCATCAGTCGAAGCCTTCGCTTTCGTGTCTGTAACAACTGGTGTTTCTACATACTAATATTTGGGTCGCAGCTTCTGCGGCTGAGGGCAGTCAGAATACTTGTGGCCAGGCTCTCTGCAATTTGAGCATAACAGTACATAACCAATCGGCTTTCACGGTTAAGGATAGTCAGGTGAAAAATGTCCCGACTCTCCACAATTGTACCAGTTGCCCGACATTGGTTTAGTCGCGGTTTGAGACTTCACTGGTCCAACAAATTTAGGAGGATTATGTCTTCTTGGCGAACTTGGGTCTGTCCTGCTGGGCTGATGCTGCAGTACCCTGAACATAGTTAGTAGTCACATCATTTTGAAAAATAAAAAGTACCTCCTGGGCATGATCTTCAATATATTTGACATTCACAGCGGTGCAGTCTTCCTTAGTGTGTCTAGAAGTTCCACATTTCGTATGCCACATTCTTGAGTTGGAAGAAGACGCTTTTTGTCTTTTGTCTGCAACTTTAGAGATTTGCACTTTCAAGTCATTAAACATTTTATTAAGGTCAGCCATATTACTCTTCCAAAGCTTTTCAACTTTAGAAGTTGATGACTTATCCTAGACAACTTTTGTGTCGTCTTTTCGTTTGGTTCGTCATTTATTCTTTCTTTCTCCTTTATCAGCTTCTGATTCTGATGAATCACTGCATTCGGACTCCGAGCTTGAAGAACTGGTACTTGAGTTAGAATCTAAATCATCATCGCTATCACTAGCATCAGTTTTAGACTTACGAGATCTTTTGGTTGAGCGTCTCTTTCATGCTAGTTTCGAGGTCTCAATTTTTTTTGCACTAGCTATTACTGCTGCTAAGGAGGTCATGTCCCCTTGTTTGCAATACCGATCAATCTTTGGTGATAAACCAGCCAAAAACCATTAAATCTGAATATCAACGGGATATACACTGATTAGTTTTCCTATAAGATTTTTAACCTTTCGTGTATATTTGCGAAAGGATTCTTTATTCTTCTTCTGAACATTGTTCAGACGTCCGAGAATTCTAGATTTGTAACCGATTTCTCTGAATTGGTTCAGAAATGCATCTTTCAGTAGGTACAGGGTTCCTACACGACTTGGTTCAACTTGACTGTACCATATGCATGCCTGCTTTCTTAGCATATCAAGGAAGATTCGTAGTTTATCTACGTTAGTTCCTTCATTATTTGCATTGACTCAAATTGTGAGACATAGCTATCTGCATCATCGAAGAAGTCCCTTTAAAATAATCGTACTTAATTTTTGAGATAGAAGTGAAATGTGCAGTAGGACCCTCCATACCAAAGTTAATTAGGAGTTCAAGTAACTGAGCAGTGATTTCGTCTAGATTTCTTCGACTAGTACTCTCACTCTGTCTTCGTAAAAATTCTTCTCTAAGCTTACGGTATCGTTCTAATCGGGATTCTCTATCTAACATACACTAGAGATGGAGATGGATGTGTCATATTTCTTATAACTTTCCTAGACTATCCCCGACAACGGTGCCAATAATTGGTATATGTCCTACTATACCAACAAGGTTAATATAGATTTTGTAGTAAATAGTATCGTTGCCACAGAGGACAACATTAGAAAGTTATGTATTTGGTACAATTTATGATAGGTGGTTTCGAGTGTTATTCTGGTTGTTGACAGACATTAAAAAGTAACCAGTATTACTTGTGTTTGGAGAATGTAATATTAATAATTTTAGAACAACAATCTGGCCTCTATCAAATCGAATGAAACGCATTTTACAGATGAGATGTTATTAGAGTAGCACAATAGTGCTACACTCCGGCTGATTAAGGTGTCAACGGAGAATCGTGAAATGTTCGATGTATTTGTGGCTGTGCAGGCAATTCTTTAATCGTGTTCGCGAACTGTTTGTTTCTAGACAGAAGTCCTCAACAACTTAAGTCCAAATTAATGGTTAAAGAACACGAATAGTTTTAGAGCACGTTAGAAACTTATGTCAATTACAATCAGGAACACAGATCAGAGACTCAATTCTTCAGACAGGGACTGTCATCTCATATGTATACATACAACTTTATTCAATGAACGTGCTAGAATTGTGCAATTGAATAAATCAGAGAACTGTGATGCCACAAAATAAATGATACATTCAAAATGATACATTCCATAAAGTTGAAATAAGTGGCAAAATAATTTTGTGCAATCACAACCCTAAGTAAGATCCTGTAGGGTGTGTGGTGAAGTTCACACGTGCTAAGAACTTCACATGGTATCAGAGCTTCATGCTTTGAAGAAGTGAGGGTGTATACATCAGATCATCAGCATCTTTGCTTGTAGGAACTCGGATTTGGGAGAGGGATTCAAACTCGCTGAGAGACAAGCTATCTGTGGATCATAAGTGGATCAAAACGAGCCTGATCTGTCTAGTAGAGCATTGTACGGACAAAGAGCTCACACATGTGAAATCAGCCCTCATTAATTGAGTGCTACTTCTCTAGATTTGATCCAAATTTGATGTTCTATAGCTTGTTGGATAGTAAAATGTGTTGCTCGAGTTTCTAACCAATTTGATTTGTTTTTAGAAGAGTCTTAGGCAATTAAAGAGTTTGAGAGGGTACTCAACTCGTGGAATATGCAAAGTGAACACACATCTGTCTTTTTCACCAATTTCATCATTTTCACTGTCAATCAAGTAGAATTGGATAGAAGTGAGGTTCTAAGGTCTTAGACTTTTCATTTCACACAAATTATTGTGTTTGAGTTGAAAGTAAGTTCCTAGAGAGCTTTTCAGTTCTTTGAAACTCGTGGGAGAGATAGGACTTCTTACTTGCATGTGCTTCTTTTTTGTGACTGAAGCAAGATCCAAATTCAAGATAGATTGATTTTCTGTGTTGAGAATTTTGTTCTCACATCTGTTGCTAGATTTCATAGGTTGGATCAACATCAGTGTTAGATCCTAGATTGAGATAGTAAGCAACATCCTTTCAACTCCATTTTTAGAGGAATGCAGACTCCCAGAGTCAGTCTTCTTAAATAATTTCTAATTGTTATTCTTACTTGCAATTAGTTATAATTTAGGAATTGAATGTAAATTAAATAATTGACCAATCATCTGCAACTCAAACTTCCACTTTCGCCCCCTTCCAAAAATGGTTCAGGTTACCAAAACCCCAATTGTTCAACTAAAAGTGAAGGGTACAATGACCTTATAGAACTGAACAATTCCATCACATTAAGATCATTCACTTTATAAGTCATTTCTGTTTGATCAATAACCAATGAATTTGAACAAATCGAAAACATCCATGGTTTCTTCAAATTTTACGTAAACTGGGAATTTCAAATTCCATTCAATATGGACCTAAACTGTGAAAATCGATCAAACATCGACTTGTCAGTTTCACAGTTACCATCACATATTGGAAGGATTCTGAAACATCTAGCATGTATCAGACATGACATGCAATGATTTCAATTTAAAAATTGATATTTACGTAAATTGCCAAGAAATAGGGAAATTAGCCCTGGGATTTTTGAAATCTGTTTGAAATGGACCAACTGTTAAAATCAATAAAGAAGATCTTATCAAATTCACAAGCATTGTCACATATCGAAACAATTTGCATGCAACAAACTCGACATGCACTGACTTTTTCGAGAAAACGAAAAAAATCCCGTAAATAGCCTAGCCACTAGGAAATTTGCTTTTTGATATAGAATTGCCAAAAATAGCTTCATGCAAGAAATCTTCTGATCAATCTACTGATTACGCATGCAACATGATCCAAGCATGCATACAGGTCTATTCATACATTTTCATCAACAGACAATCACTACACTGAGTTACAAGCATGCATGCATCAGAACATTTCAAAATTTTGCAAATTTTAGTTCAAAAATTGCCAAACTTATGAGCCATAACTTTCTCTACAGACACCAAATTGGTCACTGTAAAGCATAGTACGGAGGGAGAGTGGGTCTACAAGGCTAGCCACATCACCCTGCCACCTAGCTTCACACGTGCGAGCTGGAAATGACAGAAAATTAGGTAGGAGGATGCACTTTTTGTAGGTGGTATCATCAAAAATTCAACTCCAGCCTGATAAGCATCCAATCAGAGGTTACAAGCACTTTTTAAGGTTCACTAGAGAGGCATAAAAGCTTCTAATAGGTCCACAAGCATCATAAGCTCA